>CAWUFW010000424.1:2682500-3282500 GCA_963921515.1 Calotriton arnoldi | reverse complement strand
ACCAAACCCTCTAAGGGCGCAGTCGTGCACTAAGGGTTGTGTAAGGCCAAGTATGCGTGTGCATGAGATTGTGTCCAGGTTAAGTGTGTGCGTGTAGTGCATGAGATTGTGTCCAGGCAGAGTATGAGTGCATTTGTGAGTGCGTCTAGGGTGGCGAAGTGTGACTGAGTATGCATCAGTCAGATTGCATCTAGACGAAATGGAGTGTGCATGAGATTGTGTCCAGGCGGAGTGTGAGTGTGCACGAGAGGGCAGTGAAACGGTGCCTGGGAGTCTCAGTCATATCTACATGTGTGGAGGAGCCAGCAGGAAACAATGTAGCTGATTAAAAGTTAAAGCCAGGTTGGCTAGCCTCCCCGCAGAGGTCTTATGTGGTGCTCTGAGCTGAGCGTCGCCAACGCTGCAGCCAACCAAGATGCACCCCTGCATCTGAAAGGGCCAGCGCACTCAGACCAATGTGCCAGCTTTGTTGTAATCTCACAAAAGATCAGAAAAAGGGCCTGATGTGCCAGTCGTTAAAAACGTACGACTTCTGGGGCACTTTTCTGTATTGTGACCGAGGGGTGTGTAATATTTATGAGGGCTAACAAGTTCTAAAAAACCTCCAGTAAAACCCATCCTACCTCCTTCAATCACAGTCGTTACTCCTTTTGCTTCCTTCTTTTGGGCACCTCCACTGTCTCACAAACTGCTGGGGGCCGCAAGGGTGCGGTAACAATGGTACCATACAGCCCGCTGCTAGCGCGGTTTTCAGTGCTGCAACTGGCAGTAGAGGGCAATAGGAGGGGTAAGGAGGGCTAAACAAAGTTTTTTGGGCACAGATCCTGCACTGGCCATGCACACTTTTGGGGGAGATTTTTTTAAAAAGTCACGCAATGCAGCGCAGCTCCCGCAAGACTGTGCTGCGTTGCGTGACAGGGAGGGAGCAGGAGAGCACCATATCTTCAGAAATATGTCTCTCTCCTCCCCTTTACCTTTGGCCGGCGCTGATTTCAGCTGCAGTGCACCATGCACACACAATAGCGCTGCAGAGCCAGGGTGTGTGCATGAGTGTAGCATAGGTTTTGTACAAGAAGGGTACCCTTCCTGTACAAAATACTATGTTAGGCACAATGCAAACCTTTTCCTACTTTGCATACATGCTGCACAGTGCAGCACGCATGGAAAGCCGGAAAAGCACGGAGAAATTAAAGCATTTCTCCTGTTAGCACCTCCTTTGAAAGGGCGTTAACTTTTGGCGCAAAACCATGTTTACAAATCTTTGTAAATATGGTTTTGCGTCAAAAGGCATGGGTGGTTGCATGGGACCACCCATGTAATGCCCCCTCGGCGCTAATTAACGCAAAGCAGTGCTTTGCGCTGCTTTGCGCTACTTAGAGGGTGTTTTCCAGCGTAAAACAAGTTTTGCGCTGGAAAGAAAATAGCAAAAATAAATAAATTGCGCTGGACGCTAAACCAGGGCAAAAGGTTTGAAAATCTCCCTCTAAGTGGTCAGGAGATTTAGAAGACATCATGTGACTTGCCAACCAGGAAGTGTGTTCGGCAATCCATTGACTTCTGTCAAAGTGTCAACACAGGTCCAATAAACAACTAGAGTGCTAACATGGCATTCTTCCAATAAACAAGAAGTGAAGTGACCCCCATGCTGCAGGACAAAACAGGCTAAATAGTGTGTGGTGGACGGCAAACTCCGCTACGCAGCGGATCATGGAGCCCTTGCCGAACTACGCACTCCGCTTGGAGCGCATAGTGGCAAAACTCCGGGAACTCTGTTGGCGGAGCGGAGTTTGCCAACCACCCTTAAACTCCATGAACTCCGTCGGCAGAGCGGAGTTCGCTGCCCACCCTTGGTTGTCAACTTTAACAGCATGTTTAGAAACTCGGATCACTGTGCACTTAGGTGTAGAACTTTAAAACACCAACCTTTGTACCCAAAGGACACCTGACTCTGACCAAATCTCCCACCCTGGAAATCAACATCCTTAACTTTCTTCAATTCATTATACCTGAGCTTACTCTTGATCTGCGCCCTTCAACGTGTTGACAGACTTCCTGAATATCCGAAAGTATACCATGCTTGCCAGTGTTCTCTAACACCCAAGAGGGAGACCACTCACATACAAAATGACAGCCCCTCAATAACACAAAGGGTGCTACACATGTAGTAGAATGTGGTGTGTTGTGATAACTCCATAACCTGGCTGCTACAGCAGCTTTGACATCATGCCCTGAAGTCTCAGCCAACTGAATTGTGTTCTTTCAGTGGTGGCACCTCCGCTAAGGCGTAGGACCGTCACCCCACAGCTTTAAGAGCAGTGCAAAGGAAAAATAAAATGATAATAACAGAACGTTATTATCATTTTATTTTTAGTATAGAGCTTGCAGTTGCTGCCAGGTTAGGTTAGGGCAGGGCTGGGCTCCCGTGACCTAGAGGAAGCAGGAGTGGTTGCTGCAGCTTAAGTGTGCAAGACAGTTTGGCCGTCTGTCTTAGGCCGGACCCAGCCGTAATGGGCACTTTGTATGTTCTCCACCGGGTGTATTGCAGAGCCTCCGAGTCCCTCTATGAGCACCGAACCACGACGCTCAGACCAATCACAATGTTGCTGTAATGCAGCCTTGAAATTGGCTTGGGGAGTCTGGGAGCCTGTATGCTTCCTGGTTCATGAGTCGGGGGAGAGGCGGCGGCTGGCAACCGGCAACCAGCAGGCACGCTTTCTTTTTTCTAACCCCCCCCAACTCTCTCCGCCTCCTTTCCCTAACAGCCGCCACTGTCTACTTTATTAATCTGTTCACACTCTCCACCATTCCATTACTCTGGGGACTGTAGAGTGCAACAGTCAAATGTTTGATACCAAGTGAAGAGAGAAAACTCTCCATCACTTGAGATATAAATTGCACTCCGTTATCAGTAACCAGATTTTTAGGAATAACCTCAGAGTAAAAGAGACATCGCAAAATATAAATTACCACCTTGGTGTCGGTGCTATCATGAATCCGCGAAACACCCATTTAGAGTGATAGTCTACTAAGACTAAGGCATCCCTCATGTTCTCGTTGATTGAATATATGCGCCCAATATAATCCATACCTAGTTTCTCCCAAGACAATGCAGGGAACTCCACAGGTGATAATGGAGTCTTATATGTGTGCAAAGATTTGTGAGCACAACCATCACAATCCATAACAAATGTCTCCACTTCTGCATCTATCCCTGGCCACCAATAAAATGACAGTACTCTTTTCTTTGATCCAGTTAAACTCACATGACCTTGATGAGTAAACTTTACCAATCTTCCTCTCAACTCCAGTGGAGGAATTAATAAATTACCAAGTAAAATGAATTCTCCCTCAATGGTCAACTCACCTTTAACTTTGAAAAAAGCCTTCATTTCAACACAAACAACATTGTTCCTTGGCGAACCTTGACTAATGTGCTTTTTAAGCAACATTTGACTAATGTCCTTTCTCTACGTTCTTCTTGAGAAACTACACCATCAGCAACAGTGATGCCATCAACAAATCTCACAACACACTCAACATCATCTAGAGAATTTCTTGTGATGCCATCATGAACAGGACATCTTAAAAGAAATCTGTCCTGCAATTCTTACCATGGGGAATATGTTTCACTGTGAAATTGAATTCTTGCATTCTTGACAATCTCACTAGTCTATGACTAGACTTGCCATAATTGCCACCATTCAAAAGATAAACCAGAGATTAATGATCTAAAGAGAACTTTCTTCCCCATAAGTAAGAAGAAAAATGACCAGCCGCCCAAACACATGCTAGCGTCTCATACTGTAATTTGTCTCATCAAGAGAAAAACAACCCGAAGCAAATGTCACTGTATTCTCTTTCATTTCAACTATTTGACAGCTTAGCACGCAGAATCTACACCACTCGCATTAACCGTTACAATAGATTTGACATTTTCATTGAAGGCCTGCAAGGCGGAAAATGTACAATCGGATCTTTGTACAAATCAAAAGTCATTCTTTCTTCTTGACCCCAAAAGTACTTAACACGTCTTCTCAAAAGCTTCTTCAAGGGCCTAGTTTGATAGTTCTTCATAAAAGATGAGTAATATTCCCAAAGACCCATGAATGATCTCAAATGATCTTTGTCAGTGGGTGCAGGTGCATCCTTTATTGCCTTCATCAAGTCAGATTTATGCCAATCCCTTCAGAGGATATGTGGTGACCAAGATATTGCACCTCTTTCAACAAAAACTGGTACTTTTCCTTTTCAACTGTCATGCCATAGTTCTTCAAAGTGCCTAAAACCTTATCAAGGGTGAGCACATGTTCCTCTTCATCGGTAGTGAAAATCAAAATGTCTTTCTGATGCGCCAGGACATTTGGTATCTCACCTAAAATCTGAAATATCAGCTTTTAGAATACCAATGGAGCCGAGGCCAGGGTGAACGGCATGTGTAAGAATTGAAAAAAGCCGCAAAAGGAATGTTAAATGCAGTCAAAGAATGGAAACCCTTACTCAGGTCAACCTGATGATATGCTGCCCTTAAATCAAAAGTGGAAAATACATTGGCACTCCCAGTTTGGGCCAACATCACCTGATTCTTGGGTTGGGGGAAAAAATCACCCTGAATGTGTCTGTTCAAAGACCTGCGGCCAACAGAAAGCATCAACTCCCTGGATTTCCTCTTGGCTACTACTATCAGTGAAATCCAGAGTGGGGAATCAATAGGCTCTATAACATTTTCCTTGACCAGGGTATCTAAGTGAGTTTTTAACTCATCTCTGACACTTAAAGATACATTACGCACGTTGTGCACCAGAGGAACTGTTGTATTCCGCTTTAGGTGTCCGTATATAGGTTTTCCTGAAACATGTCCTTATATAGGCACAATTCGCATTGCCCTTATATAGGCATAGAATCCCAGTCCTTATTTAGGCATTAGCCGTGCACTCCAAATACAGGCATGGTCACCGACATCCGTCCACCCTAACGTCACAACGAGTTCTTAGAAACCAGACCCTTAAGCTCTTGGGAGTTCCCCTAGCACAGGATTATTGATTTCTCCAAGAACTCATCTATTATGCATGAACCGCTATACCTTAAGGGTTCATTCCTGACGTCTTCCTCTGTCCGACTTCACATCAATGCTAACATTCCAAAGTACCTACCAGGTATAAATATACCTTCCCTTGCCCAAGCAAGTTAGAGGAGACCTCGACTTCAGAGAGCGCCCGTATCCCGGCCTGACGCACTGAGAAGACGCTGTCATCCCTGCTCGCAGAGAATCCAGCTTCCAGTGATCTGACTCCCTTCGCGGGGTGTTAGAGTTCGAGTCCGGAAAGAGATTCCCACCTCTCTCATTCTCAAGGTATGGAGCTGACTAGAACCTAGAGGGACTCTTGGCATACTAGACTTAACATACTCTTAGTATACCATACTAGAGAATACTTCGCCTACTTCTTACCTTGCCCTACACCTAGACTAGGTTAGGCACATTGGGGTAGAACTAGCTTAGAGACGCATCATATGAGTACTCGCATTTTTAGCTCATGTTATTTATGTATGTGAATATATGCTAAAATATCATGCTAGCGCAGTATTATTTATTTCTACTGCTTACGCTGTACATAATATATCTTGCATACTGTCTTGTGATCATAACAGCGCATATCTCTTACACGAGAAACAAGACTGTTCAATAAATCTTTTATTGAAACGCCCGTCTATTCTTTCTGTGTAACTCTGAGAAACTAAGCATGCACGATTAGCTGAGTGAAACTGTTATCTATTGTTTCCACGATTCTGAGACGTGTTCCGATTATAAAGGGAAACAAAGTGGTCATGTTTTTGCGGTTGCCAGAAACTACTCCCTTCTTGTTTTCAAGGAGTTTCTAGTGGCCTCTGAGCTAGCTGGCACAAAGTAATTAAGTTTAATATACTCGATAGGGACATACCGACCTCAGTCCTATGTCAAGCCTATAGGGTATATTATTCCAATGCGCAGAGCCTATTAGGGAAATAGGAACTACACTACATGGCGCCCAAACGTTTGGTTAGGCAGTAATTTAACGCTAGATACTGAGTAACTCAGTCGTGCTTTTTCTCAGAGACCCCTACTCACATACTCCATAAGACGTCTGGAGTGGGTAGGGTTAAATATCCGCCAAAGCTAAATAGGACAAAAACCCTATATATTAGCTATTTTGGTTTGTTCAACGTTGAAGGATACAGTGTTCCAAAATATTGTGCACCTTATCTTTTGTTTCCTTGAAACTTGTTCTACATTTTTCAAAAAACAAATGTCCGAACACGGGGATAATGCCACCGAAACCGGTGGAGCTGCGGCTCAACCAGTCGTAACAGCTTTTAACTTTACAGGTTTAAATGAAACCGAGGAGGGTGTTATAGACATCCATCCAAACTTAAGAAGAGCCATCACTCTAAAACTTATAAAACACGGCCTACCACCAAGAGGCGGTAGAGCAGTTTTCGTGATAGAGGCACACGAATCCTTTCAGACAGAGGTATTCTATTCATGGATAGTATTCCCAGAATCAAATCCAGTAACAAGAGTGTTTCACTTCTACAAAGAAGATGAACCACCAGAGGAATATATTCCTTTCGAGGATATTGAAATTCCACTAACATACCAGGAGCATCAGCTCTGGTTTAAAGGCGCCCTAAAACATCACAGAAACATTACCAGGCTCGGTCCACTAGGTAGACCAGGAGCAACATGGCCGATTCTAGCCGGCTACACTCCTCATCCTGACCTTGATATAATGTCAGACGAGGAATTACTTACTCAACTTACAGAGTTAATAAAAATTTACAGACAATTGGTCCAATATGTCATGCGGACTTTCACAGTCCAACCACCATTGACCATTCCAAATCAAACCCCTCAACAGGGAATACATTAAAAATTACACCACAGACTTTATACGCAGTCATGGGTAAAATGCCCACAAAACGTGAGCAAATTCCATTCTGGATAGCTCAAAAAATTACTCAAATCGAAGCAGTATTTCCTAATACTAGCCCTTATGAGAAACACAGAATTCTAACAATCTGTTTACCAATGGGGATCACACCACAACTGGAAGACTGCACCACTTGGGGCTCAGTCTTTGCTGCCATCTATACTAAAACACATGGTGTTCCATCAAGTGCAGTAATACCAGATGTCCTGAAACAAATTCAAAACGAATACGGGGCAGAGCCTGCTCTAAATTTAGGTATGAAATTACTGAAAAATTTCGACCAGGTCTCAACAATAATATTATCTAATATTAAAGGGGAGGCAGCAGCAGTGGCGATCCGCCAACGCTTAAGGGAATTTGATGTTACAGAGCATCAAACAGAACTACCCAGAATAATAGAACAATCATATGCAGAATTAGGCAGAGATAGTTTGGGTGGAAGACCATTGAAGCCAAAACTATCTGAGAATCCTGAAAAGGACTCTATTAAACAAACTCCTACATCTTCTAAAAAGAAGTGGGAAACTAATAAACAAAACTCAAACGAGAAACGTTCTCAATCCCGAGGTAGGTCTCCTCAAAAGGAGCCCTCTGAAAGGAGGTATAACCTCAGGAATAGGGATAATTTAAGAAAACCTGACAGGTATCAAGATACTGATACACGTTCCTCCCGTACCTTTCAGATATAGTCACAGACATCGGAAAGAAGAGGACGGTCAGAACATAGAGAAGAACGCGTAAAATCCAAAGACGACAAACACGTTCAGAAAAATAAATCAAAACCTCAATTCTCAAAAAGAAGGTAGCAGGTCTGAAGATCAGACATGCCGAGAATACTGAGAACACAACTCAAGAACGGAGAATGGGCTCAGACAATGCTGGACAGTGCAGCAGAAGTCACAATAGCTCGCCAGAACCTGAAGGAACTTCTGGAGATAGTGGACTTGAATGAGTACATCACAGTAGAGACTGTAGACACCAGGGTTAGTACGCCACAAAAGTTATATGAAATGACACTCCGAATGGAGGGAGATATACCAAGACAGGTGAAAACACTCTTTTGGGAAAAACTTTCAAGGGGCTATGACATACTTCTAGCAGAAAAAGACTGGCCACCACAATTTGTCAGGGAGTGCCCACATGGCGAGGACATTATTATGCCTGCCTTCTCAAACCATATTCCAATTCACCTAAAATATACTTATGCCAGGAAATGGGCAGTCGAAAACGAGGACAAGGGGGACCCTACTCACTAGGAACCAGGGTAAGTCATATGTATCCGAAAACAACGGTTCTAGCGGGAATACAATAAATCTATATTGGTAATAAAAAATGCACAATCGCAATCAATTAGGGTTAAGGAGTGATGTCAGAAAGAAAGAGAGCCTCGCAGACTTGATGTTCATAATAATCCTTTTTATCCCAAAAATTTTTAATTCAAAAACAATACAAACACAGATCGAGAAAAACCACAATAGTGATTATATGTCCCAAAAAAATGGAACCATCCAACACATAGTGAACAGACATGTGATATATACAAAACTTGGTTTCCACAATTATTGAAAGGAAAGCGACCACAACATGAATTGGTGATGATTATAGCATCTGTATACAATAGTCAGAGCTACTTAAAAATGGTTCGCTTTCAATCAAGTCGACGACGTTTCGACCCTCTTGCAATGTGGGGTCTCCTCAGGACCAAGGGATAAGGGACAATCTGATGGTAGTTGCACAGCCACGTGAAATGCACATAAAATATGAAACACCAGTGAGATGGGAAAAAGAAAGAGTGAATACTCACACGGGGACTCAGTGGAGCACCCCGTGTGAGAGACGAACAAAGGGGCTGTGAGCTTGTATTAATCAATTGCAGCTCAGTCACAGTAGTTGGCAGGGAACATCACCACTGGATGTAGTGGTACCTGAGCAGGGTCCTCCGCTGGATAGCTAAAGCCGCGGGATCGATAGTGCCACGGCAGGAGAATCAGGCGTTACTTAATGCCACCGAGGATAAGAACTGCTCCGAGGATCTGCCTGGTAGCCCAGGCCCCAGCATTATATAACAAGCATTGGCATAGCCAATAGGTCTCGCCTTTGGGACCTTATAAGTGTTTAGTTATGCAACACTTGATGTTGTTGCACCAAGGATATTGTGCTGGACAACTAAACACTTATAAGGTCTCAAAGGCGAAAGTTATTGGCTATGCCAATGCTTGTTTATTTTGAGAGGGACAGTACCTGCACTTAAGAGTGACGTGATATTTTTAATTGGAGAGTACCGGCTCTTCTCACAAACAAGCAGGCATTCAGTTACAGAGTACCTGCACTTCTATTTTTTTCATTTCAAGCACTGCTTTATAGTAAATACCACCGGTCTAACTTCGAATCAATTATGTGGGCGAAATGAGTCATCAGTGCCAAGAAGCCTCATTTGGTGAATTAGCACTATACAGAACCAATCTAACATACCTTAAGACACGCGCAGGTGAGCGGCTGGCATGGGTAGCAGGGTTTCCGGGGGCTGCTAGCCCACGTCGGTGTAAGGAAGATTATCAGAGGTTGTCGACTGAGTTTATTGTTACCAGTAACATGGTAGTCATCTGGTAATCCTGTGTCCACTGAATGTCTTTTTGCAGTAAACTTTTCTGCTGCTTCGGATGTGTAAATACACGGTCAGCAACTAATTAAAATAACTGTTAAAAAATTAAATAGTCTCTGCTATTTCCCTATGAATCAGTCATCCTGGTTTTACGAATGTCTGAACATCCGCAAAGTAAATGTATTTTAAAGATTAGGTTCTACTGTGCTTTCAGAGAAGCAGTCTACGCCTAACTGCCCTGAGAATATTTTTAATACCGTTTTTAGTTGCCGTCTTGTCCTGCACACGCTTTACTGCTCCCATTGGGTCTTCCTGGCTAAAATCTCTTTTTAGTCATGCCAGTTTTTGAGCTGTCAGATCCTCATATGCCAGCCGTGTGACGTCACTTCCTCCCCCAAGGTTCCATTTGGCGCGGGTCACCACCAGTACTGTGTGCCCAGGGGCACGGGCGAGGGAGGGAAACAGATTAGAAACCTTTAAACCTGTGATGAAAAATGACAGGAAATGTTTTCAACAGCTTTTAATTATACCCGAGTCCAGGAGGAGGGAGTGCTGACTTCATAAGGAATGTGTAACGTGGGCCGGACTGGTCAGAAAGGAGGGATGGTGCACTGACGTGTCACTGACTCTGCCCAACCCTACCGACCCTGCAGAATGTTGGTGTCCCAATGGGATGGTCCGCCCCTCTGTAAGGAGGAGCTCCTCAGCTTTACCTCTCGGTTCCCACGTGAGTAAAAGCTGCGAGCTGTCGTGGGCATAACTGGGGGCTTTGCATGTGTGAACAGCAGCAAACGCACTGTCTGGGGTTTCACATATTTGTCTCCGACATACCCTCATCTGGAATGCAGATACAACGTGCATCCTTAAGATAAATAGTGGATTCCCTTAGCGACGGGTTGCACGCTCACACATGTTGCCCCCTGCCCCCTCAGAAGTATTCTCGAGCCTCATTGCGTTACAGACAGCGCATGCCTTATGAAAAGAGGAAGAAGGAGAGGCATAGCGAGCATTGGAGAGGCGGAGCGAGGCGCGCGCTCTTGTGCGCGTAACCGCAAGCTCTAGGCCTCCACAAGCAAAAGCGTGTGGTAGCATTTTCTGGAGCCACACACTAAATGTCTCGCAGAGCAGCGCATGCGCTGGCTCAGCGAGACCTAAAAAGCGTTTCACTTGCGGGAGCGAGCAGCGCCAGGAGCGATAATTGCTACCATATGGCGCCGCTCGCTCCCGCAAGTGAATCGCCAAACGTGCACGCGTTGCCATTGAAGGCAATGGAACGCGTGCACGTTTTTGGCTGAAAAGCCGAATCGATTGCTAAAGGTCTTTTTGCCTATGCACCGCATGCACGCTGCGTAGGCGAGACCTAAAAATCATGTAGGATGGGATGAGGACTCACCTCACCACAAAATACATCTAAAAAATGAACCAACTGCACAAAGGCAGTACCCAATAAAGCAAGAAGCTAAAAAGCAGGTCAGGGAGATCTTAGATCAACTTGAATACCAAGGGGTGATTGAAACATGCACCTCCTCAATGAACAATCCTTTGTTTCCTGTATCCAAACCAGACCATTCATATCATCTAGTTTAAAACCTTGTTCTAAAACATTTGAAGTGCAATATGCACATAGTACAGCATTAATGAATAACATTGTGCGTAAAAAATATAAAACCACATTAGATATCTCAAATGGTTTCTTTTGTCAAAACATAGCACCTGGAAGCAGGTACTTAACAGCTTTCTCAATAATGGGAACCCAGCGTCAATTTTGTCGACTCCCACAAGGGTTCAAGAACAGCCCGGGGTTATTCTCAGCGAGGGTAACAGAGTTACTACAAATTTATGATAATGAGGCATTGTCATATGTCGATGACATCTATCTGACAGACGATGACCTGGATAGGCACTTGAACAGGGTGAGTACCATTATATTGGGCTTTGCCTCTGAGGGCTATAAGTTCAACTTTAAAAAATCCAGAATTGCCCATCTCAATGTCCTTTTTCTGGGATATGAGCTTTCAAGTGAAGGAAAGAGCTTGGCAGCTAACTTTTTAGAAAAGTGTGCGCTGCTCCAACCTCCAAAAACACTGAAAAATTTACAATCCATCCTGGGTTTCCTAAATTTTGGAAGAACGTACATACTAAATTACGCAGAAAGGGTTAAACCTCTCTACGAATTAATCAAACCTGATTTTTCAATCAAAAATTGGACACAAGAACACACAGAAATCTTGCATTCACTCCAAGCTAACATGTTAGCAACAAATCACTTACAAACACGCGTAAGTCAATGCAACTTAGTGATCTGAATAATTTCGGGTCAATGCGGATTCACCTACTTAACATTTAATGAGGGTGAAAAAGTACCAATTGCATACAAATCTCATTTGTATACACAAGCAGAAATGAGCTTCACTTCAACTGAAAAAATACTGACAGCAGTTCAAACCGCTGTAGCAAAAGAAAGAGCCCTAGCTCTAGGGAAACGCATTATTGTCGTAACTCCAGTACCAGCTTTAGAAGCGGTCACAAAAGCGAGCATTCCAAATGCTAAAGTATTACATCCTAGATGGATACAATGGGTTAACTCTCTTGCTGCAAAAGATGTTGAATATGTTTTTGATCCTGATTTAAAAACACAAGCGTTCCTGCAATATGAACATGAATGTCCTCTGCCCAGTGAAATTCTGCCTCTTGATCAGTACAAATTCATAATTTACACTGACGGATCCGCACAACCCGCTACAGGGAGTAAGCAAGCTTACAGTGCAGCGTGCGCAATCGTTAAAGGTCGCATGCAAGATGGCAACTTCAGACCTATGGTCACAAAAACTCAATCTCTAGGAGATTGTACAGCTCAGCGAGCTGAACTACAAGCATTCAAACTGGCACTTGAAAGTACAGATCGCGAATTCCCCACACTAATAGTGTGAGATTCCTTTTACTGTGTTCAGTCGTATAATGAATATATACAAAATTGGCTTGAAAATGGGTTCAAAGATGCAAAAGGTGGCACAATAAAGCATAAAACGCTTTGGGAACAAGTAGTTCAGTTAAAAAACGAACTACCAAAGGCTCACGTGATACATACGCTGAGTCATCAACGTGATGGCGTTCACGTTGCAGGGAATTCATTGGCTGACGAAGCCGCAAAGGGGGCTGTTCAGACAGCTTCCGTAGCTGCGATCACTCGTTCAAAATCGAGAATAGACAGTGAGATATTGTTGGCTGTCAATACTACAAGCAAAGGCAGTGGTGCAGCGTTACCAAAAAAGTTTCCACTCAAGTACTCTTATGTAATTGATGCGAACAACGTTCCTTTTGCTCGAATCCCTGGAGTGGGGGATAGGGTAATTCCAAACATGGAACGTAGAGCAGCTTTGATTTATGAAGCACATTTGGGGGAGGGTCTGTCACATCAAGTGATCTCTAAAACAATATTGGCGTTAAGAGATGTACTGGTGGCCTAGAATGAATACACATATTCACATCTTCATCAATGACTGCATAGACTGTAAGGTACAGCGTGATGCAGAACGCCACCTGACACCATGCTACGAAGTAGCCTGCCCAGTACAGACACCATTGTTAGACAGCATTAGACTATCTACGCGCAGGCGTCCTTCTGGACAAATGCAATCCCACACATACTAAGTCAAGGTTCCTATGGATATGGCCTCAGCGCTCGGCTGACGCTCGAACTGTTATAAAAGATTTGCGAGTCTTTATCGGCACATACGCAATAGGCACGCTACATTGTGACCAGGGCCCTGCGTTTAGCTCTCGGGCTTACAAAGAAGCCATGGCCAGTTTGGGCGTTGCATTGCGGTACTCCTCTCCGTTTCATCCTGAGGGAAATTCTGTTGTGGAAAGGAAAAACCGGGACATAAAGCAGTCTGTAACAGCTAGAGTATTAGGTTCGGGTGATGGGTGGGTCAAACATCTTTATGGGGTCCAACGCTCAATAAATAATTTGCCAAAAAGTTCTCTAGGGGGGGGTCACTCCATATGAGGTCCTATTTGGGACAAGAATGTGGGTTCCTGATCTCGAATGTAAAGGCACAGTGGTGGAAAATAAACCCTTTGATATCAAAGATCGTTTGGCTGTTTTACAGGATCTAAATGAACTAAGATCGAAACAAAGCAACGTATTCCTGAAGCCAACCACCACTGGGGAAAAACCGGCAGTCCCAGCAAGGCCTGTCTGGATCCCAAAAGTTGGGGATCTAGTCAGAGAGAAGATTGCGGACAAGAAGGAATTTGGGGGCATATTAGCAAGGGCCTTATCGCTGCTTTAGCGGCACTTTTTGCCGCTAAAGCGTCAATTTTTTTATTGCCCTATCAGCAAGCTGTCGCTAACGAGCGACAGCTTTCTGGCGATAGCGGCCGGTTTCCCCATCGCCTTGCATGCCAGCGATAATTATCGCTAATGACATGCAAGGTAGGCGTTCCCAACTAAAAGCGACTGAAAACAGTCGCTAACACAACTTCCCCCTATTAGCAACGCAGGCGAAGCGATAAAAAAATTCGCGCTAAGCGCGAATATCGCTAGAATTTAACACCTGCTAAAAACATGACTTACCTGTTTGGAGAATAGGAGGTGGATTGTCAGCCTAAGTCCACCATGGCGTTAATGCGTGAATATCGCTGGATTTCCAGCGATATTCACGCATTTCGCCGCTATCGCTGGATATTTTATCGCATTGGAGATAAACCTTGCTAATAGCATGTTATCTCCGTGATAATATCCAGTGATAGGCGGCGTTAAAAAAATACGCGCTAAGCGCGGTTAGCGATAATTTTCGCCTGTTGTTGCTAATATGCCCCCTTGACCTTCTTACAGACAACCAGTACCTGTCCTAGCCGTTCAAGGAACAAGAACAGTACTTCTGCCGCCCCTTGCTGGAGAAAAGATTTGTGTCAATCGACCTCATCAAACCACAGTATGTGGCCAATACTAAATAGTAGGCCTCGTGGACTCCGACCTAGTAGCAGACGCACTCCTCTCGCTACTATCCAAGAGGTTCAGACTGAAAGACTGATAACCATCGAGAATTCAGCAGTAACAGATGAAGGACTAAGCAACAATGCTATGGAACTCATCCCTCTTGAAACTCAAGTAACAGTTCGTCCAAATACACCTGTCTACACCAATGTAAGAAGTGATCAACTGGTTCCAGCGATTTCAACAAATCTTGATGCAATTCCAACAATTGACAGAACTGCTTCTGGCTATTTCATTAACTTTGATACGTTTTCTGAGGATCCGAGTGAGCCTGAAACGACGCCAGCATTAACTTTCAAACAGCAAGTACAAGACTTTTTTCATTTTCTGAAAAAGACTTATCTGGTTTCACCATAGATTGAACTCTGGATTATTTCTGGAATATTTTTTTTTCTGCTCTGGCTAGCTTTGGTAATGACTATCAGCGTGCTTATAAATGGCAGATACATCCGTTTGGACATTGAAAGTAAACATGTGAACTTTTGAAACCACACAAATCTTCCCATCGTGAAGCAAGAGACTTGTCTGCAGTGAACATCACAGCCGTTCCTATACAGGATGGTATAGTGTGGGACAAAACGGATTTCGATATATTCAGCCCTACGGAACAATTGAACATTCCACATTTATTTAAAATTTCACGAAGTGATTTTATTTCGTGCAGTACCTATTCTGATGATTGGGACTTTGAGACTGTAAATGGCATGATGTTTGATCTAGAAAGGTCTGCTGCATTTTCTAACAATGAATATTTAGAAGGTTTATTTATTTATAAAGCGCGACATTCATCCCACTGGGATATCACGGCGCTAGTGTATCCGGAGAGTGATGAGTCAGTTTAGTCTAATTGAGGGTGGTAGCGGCAGTATTAAGGAAACAAATAAGTTTTAAGTTTTTTCCTGAACGCCATGTATTCTGCAGTTAGCCGAAGTTCCAGCAGAAGCTCATTCCAATAAAGTGCTGCCAGGTGCGAGAAGGTGCGTCCACCTGTCCTGCTCTTGCTGATTCTTTTTGTCTCCGCTAGTGCTAAAGAACGTGACCTTAAGCACCTGAGCGGGACGTAGAATTTGATTCTATTCTGGAGAATCTTGGGGCCTGTGCGATAAAGTGCCCTATGTGCATGTCCTAAGAGTTTAAATCGTGCTCTTTGGCGCATGGGCAGCCAGTGGAGTTGCTTCAGGCATTTTGTCGCGGAGCTGTATCTGCCCTCCTTGCACACCAGTTTAGCCGCTGCGTTTTGTATCACCTGCAGACGTTTAAAAGGTAGTCTGGCATGCCAACAAAGAATGCATTTCCGTAATCTAACCTGCTGACAAGCAGGGCTTGTGTGATAGTCCTCCTGCTTTCCAGTGGGATCCAACGGAAAAGCCTTTTTAGGAGCTTCAGTGTAGCGAAGCTTCTACCACACAGGGTCCGCACATGTTCCTGCATAGATAGGGTGTTATCGATGATGATGCCCAAGTTTTTTACGCACTGCTTTGGTGCTGGTGCCGCACCCAAAGAGTGGGCCCACCAGGATATATCCCAGATATGATTGGCTCCGCCGAGAAGCAGAATTTCAGATTTCTCTGCGTTAAGTTTTAAACAGTGCACTGACATCCAGGTTGCCATCTCAGTGAGGCAATTGTTGAGTTTGGCTCTGGTGTCATCATGCCCATTTCCGATGGCTATTGTCAGTTGGGTATCATCCGCATAGGAGCAAATTCCAAAGCCCCATTTCGTGCCAATTTTTGCCAAGGATGAAACATAGGCATTAAATAGTGTGGGGCTCAGGGATGCTTCCTGCGGGACACCACAACTGAGGTTTTTGGAGTAGATAAAAAAGCACCTAGCTGCACAGTTTGAGTTCTGTTATATAAAAATGAGCTGAGCCATTGAAGGGCCTTTGCATGTATCATTTTTTCGTGCACATTTTCCAATAAAAGTTGGTGGGAGACAGTGTCGAAGGCCGCCGACAGGTCCAGCAGGATCAGGGCCACTGCCTTTCCCTGGTCCAGCAATGATCTTATATTGTCCAGGACAGCCAAGAGGGTTGCCTCCGTACTGTTAGTGGCCCTGAAACCTGTTTGTGAGGGGTCAAGCAACTCATTGGATTCTAGGTAATTAGATAACTGTCTGTTGACAAGTTTCTCCAGTACCTTGGAAAGATAGGGGAGCTGAGAAATTGGTCTATAATTGGCTGGGTTGTTTACATCAGATCCTATCTTTTTCAGTAGAGGGGTTACTGTGGCCTGTTTCCAGATCTCTGGAAAGACAGCTGTCTCCAGGGATTGGTTAAACAGCTGTGTGATGTAAGGGCACAGAGTAGGTATAAGTTGTGAAAAAATGAAGTGTGGACATGGGTCGAGAGGGCATCCTGATTTGACTTCCCCCATTGCTTTGGCAACTTCTTTTTCTGTAAAAGGGACGAAGCCGTCTAAATGCACGGGGGTATCAGGATGAGGGTCTCTATTTTCCCAGTTGACAAACTTCGCTGGAGTGGTATTGTTAAATGACGAATAAATTGTGCCTATTTTGTCCGTAAAGAAATTGCAAATTTTTTCACAGCTTTCTGCTGAAGGGAGCAGGGTTTGGGACATGCAGGTTGGTTTACATAGCTCGCGCACTATTTTATAAAGTTCTTTTACCGAATTTGTGTTCTCATCTATTCGTTGTGCAAAGTATGCCCTTTTGATCTTCTTTATTGCATGGGTATAGCCCCTGAGTTCTATTTTATACACTGATTTATCAGTGGCCGATCTAGATAGTCGCCAATTGTGTTCTAGAGTTTTACACTTTTTTTTCAGCGTCCTAAGTTCTGCTGTATACCACCTTTCGGATACCGATTTTCTAGCTTTGGATTTAAGTTTCGGTGCGCATTGGTCCAATGTCTTAGTGATCTCTGTTTCAAGGTGCACTGCGCCTCTGTTGGTGGGTAATGTTCCCAGAGTCGCTAAGCCGTTGGAAGCGAAGTGGTAGTTAAATAAATCAGGTGTGACTAATTTCCAGGCTCTGTAGGTCCCGTGCATGAGTTTGGTGACTCTTGCTGATATCTCATGTGTGGAAAATGCGAAGTTAATTAATGAATGGTCAGTCCATATGACTGGTTTAATCTCCTTAACTGTAATATCTTCTATACTGGAGAACAATAAATCCAGTGTATGCCCTGCGATATGTGTAGGTCCCTTAATCCATTGCTTTAGTTGAAGGATAGACATGTCGTTCTCAAGATGGGTTATCGCCATGTTGTCGGTTTTTTCAAAGTGGACGTTAAAGTCTCCAATAACTAAGTAATTTTTATATTTTATGCAGGCGGGTAATAATTGCGTGAGCAGTTTGGTACTAAAGTCTGCCTGATATCCAGGGGGTTATAAATCACAGCTCCCCGAATAATGTATGATTCCCTTTGGATATTTCAAATGGCAGTAGTTCGTGCTCTCCCAGCTGGGCTACTGTGATAGGTAAGCAGTTAAGGTAGTCTTTGAACAGGATAGCTAGTCCCCGCCCTTCCGCCCTTGCCTATCTTGCCTAAGTATTTTGTACTCAGGGGGCATGGCGTTGGCGATGTCTGGGCAGTTGCTCTCACCCAGCCAGGTCTCGGTAATAAAAACCAGATCTGGGTCTGTCTCCTTAATAGTGTCCCAAATTTCCAAAGCATGTTTGGGCACTGACCTGGCATTAAAATAGATACAATTAAATTCCATGTGATCATCCACTTCTCTCTGTGACTGATCGGGCTGGGCTAGGCTGCCCCATTTGCACCGCATACAGGAGAAAGGCCGTTCAGTATTTCCTAGGGTTAGTTTACATGAGGCATGGGTGGCTAACCCAATAAGTGCTTCTCTTGAATAGCGCATATGGCTCTTTGAGTTTTTTTCAGGGGGGGCAGGGGTTCTGACCCCTGGTCCCGGCCAGGCGCGGACGGGCGCAGACGGGCTTGCCTTAGGCGCGCCCGCTGCGCGCGTCCGCTGCGCGCCCGCTGCGCGCGTCCGCTGCGCGCACGCTGACACATCGGGCTAAGTAGGAGGGCGAGCGGAAGTGCAGCTCCGCCCCCTTTCGGCCGGAAATGCTTTGCGGTGAACCTAGGTGCTGTCAACCCCGCCCTCCACTCAATCAGCACACAGCTGCGGTGGACCGGGGCGGAAGACAGACTTCTGTGCAAGTAAGCAATGTGCAAAAATACAATTCAGGTAACAGTGCGCGTTTTAAAACGAGCAATTGTAAAATTATGGTATTTTAAGATGAACGATAAAAAAGTACAAGCTAAAACAGAAAGGCTAAAACAGGAATAAAAAGTGTTTCCCCCTCCGCCGTTATTCTAAGCAGCTAATGATGAAGTCGAGCAGCTGTCAGACTCACCACGCTCCGCTGCGCGCACGCTGACACATTGGGCTAAGTAGGAGGGCGAGCGGAAGTGCAGCTCCGCCCCCTTTCAGCCGGAAATGCTTTGCGGGGAACCTAGGTGCTGTCAACCCCGCCCTCCACTCAATCAGCACACAGCTGCGGTGGACCGGGGCGGAAGACAGACTTCTGTGCAAGTAAGCAATGTGCAAAAATACAATTCAGGTAACAGTGCGCGTTTTAAAACGAGCAATTGTAAAATTATGGTATTTTAAGATGAACGATAAAAAAGTACAAGCTAAAACAGGAAGGCTAAAACAGGAATAAAAAGTGTTTCCCCTCCGCCGTTATTCTAAGCAGCTAATGATGAAGTCGAGCAGCTGTCAGACTCACCACGCTCCGCTTCATCAGACTATGAACAGCTGTATTGCTATAACCACTATGGTCATCATTTTTTGCATAAATCTGCAACACCTAGAAATGTGTTTATGTTTAACCAATGGGAGCATTGTCCTACACCACCAAAAGGTAGTTCAAAAACGTTTGCTAAAAAGTTTCCCTATTTTTCAGGGTACAATACATCTGATCCGGAAACATTTTACTATAAAAATGTAAACAAAACAGGACAGAAAATTATTTTAACAAATACAAAACAGATTTACTCTGCAGCATTTATTGCCCAACTGTCTAGACATGGATTCGACTTGTGGAAAGACACAATAGACACAAAATCTGTCTGGGGTTCTAAAGATTGGCAAGTGCAGGGGATAGAAGCTTTGTTTAGAGCATGTATCATCCC
This sequence comes from Calotriton arnoldi, assembly GCA_963921515.1. Taxonomy (NCBI): domain Eukaryota; kingdom Metazoa; phylum Chordata; class Amphibia; order Caudata; family Salamandridae; genus Calotriton; species Calotriton arnoldi. The sequence goes on along the minus strand of CAWUFW010000424.1, from coordinate 3,262,812 downwards.
TCAGCAAATAATGTTTTTGAATGACACTGTGCAACAAACGTCTTGCCTTGGGTTAGCCAAGATCAAAGACATGAAAACACCTTCTGTACCAACACCTGCAAGTGATAACAATACACAGGCAGCAGTTACAGTTGACACAATACTACAAATCAACAGAACAAATCCTGATTGGAGAAAATGGTTGATCTGGCCCACAGACACAAACACCTGTCAAGAGAGATTCCTGAATAAAACTCAGGGCTTTACTATTCATAGGCCAGACCCACGATACGTCCAAAGACAACATCCGGGGGTAGTAACAACATACAGTGTAGGAAAATTGTGCCTCGACTGGCTACAAAAATCTACACTTGAGGATGTGAAACAACACTTATCTTTACTTCAAGAAGACGCAGACCATAGGGAATTCTTGCTAGGACCAAGAAAACCATGTCAAAAACGTTTCATATATGCCGGCATCTATGCTGCTTATAATGAAGCATGGAAGGTTACACAGGTAGAGGCCGCAGAACGAATACGTGAACTTGATCGTATTAACTTAGAGAAAACTCTAACTGTGGTCGACAATGGGTTAACAACTTTGTCATCTAGAATATATTCATTGGACAACATTGTATCCTCTGCTATTGACATACTGGAACAAGATTTAGCCATGTTACAGCAAGGCCAATCACAGTTACGTTCTATTATGTTATTAGGCTGGATGCTGCAATCATTGCGAGTGGGCTATGTGCTTTGGCGTTTTATCAACACGTCGGCTCTGTTTGCAGAATACAATCTAACTGATAAACAGATCAAACTGGCACAAAGGGGAGCAAAGTATACAGTGCTGAGCATTGAAAAACTGGAGAAATTACCATTCATTGTGGCAGAAAAACCAGCTACAGAATGGCTTATTCATGGCAAAATCACTCTGCCTATCACTACTTTCCAGTTTCAGTATTGCCTCAAACAAATGCAAGCAGGCAAATATGAAAGGTTGGGTAAAGGATACATTAAGACATCCTGGGATTTACCTTACGATTACAGATGTTGGAGTGGGGATCGTGAAGTGTTTCTTAGCGGTACACACTGTGAAAATGCACTAAGCGGTTCACTCATATGTCAGGACATTTCTTTAAACGGGGCTTGTAATGGTTCTGTGGCAAATTTGTCCTGCCACCAGCTAGGTACACCAGCTGCTGCGATTAATCCAACGTTTGGCCAACTTTCTAATGGGAGTTACCTCATGTTGAATGATCAGAGTTGCTGTGGCATGTTGCCAGGCATCCCATATCTGGTAACAGTAGACTCCAGGGTCACTTGCTGTATGCAAGTATTGTTTGCCCCAATAGACAGAGTCAGGGGGTCGCCTTTGTGGCCTTCGTTGAATGTCTCTTTTATACGATTTGATACTTTAAGCAGAATCAAAGCCATGCTTATACAACAAACCGTGCCTTTGACCTCGGCCAAAGAAACCTATGATCTTCAAGTAGCAAGGACTTCGGCTGAGATACAGGCTTTAATACGTACAAACTGCCCTATACATTTCGTAGAAATGATGGGACGTATCTTTAACATACCTGATACAAGCGGAATTGTACATATATTTAAGACCATCTGTTCAGGACTATTAGCACCTTTCCAGGCAGTCCTCGGAATCATCGCATACTTCGCACATTCGGTGTTTGGTGGTGTGCCATTAATTCTAGCACTTGTTGCAGGAATCCTATTTCTATTCCTACTGTTACGCTATGGCAAGCCTGTCCACCAACATCACTCTGAGCGATGTGGAGAAGGCTCTCCTAGAACGGAAGTGCCGTGAGCTCATAGTACTGCTTTTGGGCATACCTCGTCTACGGGAACTTAATACAACATGGTTCCTGTCATTCAGACCAATCTGGCAAGATTGCATCTTACCTGTTCTACGCTGCCTGCTTTGCGGTGAAGAATGCGTGCTAGACACCTGTCTAACACTTCCATCAGTCATGCCAACGGATATCGATGCTCTGCTGGACCCGATAACGGCCCATGCTTTGTGTTGTCCCCAGAGGCTACCAATCCTGATGACGGCATTCATTGAGATCTCACAGACGCTTCCGGCTGCTGCTGAGGTACGAGATGGATCAACAGGCACACAGGTAACAACGGACGCGAACATTGCTGCGGCATCTTATGCTGAGGGCGATGATTCTCATCTCTGTGCAGTTAATCTCCTACACGAGGTGTTCCAAATGTCACCAACATCAGTTGACGATATTTTGTCTACGGAAATAGATGATTTCATGTTTACACCAGACCCATACACTGACTTTGATTCGGCTCACAGTGTACCAGGGACGCAGTGAATTTGGCCTTCATATTTTCAAAAACTTGGAACTCTTCCCAAAATTGAACTTTTCTTTTTCAATTTTTTTGGAAACTACATGGCAAATCAATCTGCTTACAGTAGAACTATTCTTATAAAACGGACTTCTTTGAATACTTCCAGGGACACATTATCACCTTATTTGTCTAACTTTTCATTTACTTCCATGATATGAAATGGCTTTGATTTTTAATATACTTATCAATCATTTCGTCATATGTATATATTACTGTTTATTCATTCATGTTGCATTTTATTTCCAATATATGCTTAGAATGAAACCAATACTTTAAAATGTACAGTACCTATTGCATTCAACAGTTTATTTTTAAACTTCTTTTAATATGCCTTTAGAAATGTTTTTAGCAATATGTGGTACTCAATTTCATGTTTAGCATTTAGTATTATCGTTCATACGAAAGTGGAGTGGGTGTTGTATTCCGCTTTAGGTGTCAGTATATAGGTTTTCCTGAAACATGTCCTTATATAGGCACAATTCGCATTGCCCTTATATAGGCATAGAATCCCAGTCCTTATTTAGGCATTAGCCGTGCACTCCAAATACAGGCATGGTCACCGACATCCGTCCACCCTAACGTCACAACGAGTTCTTAGAAACCAGACCCTTAAGCTCTTGGGAGTTCCCCTAGCACAGGATTATTGATTTCTCCAAGAACTCATCTATTATGCATGAACCGCTATACCTTAAGTGTTCATTCCTGACGTCTTCCTCTGACCTACTTCACGTCAATGCTAACATTCCAAAGTACCTACCAGGTATAAATATACCTTCCCTTGCCCAAGCAAGTTAGAGGAGACCTCAACTTCAGAGGAGCCCGTATCCCGGCCTGACGCACTGAGAAGACGCTGTCATCCCTGCTAGCAGAAAATCCAGCTTCCAGTGATCTGACTCCCTTCGCGGGGTGTTAGAGTTCGAGTCCGGAAAGAGATTCCCACCTCTCTCATTCTCAAGGTATGGAGCTGACTAGAACCTAGAGGGACTCTTGGCATACTAGACTTAACATACTCTTAGTATACCATACTAGAGAATACTTCGCCTACTTCTTACCTTGCCCTACACCAGGTTAGGCACATTGGGGTAGAACTAGCTTAGAGACGCATCATATGAGTACTCGCATTTTTAGCTCATGTTATTTATGTATGTGAATATATGCTAAAAGATAATGCTAGCACAGTATTATTTATTTCTACTGCTTACGCTGTACATAATATATCTTGCATACTGTCTTGTGATCATAACAGCGCATATCTCTTACACGAGAAACAAGACTGTTCAATAAATCTTTTATTGAAACGCCAGTCTATTCTTTCTGTGTAACTCTGAGAAACTAAGCATGCACGATTAGCTGAGTGAAACTGTTATCTATTGTTTCCACGATTCTGAGACGTGTTCCGATTATAAAGGGAAACAAAGTGGTCATGTTTTGCGGTTGCCAGAAACTACTCCCTTCTTGTTTTCAAGGAGTTTCTAGTGGCCTCTGAGCTAGCTGGCACAAAGTAATTAAGTTTAATATACTCGATAGGGACATACCGACCTCAGTCCTATGTCAAGCCTATAGGGTATATTATTCCAATGCGCAGAGCCTATTAGGGAAATAGGAACTACACTACAGAACCGTATCAGGTTTTAGTAAAATTCAGTGTTCTAAGCCCTTGATGGAACCCAACCGATCCTTGAAAATAGTCTTGTTTGTTCAACAACCCATATAAAGAATGTGTTCTGAGGTCAACAAGATCAGCCAGGGAAATGGGATGCTCTTACCTGGTCTTAATAACATCTCAAAAGCTCCTTGAACGCTCCGCTTTAATTTATTGTATACCCTCTTCGCAACATAACTTTTGGTATGAATGAGCCTATCCCAAAATTTGATGTCTTCCCAAAAATAACCCAAAATATCTATTTCAATCAATCAATCAATCAATCAATTCTTTCTTTATTCGACCATCCGAAGAAAGGTCATAAAAGATACACATAATAAAAAAACACATTAAAATCGACCTCATTGAGGAAATTACAATCACATTACCTATTTAAAATATATAAAACCGCAGACAAAGAGAATGATTTGATCGTAGCTAAAGTGGCAGTGCAACTAAACTGGATCAATAAATAGCAGCAAGTATTAATTAGCCAATAGCATTAAATGTTATAAAAGTAGTAAAAAAAAATTAAAAAAAATTAGCAGCAACAATAAGCATTTTAGCAGCAATACAAGTACAATAAAAACAGGAGCTACTAAAGTGCATAGGTGTTAAAACAACATGCTCCTTCTCTTTGCTAAAGTGCAATTCAAAAAATTCGCAACAGCGAAGCAAACATCACAGTCATTATGTTGCAGGAGAAAATACAAAGCCACTTTGCACTTAGAGAATTTATATCTACGCAAAGCGGTAATAAGAATTTCCTAGTAAATGGGAGATAAAATTGGCAAAAGAAAATAAAGTGTAAAATGGTTTGGCTCGAATGTTCATCGCAGGGGCAAATAGTAATAGTTTCAGGCCAATACTAACCCAAAGGGAAACATACAATAGGTTCAAACGAGGTAGTAGTGGTCCCTGATGGGAAAATTACTGCACCTCAAATATTGGTACGTTGTTCTCAATCAAGTCATGTGTGAATACATTCTTAAAGTAAATTATAGTAATATAGAGGTGCTATGACGGTTCTGACACCCTACTACCAAAGGTGACAATTGTATATTAGAACTCTAATGTACATCCATTATGTATATAGTCGAACCTTGTTCAGCACTCTCATAGGTAAGTAAAATTAACCATCAAGTCATGGATAAGTTAGCAACACGAATACAGTTAATCAAAATATGACTTTTAGCCAGACAATTCTCGAGAAGAGACATCATTGTCCTCCGAATTGTCTGGCTAAAAGTGATATTTTGATTAACTGTATTTGTGTTGCTAACTTATCCATGACTTGATGGTTAATTTTACTTACCTATGAGAGTGCGGAACAAGGTTCGACTATATACCAAAGGGAAACATATAAACCAGCGAAATGACCCCAACCTAAATCAAGTCAGCAAATCCTTTTCATAGACATTAGTTACATATAAAAGATACGGAGCAATTGAGGGAGGCACTTGAATAAGGCAGTAATCTCTGACAGTGGGTTTGGATACTTCTGACAATTCCCTAAAGGATTCTTTATGCTTTCGGAAGCTATCCATAACCCTCTGTCGATCCACTTTGCCGATTGATTCTGGGTGCTCAAACAGTGAAGCACAGCCAAGTTCCGTGAGGCAGGTTTTAATGTATTGAAGCCAGGGAATAGAAAGGCCTCGGGAACAACTTAAACAGTCTCTAATAATTGCCTGATTAAAATCAGCTTCTTCGTTTGCCCAAATAGAACACCAGGTGGCTAGAGGGGCTGCATTTATAGTATCTTGGACGTAATCAAGGCATAACTCCAAATGTAGGGAAAAGTGCGGCGATGAGGGGGGAACTCCTAAAACTCTATGGCAAAATCTATTCTCCTCAGCCTGCATACTAAGTACATCCCTGCATCCCCAAATACCCATGCCTTAAGTTAAAATCGGTATACATTCACGGTTATAAATCTCTAAAATTGGGGCAATGGGCTTTTTGCCTATGGACATTGCAAGGGAGAAAGTGGTCCCAACAGCTTGCGTATAACGTGTTGTTCTATTTTTTATGCAAGTGTTCCACGTGCAACCTTCAGCGAATTCCAAGCACAAATAAGGAAAGGAACTAACCCTCTCCAACATTTTGCCCTCTACTTTTAAACTACATGATTTAGTATTTTTGGGGCCACATATCATTGTAAAAGTTTTCTTATAATTTGGCTCCAGACCCAGGTCCTTCATAAAACTAACATACCTGTAAATAAGTTTTTGTAGGCCATTCGCAGTCCTTGCCAAAAGGACAGTGTCGTCCGCATAGAGCAGCGCTGGCACAGCCTTTTTCTCAACTTGCGGGACATCAGCCCCAGCCAAAACTAAAGTGTTCTCCAAGTCGTTGGTATAAAGAATAAATAGGATTGGAGCAAGGTCGCAACCTTGGCGCACCCTGCGCTTGATACTAAACGGCTCTGAACATTCTCCAGCATTACCATACCTCACTGAAGCGGAAAGATCATGGTGGAGAAGCCTCAGAAAGGAGACCAGACCTGCATCAACTCCCATGTTTACTAAAATGTCCCAAAACTTGGAGCGTGAGACATAGTCAAACGCACTGGTCAGGTCGATAAATGCCAGATGAGTGGAAGCGCCCTTCGCGTATTTATATTTAGCCAAGATAAGATGGAGATTGAGGCACTGTTCGGTTGTGCCTAGCCCCTTCCTAAACCCATATTGACTGGGGGCCAGAATATGATTGGCATTAATCCAGTCCAATAGGCGGTCCAGCACAACTCTCCCAATATCTTTAACGGAGGAATCCAAAAGGGAAATCGGACGATAGCATTTAGGATTGTGCTTGTTTCCTTTTTTAAAGACAGGCACTATAACAGATGAACGCCACGACTTTGGCACTCCCTCACTACAAACTGAATTAAAAACTGCAGTGAGCACCGGGGTCCAGAATACTGGGTCTTCCTTGAATAAATCCAACGGAACTCCATCTGGCCCTGGAGCTTTCTTACCTTTACTGTTGTCAATTGCTTTTCGGACTTCCCCTTCATTAAAAACAAGATTTGGGCATACTAAATTCAACTGTACTGGAGCATCAGCAACACTAAGATCAGTAGAATAAAGACCGGCATAATGCGTCAGCCAAGTCTCGGCTGATATATGGACAGTTCTATTGGCTTGTAGCGTGGGAGATAAAACTGACCGTACAGCTTTCCAGAAGACTTGGGGTTCTTTAGAGCGACAAGCACCCACGATTAATTCCCATTTCTCCTCCTTCAGAGCTAACTTTCTTTTTAGGTCTCGCGCCTAGCGTTGCAGTGCGTAGCACTGCTCGCGCAGCGCGTTACCTCTAGAAAGGGCTTCTGAAAGCTACCCACACGCTCGTGCGTGTGGTTTTGCTTTCCGCGGCTGCCATTGGCTTTCGCGTGCTTTTTTTTACAAAATCCAGCACGCAATTGGGCAAAGGCGGGCGCATGTCCCGCCTTTGCTCCACCCATTCCCGTTGGTGGCCAGCACGCGCAGCAGCGCGCGTTCGTCTCGCTGCCGCGCTCCCTCCCCCCGCTCCTCTGTGGTGCGCGCGCACCACTGGTTTCGCGTTCGGCTCCTCTGTTTTTTAAAGTGTCCTATTCCACGCCGGGTCAGTTATCAGTGTTGCTTAGTGATTATTTAATTCAAATCAAATTTAAACAAGTGTTTTACTTTGTTGTATTGCAAAGTGTAGACCTATTCTGCCGTTAGAAAACTGCTAACCGCCTCTTGCCTGTGATTAACCCGAACAGGAAGTGTATGTCATGAGTGCATGTCGTGTAATTCAGTATCCTATCGAGCATCTCCCGGGGGAGGGGAGGGCAGGAAGAGATGGGAAGATTACTGAGCAGCCGGGAGTCTCTCTTATGACGCTGCAGTTACAGCTTCCGGTGAAGCCTGCAGCTGACCATCTCGGACCAAAACCGGACAGTGGCCACAATCCAAGCTCGTGCAATAGCAGTACGGGGCAGCTGTATTTTCTTGTCCAGTTTAAGGACTCCGTTCTCTCATTCGGACCAGTTTGTAAATTCCCCTCCTCTACTTACACAGCTCTTGGCCAGTCTTGCTCTTCCGGTTCATGGTTTTTTGGTGACTAGCACCAATGCCAAATCTATAAATCTGCTTGTCACAAAGTTGGCCTTAGTTTGAGTGAAATGGCTCTAATGGCCTAACATCTGTGGTTGCATTGTATCCCAAGAAACACTGAAAAGAGCAAACCCAAACAATGTGAAAAGTTTGCACTTGCAACGGTGCACATGGGCACCCTGCCTGCGTATCTGGGAACATATGATGGCTTCTCATAGGCGTGATGTATACCTTTTGTAGGAGTGCTTCAATATAGTGGTCCAGTCGGTGCTAGTAATTTGCACTCCCATAACCCTCACCCGTTTACAATATAGTTCAAGTGGGTCTGGCTCTGCGGTTCTCATGGGTGAGCCGCAAAGGAGTGTAATTGTCACGGGCATGTATTGCAGACAGATGTTCGGGAGGTTCCTCTGTGCCATTTTCCAGCACCTCCGCATTGTTACTATCAAGGCGCCATGTAGCAGAAAATGTCCCTGCGGCAAATCCTAACTGACTTTGGATACCCGTACTAGTGCCCCTGCAGATAAGACTGCTCACTACTACAATGCCTTTCATCACATTAGTGCAGCCCCTTCCAGTTTGTCTGGTGTGGCCAATTTGTCCAATGTTATAGGTATTTCTTTAGTGCAAGGCAGGTGCGGGTGTGTTCTCTCTATTTCACATGTCCAGAAAAAAAAGCAGTGTCTGGATTAAGATGCCATGATCTTTGACGAGTGACTGCTTCTGAAAGGGGTAAACAATTGTGACAGAGGGTCCGGGGGGGTGGGGGGGGAGGGGGCGGTGGGGAGGCTACGACACCAGGATACGGTGCGGCAGTGAAATGTTTGATCTGTATCCCCTGGTAGCACCTGTTGAATCATGAGTGCCAGTGTCTCTGCTGCCAAAGCAAATACAGGGGAAAGGGGACCCTCCTGCCACTGTTCAAGACTCCGGTATGATAAGGCCCTTTCTGACTCTAGCCAGAGGACCTGTGTATAATAGTTTGGACCACCTCAAGAAGCCTTGGCCCAGCCCTGTCCCTAACATTGCTGCATAGAAGTCCGACCAGAGGAAATTGAAGGCTTTTTTATGTTGATTTATAACACCATAGCTGAGTAACAGACAATCGATGGGTCATCAGGCTCCTGTATGAATCACCTTATGTTGGGCATGATATTGCGGTGGGTGTTTGTCCATTTTGGTCTGGGTGAACAATATCGGTATGTACTAGTGTCTGCCTGTGTGAATGTATGTGAGATGCTGGGCGCGAGCAGGTGTGTGTTTGTATGTACTGGTTTGTGCGCACGTGTGAGTGTATTTGAGAGGCTGTGTGTGTACAGGTGTGTATTTGGTGTGTTTCTATGTACTGGTGTGCGTCTGTGTGAAGGTGTGAATGAATGTGAAAGGCTGAGTGTGTGTTTACAGGTGTGTGTATGTACTAGTGTCCGTCTGTGTGAATGTATGTGAGTTGCTGGGCGCGAGCAGGTGTGTGTTTGTATGTACTGGTGTGTGCGCACGTGTGAGTGTATTTGAGAGGCTGTGTGTGTACAGGTGTGTATTTGGTGTGTGTTTGTATGTACTGGTGTGCGTCTGTGTGAAGGTATGAATGAATGTGAAAGGCTGTGTGTGTGTTTACAGGTGTGTGTGTGTGCATTGTGAATGTATGTGAGAGACTGTGTGTACACTATCACTAATTCTTTTATGGGTTCCGGAGTAGCGTGCTACTCACCAGAAAAGTGCTTCAACACCCATCAGGGGTAACAAGTGCTATATGAATGCAAACCTTTCTTCCCCTTCTATTCCTCCGCTATCCTTCTCACTCCAAATACCTGACTAATATCCACCACTCAAATTACTTTCATATTTCACTATACTAATTCACCACAAATCCTTTATGGGTTTCCGGAATAGCGTGCTTCAACACCCCATCAGGGGTAACAAGCGCTATATAAATACAAACCTTTTTTTCCTCTTCTATCTTTCTGCTATCCTTCTGAATCCAAATAACTGAGTAGCCTGTCCACCACTTAAAATTTACTTGCATGTTTCACTATACTAATTCAACACTAATCCTCTTTGTGTCCCGGAGTAGCGTGCTACTCGCCAAAGAGTGCTTCGACGCCTCGTCAGGGGTAGTAGGCGCTATATAAATGCAATTACAATACAATGCAAGTTTGTTCCTGTGTACATTGCTCATACTTTTTATTTCTTCTTAATGGAAAACAAACATGTGGGGATGTGTGTGCGTGTGTATATACAATGTACCTTTCTAATGAATTTTAATGAAGTTATGGATACAGTGCATTTGATTCAACCTTTAAATGAAAAAAAATAATATAAATATATTTTTTTATTATATGGATTTTCTTGTAGCATTTGTATTGTGCTGTTTTGTGAAAACCTTAACCACGCAAAAACTTTACTTTCTAAATGTATCTAATACTTCTTTCTGCAATGTTTCGAAGTCTAATGAACGCTGTAGGCCTTGCAAAGAGTATGTTAAGTGCTAAATAACGAAATAAGTACTAATGCAATAAAATATGTACCTTTCTAATTCATTTTAATGAAGTTATGGATACAGTGCATTTGGTTCAACCTAGAAATAAATGTTAAAAAAAATATATATATATATAGTTACGTGATTAATGTTTTAACAAAACAGCACAATACAAATGTTACATGAAAATCCATCTAAAAAAAAAATTCCCCACACAAATTAACATGTAAAAATTAAATGTCATAGCGAAATTGTTTAACTTGACATTACATATTCATCACTACACATTGTTCGCTCTCAGAATCCAAAGTTTTTTTGCACAGTTTATACCTACAGGCGTCTGAACCTACCTAATATCAATCGTCAGGGCTTTAAGTGGGCTGGGTCCGTCTGGGTCTCAGACCCGGAAGAATTTAAAACGGGCATTGAAGCGGGTCCCTGTTGGAGACTATAGTCATGTCCTAAACTTTAGAGGCAAAAACACGGAGTGATTCTTTTTTTTTTTTGTATATTTTTATTGAAAATATTGATAGCAAGAACATAGATCAGGTCACATCCTTGGTTACAAAATTTCAAGTGAGAGGGAGCTATGGTAAGCCAAGGAAAAATATATAGTAAGGACACTGCAGTACAATAGTTGCGGGTGGGGGGAGTTTCTTCCTTTACAAAAAAAACCACTGTTACAAATGGAAAGCAGTGTCTGCTGGGGGAGAGGATAAGCCTTTTGCCCAACTTAGACTTTACAAGTCCAGAACACACTGTCTGAGAGGCAACCACTGCACAACCATTTGGTCATATACTTGAAGGGCCCGTCTTCCGGGCTTTTTCATGATACCATTGTGGGTAGAAAAACCTGTTTTCACTGGAATTGCAGTAGTGTGTTTGAATTGTGCTGCCATCCTTCTTTCCTATTCACATTTCCCAAGGAGGAATCATTTAATGGGAAAACCACCTGGTTAGGATGGAAAACGTGCATGAGTTGGTACCCAAGCACCAATACCTACGATTATTTCCACAATTAGAGTGCAAAACCCAGGGCTTTAAGTGGGCCGGGTCTCACCGGTGCTGAGCACCAGCAGTTTTTAAAAGGGGGCCTTGAAACGGGTCTCAATCGGGCTCTGTTTTGTTCCCTGGCACAAAGTAATATTCAAGTATTCCCCAAGCTTAGTTGTTAAAAATATGCTTCATGGCTACACACTTACATGGTCCACACATGCTTTCTTTTTTTAAAAGTCGCTGCTTGTTTGGTTTACTTTTGGCCAGTCACTCTCCAACAGAGCATTTTGGCACTCCAACACCAACTGCTCCCTCCATCTTCCCTTAGTAGGTAACAGACATTGCCATTTACAATGCCAATAGCTCTAACTTAAAAAAATGCGAGACCTATTGCATTTCAAATGCTTGTTTTAGTAGCAAGCTTATACAGTTTCCTGCTTTCCTTAATCGCAGTCTGATCTCTAGGATTTTGCTTTAAGGCCCTGCGTAAGGGTTTATTAGCTTCTCTGCAGGTGTTATCAAACCATGAATGTGCTTGTTGGCATGACTGAGTAGTGGGTCTAGAGAGTAGAATTTTGATCTTATCTAATACAGTTGAAAAACTGGATAAGATACAGGCCGGGACGCGTGGTATGCAATTGCAGCTATGCACCAGGGCAGAACTAATAGGTATCACCTGGGACATTATGCTGTTCATGTTCCCTGTACGCCATACCACCCTCCGCCCTGCATCCTTAATGGATAGTACCTTGGTAGGTGGTGGCTTAGGCTTTTGTCCCATATATGGTAGCACTATCTTTGCAGAGATAGGGTTATGAACGCTGTAGGGCTGAATGTGGACCTCGCAGTCCTTAATAAGGGGAACCATGTTCCAGGTGACAAATATATAGTCAATGGTGCTTCTCGCACCTCGTCCTATAAAGGTAGGGATATGTTGGTCAGAGGAATTGGGAACCTTATTAATCATACCCCGTTCTAGCAAATAAGAAAATAAGACCCGCCCCCCTAGCATCCATCACATTATGGTCCGACTCATAGGAGATTGGATCAAAGGTAGTTGGGGAAAGGGACGGTGGATGCCCCAATTTTGCATTGAAATCCCCTTCCACCAACAACTTAAGGGGACAATCAACACGAGCCTCTCTCTCCACAAGCATGTCAAATAGCACAAATAGACCTTGGAAGTCACCTTTAGATGTAAAGTTATTATTATAAAAATGTACTAAATACAACTTATTAGTGTCTTTCCAAGTAAGACAAAAGGCCTGCGCCTCCCCCTGTTCCTGGAACAACTGTACACTCAAACCAGCAATTTTCACTTTGAACCAGGCCGACAAACCCCCCTTTAGCTCTGCCTGCTATAAATGGAGTAGCAGGCAAGCTAAAATACTATGTCTTTGCACTCCCAAGTTTCTTGCATAAGAACTATATCAAAAGTCATAATGAAGGATCGCCATCCCTCCAATAAAGTCTTTGAAGCTACACCCGCTATGTTCCAGCTTAAAATTTTCAGGCATACGTTGTCAATTTGACCTTCATCGTTACCTAAGCTCACACTAACCACTAGAGAAACAGGATTCTGTAAAGGACTAAGGGGCAGTTGGAGAACAGAGGTTTAACTAACAAAAGCCTCCTCAATATTCATGATGCCAGGTCCTACACACAAATGATCATATGAGAAGGTATTATTTGTTTGTACAGCGTGACTGGAATTACAAAGAGCCCAACCTTTTCCATTGATCCTGATACCGGGGGCGGAACATTCTGTCGGCGAGAGGGTGGCATTTGAGTGACAGAAACTAAATTATCAAATGACCTGACCACCTCCTGGAAGCCAGAACAGACTGACTCCTCCCCAAACCGTCAATCAATATCTTCCAGCCCAGCCAATGAAGCAAATCTATTAGACAGATGGAATGGTACTGGAAGTGGGGGTCTAGACAGCAGAGTCACCGGGAACAAAACTACCAGAAGTACCGGATTGAATCGCAAAATGCTTATAGAAAAAGCCAAGTGGGACTATCTTGATGGAACTAGTTTTGACCATACCCATACTTGCTTTATGCAGTATTTCCTGGACTACCCTCGGGGTACGGAAATTAACCACAATGACATCTCCACTGTTGCCATAACCCCTGCCCCCAATGCCTCCCACCTGTCTTGCCATCAAGATCTCTTTGTGTATCTCCCAGTTACCAGTGACGTTATTCTTCAACCAGTGGATGGATTTGTTCATTAGGCCTCTGGTGGTTTCCATATTGCCCTCTGTAAGCCTGGGCACATTTGTCAGAGCGACGACATACGGGGCAGATGCAGGGGGAAGGTCTATCACAGGTAAAGAGGCCTCGTTTGGGGCACGGACTGCCCGTTGTGTGACAGGTTGGGTTACTGGTAAATTGTTGTGTGGATGTAATACAACCGTGCTCTGGGCAGGGATTGTAGAGGTGAAATCAGAAACCAGATACTGGGTACAAGTGGAAGTCCTGGGATCCAGCCGCTTCGCCAAGTTGGATTCAATTTTTGCGAAACGTTCAACAATGGGACGTAACCTGGAATCCAAAAGATCACCTAGGCACTTGCTCAGGCCACACCAGATATTCTCATTAGCCTCAACCGATCCCCTAGGCAGGACTCGATCTGCAGCCTTATTACGCAAAGAACTTTTACTGGTTATGGCAGAATTTCTCGGCTTAATGAATTTAACAGTTTTCCTCCTCCGCTTAGCTCTAGGACTGCTCTCCCCTTCAGAATCACAAAACTGGTCTCCGCCGTCTATGCTGGTTGGACCAGACACAGGCCCCCCTCCTGGTACCACCCCCACGCAGACTGGATCATCACCCACATTATGGATCTGCGTTGCAGAGCAGACTTCGCTACTTAGTGCCACAGGTGGGCTTGGTTCCACTGGTACACTCTGTGATAGTAGCAGATCACAACAGCTTTGGTCAATGAGTGGATGAGTGATCTCTTCAGTTGTAAGGGAAAGGCCACGCTCTACCAACCGGATCTCGTTTGAGACCATGTCCACAGCTCGAGTTAGGTAATTGTCAATTGTCGAGCGGGTGTGGGGGGCGGTATCGTACTAGAAACACTTAAAACACCCTTTCTCTTACCCATTAGGAGGGCCTAACCAGGAAAAGGATGTATAAAAAACACAAGTAAGAGGTAAGCAAAGTAGGCAGGCGTTCTTTAAACCAGGCAAACACGACCAGCCACTGCTCTTGTAGTGTGTGTAAAAAACAAAGGGAACACTGTACCTTGGACTGTGGTCCGCCCTAGCAACCCAAGAAATCTACTGCAGGCCTTAGGGGGGTGACCCAGCCCAGCCTTATCCGGGCTTTGACAGGTGTGGACGGGCCTGTCCTTGGCCCGGGCTTTGCCCGGGCGCGTCCCCCGCTGCGGGAGCCGTCAACTGATTTTAAAGCGCCGCTGGGCGATGGTGTTGGCGGCAGCGGGCCGCAAAGGAGGCTGGGACTCGTGGTCCTTGCTTCCGGTCCCCACAGCAGAAGGCAGCAAGAGGTAAATGGGCGTCCCGCGCTGCGGGAGCCCCCAACTGATTTTAAAGCGCCTCCGGGCGCTGGGCAATGGTGTTGGCGGCAGCGGGCCGCAAAGAAGGCTGGGACTCATGGTCCTTGCCCCAGGTCCCCACAGCAGAAGGCAGCAAGAGGTAGACGGGCGTCCCGCGCTGCGGGAGCTCCCAACTGATTTTAAAGCGCCTCCGGGCGCTGGGCGATGGTGTTGGCGGCAGCGGGCCGCAAAGGAGGCTGGGACTCGTGGTCCTTGCCCCCGGTCTCCACAGCAGAAGGCAGCAAGAAGTAGACGGGCGTCTATTTCAAAACCTCCAATTGCACTTAACTTATATCTGAAGGTATTAGGTCGAGGCAACCCTATTCTTTGAAACATAAAGTATCGAAGATAATGGAGATAGGAGAGCAAGAATCCACAGTGACCTCAACTTTCATCACAAATAGGTTCTCCTTTATTGCTATGTGAGTCATGTGAGTTCAACATTTTGATGGAAAGAAAATCTCTACTGACTGCTACATCCGTTTGAGATCTTGGTTCCTCAGATTGTTGCTCATTCACAAATGCAACATTCTGGATGTTCTTGCACACTGTAGCAAATTGCCCACCTTTCCTGCATTTCATGCAAGTTTTGCCCAAAGTAGGACACATTTTGGAGTTGGCTAGGTAGCTCCTTGATCCACATCTGAAACACACTCCTTTAGTGATTGACATACTCCTGTCCCCTTTCTTTCTTGTGAGATGACTGTGGATTAGTGTACACCTTCTGTCTGGTGATATTAACAAACTCGGGCATATTCACAAGGAGCTATCGCCGAATTAACGGCACTTTATCGCAGCCAAAGTCGTGATAAATTTACCCCCCCATTCACAAGCTGGTGTTAACAGCCCACAGCACCAGTTTACCCGCGATAGCAGCCGCAAAAAACATCGCCACAGAGGACCCTCGCAAATATTGTTAATGAGATGCAGAGTAGGCGTTCCCGTGACTAAAGCCGAGACAACAGCACACCTCAACATCCACAACGACCAGCCACATCTGCGATAAAAACACAAAACAGGCGATAAGGCGCGTTAGCACCAGGAAATCTACACCTGCTCTGACCTGGTGTAAACTCGGACGGCAGCCAGCACCACAAAAGGGAGCACAGCCCAGGGGCACATCCGAAGGGCAACAGATGCCATGGAGCCACCCATCATGCGGCCCGGACACCCAAGAGGGCCACAACACCCACCGCCACCACCCCAGGACCACCCCTCCATGGCACCCCCCCACGACCAAAGACATGCCACATCAGCCGCACCTAAACATGTACAAAATATTCCGCTTGATGCCGCACAATCACAACTGGTGACATGGATGTGTCGTCACAGAAATGACCAGCACACATTCACTTTCGAAGCAACAAATGAAACTTTATTAAAATGTACAACGAAATGAAATGAAGACACATGGCCGCTCCCCTCCGGACAATACGTAGGTCACAGCCTGGAAGACAAAAAACATGATGAGAAGGTGTGTCCTGCGCACATCAGAGGACAGAGAGAGAGCGAAGGAGAGAGAGAGGAAGAGAGAGAGAGAGAGAAGAGGAGAGAGGAAGAGAGGGAGGGAGAGAGAGAGGAAGAGAGGGGGAGAGAGAGAGAGAAGAGGAGAGGAGAGAGAGAGGAAGAGGAAGAGAGGGAGGGAGAGAGAGAGAGAAGAGGAGAGAGAGAGGAAGAGAGAGAGAGAGTGGCGCCCCTGCGCACCCAAGCCACACTGCTCACCTGCTGCCACCGGTGTGTCTCCAACCACGTGCCGGTATGTAGGGCAGTTCACCAGGTCACACATCTTATTCAGAGCCGTCAGCTGAAACAGAGCCCAGATACATGACTGGCACAGTACACACACTTGCACAAGACAACATCGCCTGCCCGCCCATGCACACCCAGGCAGAGGCACCCCAACCTCTCCCGCCGCCCATCGGAGCATGCCTGCCCATGCACACCCAGGCCTCAATGCTCACCTTCCGCCACCGACGTGTAGACAGGAGGTCCCACCACGTGCCGCTGTGAGCCACAAGCCCGGGGCCCGCGGACATGGCACCCTCCACATCATGCAGCCCCGCTCCGCTGGCCACCAGGTCTCACTTTTGGTGCTGAGTCTTGATTACTCCATGGCAGAGGACATACCAGTGCACCCGGCACCATCGCAGGCTGCACACCCGCTCAGCCCAATGGGTGCCACCAACTCTGGCATCCCAGAAGCGACGCCACGGGTCGGTAGGCCCGCGCTGCCCGCTGGCTCTGGCCTACACTGCGGTCCAGCAGGGCACACAAAACCTGAGCTGTCCGGACCGCCGGGACGGGGCATCATCGCAGGCTGCACACCCGCTCAGCAGCTCAAGGTGCCACTGACTCAGTGCACCCAAAGTCACCGTCCCGTGGCGGGGTGCCTGTGCCGTCCGCAAGGCCTCTGGTGCCACTAACCCTGTGCAACCCCAGTCTGCGCCACGTGGTGGTAGGCCCGTGCCGTACTCACAGGCCTCGGATGCCACTAACCCTGTGCGCAGCAACTCATGGGCCCTATATGAGTGCGAACCGTGGGGCGTCTGTCATCCGGCCACCATCGGAAGAGGGGAATGTGACGTCGTCGGACCCTTATGTTGGCGGAGTCACATGGCCTGTGACGCCTGTGCCGGATGGGTGTGGTGTGTGTGAAAACCTGCCCTCAGGGAGTGGCTGTGACATGCTGACGACTAGACCAGTGACCTGAA
This sequence comes from Calotriton arnoldi, assembly GCA_963921515.1. NCBI lineage: Eukaryota > Metazoa > Chordata > Amphibia > Caudata > Salamandridae > Calotriton > Calotriton arnoldi. Next base: position 3,244,974 of record CAWUFW010000424.1, on the reverse strand, counting down.
CACCACCAGCGAGTACGGCTGCGACGGGTAGCATTGAGGGCCCCCCTTCGGGGCGTAAGCGGAGTGGACTGGCCTGCCGTACGCCTGACCAGCGCAGGGCTTGCAACAATGACTCGTGGGCTCTGGGCGTGGTCCAGTCCATGTCCGAACAAGGAAGTGACTGATGCGTGTGTCCCTGCTGCAGTGTTCACGGAACCCGCCACACAAGATGCAATGTCGCACCCCCTTACTGGCATCCCACAGGATGAACATCATTGACGCAAGGGAAGGCACTGTCCCCACATTCATCCACACATCCACACAGGAATGACGTAAGACATTACACAGCAGTGCGTCACTGGATGTTTATTTGCACATCCAGTGCAGTCATGCAGCTGGAGCGGTACAGGGCAATGCCGAGCTCACCACACAATATGGGCCCGTAGGGGGCCAGCCAGTGTCCATCCCGGGATGACCTGTACTGCGGAAGAGGAAGGGTACAGTCCGCAGTCTGTCCGCCGTGTCATTGGTCGGCAAACAGCATGTGGCAGTCCATGTCGCTGTCCAAGGTGAGTACCTCGGAGTGTATCGGGGGTCAGTGGTAGGTATTGAGGCCATGTGCGGCACCAAGCAGAAACAGGCACGGTGGCGGTAATGGATGCTACTGCCTGGTCCTCCTGACCACAGTCCCATCCACGTCCTCGTACCCGGGTGTGTGCCCTGCCCCACCTGTGGGTGTTGCAGTGCCGGCTTCGGCACTGTGTGCCACTGACTCATCAGGGGCCGGAGGAGGATTGTCGGCCGCACTGTGTGGCAGTGACACATCAGGTGCCGGAGTGGATATGCCTGCCGCACTGGGAGGCACTGACACACCAGGGGGCGGAGATGTGGATGGTGTGGGGGCAGCAGCATTCATCATCGCCACGCCCTGTGGCAGCAATGCCATGACGAGGACATGCAGGGCACGGTAGATCCCAGCTACATTTCGCTGATGTGCAGCTGCGGCTGCCATCCTTTCCGCCTCCATCCGCACCATGTCCTCCATGAGCCTCCGCATGTGTGCCAGCTCAAGGCTGGCATCGCTGGGGCCACTGTGAGCGGACAGGTATTCTTCCCTCCGCGTCATGACTCCACAGATGTCAGTCAGGGCTCGCTGGAGACCATGGGGTGGACAAAGACACCCAAGGATGGCGTCCAGTTTGTTGGCCATGAGCTCGAACCCCACCTGCACCTGCTTGGCCGTCTCCCTCTGGCCCTCCAGCACACGGCGTTGGAAGGCCATTTGTTGTTCCTGGGGGTCTTGGGAGGGTGCCGGGGCTGTGGGTGCCTCCTGCAGGGTGGTTTGGCTGGTGGGTGGGGTCTCATGGATGTAGCTGGGCTGCCCTGATCCTGGACGTGAGTTGCGGAGGTGGTCAATGAGGTCTTGGATGGTTTGGATGTCGATGCTGGTGTTGTCCTCCTCCTCGTCATCAGTGAAGAGTGGCTGTGACTGCTCTGCAGGAGGTGTTGAAGATGCCCCTGCGATGTGAAGGGGAGATGGTGTATTACAATGTGTCCACATGTATGTAGCCGCATGGTACAGGTTGACATTCAGACAGCATGGCATTGTACATTGTGACAGTGTGTGGGTCTGGGCGAGGACCCAGAGTGATTGTGGGTGTGCACTGTGCCCTGCTTGCTTGTGCATGTGTGCCATTGTGGCCATCTCCCCCCGTCCCCCCAGTACCTGGTGGTCACTCACCCTGTTGCGGTTGTGTTGTGTCCTGTCGAGCAGTGTCCAGTCCCCCGACTCCGGCCACAGTCTCCACACTGATGACTGTCGACACCAGCTCCTCCATGTCATCCAGCTCCAGCTGTGGCGCTGGGCCCCCACCTCCATTCTGCGTTGCTGCCTTCAGGTTGGCGGAGAGTTTATCCTTGGTCTTCCGCTTGATGTCATTCCATCGCCTCTTGACCTCGTCCATTGTCCGCTTGTGCTCTCCGACGGCATTCACCTTGTCGACGATGTCCCGCCATATTCCATTTTTGGTGCCCAATGACACGTTGGAGGTGACGAAGAGTTGTTGATGGTGTTCCATCACCTCCTTGACTATGATCCTGTTCGCCTGCGGACTGAACTTGGTCTTCCTGGTCTTCTTGTCCTTGCCCTTCCCTGTCCCCGAGGTCCCAGGCTGGTCGTCTGGGGTGCTTGTGGGGTTGCGCTGGTCCTCTGCGCCTGCTCCGGCTGCCTCCATGGTGCTTGTGTGTTGGTCAGTTTGTGTGTGGGTTTTTTTTTCTGCTTTTATGGAGGTTTCTGATGACCGCCAGGTGTGTGTTGCAGGCCTGGCGCTGCTTGTCGCTGGTTTCCTCATGGCGCTTTGGCCCATCACGTGTTTTTTGGTGTTGTGGTTTGTGTTTTTATCTCCATCGTGGTGGTTGTATCGCGGACTTTGTCCGCGGTTTCGGCAGACTATCGCATGGTACCACCTTGTTGTGAATTCCACGTTGACACAGGGTTATTTTCCCGTGATAGGCTGCGTTATTGAAAGTTGCGTTACGCTACTCTTGCGGTAGTTATCACACGTTCTTGTGAATATACCCCTCAGAGTCATCCAACTGCTTAAACATACACAATTCTTTGGAGGCCATAATTGATCTCTCAGTGCCTCTAACAATTTCTAATATTTCTTCCAAGGTAGGATTTCTATAGCACAGAAGTTGCTCCTGAGTTCTTTTGTCATAACCATTTATAACTCGTTAATCTCTTAAATAATTGTCCAAGACGCCATCAAATGGCAAAAATCGATCTGTTGATTCGTTAGGATATTCGGGCTATGATTCCGAAGTTCCATCCTCTAACCTGGATTATGTGAGACTGACTCTAAGGCTGCTGGGCCATATGGCCTCCTCCATCCTGCTTGTAGCACATGCCTGTTGCAATATGCGGGCTCTGAAGTGGGACCTGAAGTCCCATTGGGAAGAGCATCAGGGAATCTCTCCGATCTGGTCCAGAAATCAGAGGGAATTGTGAAAGATCTGCAGTGGTGGCTGATGAACCGCGATTGGGCAGCAGCACACCCCTCTTCCTTCCTCACCCAGAGCTGACTGTAGTGACAGATGCGTCACTCCTTACCTGGGGCGGCCATCTGGTGGAAGTGGAGATGAGAGGGCTGTGGTCTCTGGCAGAGTCTCAGCTCCACATAAACGTGTTGAAGCAGGGAGCAATCCAACTGGCATTGAAAGCCTTTCATCAAAGAAAGGCTAGTTCAGGTGTTTAGAGACAACACCACTGCCATGTGGTATTGCAACAAGCAGGGCGGAGTGGTGTCGTGGACCCTGTGTCAAAAGGTCCTGCGTCTTTGGTCAGGGAATTTTTCTGGTGGTTCAACATCTGATGGGCTCTCTGAACACCTGAGCGGGCAAACTCAGCCATCGATGCCTAGCGGATCACAAATGTGTCTCCATCCATAGGTGGTGCAAGGTCTCTTCAGAGATTGTGTAGAACCATGGTTAGATCTTTTCACCACCCCCAAGAACACACAATGTCAGCACTTCTGTGCTCTTGAGTTTCCAAGTCGACTCTCGCTCAGAGATGCATTTCGTCTCGAGTGGAGGTCAGGCTTGTTGTATGCCTTTTTATATACCACTCCTGCCCAGAGTTCTCAAGATCAGGAACGACTGAGCCCAAGTAATATTTTTAGTTTTGGATTGGGTATGGAGAATATGGTATCCCAAACTCCTGAGCATTAGCATCGTTTCTCCGATCAGGTTGCCACTTTGCGAGGATATACTGTCGCAGCAATAGGGCAGGGTCTTGCACCCAAACCTGCTCATGCTCTGCCTTTATGCACGGAGATTGAGCGGTGGTAGTTAACAGTTTTTGATCTCCCACCAGAGGTCTGTGATGTCATTCTTGCAGCCAGGCATCCTTCAAACAAGACAGTGTACGCCTGCTGTTGGGAAAAATGTGTGGCTTGATGTACCTCCAAAAATGTTGATCCCCTTCCTACAACCTTGTCTGAGGTTTTGTTGTTTGTTCTCTTTTTAGCCCGGTAAGGCTTTGCTCTGGGCACTGTTAAAAGGTACCTTTCGGCCATATTGGCATTCTTGCGGTTGCTGGATCAGCCCTCCCTTTTCAAGTCACCTATTGTGACTTGTTTTCTCAAAGGACTACAACCAATGTTGCCTCCAAAACCCTTCCTTATTTCCCAATGGGACCTGAACCATATTTTTACCTTCCTGGTGTGCTTGTCTTTTGAGCCCTTGCTCAATTGTCCTCTACGCTTGTTGACCTTAAAAACAGCCTTTCTGGTGACCATTACATCGTTAGTGAGGGTTAGTAAACAGCAAGACCTTTCTGTGCTCCCTCCTTACAAATCTTTTTTCCCCAGACGAGCTGGTTTTGAGAACACAAGCCTCTTTCCAGCCGAATGTAGTAACACCTTTTCACTTAGGCCAGACCATGAGTATTATCTACCTTCTTTGCTGCCCCTCACCCTTCCAAAGAGGAGGAGAGACTCTGCCGCCTGGACCCAAAGAAGAGCATTGTCATTCTACAGTGATCATACCAGAGAGTTCTGGGTGGATGATCAACTCTTCATTGGGTTCATTTGGGCGAAGAAAGGAAAGGTCGTGCAGAAACAAACCATCCGACAATGGATAGTGCTCTGCACTAAAATCTGCTACGCACGGGCTAACTCTGTTCGCAGACCCACCTCCAAGGAGGTATTGCTTGGGTATCTATTCTAAGGTAAGGAATCTGCAACAAGAAGTCTATCAGATGAACAAGTTACTTACCTTCGGTAATGCCTTATCTGGTAGAGACTCTGCGAACCCATTTCTCCATATCGGGTAACCCTTATAAGGGCCTTAGTATCTGTACACTTGTACATCAGCACCCTTCGTGGCTCCGCACTTCTGGCGTATGAAAATGACAAGAAAAGTAACTGATGTCAGCGTGCTGGGGTGGCTCCTATATAGGCGCTGCACATGTCGATTCCCGCGACGATTTGGAGCTGATCGAGGCCACCTACCTGCATGTAGGGGTACTGCTTAAAAAGTTTCTGGATCCAGTCTGACACCTAGGGAATATTCTACGGTAAGGAATATGCTGCTAGATAGAGTTTCTACTAGATAATGTGTTACCGAAGGTAAGTATCTTGTCCTTCTGTATATTAAAGCTACATTGGGAACTTAGCCCATAACACAGACCTATTGGATTTGCCAATGCTAGGTGTCCCAAGAGAGAGACCAGCTCAACACTTCAGTACCATAGGCTATTATTAGGTTCCAGAGAGTGAGCAGCACAAGCCATCCGTACCCAAGGATGTGACTAGGTGGCCCACGAGACAGCAGCACAAGGCTGCAGTGCCATAGACATTTCCAAAATTAAATAAGAACTGTTGCTATTTATTATAGTGGCAATGCAAAGTCATTGTGATATTACTTCAAACATTTAATAAATGAAGCAGTATGTTTAATAGCGAGACAGGATTCATCATTCGTATAGAAAATATATTATATTTAATAAGGACCATAAAGGCACATACAAGCAGAGACACAGAAAAGTACAGTGGTACATACAACTAGCAACATTGAATAAGGACCACAATGCTAGGTTTGACCAGCATGAAGAAGGACCACAATGCCACATACAGTCTTTTTTGTGTGGCACGCTGACAATGGAAATAAAGCAGCAAATCCAACATTGGGAAGGAAGCAGAAGCCTGAGAAAAAGAAATGAGACAGCTCACCCAGAAAGGTATGTAGATGCTGGACAATATATGTCAGGTAATCATTTTAAATTAAATAGTGCTTTATGAATTAGTTTTTGCCCCAAACAGAAATAAATATTTTCTTTGAAAATAGGACATGACACATAATAAAGAGTAGTTAGGGGCCTATTCACATACTGCATCTTGTAGTACGTTTAGTAGAACTACAGCAGTACTACAAAATGCCATTCACATACCTGCAAGTGTAAATCTTTATGTCCATTTCTTCTACCTTTTCTATGGGGATATCCTTTCACATTTAAATTTACTACTAAATGGGAGGAGTATAGGAACACGTAAGGAAAGGTTTATGGAGGGACCTGCACCCATCTACAAAAGAGTAAGCCCACTGCTATTCACAAACTGCACTTCTAAAGTTACTACAGCCAAAAAGAAACCCAAACCGGTTGTAACTTACTCCAGCTCAGAGTAAGTCCAGAACCACATATGGCCAACCATTGGCACTGCAACAACCTCCCATTGAAAATAATGGAGGTAGGGACTTAAAAGAAAATCTTATATGGAATAATGGTAAATTCAATTAAAATAGTTAAAGATATAAATAAATATTCAATGTTAATAAAACATCTGAAAATTAATCAAAAGTATTCTTCAAGTATATCATTTTTTTAACAACTTTTTAGGATTTATAAATTAATGTAACATCCATTTTTATTAAAATATAATGAAATTACTTTTAATTAAAACTATAGAACACTTAATAATTATTAATTCATAATAAAAAATACTTTAGATGGGAATTTATTTCTTACATTTAAACCTCCAAAAAAGAATTTTTATTTAACACATTTAAATTATTTAAAGATTTAATATAAATATTAAGTAATAGTGCCGTGGCATTTTTATATTTTGGTCTACATTTAAAATATATAAAATTAACTTACCTAAATATTTAACATAAACATATTTTCATAATTTTTTTTTCTTTCAAGATTTTTACTTTTCTCTTAACTTTACCACAGGGAAACTCCACAGTTGGGGTTGAGATCGCCTTATTGTAAAATATAGGGAAAATGAAACAAAAGGTTATAAAACTTTATTATAAAATTTTACAAATATTAATGAAAATTAATTTTATATATTTATAAGTAAGTATGTTTGGCTCCACTGCCTTTTTTAAGGTTGTGGAAAAGTGTCAGTCTGCACTTCTGCGTGACTGTACACTGTACACTCAGAGTTTGTGAATAGTTTTTTTTTTTAACTTTATTTTTATTTTGAGTAACAATCAGGCAAAGCAGGATAAACATTTTAGCACAGACAAGGTACGTAGAACAGGTATAGACCAGTGTAGGTTTGTAGCAAACATGTCCCTCATACAAGGTGAATTTGCTGTGCAGCAATCTACATTCAACGGCGAATAAGGACAGTACCATCACAGTTAAATATACTTTTAGCCATGGGGAACAACATACTCTATTCTACATGAGTTAGCACAAGAATAGTATTACATGAGCCTCCATCTGAACACTCAGTACCGCCCTACGCAGAGGACGAGTGTGCAAGCAATACTACACCCATCCAAACCAGCAATCAGGGTTACCATTCAGCACCTACTGCACCGCGCCACTCCCTCCCTCTCCTCATCCACATAATTTCTGGCATGCACCAAGTATTCCTTATATGGGCCCCATATATTCTTTGGGGGACTACAGGGCGGCACTAGATCATGGTAAGAGTCTAATTTGGTGTTGTAATACACCATGTCTGTATGCCACTCTTTTATTGTAGGAAGGGGGCCTTTTATCCAGCGCATCACTACTCTACCTCATGCCAGTAATAGGCTCAGAGCCACTAGTCTCCGGTGAACCATTGGGACGTCTGTGTCATATTTTAAAAGAGCTAGTAGAAGTGTGTGGGTCAAGGTCCCCCCTGTAATCTCCTCTAAAGTTTGAAATACTGCATGCCAGAAGTGTTGCACACCAGGGCAGTACCACACTATGTGGGCAAAGCCCGCATTATTCACTCCACCGTGCTGTGCTGGCAGTGGGAAGCCTCACGGAGGCCATATCGGAGCAATCGGGCCAGGGGGTGTAGTATACTCTATTGAGGTATTTGAAGTGCATAAGTCGGTGGTGGCCATTCAGGGACATGGAGCGTATTGCGGAGCAACAGTACGTCCACTGTTTGTCACTAATGTCTATGCCCAGGTCCTCTTGCCAGTCAATCAACCAACCCACTTTATTTTGGTTCAACGAACCATAAAAGTGCACAGTGCAAAAGCATTATAAATACATAGAAGCATTATAGATATGAATCACAGATCATAACAGTGTAAGTATATAAAACAATTAAAGTCATAATACATTGATTGTCAGAATGCTGCCACAATACTAAGACGAAAACCGAAGGGACAAAAACCTCAGAAAAAAGTTCTTGGAAGTGGGCTCATTAAGGATCCGCTATGTCACCCGTATTATCTATATTTTTATTTGGTATGGGTAGCTCAAGAATACTCACTGAAATAGGTGTGGTAAAATGTGCACTAATATAATCATAAAAGAGTTATATTCGATTTTGCAATAGGCCAGTCACGGCAGATTGCCGGGCCCCCTGTGAGTAGGCATATAATTTCACGAGTATCCGAAATGGCGCCTTCGTAATTGTTGTTGCACTTATGTCAGAAGTGAATTGATGGAGTGGTGCTTTTTACCTTGTATACAACTTGTTTAATCATACAACAATCATTATAATGTGGATGTGTGGTCATGAAATGTAATTTAGCTGGACGGATAGTGTCAGGATCCAGTTGTTTTGTGCACAGGAAACTTGCATGGATTTCAGGATGGCAAGTAAGAGTTATGCCCTAGGCTAGGGACACTCTTTTGTTAAATTTTACATCTTATGTGTGACTCACTGAGTTGTACACCACATTTTGGCCCATTTACAACACAATGTAGAATTATGGGCTTAAGCAAACATGACATTGCAACGCCTATCCATCATGAAAATGGATGTATGCGCTGTGTTCCCAAGATTAAGGCCCCACCATGAATTTCACATGTGCCTGGCGCAGTGTCCAGCTGCCATGCACAGACACAAGCACCCTTGCTTAGTAGTGCAAGTGTGTCAGCATTTGTGAATTTTGATGTTTATGTGCAGGGAGGCTCACCTTTCGGCACATACAGAATGTTGTCATTTTGCGGATCAAATGTGCGCTGCACAAGGCAGAACACAGTTAAAACAACAAACAGGAGGTGAAATGAAGCACTTCTCCCTGTAGTGCCAGTGTTATACCCACTTTGCCCAGCTGTTACTTTTGGCATTGCATCATAGTGATGCCACCCTTGAAATAGTGGTACAGCATATGACTCTATGCTAATTGCAGTGCACTACACACCACTAGACACATTGCCCTCCCCTTTCACAGTGAGCACAGCATGAGAGGGTTCCTTATTTTCAAGGCATTGTTAAGCCACAGTAAGTGGCTGACTGAGGACTCGCACTTTAGGAGCTGTCCCTATTGCCAAAACAACTTCACTGAAACGGACATTGTGGTTCCAATAGCGGCGTGTATAGATGTGCCATTACGCTTCATCATATATGTGAATATGGTGTTAGCTCTATTTTGAATTGTGACATGCCATGACACCCATCACAACAAGCTTTGTTCATGTTCACCCCGTTGAGTGTGAGTAGATCTGCCAAGTAAGACTTGTCAGCAAAGACATATCTTGTGGCATGAGACTGACTTGGACATATTTCAGCATATGCCTATTCCCATCATGTACGTAGGGCAATGTTGGATTCTTGTAAGGATGTAGTATTTGTGCTATGAGGGCACGGCTGGTTCACACATACCCGGTCATCTCACTGCCTATATGGGACACAGACTCAACATGACCATTTGTCAAATGTCCCTGTGTCTGAGTTTAGATGGATTCACTGACCATACATTTTTTGACACTTCTATACTTGACAGGTCATAGGCAACACACATCTGTGTGACTTTACATTTTTTATTTACATGTGATTTCACATTGGTAGAAGACTGGCCCAGTAATTGGTCAAACAACCCCCACATTGTATAGATGCCCAGTGGAGGGCCTGACAGTGTCCTTTGGGGGTAACATGTCCAGAGACATGTTGAGGAAGAGGCAGAGTTCAGTCAGCAGGCTGATTGCAGTGTCACTGGGAACAATGCCAACATTGGCAGGCTTTATTGAAGACCAAGGTGAGTGTAACAGAGTCATTCATTGGACATTGGAAGATGGTGTTCTGAGGCATGATGGTAAGCACAGATCCAAGCAGAAAATGTCCATTTGGCACAGATGAATGCTACCGCTGACTTCTTCGCTGAAATGTGGAATCATCCACATCTTCCTCCCCTTATGTGTCATGTGCCTCCCGTGTGCGTCATGGTGTATTGGCTGGGGCACTGTGAGACTGAGACACATCAGGGGGGGTGAGAGGTGGATGTGGAAGTAGCAGCAGCATTCATCTTTTCCATATGATGAGGCATCACTGCAGTGATGATGAGCTGCAGGGCTTGCAAGACTCCAGCAACGTCTCTGTGGTATGCAGCCATGGCTGCCAAGTGTGAGGCCTGCATCCGCTCCATGTTCCCCATGATCTTTCTCATTTCATGCAACTTATCGGTGACATCGCTGGAGCCACTTTGACTGGACAGTTGTTCTTGTCTCTGAGTCAGTACTCCAGCCATGTCAGCCATGGAATGCTGGAGAGCATGGAGCGGATTGTGGGTGCCTGTGATGGACTCTAGGTAGTCCCATATGGGACTGAGACACCCACGGACCACATCTAGTTTGGCTGCCAGGCTGACAAACCCCACCCGCACCTGACCAGCCATCTCCTGCTGGACCTCTACCGCACGACGTTGAAATGTTAGAAGTGGGTCCTCAAGGTCCTGGGAGACAGCTGTGGTACTAGGTGCTTGCTGCTGGGTGTTTTCGGCAGGGGGTGGAGCTTCCACTACGCTGCTGGATGTCCCCTCTTCCGGAGATGGGGTGCCAATGTAGTTGAGCAGCTCTTGGAGGGTGCCCTGGTCGATGATTGAGATGTCTTCATCTTCATCATTGAAGAGTGGGACAAGCTGCTGCACAGGAGGTGATGTTTCTCCCTCTGCAATGTAAAGGGGAGATGCTGTTGTATGTGTGTCTCAAGTATTGTAATGCACAATGCAGTACAATGGAGAGACCAAAAGCATTAGGAAAAGAAGATTTCCTATATAATTGCATGTTAGAGATCAGATTTTTCCTTTCATACATTTCTTACTAGCATCCTATTGTCTTCACCCTTGTGAGTATAGGGCAGCGTGTTTTTAAATGGGTGTTGCAGTGTGGACACACAACACAACACCCATTGCCCTCTCCTTTCCCACCACGTAAAGTGTGTATGTGTGACTTGGTTACATGGCAGTGATTTACAGTGGCTTGTAAGTAATGGTAAGCCAATATCACTACCTCAACATCACTGCAAATGATGTTGGCATGGGGATGGGTGCTTAGAAATATGCACCACTGATGGACACATGTATGATACATGCAATTCTGCTCAGGCTGATTGGATGCCTTTGTTTGTGCAAGGATGTTCACATGACTGCCTAGGCATTTGTTCACTGCTACTGTTGACTTTCCCCAAGGACAGGTTTCCATGCATGTAAATGGGTAATGGCCATCTCACACCAGGACTGTGATTTCTGTACAAACTGTTTACTACATGACACTTGTAGACAGTTAGATGTGGATGACTGCATTTTGAGGTATCAGGTGAAGGTGACATGTAGCAAGTTGACATGCATATGTGCAACATTGTGAATCTTGCTCTGTGTCATGCTTCAATTGACACGCACCTTGAGAGGGACTGTATGGGTCAGTGAGCATGGCACACACACAAAACATGTTTTATTCCTGATGTGCATAGTCTTTACACTGTACTTTTGCTTGCATTTCCCTTCTGCTCATAGTTGTACATCACATTGGTCCTCCAGTTTGTTGAATTTGGGCAGTATGGTCTATGCCCCTTTGAGGCACAAGGGTGCATTTTGCAATGCATGGGGGATGCATGTGTTTCGGCTACAGAGACTCACAACATGATTTGTCACTTTGGGAACACAGGGCTGCATCTCATGAACAAGCTAAGGGGCAAGTTGCCTGGAAAGTTAGCAGAGTGTGGCATTGGCCTCCTAGGCACAACACCACACTCAGCCAAATTGTCAACACAGGGCTGCATATCATTGACAACAATGAGATGCAGCCCAGTGAAATTCCCATCTCTGTGGCCTAACTTCACAGGCCCACACTGATGTCGGCACACATGCAGCATTGTGCAGGGGTGTCAGAGTAGAGTTGAAGATTGTCCATGTGCATGAAGGTGGACCTTACTGCACATGGACAATCTTCCACACAACACAGGCACCCTGCACATACTGCATGTGTGCCGGCATCAGTGTGGGCCTGTGAAGTTAGGCCACAGAGATGAGAATTACAGGGCTGCATCTCATTGTTGTCAATGATATGCAGCCCTGTGTTGACAATTTGGCTGAGTGTGGTGTTGTGCCTAGGAGGCCAATGCCACACTCTGCTAACTCTCCAGGCAATTTGCCTCTTTGCGTATTCATGTTGCCCTTATTTTTTAAACTAAAGCATATGATTTGGGTTCTATCTTAGAATATTATTTTATGCAGAATTCCACGGTCAGTGACACCACCATTATGTGTCTTTATATGTATTAAACGACTACAGTGACATGCCTCTATCCCCCAGGAAGCGATGTGTGTGGAAATCGATTAGGAGACAGTCTTGGTGCACACTGAGGGATATTTAGTTGGACATGAGTGACATTAGTGCCCACACCCCCCTCCCCCCAGTCCCTGGTTGTTACTCACCCTGTTGCTGATGTAGCTGGTCATGTTCAGCACTATCCTGTCCCTGGACTCCAACCATCGACTCCTCGCTGATGACCGCAGACGCCTGTTCCTCCAAGGCATCGAGCTCCTCCTGTAGCGATGGACTCCCACCTCCGGTCTGCAGTGCTGCCTGGCGATTGTTGGCCAGTTTCTGCTTGGTCTTGCGCTTAGCATCATGCCAGCGGTTCTTGCAGTCAGTCCCTGTCCTCTTGACTTCTGCTACAGCATTCACCTTGGCTACAATGGACTGCCATATTGCATTTTTGGTCCCCAATGAAACCGTGGAGCTGACAAAGAGCTGGTGTTGTTTGTCTGTCACCTCCGCAATCAGGATCTCATTTTCCTGCTGGCTGAACCTGGTTTTCCTCTTCCCCTGGCTGGTCCTCCTGGCTGTTTGAGAGGCTAGGGGGGTTGTTCTCCTGCATTACTGGGTCCAGCTTCCTCCATGATTCTTCGTCTTCTTTTTTTTTTTTTTTGTGTGTTTTGTGAACTTTGTGTGTGTTTTGTAGTTAAATTTCCCGCGAAACGTGAAAAAAGTGGCGTCACCCTAATTAGCGTGCGTTTTCCGATCGCTGACTGGCCGGACGTCACTTTTTTCACGTTGGCGGCAAGATTTTTACCGCCATGACGCTGGTGTTAACGTGGACAATTCCCACCGCGATGAGAAATTATCGCCATGTAGCGACGTATTGTACATACGTCGGTAACATGGCAATAGTTTTCCGCGGTACGCGGCTGTAAGAAAATTGCCGCTTACTAACGTTCTTGTACATATCCCCCGTCAGTATTCTCCCCCGATAGGGTCCTAGTGCATTACTCCCTCAGTGAATGTGGACTTTTCTATTTTCCAACACAACAATTGAAACAGTAAGCTTTTGGCTTTTCAGCAATAGCAACTGTGCTGTGGTGCAGGGGCGGCCAAGGCCTAGCGACGCCCCGAGATACAATGACATACGCCCACACACGTTACTTGCTGGTTAGCAGGAAGACCCAGAGCGGTCTTTCCGCAGTTTATTTATATCCTCGGGACGAGCCCGCCCGAGGAGTGCATGCACTAAATGCAATGTATTGGAGAGCCTGGATGGCTCTCTACATCCCTCCTTTTCTTTAGCTCACATCACCATTACAAACTGGGGGGCAAATTTACAAACCCCCTGCGCCACCAGTACGTCACTTTTTGTGACGTACTGGTAGCGTATCTTACTGCTCCATATTTAAAAGGACAGGAAAAGCCACCCTGCGTGGCTTTTCCTGTCCTTGTAAATATGGCCCCTTTACACGCAGCACCTTGCGTGAAAGGGGCGTTCCATGGGTGTTGCTGTGGGTGTTCCCACGCAACACCCATGGAACGATACACATTTCCAGATTTACGAGTAATCGTAAATCTGGAAATGCATGTGAATCCGGCGTAGGGAGGCGCAACGAGGAGAAATGTTTTCATTTCTCCTCGTTTTTTCCTCTTTCAATGCGTGCTGCATTCTGCAGCACGCATTGAAAGAGGAAAATGCCTGTAGTAATTGTTTTTGTGCAGGAAGGAGCCCCTTCCTGCACAAAAACAATCTCCCCACGACGCAGGCATCCTTGCACCATGGTGCAAGGGTGCCTGCGCCGGCCCATGGCTGCAGTTTGTGCGCCAGCGCAGGGGGAAGCACAGAGATGCGACATATTGTTGTAAATATGTTGCATCCCTGTGCTTTGAAAGTGACTCAGTGCGGCGCAGCCAAATGGCTTGCGGAATGCACCGAGTCACTTTCATTGTAAATCTGCCCCCCTGAGTTAGGGTGAAACGCACATAAAGGGGCATATTCTCAAGGACTTATCGCCGATCTATCGGCACTTTAGCGCCGCAAAAGTGGCGATAGATTTATCGCCCTATTCTCAAGCTGGTGCAAACTGCCGATATCGCCAGTTTTCCAGCGATAGCTGACGCAAAAAACATCGCCACGGATGAGAGCGACAACTAACTCTAATGATATGCAGAGTAGGCGTTCCCGTGCAAAAACACATGAAAACACCACTTCGCGATATTCCCAACGACCAGCCAGATCGGCAAAGCGGCCCAAAAACAGGCGATAAGGCGCGTTAGCAGCAGGGATTTAACACCTGCCTTTTACTGGTGTTAAGCAGGACAACAACCTGCAGTAGAAAGGGATCCCAGCCCAGAGCCACATCTGAAGACCAACAGATGCCATGGAGCCAATGATCATGCAGCTTGGAGACCCAAGAGGGCCACAACACCCACCGCCACCACCCCCAGGACCCCCAACCCCCGGACTACCCCCCAGGACTACCACCTAGGCAGCGCAGAAGAGGACAGCTGACCTTCCGAAAACGGCATGGTCCCTCAGCCACACAATTGCAGAATGTGGGGAGAGGTGGGAACCAAGTATGTGTGAAGGAGGCAAGTCACCCATGAAAAAGAATGTACACAATGCCAAGTGTGGCGGTGATGTGCTGGACAGACTTCAGTATGCAGAGCACAGACATGTCCATAGGAACATATACTGCTGGTGTTTGTAGTGTTGTGGACAGTGGACGCAACCATGTTACCTCAGGTAGTGGGGAAGACCTCGCTCATGTAGCTGTGTCGTCCCCGCCTGTAAGCGTAAGCGGAGTGGGCTGGCGTACGCCAGTCCAGCGTAGGAGTGTGAATAAATAGGCCGGGGCTCTGGGCGTGGTTCACTTCCGGGATGGCCAACGTGTCTGCCAGGGCGGCGCCCCTCATCCTGCCAAGAGTCCGCCGGCATGACCGCCAGCCTCCTCAGCAGATCGCTGACTCCCGCGACACAGGCCCCCAGCGCCACAGCACCGCAGAGTTATGTGTGTGCTGACTACTGTCTGCGGCCTACACTGCGGTCAGCAGGGCTCACAATTCAAATTGAGTCTTGATTTATTTATGGCGCAGTCCAGTAGGCAACAGACATTGCTTCCAGTGCGGCCCGCCCGGACGACGCATCATCGCAGGCTGCGCACCCGCTGAGCGCTTCAGGTGCCACCAACTCTGTGCAGCTCAAGTCATCACCACGTGGCTGTGGGCCCTTGCTGACCGCTGCCTCCGGCCTACACTGCGGTCAGCAGGGCTCACACATATCGAATCCAATCCTGACCTGCAAGGACACACCATCATCGCTGGCTGCACACCCGCTGAGCGCTTCAGGTGCCACTACCTCAGTGCACCACAAGTCATCGCCACGTGGCTGTGGGCCCTTTCTGACCGCTGCCTCCGGCCTACACTGCGGTCAGCAGGGCTCACAATTCAAATTGAGTCTTGATTTATTTATGGCGCAGTCCAGTAGGCAACAGACATTGCTTCCAGTGCGGCCCGGCCGGACGACGCATCATCGCAGGCTGTGCACCCGCTGAGCGCTTCAGGTGCCACCAACTCTGTGCAGCTCAAGTCATCGCCACGGGGCTGTGGGCCCTTGCTGACCGCTGCCTCCGGCCTACACTGCGGTCAGCAGGGCTCACACATATCGAATCCAATCCTGATCTGCAAGGACACGCCATCATCGCTGGCTGCACACCCGCTGAGAGCTTCAGGTGCCACTAACTCAGTGCACCACAAGTCATCGCCACGTGGCTGTGGGCCCTTTCTGACTGCTGCCTCCGGCCTACACTGCGGTCAGCAGGGCTCACAATTCAAATTGAGTCTTCATTTATTTATGGCGCAGTCCAGTAGGCAACAGGCATTGCTTCCAGTGCGGCCCGGCCGGACGACGCATCATCGCAGGCTGTGCACCCGCTGAGCGCTTCAGGTGCCACCAACTCTGTGCAGCTCAAGTCATCGCCACGTGGCTGTGGGCCCTTGCTGACCGCTGCCTCCGGCCCACACTGCGGTCAGCAGGGCTCACACATATCGAATCCAATCCTGACCTGCAAGGACACGCCATCATCGCTGGCTGCACACCCGCTGAGCGCTTCAGGTGCCACTAACTCAGTGCACCACAAGTCATCGCCATGTGGCTGTGGGCCCTTTCTGACCGCTGCCTCCATTCTACACTGCGGTCAGCAGGGCTCACAATTCAGATTGAGTCTTGATTTATTTATGGTGCAGTCCAGTAGGCAACAGACATTGCTTCCAGTGCGGCCGGCCCGGACGACGCATCATCGCAGGCTGCACACCCGCTGAGCGCTTAAGGTGCCACTAACTCAGTGCACCACAAGTCATGGACCCTTTATGTTTGAATCTTGTGTGTGTGATTCCAGATCTGGTGCCCCTACCTCAGTGCACTGCAAGTCATGGACCCTTCATGATTGAGTCTTGTGTGTGTGAACCGATGATCACTGTTCTAGTTGTTGCCAGCACCAACCACTCCCTGAGGGCTGGCTTACACTGACCCCACACCCATCCAGCACAGGCGTCACTGGACATGTGACCCTGGTAATAAAATGGGCCGGGCGCAGGTGCCCGTAGCCAGTTCCACTATCTATCTAAGTGTGTCCGTGTGGTCATTATGTATGCATGATGGCCCAGGGCCCTACCACATTACATTGTGCTGTGGACAGCGGACGCAACCATGTCACCTCAGGCAGTGGGTAAGACCTTGGGCACGTAGCTTTGTCCCCCCCCCCTGTAAGCGTAAGCGGAGTGGGCTGGGCCGGCGTACGCCAGTCCAGCGTAGGGGTGTGAAGAATTTGCCCGGTGCTCTGGGCGTGGTTCAGTGCTGGCCTGGACAAGGAAGTGACTAATGCGTGTGTCTCTGTTGTAGTGTCGGCGCCACCCGGCCCGCAATCGACAATGTTGCAATGTAGCATGCACCCGGAGGGCGGGCTCGCACGAACGGAGAAATGAAGGAGCGCAAGACCGCTCGGGGTCTTGGCTCATACATGCCAAGTGTTGTGTGTATCTGTATTGCCGCAGCATGAGCCAAATGCCTAGCCTTAATCGCAGCGCGAGTACAGCCAGGCACGAACTCTACATCTGTGTCCGCCCTATCCTTACCATAGGCCTACACTCACGTGGCCGCCCACCTTCAACGGCCAACATCACAGTGTCGTTGTCAGGCTTGTGGACATGCGCAGCCAGGCATGACAATGGTGTGCCGTAGGAGTGCAAGTGATGCAACCGTGCAGCGCACACAAGTAAATAGGCTCGGGGGGAGGGAGGAGCAGCTGTGAAGCAACGTAACACACAGTGATGCCGCTCATTTGCCACATGCAAGACATGTCAAACATGAATCCCAAAGTCGCACACATCCCACCCCACCCCCAACAAGCCACATCACATTTCCTGAATGCAAGCAGATGACAAACTAACATTAGGGATGAAAGCTCCTTTGTCTGAGCTATCAGGTGGAAGCACATCTGCACCTCCGACCTCGGAATTGCATGTGCCCGGCACCCCCGGACAGATACTATAGCAGCTGATGACAACTTCCACACTACGCACAGCCCGACGAAAGACCAACTTATACACACCCCACACACAGAAGTTCTTGCTCGAAGTTGTCTTGCATGGAATGGCCTTCACACTTACTCCCACACCATCCCAGGCGTAAACCGTTGCACACTAAAACAACTCATTGATCCGAGCTGTGGCATTTCATCCACAGAACTGGCGCAGGTCAGAACAGTGCCGCTTCAACCAGAGCCACTAACGCAATGGCAGAACATCCCGGACACATGCACAACCCCTGTCACGTGGAACTGTACCGTGCACGTATGCTGCATTTACTGGGGGCACTGCCATTGGCAGTGCTGCGGATCAGTTACCGGCTAAGCTTCCGCCTTGCCAACGTCACCTGCGTTCAGCCTGTGTTGCATTGTCGATCGTGCATATTCGAGTGGTCCATGGATGTCTGCCTATCCAACAGGACGGTAGCTGAACTGGATTTTGACATGTGTGTGCGCCCCTGTTGGCCCACGACCAGGAGTGTCACCATGATACCCGTTTATGGGATGCCTTGATACTTGGCATACATGCTGGCAGCTGGACCTGGGAGATTGCACAACTCCTCGTGTGCAGTGACCACATTGAACCGCTCCCCTATTGGGCTGTAGTGCTAATTGGTGAAAGGGGGTGGACGCAGCACATCTTTCCGGACCTGCTAATGGATTGCCTCGCCGTCCTGTTTGATGAAGTCGACAACGACCTCATGTTGGAAATGATAGCCTACGAAGCTGCAATCGCTTTCTTGGACGAGTAACTACGTGCCTGCAGCCACAACAGATTGGAACCCATTGCACATGTCCCAACACCTTGTTGCATCTTGGAGATCTGGTCACATATCCCACGACAACAGTGGACATGGCTGCATTCGCCTGGACTCCGAATACATGAGCGGACAACAACTCGGGTTAACACACACCTGTGAAAGGTGAGGCACTCCCCCGGAGTGGACTGCGGCGCTTGGCAACGTTCCAAAATTCTGACATACTGCTGCATTGGTCTGCATGTTGTGGCACTTATCTTGCCCGTACTGACACGCATATGCTAATAAAGTCTACGCACCTTCACTTGTATTCAACTGTGACGAGTGTTGATTTAAATGACAATGTGTGTCTCACTGCCGATCTGGGTCACGGCCATACATGCGCATTGATAGCATTACCCAGGGAGTACCTTTTTTGTGGAATCACTGTCCCTACATTCATCCATACTTTCATACTTGATTGATCATAGCCAAGACACATCTGTGTGAATTAGAATGTTTTATTCACATTCAGTGGAGTGTTGAAGCTGAAGCAGTACAGGGCCATGCAAACCCCACTTTACATTGTTGTCCCGTGGAGGGCCAGCCAGAGTCCTTTAGGGATTGACAAGTTCATCGGAAGAGGGAGACTTCAGTGCGCAGTGTGATTGCTGTGTCATTGGTAACCAAACAATATGTGGCAGTCCATGTCGAGATCCAAGGTGAGTGTCGCTGGGTGTATCGGGGGACAGTGGAAGGTGTTATTCCAGGGCATGATGCAGAGGGCAGAACCAAGCTGAAACAGGCCATATGGCGGAGATGAATGCTACCACTTTATTCTTACCAAAAAGCCAGATTCATCATCATCTTCGTCCTCTGATGTGTCAGGTGCCTCACATGTGGGTGGTGGTGTTTAGTCTGCATCACTGTGTGGCACTGACACATCAGGGGCCGGAGGTGGTATGTCTGCCGCACTGTGTGGCACTGACACTTCAGGGGGCGGAGATGTGGATGGAGTAGTAGCAGCAGCAGCATTCATCCGTGCCAGGCCTTGTGGCGGCAATGCCATGAAGAGGATCTGCAGGGCATGGAAGATCACAGCTACATCTCGCTGGTGTGCAGCCGTGGCAAACATTCTTTCCGCCTGCATCCGCTCCAAGCTCTCCATCATTCTCCTTATGTGTCCCAACTCCCGGCTGACATCGCTGGAGCCACTCTGACTAGACAGTAGTTCTTGGCTCCAGCGATGTCAGCCATGGATTGTTGGAGAGGATGGAGCGGACAGTGGGTGTCCGTTAGGGACTGTAAGTGGTCCCTGATGGGACTTAGACACACACGTATGGCATCTAGTTTGGCTGCCATGAGGTCGAACCCCACCCGCAGCTGATCAGCCATCTTCTCCAGGCACCCTAACACACGGCGTTGGAATGCCATGTGTTGGTCGTGGGGGTCCTGGGAGACAGCCGTGGTGGTGGGTGCTTCCTGCTGTGTGGTCTGTGCAGGGGGTGGGGTCTCCTGGATGCAGCTGGGCTGCCCTGCTCCTGGAGGTGGGGTGCCGAAGCTGTCCGTGAGCTGTTGACGGGCGTCGGTGTCGATGTTGGGGAGGTCCTCTTCATCATCAGTGCTGAGTTGTTGGGTCTGCTCTGCAGGAGTTGTTGATTATCCCTCTGCAATGTGAAGGGGAGATGCAGATTGACATTGTGTTCACATGTATGTTCACGCATTGTACAAGTTTACTTACAGACTGCATGACAATGTACATTGTGACTGTTTGTGAGGAGATGCCTATTTGATGCGGGACAGTTGACATTTCTACACCATCAGGGATGTGAGGTTGTACTTGTACATTATCATCTCACAGTTTCCTGCTATGCCAAATGCGAATGGCCATTTTCTACACACAAGCGGCAGCAGTTGTGTCCTCTGTTCTGTTGTGAAGGTGTTGCAGTTTGTACCACATTGTTGTCAATGTTGAGGTGCTCTGATTCTTATGTGTGTGTGCTGCATTGTGGGTGTGTTGCCCCTTCAGCTCTGATTTTGCTGGCCCTTATCCCTTTCAGGCGGTGTGCCTTTCACTTCTGTGCTTATACAGTGCTGAGATATTGCAGACTTGGGTAAATTGGGCTCTTGGTCGGAGTTGTGACTCTTGGGCATGGTTTGTCCGCAGATGTGCTATACTTAATTGTGCATGTGTGCCATTGTGCCCATCTCCCCCCGTCCCCCCAGTCCCTGGTCGTTACTCACCCTGTTGCTGTTGGCTCAGGTCATGTTGTGCAGTGTCCGGTCCCCCAACTCCTGTCACCGTCTCCCCAATGATGACTCGGGTCACCATTTCCTACATCTCATCCAGCTCCTTGTGTGTCGCTGGACTCCCACCTCCAGTTTGTATTGCTGCTTTCAGGTTGGCTGCGAGTTTCAGCTTGGTTTTGCGCTTCACATCAGTCCAGCGCTTCTTGCAGTCGTCCACTTCCCTTCTCTTCACTCCGACTGCATTCACCTTGGCCAAGATGGACTGCCATATAGTATTTTTAGTTGCCAATGACACAGTGGAGGTGATGAACAGTTGGTGGTGGTGTTCTATCACCTCCGTAATGAGGATCTGGTTTTCCTGTGTACTGAAAGGCGGGTTCCTCTTCTTCTTCTCCTTGCCCTTCCCTGACCCCGAGGTCCCAGGCTGTTCCTCCGTGGGGCTTGTGGGGTTCTGGTTGTCCTCTGTACTTGCTCCGGCTACCTTCATGGTGCTTCGCAGTTGTTTGTGTTTTGTTTGTGTTTTTTGTTGCCGCTTTTATAGTGGTTTTTCCCGCCTGACTTGTGGGACTTGCAGGTCTGGCGCTGCTTATCGCTGGATTTTTTATCGCAGTTGGGCCCATCGCAAGTTTTTTCACAATAGGCTTTAGATTTTTATCGCCGTCCCAGTAATTTTATCGCGGACATTTGACGCGTTATCGGGAAACTATTGCATGTTACCGCCGTGTTGAGAATAAGACGTTAACACAGAGTTATTTTCCAGCGATAGACGGCACTGTGAAAAATTGCGTTAACCTATTTTGGCGATGATTATCGCACGTTCTTGAGAATATCCCCCAAAGTCTTTAAAGCGCTGACTGGGGGCAGGGTTCGGCTGGAGACCATACCTCTGCCTCCGGGAGCTGGAACTGGTCCCTGCCTTGGCCAGGTCGTGGGTCATCATCTCGCTTGGCAGGTGTGGATGGGGATCATCTTGGGCTCGCGCAGCCGCACCAGCCTGGGTCTCTTCAGAGTCTCGATCAGGAGTGGAGGACATTAGTGGCATCTCATGCATCAGATCTCCTATTTCCTCCTGCACAGCAGGATCTCTCACGGCATGGCAAGGCCCTGGCACCTTCTTGACCCACAATACATTTCTGGTGACCTCTTGCTGTCCTCTTCTTGCGGAGATCATGGTCCTTCGGGCGTGGGTGACTCTCCACACCTCCGGTTCATAGGGTGTCCGAAACTTCCAGTCAGGGTGTATGTCTCTGACTACCACGTAGTCTCCCACGCTTATGGACGGCATCTTGGCACCTCTGGTGAGGCTTGCCTTCTTGTTTGTTGTTTCTATCCGGGCCTGCACTGCCGCATCATCTCTCTCAGGGGCTTCCAGGCAGGGTCTGTTGGGATACTGTCTCGCGGGGCTCTCTTGAAGAGTAGGTGAGACGGTGCGCAGTGAGTAGTACTGTGAGGCTTTTGCCGATAGGCGTCTAGAAATTGGTGCAAAGCTCTTTCAGCATCTTCTCCCTGCCCCACGGCAATGCGCAGTATCCGATTGAGCATTCGCATGAAGCGCTCCACCTCCCCATTCGCTTGGGGCCACTAGGGTGTGATTTTCCTGTGCCGAATGGCTTTCCTCTCTAGATATTCCTGAAACTCTCGCCCCTGAAAGGGAGGTCCATTGTCTGATCGTATTTCCTCCAGGAGGCCCAGAAGCGCAAATGTCCTGTCAAGGGCCAATTGTACTTGGGTGAATGCAGTGGATGCGACCAAATCTACCACTGGAAATTTCGAGTAGTAATCCATTAGCACCAGAGTGTTGCGTCCGTCCGGAAAAATGCCAAAGTCAATGCTGACCTTGCTTCAGGGTGCTTCACTAGATTCTTCCATGATTACCGGCGCCGGGGCAGGATCACTTCCTGTGATGGTACACGAGTGGCAGCCTCTGATCTTCTTATCTTCCACGGTGGTATCCATGCCAGGGAACCACACCTTGCACCGTAGGCGTGCCTTTGTTTTCGCCATTCCCTGGTGCCCAACATGTGCCAGATTGATGACTCGGTCTTGCAGCTTCTTCGGGACCACGATCACATGGCCTCGTAGCATGACACCATGCTTTCCCTCGCTGAGTTCGCTGCGGACTCTCCATAGCTGCTGTCGCGCTAGCTGGTCTTCTATGTTGAGCGCCTGCACACCGTCCAAAAAGTGGGACCAACCTCTAGTGAGTAAGGCTTCCTCGACCCTCGCTAGCGTCTCATCCATGGCGGTGGCTTGCCCAAACTCTTCAAGTGTCATGGCCTTGGGGCATACTTCCCGTGATCATATTCGGACCAGAGCTTCCTTGTGCTCTTCATCTTGGTGTGAGCGCTGTGCGACTGTTGCTTCCGGGTGCCTCGAGAGGTAATCCGCTGGGTTGTGTGCTCCAGGGTGGAATATGACCTTGAATCTGTACGCCCGCAGCTGCACCGCCCACCTCTCTATCCTGGGGAGAGCCAGTCTCGACGTCCCCGCGAACAGGGGGATCAGTGGCTTGTGATCGTCACCACTTGAAATTCCTGTCCGTAGAGATACAGGTGAAAATGCTGGCATGCCCACCTTATGGCCAGGGCTTCCCTCCCGATCTGGGCGTATCTTGTCTCAGTGTCTGATAGCGCGCGGCTGGCGTATGCGACTGGCACCCACGTTTCTTGATCACGCTCTTGGAGGAGGTTTGCTCCCAGCCCTACAGGGCTGGCATCTACCACCAACTCGGTGCGTCTTCCTGGATGAAAGTAGGCCATGACTGTTTTGTCCATTAAGGCCGTCTTGATGGCGTGGAATGCGGTGTTGGCTTCAGTGGTCCATTCCCACGTGCCTCCGCTGCGTGTTAAAGCTCGTAGTGGCTCAGACAGCAAGGCTAGATTCGGTATGAACCTGCCACAGTAGGAGGCCATTCCCAGGAAACTGCAGACTTCCGTGGGCAAGGTGGGGGTCTGAGCCGACTGGATGGCGGTTGACTTCTTGGGGTCCCTCTGGAGAAGGTGTATCCAAAGAAGTCTGCGGACTCTTGCTAGAAGGAACATTTGGCCTTGTGGAGCGTTAGGCCGCAGTCTGCCAGGCGTTGCAGGGTGGCACGTAGGCGTGTATGGTGGTCTTCCAGTGTGTGTGAAAACACCAGGATGTCGTCGCTCAGATTGATGACGCCTTGTAGGCCGGACAGGGTCTCCCCGGATGGCGTTTTGGAAGGCCTCTACCGCCGCGGACACCCCAAAGCTCAGCCTCTTGTACCGACGGAGTCCCACGTGGGTGGAGAATGTGGTGATGAAACGGCTCTCCAGTTCAAGTTCCAGCTGATGGTATCCAGCGTTCAGGTCAAGCTTTGAGAACCACATGGCCCCATTGAGGTCTGCCACAATGTCATCCATTGTGGGTGTTAGAGGACGCTCTCTCTTGATGGCCTGGTTAGGGAGGCGCATGTCCACAGAGCCTGATGGCACCGGGCTGTTTGGGCTTCGGTGCAATAACTAGTGGTGACACCCACGGAGTTGGGCCTGATACCTTCTCAATGACATCGAGATCTTCCAGTTTTTTTAGTTCCGCTTCCACCTGTGGACGCAAATGGAATGGCACTCTCTGATGCCTCAGAGCAGTCGGTCTAATGGATGGGTCGATGTGCAGTTTGAACTGTTTGCCTTTGAGTTTACCTAGACCCTCAAACAGTTCTGGGAATTCATGCAGTATGGCTTCAGCGTACAAGTCAAGCACCTGATTTGCGAAAAAGACCAGGCCAAGGTCTTCTGCAGTGTGGCAGCTAAGTAAAGTTCCCTTCCTCCCTTCGGTGATGTGGAACTGGGCTTTCGTTGTGTGTTTGTCGCAGGAAACTTCAGCTTCAATCACCCCTCTTAGGGGAGGGGGTGTGTCCCTCCATACATGTATATTCTCGCTCTTGTGGGAGCAAGTGGGGGCTGTGGAGAGAGACACTCGTATTGTTCTGAGTCCATGACCTTCACGGACACCCCGGTATCAATCAGTGCCTGGACAGTCGATCCTGCAACCTTGACGGCGCACATGGGAGGAGGACTCTTGTGTTTGTCCGAACGACTCATGAAGGATATGACGAATAAATCATCGTCATCTTCATCCAGGGTGAATTGACGCCCTTGTGAGGCACCCTCCTCTTGGACATGAGGATCATCGATTGACAGTTGACGTATTTGTGGCATGGCCCCACGTTGCTTTGTGAAAACTGGCCGAGACCTGCTGCTCTGGCATACTTTTGCAAAATGGTTTGGCTTTCCGCACCGAGAACAGGTCTTTCCTTTGGCGAAGCATGGCCCGGCTGGGGGATAGTCTTCTCCACAGTTGCTGCATGCTCCACTCACCTGCGTCTTGGTGGCGGTGCGCACGGGGTTCGGGCGCCATTGAATTGCCTCAACTCTTTCCTCTTTGATGTGAGGGTATTTGGGAGCATGGGACGCTGTGGCACCTCTGTTCAGGGGAACTTCCATTTCCTCTACTAGGGCGTCCGACAGTTCATGGGACTGGGCGAGAACCAGTATCTCGTCCAGTGACATCCCTGGTTGTCGAAGAATCAGCTTCCGGAGCAGCACTGAGTGACACCCTTGAATCACCTGAGCCCGTATTTCTTCCCTCTGGTCGGCGAATGTGCAGGTGCTTGCCAGCCGCCTCAGCCGTGCGTAAAACATGTCTACAGATTCGGTGTCAGACTGCTTTGCCTGCCGTAGCTTGAATCGCTCAAAATCGGGATTGAGCTGGGGGTCGAAGTGCCGATTAAGTGCTGCAACTGCGGCCTCGTAATCGTTGTCGTCTCCTGTGTTCGGGAGCGTCTCAAACAGGTCATATATTTCTCCGCCTCCATAATATATTAGCAGTGATCTCTTCACTGTTCCATCCGTCTCCCTTGTGCCTTTGAAGTAATGGTTAAGGCGTCCGATCCATGCTTTCCAGCGCGGGCCTGCCGTTGCAGGGTCAGCGATTTCACTGAACCGGGGTAACAGGGATACAGCAGCATGGTTATGTACTTGGGGAGGCAGTGGCGCTGCAGCTCCAGCTTGGTTGCCCGCAGCGCCTGCCTGCGAGGAGGTACTCATGTTGGCGTAATCTGCTGGGGCCGGGCTGCCCTCGGGAGTTGTGTTGCTGTTTTGCTTCCTGCCGGGTTAATATTTTTTTTTTCCTTCCAGCCCTCCTTTTCCTTAAGTTCTTTTATGGTTTTTTTTCAGCACTGTGGGCTTCTTGTTGTGCCACTGTGTGCTTCTTGTTGCCTTGTTTCCTCCCCTGTTTGTTTGTCTTTTTTTTTTTGTTTGAAATGCCCGAGTCCTTATGGGAGTTCTCTTTATCTGGTGCCCTTCACCTGCTGCAAACCTCGTGGCTGGAGTGTGTCGTGGCCTTCTCCCCACGTGATGTACCTTTGTGACCACTAGGGGCGTTGCGGTCCCCAGTTCCCCACACGCTTCGCTACCAGCTCCCCGCGGCGTCTTGGTGCGCTCACCTGCGGTGCTGGATGGCGTGTGACCTGCCTCTGGGCCTCGTCCGGCTTGGGAGCGTGCGAGGGGGTGGGGCGGAGCCTCGTTGATGGTGCTGCCGGTGACCTCCGGCACGAGTCACGCTGCTCGGACGTACCAGTGGCAGGTAGGCGATGTCTCTGGCAGTCAGGCCTCGATCCACGAGGGGTGGAGGCGCTGCGGAGAGGGCACACTTGAGCAGCGGCAGCAGAGCCCTGGATGCAGGGGCCGGTCGGCGTGCCGATGCATGCGCGCTGGAAAGTGCGAGGAGCCTCCGTACTGGAAACAGGTACTAAGCGAGGCGCGGGTCCACTATCGGCCTCATCGCCAATGTGCTGTGCTGCGGTGCAGGGGCGGCCAAGGTCTAGTGGCGCCCCGAGCTACAATGACATACGCCCACACATGTTCCTTGCTGGTTAGCGGGAAGACCCCCAGCGGTCTTTCCGCGGTTTATTTATATCCTCGGGACGAGCCCGCCCCGAGGAGTTTGATCCAGCGCTTACAATAAAAATATTTTCTCCTACTATGTTTTTGGGTTATCCAGGTGCAATTATTTCTCTAACACACACACACTATATCCATATGACGGTGGGGCCCATAACACCGCATATACATTCACTTACTCATTTATTTCCCTGGATTTTCCTCCAACATGAAACCTAGGAGAAAACGATTTGCTGGAAGGAGACGGGATACCTCTTTTATAAAGACACAATAATTCTCATTTGCTTTTAAGGTATTCCGCTCATTGGTCGATGGACCAACTAGTAGGAATCAGTTGATGGTGATTAAGACCAGCTCAATCACAATGAACTCTTTTACCAAATCATTATTAATCATTATGCTAAAGAAAATCACTGAGTCATTTGTTTAAAGAATAATAAAGTTTATATAAAGTTTTGAATGCAAGAATTTGAGATTAATTTATTATTCAGATCATTGCGTTTATCATCATTATAAGAATAATTGTAAATTGCATGACACTTTTATTAGACCAAAATGAAGTTATCATACTAAGGACTCTATAGATCAACCTATCTATCTCTCGGGAAATCCTAATAATTCTAATATAAATCTTGTTAAATGCTAGTTCTCCTAAAGCGGCATTTCATACTCAACTGGAAAAGGAAAATAACAGCAGCAGCATCAGCTCGTCAGCATCAGCAACCGCAAACTCTCCCATCTACAGCATCTAACTTCTTCAGCATCTCCCGCAGCATCCCGCAGCATTCTAACCCCCTCCCACCAAGAGTAGGTCTTCTTATACCCTAATTCTAGCTTACAGCATAAAATGTTTCTTCTTACATGGCGCGATTCATTCTCATTGGTCCAAAACTCAGGTCCCTATACATTCTAATCAAACTTCCTGGTCTTAACTAGTTCCGTGAGGAATGTCCATGCAAGCATCGTTTCCCACAGTTCATGCACTTGCTCATCCGTTTCGATCAGTCCAAATTGTTTCTTTTTCTGCAACAAATTATATAATAGAGTTCTTTCTATTGATTCAACCAGGCTTCTCACGCTTCTTGCTGATCATCTTGGCACACATCTGCTCAGAAGGGTCACAGCAGCCTTGACCATACTTTCATCTTAGCCTCTCGGCATCAGCACGTGATCATCCCTTTGCAACAGCCTCTCTCCTCTATCACATGGTCGCATCCGCTCCTGCGCACTCTAGTAACTCGCGGCCATTTTATATTACTGCTCGGCAGGCCTAAGCGCACTTATTTCTAAAGAAAACAAAATGTTATTAAAACAATGAAATATAAACCCTTTCGTTTCCCTCCCGTCTTTCTACGTACCCCAATTAGGTATTACCTAGCAGAAGCAACATATAAAGCTGTCCCTTACTTACCATCGCTTTATTTTGCAACCACACGTTTTATTCAAAGCACAAATCATGCATTTTATTATTATTTTAGTACGCAAAATATTATGTTATGTTGGAAACGTAAACAATTATTAGTTCATTATCTTTGCACATTAAACTGCGTGTTATCCTTTCCCCAAACATACATTGTTGGTTATTTACTTGAACGAACATGTTTATTATTATTATACGAAAATATTAGGAGGTTAAAATTTTTATATTTACCCTGCTCCATCAACTCCCCCTTTGGTGATTTTTAACATCACCACACAAACCCAAGTTATACAATTTTCTCAGACAGCATATATCTTTTATCCATTTGCTTTTGTTAGTTTTATACTTCTGTATCGCTTTCAACTTGTCTCTTTGTTTTCTTGTACATGTTCTCTTTTATTTCTTCTAACTCTATTTCACCTATTTCTCTCTCTCTCTCTTTGTTTATCATATTTTCTTTTTCTAACTTATTCTGCTTTCTTCGTCTCTTTATACATGTTACTGCAAGCTTCAATACTAATATTATTATTATTATCATGGTTGCTATTATTATAACTTTCCCTATTATTAATCCACTCATTCTTGTTAACCAATTCGTTACAGAAGAAAACCCTTTACCAAGTTTTCCCCAAACACTTTCAACCTCCAGTGGTACTAGTTCTTTGTGCAAATTTGTAATATTTGTTATATATTCTTCTGTATATTTTCGCTTTTATCAGGAATGTAAGTGCAACAATGTTGGACTTTCAGCATTCCACAGACTCCGCCCTCTTTTGCCAAAAGAATGTCAAGGGCAAGACGATTTTGCATCACCATAGCTCTCATGGCAACCATCTCGGTATTTACCATTAAGAACCCTCCAGCAGTATTTGTAGATAAACGATCTACTACTGTGGATAATTTCCGAATTCTGAATGCATTCAAAGATATTCCCACTGCTGGTATCAATGCACCAAAAATATCACCTACTATTTCTGAAAAACTTTCCTTTTTCTACGTGTAAAGGTATTTATCATTTTGTGTGTTCCTTTTTCTTTTCTATCCACATGAAAAATCTTTGGAAAGACCAGGCCTAAATAACATGATCCATACCAATGGTTCCGGCAACCTATAATAAGCCCTATTCCCACAAACGTAATAAATCCCTGGAAATATTGGATCTTTTCCCCCTTTGAATCCCCATCCACCTATAATTTGGTAATTGTCATGGCAATTACTGGAACCCACAAAATAATTGTCATATCTTGTCTTATTTCTTCTAATGCACAACCTTCCCTGTTGGGGCCAATCCAGAGTCATAGCTGCATTTATCTTTTTCTTGTCATGATGGTCTTCCTCAAACGCCCAAAGAGGTGTTTTTGTCTCTTCTATTACTTTTCTTTCAAATTTCACTCTTCTCTCCTCGACCATTTCTAGAAATACTTTTTCTTCTTTCTTTAACTCACAGGTAAGGTTGTACCTAAATATATTATCTAATGTTAAAATCTTATCTTCTAAGAAATATTCACCAAATATCTTTCCCTCTTTTATTTTATTAAGCTCGGAACTACAGAAACCTTTGCAAAAATCCTATCTACATCAGTGTAATAATATTCTAATCTGCCTGTTTTATAAAATAAGCTTGCTAATACACTACATGTTATTCCATATGTCAAAGGGAGGTGATGATAAGTCACACCCTCTGCTACAGATGCAGGCAACTGCATACAAACATAACAATCCCTTACATCCATTGTTTCTACGTACTCATACAGTAATTTAGTAAACACATTCTTTGAAAAATCTGTTATTGATTTGTCCTTATGTAATTCTGCACTACTCCTTAAAATAACTGGCTCTTGAGTGTTAGCTCCTTTTTCTTTCTCAGTGTTATTAGACTTTTCCACTACAGCTAAACTAATTGGAATAGTTATTGCTAAAACTACCCATACTGTTATTAATAATCCTGTACAAAAACAGCACATTTTGCACCATCTTTTTAAAAACTCACATCTACATTTTCTATCTCTAATATTCTCCATTTTGTTCTTGTTTTTTAGAAAATTGTGTCACTACACCTCAGAAATGACTTGCTTGCCACTCTGTACTTTCAGAATTTTGTCTTTGCTTGGTTCTTTCTTTTAATTCTTTTTCAGAATTCTTTCCTTGTCACATCCGGTAATTTTGTCAGTTCAGTGTTTTGTCAAATCCGGTAAACTATCTACAGAAACCACTTCAGGTTTGTTGCCTTCAGGTTTGTTGCACTTCACTTTCTCCCATCAGGTTTCTTTGTTCTGGGTTTTCGTGAGTGTTCAATTCTTCTTTGTAACTAGTCAGAGCACGATACAACCATTCAGGTGATCTGTACTTCTGATTCACTTTCTTTATTCTTTTTGTTTTCTGCAAGTGTTTACCACCTTGTTTTCCTTGCTCCTTTTGACTTGTTATTTCATTCACTTGTTCAGCACTTTTTCCATCCAATTTTACTATTCTGTATCTTAATTTTCTTACTTCGTTGGGCCAATTGTCTCCTTTTCTTGGCCTTTTTGCTTCACTCCCTTTTTCCTCTCTTTCTGTTTTCCAATTTCTTTTTCTTGTCTCTAGTTTTTCATTTCTTTCTTCTCCACTTTCTTCTGATTCTGTTTCAATCTTTTCGTTATTTCCTCTTATTTTGAAACTAATTATTTCGCTTTCAGCTACTTGTGGTTCTTTTCTTATCTTCCTTCGTTCACCTACTTCTGTCCCTCCTCGAGGTTCTTCCGGTTTTGTGTTAGTTTCTCTATCTGCTTCTAAATTTCCCTGTTCTTGTGTTTGACTATCTGTCCCTACTGCTCCTCGGGGTTTTCCGATTTTTCTAACTTTTGTTCTGAAACTCTCCCTTCTTCATCTATTAATATTATCTTCGAAGGAATTTTACCACAACTTGTACTTGGTTGTTCACTGTCACTGTTTTCTGGCTCAGTTTCTTCTCTTATGCTTTCAAAATTCCACTTTGTTTTTGAAATTTCTTCTCCTTCTGAATGTTCTGTATCAGATTCTGAACTAGTATCAGATATTTCCAGATGTCGACTTACAGGTCGATCTTCAAATTCTGGAACTTCAGCTATTTCCTCTATTTCTTCTTCTTCTTCTATCGTTTCACTTGTAGTTGGGTCTTCCAGATGTCGACTTACAGGTCGATCTTTAGGTTCTGGAACTCTGATGGTGTGGCTGGCATGTACCCAGTGTTTCACTCCTGCACACTTAACTGCGGTGGTCGTCACTAGGATCACTTGTCGTGGTTCGTCCCAGCGAGGAACCAAACAATTTCTTCTCCGGTGGACTTTTATTCGAACCCAATCTCCTGGATTCAAGTCGTGAGCTGGTTTTCTTTCAAGAGTGGTCGCATCCGGTCCAACCTGATGAAACACAGAACGCACCACATCAGCCAATCCTTTGCAATAATCCAGTACTAGATCATCAGTTATAGTCAGTAGCTTGTTGACAGGTACTTGTGCTTGTCTCATTGCTCGTCCCATGATTATTTCATGTGGACTGAGTCCAGTCTTCCTTTCCGGAATACTTCTGATTGTCATCAGAACCAATGGCAAAGCATCTGGCCATTTCAGTCCTGTAGCTTGACACATTTTTCCTAACCTGTTCTTGATTGTTCCATTCACTTGCTCTACTATTCCAGAAGCCTCTGGTCTGTATGCACAATGCAGTTTCTGTTTAATACTAAGGGCTTCACAAATCAGTTTAACTAATTCGTTTTGGAAATGTGTTCCTCTATCTGTTTCAATCGTGACTGAAAAACCATACCTCGGAATGAATTCTCGCAGCAAAAGTTTTGCTACTGTGATACTGTCATTCCTTCTTGTTGGATATGCCTCCACCCAACGGGAAAACAAACAGACGACCACTAAAACATACCTCAATCTGCTGCAAGGTGGCATTTCTATGAAATCCATCTGCATTCTGGTGAAAGGACCCCCTTCTCGTCCTATTCTCCCTAGACTCACTACTGTCTTCCTTCCTGGATTTAACTGTTGACAAATCAGACATCTTTGACAAAGACTCTCAGCTATGGCTCTGAATTTTGGATTGTACCATGTTTGTCTAAAAAGTCTGATCATTGAATCTCTCCCAATATGGGCTTGCCCATGGTACATCCGTGCCATGTCAGAAATCATGCTATCAGGCATAACTGGTCTCTCATCCCTGTAAACCCATACATCAGTTTCTTCATGTTTCCTACATCCTGCTTTTAGCCAAGTATCTTTTTCTTCATCTTCTGCAGCCTCTTGTAACTGTCTCACCTCATCCCATGTTTCAATTGAGTTAGTAAAAAGCAATGGACAAGAAATATGCTCTCTCTCGTGGCATTTATTTAAAGAAACCACATTCTTTGCACAGTACTGTGCCATTTCGTCAGCATATTTGTTGCCAACAGTAATGTAGTCTTCCCCATTTTTATGTGCATTGCACTTCACTACAGCGATCTCTTTAGGCAGCTGTATCGCCTCAAGCAACTTTTTCACAAAATCTCCATTCCTTATGGGTGTCCCTGCAGACGTCAAGAAACCCCTTTGTGACCAAATCTGACCAAAATCATGCACGACCCCAAAGCCGTACTGGCTGTCAGTCATAATCGTAACCCGTACATTTCTTCCCAACTTACATGCTTGAATCAGAGCTACTAATTCTGCAACTTGGGCAGACCGTACACCTTTCAAACAAGATGCTTCCAAAACAGTTGCTACTGTGCAAACTGCATATGCTGCACTTAGAACTCCATCACTCGTTCTTAAACATGAGCCATCCACAAACAGAATGTAATCTGATTCTTTCAAAGGCTCATCTCGTATATCAGCTCTTGGTTTAGTACAGTATTCGAGCACATTCAGACAATCGTGATCTACTTCATCCATTTCAATCACATTCTCTTCATCTGGCAATGATGTTGAAGGATTTACATTCATACATCTGTCAATGGTCACATTATCTGCACTTAAGATTACCTTTTCATACCTAGTCAGCCGACTATGTGTCATGTATTGTGTTTTCGTTCTTGTCAAAAGAATTTCCACAGAATGGGGAACGTACACTCTTAATGGATACCCCATCACTATGCCTTCACTCTGTTCCAGACTCACACAAGTAGCAGCAACTGCTTTCAAACATCCAGGCAACGCTTTTGCTACAGGGTCTAAAACAGCTGAAAAATATGCAATTGGTCTTTTCATAGTTCCATGTCTCTGCACCAAAACTGAAAATGCACATCCATCTCTTTCACTGCAAAACAGCTCAAAATCTTTCTCATAGTCAGGCATTCCTAATGCTGGAGCCTCACACAATTTCTTTTTCAGCTCTTTGAATGCTTTCATTTCTTCATCATTCATTTCAAAAGGATCTTTAACATCCTTCTTTGTCAGTTTCTGCAATGGTTTAGCAATTAGTGAAAAACCGCTTATCCATTGTCGACAATATCCAACCATTCCCAAAAACATTCTTACCTCTCTTTGTGTCATTGGAGCTCTCATTCCTTGAATCATTTTTATTCTCTCTGTCGTTACCTTTCGTACTCCTTTCTCAATTTTATGCCCTAAATACTGGACTTCTTGTTTACAAAACTGCAATTTTGAAGGGGACACTTTATGTCCTCTTTTTGCTAAATGATTCAGCAAAGCAATCGTGTCATTAACACATGCTTCCTTTGTTTTTGATGCCACCAGTAGGTCATCAATATACTGAACCATTACTGACTTTTCTGGCATTCTTAAATCTTCCAATGATTTCTTTAGGATCTGATTAAAGATTGAGGGACTCTCTGTATACCCTTGAGGAATTCGGCACCATGCCAAAATACGCTCTCCAAACCTAAACGC
The DNA here is from genome assembly GCA_963921515.1 of Calotriton arnoldi. NCBI lineage: Eukaryota > Metazoa > Chordata > Amphibia > Caudata > Salamandridae > Calotriton > Calotriton arnoldi. The sequence goes on along the minus strand of CAWUFW010000424.1, from coordinate 3,210,785 downwards.
AAATATTGGCTGGCTATCTGGATGTAATGGAATAGAGAAAAATGCATGACATAAATCAATCACAGTGTACCACTCTGCTTCGCGTGGAATCTGGTATAGAATCACGGCAGGGTTTGGTACTATTGGGCAACAAGGCACAACAATTTTGTTTACCTTTCTTAAATCCTGTACGATTCTATATGTTCCATTTGGCTTTTTCAGTCCCATTATTGGCGAATTACATGGACTGCTCATGATTTCTTTTAGAATCCCTTGTTCAATCATTTTATTTATTACTGGCGTTATTCCTTCAATTATTTCTGGAGTCAATTTATACTGGGGCGTATTTGGGTAACTCGTTCCTTCTTTTACTGAAATTTTTACGGGATCTACTCCTTTCATTAATCCTACATCTTCTCCTGTCAAGTCCCACACTTCTTCTTTTACTGTCCCTTTCAACTCAATTGGGATTTTCTCTGCATCAAATACAGGAAACAAATGATTTACTTCTGGTTCCAAATTTACCATTGTCATTTTGTACAGTACATCCTCATCTGGAGTTTGAAATGCAATTCCGTCTGGAGTACAATAAATTGTGCAGTTCATCTTACACAATAAATCGCGTCCTAAAAGGTTAACGGGACTACAATCACACACCACAAATCGGTGCATTTCACTAAATGGACCAATTCTTACCTTTACTAATCTAGTAAGAGGCGTTTCAATTTGCTGATTGGAAACTCCAACCACTTGTATATGTTCACCTGAGAGAGGAAGATTTGGAATTTCCACTGACCTAACAGTAGAACGGGTAGCTCCAGTGTCAACAAGGAATGTTATATTTGCACCATTCACTTCTCCATCCACAAATGGACCTGACTGGTCTACCTCTAGAGTTGCGCCAAGCACGCACTCTTCCCTCTCTTTCAGACACCGTCATGAGCTTTCATACGACTCATCCTCACTCTGTCGTAACCAATATTGTGAGATTTCAGCTGCACGTGACAACTGTTTTACCTGTTCTCCTCCGTAGAATCCTGTTTCTGCACTGTACTTCTGTTGATTAGCACTCTTGGGAAGTGGTGGTTGTGGCACCTGACCTTGTTGAGTAACTACCTCACTCTGCACCTGTGAATTTAATGTTTGATTTTCTACATTAGGTTTAGGAGGAAATTTACACTTGTTTCTCCAATGCCCTAGCTTTCCGCAATTGTGGCATGGCCACTTTTTCTTCGCCTCATCTATGCTCATTTGTCCTTTTCCTTTACCTATATTAGGTCGGGATTTAAACTGTCCTGTTTCACTGCTAGTATTATTCAATTGAGCTTCTTGCTTCTCTGCAACTTTCACCTGTGCCCACATGGCTTTTTCTTTCAATTTACGCTGTTTACTCTCAATTTCATCACTGCAATACTTAGCATATCTCAAAACATCATCCACTGTACTATTCTGCCACCCTATCAAATGCTGCTTAATCCTTTCACTTATCTCCGGTGTTAATCCATACACAAACCTATATACAAAATGACTCATGTCCTTCTCACTTAGCGTCTCATAACCACTATACTGTTTGAAAACCAACAACAATCTCTCATAGTACGCATGCACTGATTCTTTGCTTTCCTGTGTTGTTCTGTCTATTTTCACCCAATCTGTTTCTTTTGGTGGAATTTTATTCTTCAAAAAGGTAACTACCTGATCATATTTCCGCATCACTTCTGGACCTGGCGCTCCTGTTTTGGCATCCCTTGGATATTCTACAGTTGGCCAATCAATTGTAATCTTACATTCCGTCCATAAATCAGCAGGCACTACTATGTCAAACAATCCATCTAGATCTATCCACAGCACTTTTGACACCTTAACAAATCTCTCCACTTGTCTGTACCATTCTACTGGTTTCTCTCTCAATTTTGGGAAGTCATTTGTAAATGACAGTATATCCTGTCTGGTCCACGGAACATGCACATAACTACCACCTGGTGTTTCTCTCATTGGGTACTCTCTGGTAACTGGTTCCTTATCTGTCATTGCAAAAGCCAAAGATGCTTTATCTGTTGTTTTCTCATTCCTCTTTGTCCATCTGTTTCTCCATCTATCCACATCACCCCACTTTCTTAATAAAACAATCAGTTCTTTTATCTGGGTCAGTCTTCCTGATGTGTTCAAATTTTCTATGTCTTTCTCACAAAAATCTACTCTGTACGGTTTCTGCAATGTCCTCACTTTCACAAATTCCACTCCTAGTTCACCTGCAATCTCTTCCAATTTGTCATGTAAATTTCTAGCTCTCCATGTAAGACTCTTACACAAAAACATAATCTCATCATCCTGATAATTCTTTAGTTTTTCCGTTCCAATTGTTCCCAAAATCAACTCTTCCATGTCTATTTTTAACCTAATTACATCTAATGGTTTTTCTTCTGATTCTTTTGCTTTTAATGCTTTCATCCATTCATTTAACTCTTCTGGAGTCGGACCTACAGGTGTACTATTTAATTCAATCCAATCACTGGTTCTTTCTGGTGTTCCTGATGCGGACTCTGTCACCATAGGCATTCTTCTAACCTCACTCTCATTTATCGTCAAATTTGTAGGTGGACTTGGTCTACACGTACTCGCCGAATTGTGTGCACCTTCATTATTCAGTTCCATCCCTTCTCTTTTTCTTTGCACATGTGAATTCATGGGAATCACCAAAGAATGTTCATTTATTTTCTGATTTTCAAAAATTGGCATTACTGGACCTATCGTTACTGGTACAGTTACAGCTTCCATATTCTTTGTCAATTCTCTTATTTTCTCAGTCAATTCTTTTGTCGTTTTTGCTAGTTCAGTTGCATTGTCACTTTCTGTCTCATCATTTTGTGAAATTTTAAATGTTTCTTGTGACCTATTTATTTCATTTCTTCGTTCGGGTTTTTATTCCTCCCAGTTTCCATTTGCGGTGCATTAGGTGTCACCACTACAGAAGTCTGTTGGTATGGAGGTGGATTTCTGTTTAAAATATCTTCCAGCAATTCGTCATCCGTTTCACTACCACCATACACATACTTTTCTACCACTACATGTTTCTTTTTCTCAGTACACTTTCTCTTTGCTTCTTCCTCAACCGCAAAAGCTGGAAACAAACCTCCTGCCATGTTAGCGTATCTCCAACGCTTTACTCTGTCCTCATGATTTATTCCCCACAACCTTCCTGGTATAAACTCATGATTCTTCAATCCTCTGGATCTCTCTCGTTCATACATCTCATCTTCCCATTCCGCTAAAGCTTCAAACTGTGTTGGTCTAGGTCTAGGTTCTAACATTACCATCTTTTCTCTCAAGTTCCGTAATACAGCTACATTAAATGAACCATTTTCAGGAAAAGCCAATGCTCCATCGTTCTTTGTGTATTTTGTCCAATTTTCTAACCAAATGCATGTATGATATCCATATTTCAGCATCATATGTGAAGCTGGTGATTTCGGCGGAGGAATTATTTGTCCCTCTCTAGTCACTACCTTTTTGTCCTTCTTAAAGAAGTTCTTAACTTTTCGACATCCAAGACGTTTTCTCTTTTCCATACTCATAGTACCACATGATTCACAACCTTTCTCTCCTACAACAATCGGCAAATCAACTCTGTTCCCTATGCGTTTATTTCAACCAATGCTAGCGCGACTCACACCAACGCTCCAATCACAACGATTTCTTTCTACGGCGCACTGTCCAATTCCAGCGCGGCTTTTGTCTACGTCACTTCGCTCCTGTTCTCATGTGACTAGCGCACTGTCCGATCCCAGCGCGGCTGTTGTCTACGTCACTTCTGCTCTTGACCCCTCCTTTACAAAATTTATCGGCAATTTCTTTTTCAACAATTCTTGTTAGTTACAACATTTTATCCACATTTCCATTGTCGGATTCACTAAACCGAAAAGATAGCTTCAACCATTCACACAAGAATTCTGTATTTTCCAGTAGGCAGCGCTTACCTCTACCCTACCACAGAACTTTCAGTTACGTCGATAAAGTAGCACTTCCCTCTACCTTACCCTTCTTTCAAGCAAACGATAAACCCGTTTCTCTGGGGATAAAACACATGTGGAGACTATACTGCTCCTGAGAATTAAGGCCAGAGTTTCACAAGAAAACCGATCACTATTTCACTTACACACCTTTTATACGCAAAATGTCCCTAAATAACACAACCTGTGTTATTACCAAATTGAACTCAGACAGTGTAAAATTCCATGCGACTTCTCTTGCCACACGTGTTCCACTTCCTACTTCCCGGAAGCGTGAAAACTTACATATAACATAACGCGACTCAACAAAAAGTGTTAGACATAAACTTATCAATAATCTATAATCAAAAATCAATAATCACCAAACTAATCTATAGTAACCATAACTCTGCTACCAAGAAATCTGATCCAGCGCTTACAATAAAAATATTTTCTCCTACTATGTTTTTGGGTTATCCAGGTGCAATTATTTCTCTAACACACACACACTATATCCATATGACGGTGGGGCCCATAACACCGCATATACATTCACTTACTCATTTATTTCCCTGGATTTTCCTCCGACATGAAACCTAGGAGAAAACGATTTGCTGGAAGGAGACGGGATACCTCTTTTATAAAGACACAATAATTCTCATTTGCTTTTAAGGTATTCCGCTCATTGGTCGATGGACCAACTAGTAGGAATCAGTTGATGGTGATTAAGACCAGCTCAATCACAATGAACTCTTTTACCAAATCATTATTAATCATTATGCTAAAGAAAATCACTGAGTCATTTGTTTAAAGAATAATAAAGTTTATATAAAGTTTTGAATGCAAGAATTTGAGATTAATTTATTATTCAGATCATTGCGTTTATCATCATTATAAGAATAATTGTAAATTGCATGACACTTTTATTAGACCAAAATGAAGTTATCATACTAAGGACTCTATAGATCAACCTATCTATCTCTCGGGAAATCCTAATAATTCTAATATAAATCTTGTTAAATGCTAGTTCTCCTAAAGCGGCATTTCATACTCAACTGGAAAAGGAAAATAACAGCAGCAGCATCAGCTCGTCAGCATCAGCAACCGCAAACTCTCCCATCTACAGCATCTAACTTCTTCAGCATCTCCCTCAGCATCCCGCAGCATTCTAACCCCCTCCCACCAAGAGTAGGTCTTCTTATACCCTAATTCTAGCTTACAGCATAAAATGTTTCTTCTTACATGGCGCGATTCATTCTCATTGGTCCAAAACTCAGGTCTCTATACATTCTAATCAAACTTCCTGGTCTTAACTAGTTCCGTGAGGAATGTCCATGAAAAGCATCATTTCCCACAGTTCATGCACTTGCTCATCCGTTTCGATCAGTCCAAATTGTTTCTTTTTCTGCAACAAATTATAAAATAGAGTTCTTTCTATTGATTCAACCAGGCTTCTCACGCTTCTTGCTGATCATCTTGGCACACATCTGCTCAGAAGGGTCACAGCAGCCTTGACCATACTTTCATCTTAGCCTCTCGGCATCAGCACGTGATCATCCCTTTGCAACAGCCTCTCTCCTCTATCACATGGTCGCATCCGCTCCTGCGCACTCTAGTAACTCGCGGCCATTTTATATTACTGCTCGGCAGGCCTAAGCGCACTTATTTCTAAAGAAAACAAAATGTTATTAAAACAATGAAATATAAACCCTTTCGTTTCCCTCCCGTCTTTCTACGTACCCCAATTAGGTATTACCTAGCAGAAGCAACATATAAAGCTGTCCCTTACTTACCATCGCTTTATTTTGCAACCACACGTTTTATTCAAAGCACAAATCATGCATTTTATTATTATTTTAGTACGCAAAATATTATGTTATGTTGGAAACGTAAACAATTATTAGTTCATTACTTTGCACATTAAACTGCGTGTTATCCTTTCCCCAAACATACATTGTTGGTTATTTACTTGAACGAACATGTTTATTATTATTATACGCAAATATTAGGAGGTTAAAATTTTTATATTTACCCTGCTCCATCAAGTTCATGCACTAAATACAATGTATTGGAGAGCCCGGATGGCTCACTACAGCAACCACTCTCTGTTATTCATGGGGCATACTCCACAATTCAGTATATCAATGTATACATCAAAAACAGCATTCTATTTGGACACACTCTAGAATAGCTGTTGAGTAATTACTCCTTCCCTCCATAACGGCTTACTGGCAATGCTTTTGTTCATATGTCTGTATACAAATGTAATGTTTCCTTGTATGTCTATTTCAATTAATGCAGAAACACCTCCTGTTCCCCGGATTAACAAACACAATAAAACGATTTATTTTTATTTTTTTATTCTATTAAGGACACGGAGGCGAGGATTATGCTTTTCTATTCTTTACTGCAAAAATACAGCAGCCAATGAAAACGTGTCAACATTTCAGTGATTAATCAAAAACTACAAATCCCATGAACAGTCCCATGACATCACTCCCCTTCCTCCAATCATGTCCCATTACAGTCTACGAAACATGCTGCCACTATTTTCCTTCCTCTTTGCGGGACTCCAACATAAGTGAACTCGAACATCCAACCAAACTGCCCAGTACCTGGTATCTTCCTGCAACTGAAGATCTCTCCTGGGAAGGAACAGACGACCTTGCTTCTATGATTGGTCAACTAATCCAGAGCATAGCAAACTTCAACAGGATCGGAGTCTGATAGATTAGGAATCAACCCTGTTTACCATCAGAAACTATGAAAAAAGAAAACACCACTTAATAACACCCACTATATTGTACAGTATTCAAAATACAAGGGTGGGCTGTATCATTATACTGTCATAACTAACACCACAACTAAAGGACAAAGAACGACAAAATAGCAAATATACATAACCAAATATGTACAATAAGACATATATAATGATATACAAAGCAATATTCATAACAATATACAGATGGGTGGGGTAATCCTCGCCGCTGTGTCCTTAATAGAATTGAAAATTCTTTGACGCGATAGCTAGAAATTATTTTATTCTATGTCAGGACCACTGAAGCCACATCCACAATAGGATTATGATAAAACATCTTAAAAGTGGAATCAGATGGCCAGTCAGCAGTCGCCATAATGTCTTCTAGACAGGAGCCTAACGCAAAAAATTTGGAGAACATAGCTTTTCTCAAAGAATGTGCACCAAGGGGGCGCTAGAGAGCCGGCGAGCAAGATGGCCGCACTCTTGTGAGGCTCTGGCAGCCCGGGAACAACATCCGGCAGAATCCTCCACTTTCAGGCGGTGAAACCATATCAAAGTAACAGCCTGGCCTGAGCAAACTACCGGGAAGCTGATGAGGCGATCGTAACCCGGCTGGAGCCCATCTATGCAGCCCATCGCCGTGCGGAACTGCATGCGGCCTAAGATCGAGGTAAAATGGCGGCTGAGATAGCGGACTAGACGGGCCTCCGAAACCCGACGGTGCCGACTGGATGTGACGAGAGGCGATCCCCGCTGCCTTCGCTGCTGGGTGCAGGGGAATTCCTCACGCGGCGCTCGGCTGGAGGGGACGGCCCGGTCTCTGAGGCCGGGGGCCACTGTCTAGATGCGTGACCGGCCCGGGCGAGCCTGTACGGACGCTGTGACTGAGTCGGGTGGCGCCCTGATCGGTCCCCTTGGGGCCACTGCTGCTGCCGAGGAGACGGGCGGCCCAAATTTGGTGCACAACGCTGCGGAGGTGGTTGATCCCCCCCCCTGTATGAACAGATGCCTGTGGGAGCTACGGCAAGGTCCCGACCTGAGCACGCTGGGCGATAGGTGCAGAGCGGTCCGCGCTGCCCGGAATGGTAAAGCTGAGAGGCGGCGCGCAACGCATGAGGCCGAGGGCCGATGTTGCCCAGTCGGGTGATCGCCTGAGGTGTCCCTGTGCAGCTGCGACTAAGAGGACATGCTGACACCGACCTGGCCTTTGAATCCAAGGTGAGGCTGCACTGCTGCGCCAAGATACGGGTCCAGACACTTACTAGGGGCATCAGGAGGGGAAAAAAAGGGACTTGCACCAGAGAGGGCCTGAGGCCTACTCCAGTAACCAAAAGCCTGTGCAAAGAGACACTGCGAGGCTGCGGAGGAGCATATACCCCCCGAAATGCGACCAGAACCACAGGTACACCCTTGCCCCCCCGGGGTGTAATTAGCGTCAGTTTAAAAAATACATAGAAGAGGGCACTATGGGTTGCACCGAGGGCAAGCAGGCAAAATTACAATTCACAGCGTGCAAAACTACATCTAATGCTACTGAGGACACGGACTCACAGTGGGAAGAAGACAACCCGTCCTCAACTGCCCCACAGGACACAGACATAAAATCTCTACTCCTCACGATGCGCCACAGCCTTACATCCATCGAGTCCAAAATGGACGCCATGAATATGCGCATGGACTTCATAACACAAAAGTTGGAAAAGCATGATGGCCGCATAACCGAGACGGAGCAGAGCATTTCCACTCTTGAAGACACCTCCTCCACAAGCCGAGAACGACTCCAAAATATGGAAAAATTATTAAAAATCATTGCAGCCAAAAACGAAGATTTGGAGGCGCGCTCGCGCAGAAACAATGCGCGCATAATGGGGGTCCCGGAATCTACTGCCACGGGCCGCATGGAGGACTATGTGGAGCAAATGCTGCTGGGGCTCTTCGGGCAGAGGCGTTCTCTAAAGTTCTGGTGGTGGAGAGAGCTCATCGTTCGCTCTCAGCCAGACCGCCACCGGGTGCACCCCCTCGCCCCATTTTGGCACGGCTACTTAACTACAAGGACCGTGACACGTGTTGAGACTAGCAAGAGACAAGCAAGAGCTGGTGCATGAAGGGAACAGACTCTCTATATATCCGGACTTCACTATGGCAGTGCAGGAAGCACGGAAAAAGTTCCTGCCAGTCAAGCGAAAGCTCCAACAAACCAACATACAGTATTCAATGCTCTACCCTGCCAGGCTGCGAGTCCCCTACCACGGGAAGACACACATCTTCAACACCCCACAACAAACCCAGGAATTTCTAAAAACTATTGGACGGCGGTCACCCACATCTCGAGACGGACATCCAGACTGCAGACGGTCAACCCCAGCTCCTGAAGAGGACTAAAGATAGACATTTTATATACAACGGTTACCTCCATACCCGGTGAGACTATGCAACTAATTTTCTACGTGCCTATCAGGGACATGAGCAGGCCTACACCGAACTGATCATCAACAACTGCTGTTTGAACTTGTGTAGGCGTCACTGTTGGGACCAAAGAGCCCGCCACTTAATAATGGGTTCCTGGGCACCTCGCATTCTGTGAGGAGCGCAGACTGTCTCTCCAGCGTATTTCCCCAGTGGGAATTCCCTGAATAATGCACTATGTTGATCTGTATCTACTTTCTTATCTATCTTGTTCTACTCTGGCTCTTCCAGCCATATCCCTATCTAAGACTCGGTACTTTTACGTTTTTCTATTCTCACTTCTGGATGCACTCTCCCTGTTCTGTCTTTTTTTAAATGTACCTCAATCCTGATTGTTTGTGGGATTTTTGGGTGGGTTGCTATCTGCCTGTGGGATTGGGCCGTGGGGGGGGGGGGGAGAGGATGAGGTTGTTATAGTTATATACAGCGGCATTGCACGGCGAAACACTGAATCTATGCAGGTGCGAATACACATAAATGACTATATATGCTCGACACGACAGAGCCCACAAAAACATCCTGCCCTAAGGACACCAGAACGGCCACTGCTAGGTCAAGTCCAACTGCAGCCCTCACTTATACCTTCCTGACATGGAACGTGCGAGGACTCTGTGATCCCTGCAAGCGCAGGCAGATCCTAGGATACCTAGACAGGCACCAAGTGCAGGTGGCAATGTTGCAAGAGACGCATCTAGACCCTAAAGCATTACCCACCTTTGGGAGGAAATGGGCAGCGCATAGCTGCTTCTCATCCTACTCGACATATGCTAGAGGCACAGCAATCCTAGTTAAGGCTTGTGTAAGGTATTGTCCGATAGGGGCCTTTCAAGATACACAAGACAGGTTTAGCGTGATGTGGGGCAGGTTAGCGGACCATTCAGTAACGCTAATAAGCTGTTATGCCCCTAACACTGACGACGGCACTTACTTCGACAAACTTTGGGGCCGTATTCTAGAGCTAGGCTCCACCTTCATTATATGGGGAGGTGAAGCTGGACCCACAAACTGACCGTTCACATGCCCTCACATCCACAAGCGAATAAACATCTCTCAGGCATTATGACAGATCATCAGCTGTTTGACGCTTGGAGGTCCCTACACCCCACACGGAGAGAGGGCACCTTTTACTCTAGTGTACACTCCAGTTGGTCCCGTATAGATTTTTGGCTGCTCTCAAAAGGACTGAGTACCTGGCTCTGTGAGGTGACGCATCTGGCGCGTACCCTCTCGGACCACTCCCCCGTGCTATTGAGGCTGTCTCCGCCAGGCAATGAATCCCCATACCAATCCTGGAGGCTTTAACCCACAACCTTATTAGATAGCGCATTCTGCGAAGAAATGCGCTAGGAAATTCTTTAATTCTTCCCCCGTAATAAAGACATCGTCTCAACACTTGCTTGCGTATGGGAAAGCTTTGAGGTCACTATGCGGGGACTTTTTATAGCCAAGGGCGGGGGATCCTGCGCACCATTAGAGGGACTCTACACAGATTAGGAGACATTAAACAAGCAGAGGAACGCCTGGCTACTGCCCCCACCCCGCAGTGGAGGGCACACCTTAAAGAACTGCTAATTGAATACTCAGTCGAGGCAGAGCGCAAATCTATGTTTCGCTCTAAATACCACACAGCTAGGTCTTATGGTGAGGGCGAGCGCCCTGGAAAGGCCCTAACTGAAGTAACTAGAACCCCCAGATTCGCTAATCAGATATTGGAAATAATCGACAATGAGGATACTAGGCATACCGACTCGCGTGAGATTCTCACTGTTTTTTACTAATTACTATGCGCAACTCTATCACACGCACAGAGGGACTCCACCTGATATTGCTTCCTACTTGGAAGACACCGCCCTCGGGTGGATCAGTGATTCCAGCAGAGAATTTCTTGCAGCTGATATCGAAGAGGATGAAATTCGAGCCGTAATCATGGGCCTTCGCTAAGGCAAAGCCCCGGGGCCTGTCGGGCTGCCTGCGGATTTCTATAAATGCCATATCGATCAACTAACCCCCTTCCTTAAACAAGTCTTTGAAGAAGCTAGGGAAAATGGGGCTCTCCCCATGACCATGCGGCAAGCCATGATCATATCCTTGCTCAAGCCGGGCAAGGATGCCAACAAATGTGAGGCCTACAGACCCTTGTCACTGATTAACTGTGACACCAAGATACTAGCTAAAGTTATCGCAAATAGACTGACATTGCTGATGGAAGGACTGGTGCTGCCGGACCAGGCAGGCTTCATACCCGGGTGGGCCACCTCCCACAATTTGCGGACCACATTCGCGCTACTGCACGATGTTGATCCAGAGATCTTGGAGGCCGGGATTCTTTTAGATGCCACAAAAGCCTTTGAATCCCTGTAATGTTATGTTATGTTATTTAAGCTTATAAAGCGCACGGTTACCCTAGGGTGTCCTGGCGCTGGGCAGTCCTGCTGGTCATCTGAGAACGGACATTACTGTGAAAAAAGCCAGGTTTTCAGCCCCTTTCTGAAGGAAAGGAGATCCGCTGCGTTCCTTAAATGGAAAGGAAGCTCATTCCATGCCTTGGAGGTACATGTGATGAAGCTTCTGCCCCCCCAGCTAGCTCTTTTGATCCGAGGAACTGGAACTTGTTTAGCTCCCAAGGACCGAAGGTTTCCAGCGGGGACATACCATTTGAACTTTAGTCTCAAATGGTTGGGGCCAATTCCATTGAGGGCCTTGAAAGCTACACAGAGGGCCTTAAAGCGTGCCCTTAGCTTCACGGGGAGCCAATGTAGTTGTTTTAACTCCTTCTTTACAGAGACAAATTTGGGAGTACTAGTAAGCAGTCTGGCTGCGGCATTCTGTACAATCTGCAGCCTGTTAACGTGCTGTTTATGGGCATTTAAGTATAGACTGTTACAGTAGTCGATTCGAGACATAATAAGGGCCATGACCACTGTCCTGAGGCTATTATCAGGAAGGAAAAACTTAATTTTCCTTATAATTCTCAGGATTCGGAAACAGGCCGAAACCACCGAACTTATGTGATCACTGAAAGAGAGCCTATTGTCCATGATCACCCCTAAGTTTTTTGCTTTCGGCGTGGGGGTAGGACAGAGGCCCAACTCAGCTGGCCACCAATCAGGTGTCCACATGTTGGGGTTGTTACCGAACATAATGACTTCTGTTTTGCCTGAGTTTAGTTTTAGGCAGTTGGATGACATCCAGCCTGAGATGGCCCTCATGCAGTCATGAAAGCGAGCCCCCGTTTCCTTCTCTTCCCCTTCTCTAATTGACAGCACTATTTGTGTGTCGTCTGCATAAGAAGTGATTTGAAAACCAAAAGATTTAATTAGGCCTGCGAGAGAGATCACATATACGTTGAATAGGGTCGGGCTCAACGATGATCCCTGCGGCACCCCACACGGGAGTGAAAAAGGTTTTGAACTGTGATTGTCCAATTCCACTGTTTGCGATCTGCCTGAAAGAAAGGATCGGAGGAGGTTCCAAGCTGTCCCTTGCACTCCTACTTCCGACAACCGGTCCATCAAAACTTCATGATGGACCGTGTCGAAGGCTGCTGACAGATCCAACATTATCAAGATTGCCTTCCCTCCTCTGTCCAGTGCTTCCCGAATCTCCTCTGTGGATTTGATTAAGGCCAGCTCAGTGCTATGTTCTGCTCTGAACCCATATTGTGATGTGTCCAGTAGGTTATTAGTTAGCAGAAAAGTGCTGAGCTGAGTGTTCATGGCCTTTTCAATAATCTTGGCAGGGAGCGGGAGTCTTGAAATTGGCCTATAATTGTTTGGGTCACTAGGGTCAAGAGTAGGCTTTTTCAGAAGGGGAAGAATAGAAGCCTTCTTCCAATTACTAGGAAACTTGCCCGTTGTGATTATATTGTTCAGCAATGGTGTAAGGGTTGATCCTATAACTTCTGGAATTTGCTTTAGTACTGATGCAGGGCATGGATCCGACGGGGCACCAGACCGAATGGAATTCAGAAGTTTGATAGTATCTGATTTCTCTAGCAGAGAGAAATTTGCTAATGCTGGTTTATTTTGTTCCAGAAATGGGGGCAACATCAATATCCCTCCTTGAGCTAGGCTAAATGAGGAGAAAATAGTTTCCACTTTATACTGGAAAAATTGGCCAGCTTTTCACAGAGCTCTGGACTACTCTGACTCTTGGGGGCCTTGAGGGATGCTAGTTTGGAGATAGTTTTAAAGAGCTCTTTGGTGTTGGATTCGGCCCGGGAAATTTGTTCAATGAGGTACTTTCTTTTGTATTCCAGCAGCTTAGCCTTATATTGTCTAAGACTAAGCTTGTAGCTAGCTTTGTCTGCGTTATGGTAGCTTTTTCTCCATATCCTTTCTAAACGCTTACAGCCTTGTTTTAGAATTTTTAGTTCATCTGAGAACCAGGGGGCAGATGGAAGAGCCCTTTTGGGGGTCCATACTTTTACAGGAGCAATTTTATCGCATGCTCCTTCTAGCCACTTCGTAAATGCAGAGGAAGCCTCATCTACCTCTGCGGGAGAGTAGGCTTGGTTTTATTCAGTGCCTCGCCTAAGTCTGTGCAATTAACGTTTTTCCAGGCTCTTTTTCCAATAGCCCCTGAGAGCTCTGAGCTAAGTTTGTGGTCTTGCCACTCATTTACCTTAAAAAGGATAGCACAGTAATGGGACTACATGTATACAATACTGGTTAGAATGAGCCTTTCCCCAGCCTTTTTTAGCATGGATAAGACTACTCTATTCTCAGCCGGAAGCCACTATACAGATTAATGGCCTATACTCCACTCCGTTCTCCATTTCGAGAGGCACCTGTCAGGGTCGCCCTCTCTCTCCGTTACTCTTTGCCTTGGCCATCGAGCCTCTCGCGGCCAAACTACAGCAGCACCATAGAGAATACGCTGTACAATATCCCTCAAGGCAGATACTAGTGTCATTGTACGCCGACGACATCACCCTTTATCTTCGAGAACCACATATTAGCCTCAACCCTATCCTTCGGGAGTTTATTAGGTTTGGCACCCTCTCTGGGATAAACATTAACTGGGGTAAATCGCAGATTTTTCCTCTCACGCCTAACATTGCTAAATCTCCCTAGAATTTCCATTAAGAAAGTGTGAGTTGGGAAAAAAATATTTAGGTGTGGTAATAACAAGGGACAGGGAGGAAACACTCCGTGCAAACTATAGCACAGCCGTCGAAATGATTACCAACTGGGTGGCTCGCTGGATTGCACTGCCACTTTTATTAGCAGGTAGAGGGGCATTGATGAAGATGGTCATCCTACCCAAACTATTATACTTATTTACTAACATACCCTATAATCTGGGATGCCCCTTCTTTCACACCCTCCGATCGTTACTTATTAGACTGGCATGAGGTGGGAAACAGCCCGAGTGGGATGGCAGACCATGACGCAACCATTCTCTAGTGGAGGGTTAGAGGCCCCAGACATGGAATTGTATTTCCTTAGTGCCCAAGCCCACTACTGGCTCCATCCACCGCCATTTCTGCCACATCTGGCCATTGAGCAGGGATACATGGTGCCCCCGCCCTCAACCTCCTTCCTGGGAACGCGTGTCCCCGGAGAAGGAGTTGCCCATCACACGGTAACCTGTACCAACCAAGCATGGGAGCGCTTAGCTAAAATACTGCGTAAACCTGTGCTATACTCCCCGCTTGTGCCCGTTCCGTACCTCCCCCTTGCACCGGTCACCCATGAGGCTGTGTGCCGTGAAATGCTCCGCAAAAGAAACCGTCACACTTGGGGCGACCTTTACCAGGAGGGCACGTTTAAGGATCGACAAGAGCTTCTGACTGGGGATAATGTCACTCCGCTGGAGGTATTTTTTTATATTAGGCTGAAACATGAAACAGGGCCAATATCCCGGGATTCCCACAAGAGCCCCCTACGCTAGATACATTGCATACTTTTTTTAAAATGGCGGGGCCAGCACACGCAGTGTCCAGCATCTACCGCAACCACCGCACTGCTGGAAAAACCACAGTCGAAACATGGGGCTAGGGAGGCATGGGACCATGACCTTGACGTGCCATTGACGGACAAGCAATGGATATACTGTTGCACACAGACAGAAGCCATCGCGGTGAGCAGCCGTTGGCGGACCATACACTTTAAGTTCTTACATAGAGTTTATTATACACCTATGCAAATATAAACTGAGAAACGATGACTATTGTGAAAGGTGCCGGCAGGAGGGAGTGGGGTTTCTACACCTTGCATGGCAATGCTGCAAAGTTTACGCCTATTGGCAGGAAGTGATTGCTGCACTGTCCAAGATGATTGACGCTCCTCTTCCTGTGTCCCCTATGCTTGCGCTCCTAGGTTATACGGCTGAGCTACAGACATCATATAGAAAGCTTGTTGCAATGGGCCTATTACTGGCCAAACGCAAAGTGGCATGTAGGTGAGGCAGGGGGCGAGCCCCTAAATTCAAGAACTGGCTATCAGACTTCATTTATTGCAAGGACCAACTATCGATCTATGCGCAACTTCTGCCTGCCTCGTCTCGCCCCAGAGAAATCTGGGAACCTCTAGTGGAATATTTGAGAGATCACTCGGACTGAACCTGTGCATGCTAGTTGGGTTGTTTGGGATGGACGTCTGGGCTATGGCCCTCGAAAGGCAGAGAGGAAACAAGAATATATGTAATTACTTTGTCAACAAATACCACCTCAGTTGCAAAGATGGTGACATGGCTGGATATGTTGTGGTGTACTTGTAATTGGCGGAATTCTGTGCTCATTTGATTCCACATGCAAATGTGGTTTTGCGCTCTGTTATAGATACCATTTTGTAGCATGACATTCAGATGTATGTATGCTTATTGACCGTGCCATGCACTTATGTGCTGTATTGTTCTATGTTCCGCTGTACGCCGGTTGAAAAACTCAATAAAAAAAAAAAAGAATGTGCACCAAAAAATGAGTTATCAATGCCAGCCTCTTAACCCATCTGGCTAAAGTAGCTGATGTCACTGGCCCGAAAGGTTTCTGTAACGAAATCAGCAGTTGGCCTCCCGGAGTTTGACAAATCTCCCTAGTGCAAACCTCATAGGCCTTCAAACACCTTACCACACAAAGTTTGTGATTATCGGGAAAAGCAGGATAAGTGACACTTCGGCAATGAGTTTTAGTCCTATTACAAATACGAAACAACACTCCATTAGGAGAAAACACTCTACCTGTCAAGACCAACGCACGCACATCTGAGACTTTCCTACGGGAAATAAGGCATAGAAGAACAGTAAGCTTTACTGATAACTATTTCCTAGATAGGTCTTCATTATCTGGCCATGATCGAATAAAAACAAGCACCACAGCAACATCCCATAATTCTGAATACTTCGGCTTTGGCATAAGGTTTGTGTGTGCTAGGTGCCCAGAATTGTTTAAGGAAGACCGTTCCAAAAGGCCTGGCATTTGCCAGCATCTCCCGAAACCCTCAAAGCCATCAGGACAGTGCTTAATTTGAGCCGGTAGTTTCCGGTGCTCGGCACCAGCACTTGATTGTCAACACCGGAGCTTGTGACAGTCTGCCACAAGGTGGTGCTGTCTGGCTAGTTTAGAGATGACCGCAACAACAGTTCATTATCAGTTTAATATACATTAAAAATGACTATCACCTGCCGCCCAAGCCATTCTTTTAGCTTTGTAGACCTGAAATACTTGGAATTGTCACACTTGGAGGAGTGTGATGGTTAGTAGTCGTGTTGTTACTTTCATTGGCAGCATGGCAGGGGCAATGGTTGGTGCAAGCAGCAGTGGCCTCCTGATGAGAGCCCTGGCAGTTATTTTTTTTTAACAAATTAAGCACTGCATCAGGAACAGCTGGCCTGAGAAGATCAGAGGATGCGGATGGCCTAATGGATCTGCAAAAAGGTCCTGGAAGGTTAGAAGCTGAATCAGATTCCGACAAGGCATCTCCAGTAACAAAGGGAACCAGGGCTGAGCCTTCCATAATGGTATCAACATCACCAGTTCCACCTTTTGTCATTGCATATGCGCTATGACCCTTGGAATCATGAGAAAGGGAGGAAACGCACAATGGAGATTCCCTTGCCAGTTCTGTAAGAAAGCATCCCAACTCATCGCTAGGGGAGCCGGTCTCTAATTGACAAAAACTGGAAGTTGGGCATTCAGGTGATAAGCAAAAAGATCTGTTGCACAAGGACCCCAAAAGGCATCAAGGTGACAAAAATCTTCGGGGTGGAGTCTCCAATCGCTGGAATCTTTCAAAAAGTGGGAATTCCAGTCCGCAATCACATTTGTTCTGCCTGGGATGTACTCCGCAATTAACAAAATCTTGTTCTGGAGGCAATAGTGCCATAAATTCTTGTCAATTTCTGCCAGGGGACGAGTTCTCTTGCCCCCTAATTTGTTGATGCATCTCACTGCGAAAATATTGTACATCAGCAGGAGGAGCCAACACTGAGCTTTGTGAGGTGACAATGTTTTGATCGCAAAGGAGCCCGCAAGTAGCTCCAGACAATTGATATGTAACTGAAGTTCCACTGCATCTCACTCCCCAGCCCCACCTGCAGGCGTCCAACTCCATCACTACATCTGGAATGCTGCAGACAATGGCTTTGCCATTCCAGGCCTCCATGTGGTCCAGCCACCATGAAATCTCTATCCTGGCTTCCGAGGATAAGGCTACTTGTTCTGCATAGGATAATCCTTTCCAGAGATGGAGGATCTTTAGACTCTGAAGTGCCTGATAATGCAGGCTAGGAAGATCATCTGAATGGAAGAAGCTAGGAGCCCCGCCAGGTGGGCTATGGATCTCAAAGAGACTGTCAAATACGACGGAGCCCGCCTCAATTCTCTCTTGATCTAAATAATCTTCTGAGTGGGGAGGTATAGCTGTGCCTGAATCAAATCTACTTGGAACCCCAAAAATTCTGTCTTTTGGGCGGGGACTGAGCAAAACTTGGAGGCATTGACTATGAAGCCCAGATCTTGTAGCATCTGGATCTCCCAGTGTAAGTGTAGAAGAACCTCGTCCTGACTCTGAGCCATGATTATCATGTTGTCTAGGTGTATAATAAGACGAACTCCTTGGAGTCTCAGGATTTCCACCACTGGTCTCATTAACTTGGTGAAACACTAAGGGGCTGAAGACAGCCCGGAAGGAAGGGCATCAGACTTGTACCAGCTGGATGGTTAGTGGTGGGTTCTTGCTCACGCTTGCTTATTTTTTCTAAACCACTGTTCGTTCTCTGTTTTAAGTGCGCTAGTGCGCTTTGCTTTTAATTCATTCGACCTTGTATTGAATAATTTTCACTGCCTAATGAATTTGAATATTTATATGTACCGGATCTTTTCTTGAAAACTCTACTATTTTTACCTAATTTGACAATGACCTTGGTTGTGGGTGGACACGCACCACTTCTACTTGGGTGAAGGGAGCAGCTGGGGTTCCCTTAGTCGGCTGCCATGAGGAGCTGTTGTACGCAGAGACGGTTTAAGGCATGGGCAAAGTGGGCTCTGACCCAGGGCCCCAGCCTTTCAGGGGGCCCCCTGATAGTGCCAGCTCTGTTCTGCAGAGTCTTGCCCTGATGACCTTGAATAATTCTTAAACAGATTGTTATAAATACTGTTTCCCTTTAATTTATCTTTAATGTGAGTGATGTGTGAGAGTCTATTACAGACATTTTGCAGAGAAATGTTGTTTGTTTCATGCAAAATCCATAAAAAAGTTTCTTTTAGATCAAAACAGGACCTCACATATGAGAAATGGGAGGGTGTCACAGAGATTATTTGCAGTAAATTAATGAGCTGCTGCTGTGTTACAATATTGATAACACACATCACTATCCCTGAATATTAGATGTAACAACTTTAGAATTTGGACGAGTGCGCTTGTGCACTGCCTATGGCCTGGCCAAAGACGGCATGTAAGAGCTGAAATTGGATCACAAATTCAAAGCTGTTCTGAACAGGGGCCCCCAAAATACGTTTGGCCCTGGTCCCCAAAATCCTTAACCCTTTCCATGCTCATGACGGAGCGGTTCCGTCATGGCACCCACCCATGGGGCTAGATGGGCTGCCCAGGGGGTTGCTTCCAAGGGGGTAAAATGTGGTTAATGTTTTTTCTGCCCCTCCTGGGGACAGATCTGCCCCTTTTTGGCCTTTCTGCCCTAGGCGGGAGGGGGGAGGCAGAAAACCCTACTAGGCACCAGGAATTTATTTCTTTTGCAAGGGGGGCACATTTCTGTCTGCTGTTTTCTGCCCCACCTGGGAGACAGATCAACCTGGCAGACAACCTCACCCGATCCCTTGGGCAAGATCACCCCCCATTTTTCTCAGCCCTATTTGAAGGCCCATCTGGCAGATTGACCATTTGGGTAGTGACATAGCATGTTATAATGTTAATTGTTTTATTTCTTGTGAATTGCAATTGTAATGCTTTATTTCTCCCTTTTTGTTCTAGTTCAAGGCTGTTGCTCTTTAGACTGTTCCAGGTTGCGGTTTCGTTACTGGTGGTTCTGCTGTTTGTGTAGTTGAATGTGTTTGGTAAGAGACTTTTTTTTGTACAATGTAAATGAGTTTCATTTCTCTGCATGAATGTGTTTTTTGCAAATGGTGTAATAATAGCAGTATGTTTGGCTTCTGTTTTTTGAGTGTCAAAAACGTTTTGCATTTGTGCTCGATGTGTATTTTGTTGTCTTGTGAGTAATTGGTTTTGTTTTTTGTCTCTTGCAAGTGAATCGTATAGTTTTTGAGTATATAGATCTTTATGATAAAGGCACACATTTTTTTTACTTACTTATTTTGCACAGTGTTAGTTGTTGTTGACTTGTTTGTGCAGTCTCCTTTCTTAGTAAGGATAATGGCTAGCCGCAGGATTACTGCTCAGTAGGTTGTTGGTATGCTTTTTGAGTCTTCCTCTGACCATGGTTCAGAGACTGACTCTGCATCTGAGGCAGAGGAGGGAGTGGAAGATTCAGGCAGTGAGTTTTCTCTCCACATGGAATCATCGGATGATGACGCTACTCTCAGTGCGGATGAAGCTACTCTCAGTGCGGATGAAGTGCCTGTTTTAGAGGAGGACATTGATGTGCCGATAGTGCAGCAAGAGGCATCTGGGCTGCAGCCTGGGGCTGCAAGGCTTCCCGTTGGAAGTGCTGACCTCTGGGTTGCCCCAAGCATGGTGCAGCCGGCATTGCCAGACTTTACTGGTGTTCCAGGGTGTAGAGTGAATACTGAAAACTTTTTGCCGATACATTTTTTTCAGTTGTTTATGGACGATGTATTTTTGGCAGAGATTGTTGAGCAGACTAATTTGTATGCCGAATAGTTTTTGAGGGACAACAGTACCAGCCTTAGGCCCCACTCTAGAGCTACCTGGTGGACTCCCACAAATCTGGAAGAGATGAAGAAGTTCTTGGGTTTAACTTTTTTGATGGGCTTGCTAAGGAAGCCATCAATGTCTTCATATTGGTCTACTAGTCCCTTGATGCAACGGCTATATTTCCGGCACTCATGAGTCGTGATAGGTATTTGCTTCTGCTTCGGATGCTGCATTTTGTCGATAATGGTTTAGCGTTGCCACAAGATCACCTTGATTGTGACCGTCTTTTTAAGATTCGGCCTGTCATTGATCACTTTGTAGATCGATTTTCTGAGATCTATGCTCCAGGGAAAAAATAGCAGTGGATGAGTCTTTGGTCTTGTTCAAGGGCCGCTTGGTTTTTAGGCAATACATTCCTAGTAAGAGGGCACACTATGGAATTAAGATGTATATGCTGTGTGACAGTAGGACTGGATATGTCTCTAATTTCAGGGTGTACACCGGTAAGGAATCCAGGATTAACCCCCCTGGTTGTCCGTCCACTTTTGGAGTGACTGATAGAATTGTGTGGGAACTTGGTAGAGGACTTTTTAACAAAGGTCACCATTTATATGTAGATAACTTCTACACTGGTGTGCGGTTGTTCAGGGAATTGGCCAAAGTGGACACTGTTGCTTGTGGCACAATCCGCTCTAACCGTAAAGGTTTCCCAAAAGAACTTGTTTGTCAAAAGCTTGTGCGGGGACAGTGCAGTGCGTTGCGAGGAACTTCTAGCTGTGAAGTTTTCAGACAGGAGAGATGTCTACATGCTGACTACCATCCATGATGAAAGCACTTGACCTGTAACTGTTTGGGGTCAGGTTGCTGAAGCGCGCAAACCTGTGTGCATTTTAGACTAAAATAGGAACATGGGTGGTGTTGATAGAGTAGATCAGAGGTTGGAAGCTTACACTGCTCTTCGTAAGGCTTACATTTGGTATAAGAAGTTGGCTATCCATCTTTTCCACTTGGCAACCTTTAATGCTTTTGTGGTATTCAAGGATTGTTGTCCTGAGTCAAAGATGACTTTTGCTAAGTTTCAGGAGTCTGTAATAGGCAGTCTTGTTGTAGTGGAACAGGCAAGTGTTCCTAGAGTTGGAGTGGTGTAGGATGTGGCTAGATTGAAAGATCGCCACTTTCCTGATCACATTCCTCCCACACCCTCAAAAGACTTTCCCAGTAGGAGATGTAGAGTCTGTTGGCGAAGAGGTACGCGGAAGGAGACTCGTATGTACTGCCCCGAGTGTCCTTCTAACCCTGCGCTGTGTGTGCCTGCTTGTTTTAGAATGTACCACACGCAAAAGAATTTTTGGGAGCATCCATGAGTGGTTAAGTGAACTGCCTGATTTTGTGTTAGTAGATTTGTATCTATTTGCAATTTGTTTGCGTTTTCTTTTTTGAAAAAAAAAATCCTAAATGTGATGGCGGTGTGTTTAGGCTGGTGCTAGGCTGGCGGTGTGCGTGGACTGGCGCTTGTCTGGCGGTGTGCGTGGACTGGCGCTTGTCTGGTGGTGTGCGTGGACTGGCGCTTGGCTGGCGGTGTGCGTGGAATGGCGCTTGGCTGGCAGTGTGCGTGGACTGGCGCTCGGCTGGCGGTATGCGTGGACTGGCGCTCGGCTGGCGGTGTGCGTGGACTGGTGCTCGGCTGGCGGTGTGCGTGGACTGGTGCTCGGCTGGCGGTGTGCGTGGACTGGTGCTCGGCTGGCGGTGTGCGTGGACTGACGCTTGGCTGGCGGTGTGCGAGTAGTGAATTGCTGCTGGTCACTACAAACACTGCTAGCCAAACGCCACTCCACGCAATCCGTGAGCTCGTGTGGTTGCTGTGTCAGGAATGTGGGCGTGTGAAAGTGATGGGTCCTTGAATGGCGCTGTCTGCTGGTGTGAGTGTTGTAATGTGCTGGGCCCGCGGCTGGCGGTGTGAATGATTTTGTATGTGTCACACGGATGAAAGGTGTATGAATGGCCTGTAAAGAGGTTGGTGCCTTGTTGTGGCTTTACAGCTCGCGAGCTGTGAGTCAATGGTTCAGTTTCTCATCCTTTCAATTATTAACAGTTCATTTCATTTTTGTGAAATCTCTTGTTAATACAACTGTATAAACTGAACCATCACTCACCCTCGTGCCAAATCCAACCGGTATGTATGTGTGCTTGAGGAATAGGTGGTTGTGTAGAAATATTTGTCTTTTCTGTCTTACTCAAGCAGGGTGTACCTTGTCTCTTTTTGTGAATGTTGTAATGTGTTGGTTTCGTGCCTGGTGGTGTGAATGGTCCTGTGTGTATCACATATGAAAGGTGTGTGAATGGCCTGTAAAGCGGTTGGGGCCTTGACGTGGCTTTACAGCTCACGAGCTGCGAGTCACTGGTTCAGTTTTTTGTCCTTTCAATTATTGACAGTGCATTTCATTCTTGTTAATAAAATTTTATATACTGAACCATCACTTGCCCTCGTGCCAAATCCAACCAGTATGTGTGTGTGCTTGAGGAATAGATGGCGGTGCAGTAATATTTGTCTTTTTTGTCTCTCTGCCAAGGTGTACATTCCATCTAAGAAAAACCTACCAACTGTAGATATTGTCGTAAACTAAACACCCATAGGAGTACATGGTGATGTCTCTCTTGTGGATCCCAACAAGTTATCTTACCCACAATGTCCTGCAAACCTCAATATGTGACTGTCACATTTTCCTTGCATTGTGCCAAAATTTTCACGCTTTAGAAAGAAACAACAAATTTCCTACCCCCCAGCATTTCTCCAAGTATCCCAATAGAAATGGTACCTCACTTGTGTGGATGGGCCAAGTACCCGCGGCAGGGAAGGGCCCAAAACCAATTGAGGCGACATCAAAATTACCTATCACAAACCAACCTGGTTTTGCAAAGGGGGTCCCATGAGTTTTTGGCCCCGGGCTCGGCGGCCATCTAGGGAAACCTACCAAACCCACACATTTCTGAAAACTAGACACCCGGGGGAGTCCAGCGAGGTATGGCTTGCGTGGGTCCCCCAACATTCTCCTACCCAGAATCCCCTGCAAACCTCAAATTTAGCTGAAACAAAATCACTTTTTTCTCAAATTTCTGTGTGGGAAAGTTCTGGAATCTGCGTGGATCCACAAATTTCCTCCCACCCAGCGTTCTCCCAGGTCTCCTGATAAAAATGGTACCTCACTCGCATGGGTGGGTCAAGGACCCGCGACAGGCAAGGGCCCAAAACCTATTGAGGCGACATCAAAATTACCTATCACAAACCAACCTGGTTTTGCAAGGGGGGTCCCATGAGTTTTTGGCCCCGGGCTCGGCGGCCATCTAAGGAAACCTACCAAACCCACACATTTCTGAAAACTAGACACCCGTGGGATTCCAATGAGGTATGGCTTGCGTGGATCCCCCAACGTTTTCCTATCCAGAATGCCCTGCAAACCTCAAATTTAGCTGAAAAACCCACATTTTCCACATATTTTTGTGTGGAATCACCGTGCCGGTACAAATGTCCTAACCCACAGCGTTCTCCTTAGTGTCCCGAGTAAAATGATACCTCACTTGTGTGGGTGTCCAATGCAGAATTATCTAAAAACGTATTTTTAAAAAAAATGTAGCGCTTAGAATTCTCGGTGCTATACCCTTAATTCCTATGTTTTGGGCTCTTCCCAGTCACAGGCCCTTGCCCCACCCACACAAGTGAGGTATCATTTTACTCGGGAGACTGAGGGGAACGCTGTGGGGTAGGACATTTGTGCCGGCACGTTGATTCCACACACAAATATGGGAAATATTTGTTTTTTTCAGCTAAATTTGAGGTTTGCAGGGCATTGTGGGTAGGAAAACGTTAGGGGATCCACGCAAGCCATACCTCATTGGACTCCCCCGGGTGTCTAGTTTTCAGAAATGTTTGGGTTTGGTAGTTTCCCAAGATGGCCGCCGAGCCCGGGGCCAAAACCCCAGGTGCCCCCCCCCCAAAACCAGGT
Organism: Calotriton arnoldi; assembly: GCA_963921515.1. Classification (NCBI taxonomy): domain Eukaryota; kingdom Metazoa; phylum Chordata; class Amphibia; order Caudata; family Salamandridae; genus Calotriton; species Calotriton arnoldi. The sequence continues at coordinate 3,186,295 of CAWUFW010000424.1, read as the reverse complement.
AGTTTTGTTATAGGTAATTTTGAAGTCTTCATAGTACGATTTGGGCCAAGTGAGGTATCATTTTTATCGGGAGACCTGGGGGAACCCTGGGTGGGAGGAAATTTGTGGATCCTCGCAGATTCCAGAACTTTCCCACACAGAAATTTGAGAAAAAGTGATTTTTTTCAGCTAAATTTGAGGTTTGCAGGGGATTCTGGGTAGGAGAATGTTGGGGGACCCATGCAAGCCATACCTCGCTGGACTCCCCAGGGTGTCTAGTTTTCAGAAATGTGTGGGTTTGGTAGGTTTCTCTAGGTGCTGGCAGAGTTAGGGTTCAAAATCTACAGCTAGGCACTTTGCCTAGATGGCCGCCGAGCCCGGGGGCCAAAAACTCATGGGACCCCCCTTGCAAAACCAGGTTGGTTTGTGATAGGTAATTTTGATGTCGCCTCAATAGGTTTTTGGGCCTTTGCCTGTGGTGGGTCCTTGACCCACCCCCACAAGTGAGGTACCATTTTTCTCTGAAGACTTTGGGGAACGCGGGGTGGGTGGAATTTTGTGGATCCACGCAGATTCCAGAACTTTCCACCACAGAAATGTGAGGAAAATGTGTTTTTTTTTACACATTTTGAGATTTGCAAGGGATTCAGGGTAACAGAACCTGGTGCGAGCCAGTCAAGTCACCCCATCCTGGATTCCCCTGGGTGTCTAGTTTTCAAAAATGTATAGGTTTGCTAGGTTTCCCTAGGTGCTGGCAGAGTTAGGGTTCAAAATCTACAGCTAGGCACTTTGCAAAAAAAGGGTCCGTTTTCACTGTGAAAATGTGGTGTGTCCATGTTGCGTTTTGGGCCGTTTCCTGTCGCGGGCACTAGGCCTACCCACACAAGTGAGGTACCATTTTTCTCGGAAGACTTTGGGGAACGCGGGGTGGGTGGAATTTTGCGGATCCACGCAGATTCCAGAACTTTCCACCACAGAAATGTGAGGAAAATGTGTTTTTTTTGACACATTTTTAGGTTTGCAAGGGATTCTGGGTAACAGAACCTGGTGAGAGCCAGTCAAGTCGCCCCATCCTGGATTTCCCTGGGTGTCTAGTTTTCAAAAATGTATAGGTTTGCTAGGTTTCCCTAGGTGCCGGCAGAGCTAGGGTTCAAAATCTACAGCTAGGCACCTTGCAAAAAAAGGGTCAGTTTTCACTGTAAAAATAAAGTGTGTCCACGTTGCGTTTTGAGCTGTTTCCTGTCGCGGGCACTAGGCCTACCCACACAAGTGAGGTACCATTTTTATCGGGAGACTTAGGGTAACACAGAATTGTAGAGCAACTGTTATTACCTATTGACTTTCGATGCATTTCTGCCTTCCAAATGACAGACAATGTGTAAAAGAGAAGTCATTTTGAAAAATGACCTATAATTCTCATGCTAGTATGGGTACTCACAATTTCGGAAATGTGCAAATATCTACTGTTTCTAAACTCTATATTTTGTTCCAATTTCAGAAATACATAGGTGTCTTTCATACCGATTTTTCCATGTATATATTTTCCCAAATTAATTGCTATATACCCGGTACATAATAAAAAACCATTGCAAGATGCTGCTCAGTTATTGTCTCTGGGTTCGTCGGGTTCTTGGTGAACCTACAAGTCCTATATATCCCCACAACCAGAAAGGTCCAGCGGATGTAACGGTATATTGCTTTCAAACAGCTGTCATAATTAGAAGAAGTTACAGGTGAAAACGTTGACACAAATGGCTATTTTTTCAACTAATTTTCAATTTTTCCTATATTCAACTGTTAGTTTCTATAAAGAAACCTTGAAGGATCTACACAAATGACCCCTTGCTGAATTCAGAATTTTGTCTACTTTTCTAAAATGTATAGCTTTCCAGGATCAATTATTGCTTTCATACTCATTTCTACCATTAACTGGAAGGAGATTGAAAGCACAAAAATAGCAAAAAAAGGCTATGTCCCAGAAAAATGCCAAAACTGTGTAAAACGTTTTGGTTTTCTGACAAAAGTCTGCTTGTCCCTGAAAGCTGGGAAGATGGTGATTTCAGCACCACAACCCCTTTGTTGATACCATTTGCAGGGAAAAGACCAGACGCTTTCATCTGTAGCCCTTTTTTCCCATTTTTCAAAAAAACCAAAAACAAACTTTTGCTGTATTTTGGTTAATTTCTGGGTCCCCTCCAGGGGAATCCACAAACCCTGGGTACCTTTAGAATCCCCATGATGTTGGAAGAAAAGGATGCAAATTTGGCGTGGATACCTTATGTGGTCAAAAAGTTACAGGGGCCTAAGCGCGAACTACCCCAAATAGCCCAAAAAAGGCTTAGCACAGGGGGGAAAAGGCCTAGCAGCGAAGGGGTTAAGATGTCCCTGGGTGTACGGCGGCCATTTTTCCTCCTGAGGGACAGCTAGAGCGGCCATTTTGTGAGTGCGCGCTGTAGCTTCCCGGGCCTCCCATATGCACTTAACCAGGGTCGCTGCGCGGATGCGCCGAAGGCGCGCCAAAGTCAAGCCCGTCTGTGCCCGTCAGTGTCCCGGAAGCGTCCAACAGCAACCACTATGCCGGAGCCAGCTCAAACGGTATACACCGTCTCTCCTTTAGTTCTACTCAACTCTATGATCTGCCCCTGCCCCCAGATGTATACCTTTTAGCCCCTACACTCTAGGCCTGGAAGAAAATAAGTGTATATCCTGTAACTTCAACACTAAGTATAGTGAGCAATCGCCCTTACATCATTCTGAGCTGCACCCCCCTTTTAAGGCAGCCTTGATTAATTCCCACTCCCTCCCAAAACATGCTAATAACATTCATGACTTACTATGCGACAAATGTATTGACGCATTGTTTGTAACGGAGACGTGGCTTACAGATTCCTCTGGACCTGACATCTGGTCAGCAGTTCCGAAAGGGTTTAAAATCGTAAGGAAAGACAGAGATAAGGGCAGAGGGGGAGGTCTGGCAATTATCTTTAAGGAATGTTTTACCCTGGCCCAGCTACCCCATATGGAATTGGAGGGGGCTGAGATATTAGCGATTACCCTCTCCCTCTCATCTAAACAATCTATATCCGGGGCTCTTAAATACAGACCTCCTGGCCCTTCTGGAGGGTTTGTATCCTCACTACGCGAAGTCTTCTCTCCCCTCACCCTCAGATACACACATTGTATCCTGTTGGGGGACTTTAACCTACACATAGATTGCGAATATGCAAAAGAAAGCCTAAAACTCCTGGAGAACTTAGCAGCTATGGGCCTTACTCAAACTACTCTTGCCCCTACTCACGTGGCTGGTCATACGCTAGACCAAATCTTCACTTCTATACCTCTCGAAGTTGATTCTCCTATTCCTCTGGTTTGGACTGACTGGATATGGTCAGGTTTAGATGGGTAAAGCTTAGTAATGTCCCTCCTAAGAAAGACAACTTATCCCGTACGGTAAGAGCTTTTCGCAAAATTAAACCGGAATTATTAGGCAACAGTCTGGATGCAGATAAGCCCTCTCTCACCGGCAATATCAATGAAGATGTAGGACAGATTGATAGTTGGATTGAGTCTGCCTGCCTAGCCTTGGCACCAGAAAGTAGCACCCAACAACGTCGCTCGAAAGTGCCCTGCCCTTGGTTCACCCCTTCTAAAGCTAGCTTGTAAACGCAAGGAGAGGCTATGGAGGGTAAACTACTGCCAAAAAGCAAAAGCAGATTATAAAGCAGAATTAGGGAAGTACTATAAAGAAATCAAACTAGCCAAAAAAGCCTACTTTGAGTCCATAATTTTAAAGGCAGGAAACCATTCCAGAGAAATATTTAAAATTGTTAAATCTTTTCCTCTCCCGAAGTAGGCTCTAATCAGAAACTTCCGTCAGTGGAATGGTGTGAGATACTCGCTTTGTTCTTCCAAGAAAAAATTGATACTATTCAGGCAAGCCTCCCACCTCCCAGTGCAGGAGATGATATACTGAAATCTGGCACTGACGCTGTTGCCCTAAATGTGATAGGAAATCTGGAAAAGCCTGGCCTTGATCCTATCATCAATGATGAAGCCTGCTCTCTGAACTCTTTCTCTCCTATCCCCCTGGATGATTCCCTGCATGCCTTAAAATGCCTCAAATCAGGTTCCCCGTTGGACCTGGCCCCCTCTTTTATTCTTGCTCGGGGGCAGAAGCTATTAACCCACTGGTGAATCAGCTACTGAATACCTCTCTCTCGTCAGCCACTGTACCTACCAAATGGAAACAAGCGGAGGTTATCCCGTTGCTTAAAAAAACCCAGGCAGACCCCTCTGACCCATCCAACTATAGGCCAATTTCCCTCCTCCCCGCTTTCTCTAAGCTACTAGAGAAACATGTGAACCATCAAATATCATCATACCTGGAAAGGAATTGCCTACTACACGCCAGCCAATCGGGCTTTCGCCCTAATCACAGTACTGAAACAGCACTGTTGGATGTTGTTGACTACATCCGACTTGGTCTGGAAGTGGGTGACAGGGCGCTGCTTGTACTGTTAGATCTATAGGCCACTTTCGATATGATCTCTCACCATATTCTCCTGGCCCATCTCCACTCGATAGGCATTGGGGGCAAGCCTGGAAATGGCTGGCATCCTTCCTTGAGGGAAGGGGACAAGAGGTATGGTGCCACTCCTAATCGGCCAATTCTCGCAAGCTGAATGTTGGTGTTCCCTCAGGGCTCTGCCCTGAGCCTGACTCTGTTCAATATTTACCTCACGCCTTTGGCTTCTCTGGCAGAATCCTTAGTGGCAGAAATTGTGTCTTATGCTGATGACACCCAGCTGCTGTTCTCGTGGAAGAACAATGAGCCCTGCCCAGGCAAGGAAATTTGTAGTTGTCTTTCAACAGTATTTGGGTGGTTGTCCATGAACCAACTTAAATGTAATGCGGGAAAGACTGAGCTGCTTTTTTTTGGTTCTGATGCAGAGACACCCTTGCAGTACTTCTGGCCATCGGACGCCCCCCCCTTATCAAAAATCAGGTGGTGAAAAACTTGGGCTTCAAATTTGACAATCAATTGCTATTCCATACCCAAGTAAACTTGGTTGTGGGCACCTGTTCTGCCCTCCTGCGACTCCTTCGGAAGTTTCTGTTCCTATTGTCTGTGGCGGCCAGACAACAAGTGATTCAATCCCTGATCATCTCACGTCTTGACTATGGGAACGGTCTTCACTCAGGCATGCCAAAGTACCTAATGAATAGGCTACAGCTGGTCCAGAATGCAGCGGCCCGAACTATTTGCGGGTTCCCCTTGATGCTCACGTGTCAAGCCTTCTTAGGAGTCTTCATTGGCTGCCAGTAAGGAAAAGGATTATCTTTAAGACGCTGCTTGTGACCCAGAAAGCCTTATACGGCACGGGCCCAGGCTACTTAAAAAACAGGATTTTGTTCTATGCCCCACGGAGGAATCTCCGCTTGGCGAATCACTTCCTGGCCAGTACCTCACGTATTAAGAAGGCCCTCTCCTTTCTGGGCCCATCCCTTTGGAACAAACTGCCGCTGACCCTTAGAAGCATCAAGTCAATGCTTGTCTTTCGGAAGAAGCTGAAAACTTGGCTTTTTTCCAGCCCATAGTTCCTTCTTACCCATTGCTGACACTCTTCGATAATCAGCGCCAGGACACTCCTTGGAGTAGCAGTTGCGCTTTATAAATAATCCTACATAGACATAGACCAGTGGTGTCTCCAGTAAAATTGCAGAAAACGCCTCTGAGGGTGAAAGATAGGTACACAGAGGTATCCGTTCTTTAAAATTAGCCGAACTAGCCAATCGTTCACCTGTAGAAGATCCCTGAGAAGGTGGATACTTTCCATCTTGAAATGGCGGTAGCGCACCCAAGAATTGAAAAGTTTCCGATTGTGGACTAACCTGTATGTGCCTCCTTTCTTTTGCACCAGAAAGATCTTGCTGATTAATCCTTTGGGGTGAGAATGATTCCACACAATAACTTTCTTCTGCAAACATTCTAAGATCTCTTTGTCAATTAAATTAATCTCTTGTTGGGAAAAAGATAGGGGGCATGGGGGCTACCTGTTGGGTGGGGGTCCCATAGAACTTTAATTTGAACCCTTGTACAGTCTGCAAAACCCAAGGGTCATTTGTGATCTGACGACAATCGGACAGAAAATGGCAAACACGCCCCCCTAGAGTAACATGTAAAGGGGAAACCAGTGTTACCTGTGGAATCCGTAGGTCTTGATGAGCTGACACGATAGCCAAACCGTCAATAACCTCCTCGATTTTCTCTGTTCCTGGAGGGTAGAAGGTATCTTGGTTGAAGGCGTTTTTCCAACTTCCTCACCCTTTGGCTTGGTAACCTCTGTGAGAAGCCTGCTGATATCCACAGCCTGATGCTCGTCCCTTAAAGCGTCCGGCCCTGCCAAAAAGTGAGCTGTGAAAAGTTTTTTCAGGGAGGATTTGGCCTTGTCAAGTGTAGAAAAAGTGGACATATACTTGCCTAAATCTTTTACAAAATGACCGCCGAACAACTGCCTTTGCAAATGGGCCAGCCTCTGCTGTCGCCCGCTCTGCCAGTTTGGGGTCCATTAGCATGAAAATAGAGCATTGAGCTCTAAAGAAATGGCACAATTTGCATTGCCTAGCAAACAAACAGCATGTTGGGACCAGCCAAGCAAGACATCTGGATCCACAGGAGAGTTTGTCTCTTTAGTGTGGGCCACCATTTCTAGTATCTTCGCCAAGGGACCTAAAAAGTCTAAAACCTTGTCTTGGCACCCAAGCCGCGCCTGGTCAATGCCTTTCTTAGGGTCTTTGGCATACTTCCACATGAAAACAGCCATTCTCTGATCAATCTCGGGAGTTTCAGCCACCTTTCCTAGAAGTGAGGGACGAGGACATTCGTTATCGAATTTCGCCCTTCCCTCTGTAGAGAGCCACCCGGGCTCTCTCCTACATTGTATCGACTAACACGCATGCATACACCCCTCAGGGTGGGCTCGACCCGAGGGGATAAATAAATGGCGGAAGACCGCTCGGGGTCTTCCGGCCAACATAGTGAAAGTAGTGTGTCGTACCTACTGTTGAGCGCTGCTGCAGCCTACTGTCCACGTGGCCCCGCCGCGCTACATTGGCGACGAGGCCGGTCGTGCCTCACGTGTGCATCGCCGCCTGATTGGTGCCCAGCTGGGAGCTAGCGGTGCCCACCCGCGTCGCTCCATTCCCGCCTGCTGTGAGGAGTGCTGCCCGGTGCCTCCGCGAGCCGCTGTCGGCGTCTGCGGCCTGCGGTACACTGCCCCTGCCGTGGCTGCCTGTCCCGCGTCTGCGAGGACCGGCCCCAAGTCCGATGTGCCCTGCGCCCGCCCACGCGTCTCCCTGACAGCAGGAGCGCTTTCAGCTGGCGTCGCTCGTTGCGGCCGGAGACGTCTGGGGTGAGTGGCTGCGCGTGCGGATCCTCCTGCTGTGTGCCCCGCGGTGGTGTGAACTGCCTCTCCTGCTCCCCGTGCTGACTGCACCGTCAAGAGGCACATCGCTCCTGCCTTCAGCCCCCCCCCGCTGCCGTCTACCAGCGTCTGGGCTGAGTGCTAGGCCCCAAACTTGACGGCTGCCCAGCCTGCTGCCTGCGCCCACCAAGAAGACAAGGGGGAGAGAGGGCAGAATTCCTCGGCCATCATCAAAAGAAGAAAATATAAAAGGAAGACACGCTGGGATCCCAGCAAGGCCCACCAGCAAATACAAGGGTCCGGTGCTTGGTTTGTTCCCCTGCATGCGCGCCGGGGAAACGCTATCACCCCAGTCAGCGCCAAGGAGCAAAGTCGCCTATTCTACGCTGACAAGGCAAAAGAACAGTCCATCGCGCGTGGCCACGCACACCCACCCACGGACTCTCAGCGCCAAAGTCACGCCTTCACACCTGCGCGCAGACGTACAGTCGCCATGAGCACCCCACCTACGGCTGGCACTGCCAGCCAACAGCCCGCGGCGGAGCAGTCCAGACAGAGGTGCCAATGCACCGCCCCCAAGGCATAGCCACACGGCCGTGGCACCTCTACCACCTTTCAGTGAAGCCTCAGATCCTGCCACGGCTGTGCCCCAATGGAAAGCGTGGGTTGGACGGCTCAACCATTATTTCAAAGGTACCAGGGAAACCGATGGCACCGTGAAACGGTCGCTTCGCATCTACTACGGAGGCTCAGAAATCTATGACCTCTTTGAAACGCTCCCCAACACGGGCGACGACTACGATGCAGCGGTCACCGCGCTCAAAAGGCACTTTGACCCCAACTTAATCCCGACTTCGAGAAGTTCAAGTTCAGGAGGGCGTCGCAGTCGGACACAGAGTCGGTCGACATGTTTTACACGCGGCTGCGCCGGCTAGCCAGCACGTGCACCTTCACGGATCATAGGGAGGAGATACGAGATCAAATAATCCTGGGGTGTCGCTCCAAACTCATGCGGAAACTGATCCTTCGCCAACCTGGGATCTCGCTGGACGAGATCCTTGTCCTAGCCCGCTCCCACGAGCTGTCGGATGTGCGAGCTGAGGAAATGGAGGCTGCACTACACACGCCAGTTGCCGCGCCACATGCGTCCAGGCACGCACCCATCAAGGAAGAGAAGGTAGAGGCAATCCAACGACGCCCCAACGCCACCCGCCAAGCACCGAGAACGCAACCGGGTGGGCAGTGTGGATACTGTGGAGAGGATCACCCAGCGACATCCATCTGTGGGGCGAAGGGGGAAGACATGCTCACGCTGCGGCAAGCTCAACCACTACGCCAAAGTGTGCCGCAGTGGACGGTCCAGGCAAGCCCCTTCGAGGCCACGAGGGATGTCGCAACGCCTTCGCCAGGTCTCCATCGACGATTCACCATCGACAAGGGAAGTCCCACAGCAGGAACGGTGCCTCGCTCTTGATGATGATGAGGTGTTCGTCGTGTCGTACGTCAGCAGGACTGACCATCGCCGAAGGCCACCACCAATGTGCTCAGTCTCTGTGGAAGGAACGGCGGTTCAGGCCCTCATCGACACGGGTGCATCTGTCAACGTGATGGACTCTGAGCAATACGACCGCCTATCGCCACGGCCCCCGCTTGCGCCCTCCAGGGCCCGGATCTGTACGTATGGAGGGACGGATCATTTCCTCTTCGAGGAGTTATCCATGCCAAAGTAGCCAGTGGAAAGTACACTACGGAAACCAGGTTCCACATCACAGAAGGGGACACTGCTCAGCTGCCATACCGCTGAAGACCTGGGGCTCGTCTTCTTTGCCAACCAGATCCATGACTCCCACGCCGAAGCCATTCTGAAGGAGTTTCCAGCACTATTCACTGGACTGGGGAAACTCAAGGGGAAGAAGTTCAAACTCCACATTGACCCCACAGTGAGGCCAGTCGCCCTGAGGCACCGGCGGGTGCTGTTCAATCTTCGCCCGCAGGTGGAGGAAGAGCTGAAAAAGCTCGAAGATCTTGACGTGATTGAGAAAGTCTCTGGCCCCACCCCGTGGGTTTCCCCGCTGGTCGTGGCTCCCAAACCCAAGCAGCCCGGAGCCATCCGGCTCTGCGTAGACATGAGGCTACCGAACACGGCCGTCAAGAGAGAACGCCACATTACTCCCACCATGGACGACATAGTGGCAGACCTGAACGGAGCCAAGTGGTTCTCGAAACTGGATTTAAACGCCGGATACCATCAGTTAGAACTTGAGCCCGAGAGTAGGTATATCACCACCTTCTCGACGCACGTTGGCCTCCGGAGGTATAAGAGACTCAGCTTTGGGGTGTCATCAGCAGCCGAAGTCTTCCAAAACGCCATCAGAGAAGCACTGTCGGGTCTGCAGGGCGTGATTAACCTCAGTGATGACATCCTGGTGTTCTCAGACACGCTAGAAGATCATCACACTCATCTCCGAGCCACCCTGAAGGAGCTAGAAGACTGCGGGTTAACCCTTCACAAGTCAACGTGCTCGTTCTACCAAGAATCTGTCGATTTCTTCGGGTACACCTTCACCAGAGAGGGACTCCAAGTGGACCCCAAGAAGGCCGCGGCCATCCGAGCAGCCAGCACACCGAAGAACCCCACCGAAGTAAGAAGTTTTCTCGGCATGGCCACGTACTGTGGAAGGTTCATTCCTAACCTCGCGGCTATGTCAGAGCCGCTCCGGGCCCTCACACGCAATGATCACACGTGGGAATGGACTGGGGCCGCCAATAAAGCATTCAACGACATCAAGGCAGGACTGCTGGACAAGACGGTAATGGCCTACTTCGATCCAGGTCTGCGCACTGAACTCATCGTTGACGCCAGCCCAGTGGGCCTGGGAGCGGTCCTTCTTCAAGAGCACAGTCCTGAAGTCTGGAGGCCTGTGGCCTAAGCAAGCAAGGCCCTCACTGACACTGAGACAAGATATGCCCAAATTGAGAGGGAGGCCCTGGCCATTAAATGGGTGTGTCAACATTTTCACCTCTACTTATGCGGCCAAGAATTCCACGTGGTGACCGACCACAAGCCTTTACTCCCGCTCTTCGCAGGATCGTCCAGACTGGCGCCCCCGAGAATTGAGCGATGGGCGGTGCAGCTGCAGTCATACAATTTCAAGGTCATGTTTCGTCCTGGGGCCCACAACCCGGCCGACTACCTGTCACGCCACCCTGAGTCCACGTCGCCTCCAGTACCTTCAACGGATGCGTGCAACGCCGAAGCATTCGTGAAGATGGTGTCGCAAGGGGCGTGCCCCACCGCCATGACGCTTGAAGAGATCGGCCGTGCCACTAACGAAGATGAGACACTATCCCGGGTGAAAGCCGTACTGGGGAACGATGGCTGGACACACTTCATGGATGGAGCCCGCACTCTCAGGACGGAAGTCAGCCACGCTCGACAACAGCTCTGGCAAGTGCGCCACGAACTCAGCGTGGGGGAGCAGGGAGTCGTTCTGAGGCGACATCTAATCGTCATTCCAGAAAGGCTGCAGAAGCGGATTCTCACACTGGCACACGTCGGACACCAGGGGATGGCCAAGACGAAGGCCAGGCTGCGGAACAAGGTCTGGTTCCCAGCAATGGACTCCATGGTGGAAGAGATGGTGAGACAGTGCCATGCCTGCACAATTACAGGGGGAGATCCGGCGCCGGCGCCAGTGATTACCGAAGAACCCAGTGAGACCCCCTGGGCAAAAGTCAGTCTCGACTTTGGGAGTTCCCCCGACGGACGTCACATGCTGGTCATGGTAGACTCTTTTTCGAAGTTCCCTGTTGTGGAGGTGGTGGCGTCAACAGCGTTCACACAGGTAAAGAGGGTTCTGGAAAAGACATTTGCAATGATGGGACTGCCCGAGGATATCAAGTCGGATAACGGACCTCCGTTCCAGGGCCGGGAATTCCAAGAGTACCTCGAGAACAAAGCGATCCATCACCGGAAGATCACCCCGCTGTGGCCTCAAGCCAACGGGGAGGTGGAACGTCTGATGCGAACACTTAACCGAGCACTGCGCATTGCCGTAGATCAAGGGGAAGACGCAGAGGCGGCTCTGGACCAATTCCTTGGCGCCTATCGACAAACGCCTCACAGCAGAACCAAGTGTGCACCGTCTCACCTACTGTTCAAACGGCCCCGCGAGACAGCATTCCGTCGGACCCGACGTGGGAGCCGCCGGAATGAGACAACGAAGCGGTTCAGGCCAGAAGGAAAACAACGAACTGCAAGGCCAGTGAGACCCGCCGGGCACAAGAGCCCCAGCTAAGAGTGGGAGACCATGTAGTGGTCAAAGACAGGTACCCTGGCTGGAAGTTCTGGACACCCTACGAGCCGGAGGAGTGGACTGTCATGGGCATCTAGGGGACCATGATCACTGCCCAGCGGGGACAGCAGTCTGTCACGAGAAACGTGTCCAGTTTCAAAAGGATCTGCGAGAATGACTGGTCACGAAGTGTCGGAGTATTTGGAGGCCACCCCGGTTTTCTCCCCACCAGTCTCGCCAGGAACACTGAGCCCGTCGCCGGAGAGCTCACGGCGCGTGAGTAAAGAGGCTGTGCCCCTGGCTGGGTCAGCCCATCCTGATGAAGCCCATGAGTTACCCGTGAACAACCCATCCAGCGCAGTAACCAGTTCCAGCTCCCGGAGCCAGAAGTATGGTCTCCGGCCGAACCCTGCGCCAAGTCAAAGACTGAAAGACTTTGTATGCACCTCTCCATGAATCCGGAGGGCCCAATGGTTTGGTACTAAAAGAAAGGAGGGATGTAGAGAGCCACCCGGGCTCTCTCCTACATTGTATCGACTAACACGCATGCATACACCCCTCGGGGCAGGCTCGACCCGAGGGGATAAATAAACGGCGGAAGACCGCTCGGGGTCTTCCGGCCAACATAGTGAAAGTAGTGTGTCGTACCTACTGTTGAGCGCTGCTGCGGCCTACTGTCCACGTGGCCCCGCCGCGCTACACCCTCGTTGTCAAAACTCTTGCAGAGATGCGATTAAACATATTCTGCCACCTCTATCGATAGACATCATTCCAAAGAGCTTGGGTGAATGATGGTGTGAAGGTCAAAACCCAAGAGACGCTCTGGGTGTGTTGGAGGTTCTGGAAAATTAGATTTGGAAGTCCTCTGTAAGGGAGTCAGAAGAAGCAAGCGACTAGACATCATCTTGCACCTGTTCAGAGGGCCTTGGGGACGTAGAATGACCTGGGGACTCCGGAACCCAATAAGCATGGTCAACTAGGGCGTCTTTCGCCATTTTATTTAGCGTTGTGGTATGTGGCCAAGCCTGGCCCACGAAAGGTGGCTCTGTGATATGAGGGTTTGGCTCCAAGTCTTGAACCCCTTGCCCATTGAAGTAGCACTTCAATGGGTACCAAAAATGTCACAGTGCGACTGCCAGCACCCTGTTGAGCGAATACTGGACAGCATTAGCAATGGTCTCCACCATGGGATCTTCCAGCTGATACTCAACCGGATTGTCATATGCATAATAGCCCACAAACTCTTCTTGTGACTACTATCATGCCATTGTATTACCCCTATATTTATAACTAAACTTCAGGCCGGTTCCAGAAGATGGAGGAGAATGGGGGAAGAGGGGTCGCCAAACAAGCATGTGGCAGAGAGCTTGTTGCACAAGCCTGCACACAATAAAAGGGCCTTGAAAACATACCAAAAGTGCTGGCGGGAGCTGCCTAACCCCTAGAGCAGAGCTCTTGTTAGTTTTTAAGCAGCCCCGTGAAGGCGAGACTAGAGATCAGAGGGAGCACGAGTCTCCAAGCGTGTCTGCCCGCACTCTGTCGGTTCATAGACCTCGCGGGCGCCTAGCGCCTGCGCAGTCGGGCACCCGATATAGAAAGAGGACTGCGTGACTAACGGCTTCCTCACTCCACTGCAGGCAGCTGCGTGTAAAGGCCGAGACCCGTAATTCCTTGTTAATGGGGAAAAACAACTTGACCACAATCAATTCAAAGTTAGAAAAACATATTTAAAATGGGGCGCGTTCTACTTGATCGCTCCGAGGCGAAAACCCGGCTCATTTAAGTCTCAAATCGAGTCAGGTACGAGCGTGGCTGAAGCGCGAATCAAAAGCTAATAATGTAAGTACAATTTATTATGGCAAATGTATATGGAAATGGAAGAGCACCTATCTCAAGGCTGCTGAGCAGCAAAGACAGAGGAAGGAAAATGGTGGCAGCATATTTTATAGACTGCAATGGGACATGATTGGAGAAAAGGGAGTGATGTCATGGGAATGTTGATGGGATTTGTAGTTTTTGATGAACTACTGAAATTTTGACACGTTTTCATAGGCTGCTGTAAAGAATAGAGAAGCATAATCTGAAGACTCTGGTCCTGACACAGAATCAAGAACTCTTTTGCCTTTCTAAAATAGTTATCACATAACACGATGCGCCATCCCCTTGCGTCACACCACTTCCGCTGGTTGAAAGAGCCGGCACGGGGGAAAAGTTTAAAAATCGTTGCTCCGCTATGCATGCGCTCCCACTTTCAGAGACCATTGAAGTGGGCAGGTGAAACGTGGAACTTCTCCAGGACGGAATTAAGGGCCTTTTCTACGATCAATACTGAGATGTACTTGAAACACTACCATAGTGTATTCGCACCTTCTGTACATCACCATTACTATGCTATGTGTTTTAAAGCTGTTGTAGCATGAGAAGTGGTTCCATGGCACTCTAAGGGGCACAATTAATTTGGAAAACGGTAAGAGAAAATCCATCTGATTTTTCTACTATGCTCCACTTTGAAGTTTGCAGTGATCACGCCAGTTGCATGTTGGGGCAGTGGCAACATTTTCCAAGATGTTTGTCCTTGTATATATTTACATGTTTGTTGCATATTTTATTTTAACAAGTCATATGGGCTTAAGAACTCCAATGTGAAAATTCTTTATTCACTATCATAATAGTTGTGTCTATTGGCATTATTAGGGTAAACAAAAACACTGCCTAATATAGCCAACCAATGGTAGATTATAGCACTAACGCTGGTCCTGAAGAATTGCTGCTGACTCATTCGAGAACAATAGGCAAGATACATGCAACCTTCACATAGAACTTAGGGTCCATTACTCCCCTTACTGGTTCACATGTCATCTTGGCATGGAGTTACCTCTGAAAAGCTTGGCATTTAGGCAAATCATAGACAATTTTAGCTGAAGCCCCTTTTTGTTCCACTCTACCACACCCACTCCAGATGTGGTGAACAGTATCACTCTATTGTCTGGCTAACACCGGACATTGAGATTAGATGATCTCCGGCAAAGATTCCCCAAGAGGGGCCAACTGGGTAGTGCAGTGCACACCCAGCGAGAAGCATGGCCGAATAATAAAGCATGCGACTTCATTGAGTGAGGGTCAGTGCATCCTATAACCGATGCCCTCATTGACTGTCCAGAATTCCATAGACCTCAGTGTAATGTTAGTGGACCAGTGGAGCAACACACCTTAGCTCTTTATTGCTAATAATTGTGGGGAGGATGTGTGCTGGATCGCCCAATTTCCTCTCAATCCCCTCCTGTGTTTGTGGAAAGTTTCAGTGTCTTCAGATGACCCGCCATGGCAGCTGATCCTTTGATGGCACAGAGATATATACAAGGCCAACAGAGATCTCTTAACATGGTGAGCAGAAGTCCACCGGGACCCAACCTGGTGGGCGGCGTACCACCCACCAAACTCTAAACAAAGCCCTTAATTTCCCCAAGAATTTAAACACCCATTGTGATTCATTTGATTTTTTTTTAATTGAATCAATGTAAGAGAGGAAGATGCAATGAATGACATAGTGAGAAGCTCATCACTTGCTTGTCTGAATTCGTTCATTAGAGATCTTTGTTCTCTCATTTTAAAAAATTGACTTTTTGAAACTGAATGCATCATCAGGGCCGGCTTTAGTGCCGATGGTGCCCAATGCAACAATCTTTTTTGGTGCCCTCCAATGCCCACCTTCTCCACGAATTCTCTCACTACCACCCTCCAACAGTGCCCCTTATCTCTCCATTACCCCTCCCTCACATGCATTTCATTTGTTTTTATGCGTTACTCATACCAGTGTAAGGTGTCAGAGCACTTTAAATCACACAGACATCATACAGAGACAATGAATCATACATGTGTAAATCAGTCTATAGGAAATATTATGTAAGACCTTGAGGATTAAAAGGTGTAAGAATCCTGTGTCATCCATACTATTAGGCAGTATATTTTAAGAGTGTTAGGTCTGGAGAAGCACAAACTCTGGATTTAAAATATACCACAGTGGTTGGGATTGCCTTTACTAATAAGAATGTTTTTCTACCCAAATAAATCCTTTTGGCAACATTATGATAATGAAAGACTGGGGAACAACATAATGTTCTAACCTATACCATGTAGTTTGCATGCAGCTCTTTGATGATAGTTCATAGGCCACTGTGCTATACTAGGATTGTAACTTATCAACTGCAAGTAACACAAGCATTTGCAATGCAATCGGTCTCGCCTTTGGGACCTCATATGTATTTCGCTATGCAACACATTAGCCTGGGTGCTGAAACATCTACTGTTCTTTAACATGGAGGGCAAGTAAGCACCAAACTGCGTGACACGCCAGGTATGGGACCACATGGAGAGAAATATTGCCTTTCAGCAGGAAATGGTATAGTCCAAAGCTCAGTTTTTAATATAAAATCAGGGCCTTCAGTGGTCATATTACTGAAAATACAAGATTTGAAAAAAATATTGTCTACGGGTGCTCGTCGAACACAATCTCTATGGACCGGAATCTAGAGAATGCTAAAGTGATTCTGGTATTTTACTGACCTCAGCTGGTCGTTTTCTATCAAGAAAGTTAAATAGAGGCAGTTGCCAGAAAAATTAAAAAAAGAAAGTCCCTCAGCAGAAAGCAATTCTGGTATTTTACTAACCTCTGCTGGTCGTTTTCTATCAACAAAGTTAAATAGAGGCAGTTGCCAGAAAAATTAAAAAAAGAAAGTCTCTCAGCAGAAAGCAATTCTGGTAATTTACTGACCTCTGCTGGTCATTTACTATCAAGACAGTTAAATAGAGGCAGTTGAACAGATAAAAAAGTCCCTAAGCGGAAGCAGACAAGTCCTAGGGCTGATCTCCAGACCCCACAAAGTACATACACATATAAGTATATACTAAAGCATATTCAAGAGGTCTCGAATGCTCGACCTAAAAATTATCTCTGTGACAAAAGCAGTAACCCATTGAGCTGTCCCCATAAAAAACAGTTCTGTGATCTTCATGGTACGTTCTTGTCACAATTGCTACTAGACAAAACTCTGATCTCTCTCCAGCACGAACATTAATCACCAGAGTTATCTTGACATTTTTATTGTTGCCTGAAAACTGCTGAACACACAAGGAACTCTGCAGCAGATACTTTTAAGCCCAAAAGTTATTTCAAAACAGCGCGATCAATGAGCTCAGTGCCAGGGGCGGCTGCACCAGTAGCACCTCCCTAAAGCCGGCCCGGTGCATCATTACACGTTGTAACTAGAATATGCACCAAAAAAATCTGAATTTACTCGTATTTGTTTCATGAAACATGATTTTGTGAGGTTTCTCTCTGCTACTCAAAGTTGACAAAAGTGAAATTTGCCAATATCCCATATCTCTACCTGTCTCCGTTCTGGTCTTATGCTGTAAATGGTAAATGACAGCAGAACAAGCAAAGAACTGACCGTGATCAATTCTCTACTAAAACTAAAAACGAAAATGATTATCACAGGATATTTCATTGTTTTGGAAGTTAGTCACTCGCTAGTTAACTGCTACAATTCTTTGACATGTCTCAATTAGATGGAAGGGTCAGGAGGCAGCTGTGATTGCCTTGACAACATTGTTTTATTATACTACACAAGCAGCAAAAATACACCTATTGATTTTGAGAGCTCCTGATTGTGTGACTTCTTTGTGTGCCACCGCTGTTGCTAATGTTAATCTATAAAAGCAATCCGCAGACTCGGTCCGTGGCATTGATTTGCAGAACTTGCATTTTTTTTTCTGTTTTAGAAGGATAACTTTCAGACCAGAATCTCTCTTTGCATTTATTTGGACAAACGGGGGCTGAGTCACAAAAGCATGCAGGAGTATGGGGTGCAGTGTTACAGGCGTACACAGTTAGAAATTCTTACTCGCTCTTATATAACGCATGGTACTTTATATCACTATTGCCGAAGTCGTGGAATGGTTCCATTTAATATCCATTTTTTTATTGCATGTTCGGCTTACTGAATGTGGATGTCCAAGTATTGGGAGTCTTTCCTTTTAGAAGACCTCACCTCTTGAGGTAAGAGGGAAAACTTTTATCCCTTGCTTTTAGACCGGGTTTAGACCAGCCAGGTGTACCCTTAACAACATCATGCCTAAAGCGAACCCAGTATATACGAGAACGGACACTTCCCCACTCTTTGTCTGTTTTATCAATTTTATTGCCTTCAATGGCACAAAAAGCAGCATGTTAGACTCTTGAGGCTTCCCCCACCAGTCCTACAGTTTAAAACAATTCTGTCCATATACAGCAACAAACCATTTCTCCCCCCAACTGTAAGAAATCCTCCTTACAGAGTGATGGGGCAGAGGCCAAAGTTTGTGTGGGTGCTTTGTTGAAGCTACTTTAACATTCTATCCAGGGGAACCCAACAGTAGCCAACCACAGAGCTCCCAAAGTAGTAGTGGCCAACATAGCTCCAGATGTGATCAGATTTTCAGGATGATGATTGATTATGTAAAGAATTTCAAATTATACGCAATGGGTTCCTTTCAAAAAACATTTGTGCAAGTTTATCTTTTACACAAATTAAAAATTGACAAAACGTGAATTTACATTTGTAAATCGATTTACTGACAATGTATTGTGTGATGTGGAAGTAAGCCTGCTCCCACCTATAAGGAATTGGGGTTTGAGGACAATATTGCCTGGAAAGTTACACCCAGAGTCTTGTTGTTATCCACAATCCTTTTCTCTGTTCATTGCCACGCTGTAAATAATCAGATACTTGCCTCTGCCCTGAAAGGTAATAAATATGTTTCCACATTTCGATGGGCAGAGAGCCCCCTCAAAATGTGTTGGTGTGGGGGTGTAGGTTTAGAGGCTTTTTCACAGCGAAAACTATTTACCCTGTGGAGCAATAAGAAAACAAAATAGGAAGTATAAAGTTGCTTTGGACCTTTCGGTCTTTAATCTTTCACTATACCGGTTGTTAAAGGCCTTGAACTGAGTTATAGGCCCGAACCGCAGGCAAAGGCCTATAACGAGGGAGAGGGCCTTTAACAACCTGTATAGCCTGAGGCAGAAAGGGCTATATGGCTATTAGAACATTCCACCCACTGAGGATAGAATGTTCTAAGTTAACAAGGGAGAAATAAAAAGACAAACATTGGAATGTTGAAGCAGAAAGCCTATACCAGCCATCATAAGCCCAGAGCCACACCATTGTCTTCAATGGAGCGCTCAACATTCCAGTGTTGTAATAAAAAATTAACAACATTAATTACAACGACTAAAATACAAGTCAACTATTTGTCTGAATGAAGAGTGAATAGTCAAAAGCCAGCAGCAGTGTCCTAAGGTTTTTTTCCTAATGTCAAAAACAGCTGCACAAAACCCTGCGTAATGCTGGACTCGAGATTCTAAGCAGGTAAAGCAATGCCCCAGTTGATCTGATTATTTAAAGAGTAACTTAAAGAGCCCTTCATCCTAATCCAATGTCTTTCTGCATGGAAGGATGGCTCAGCCGGGTTATCCTCCAGGTAATATTTCGATGTTGCAATCCACTCCCTTTGCATCGCATAAAAAGGGTCATACCTTAATTCATACTTGTTACAAAGATAGGATAGCCTCCGCACAGCCGGTTGAGTGGGACGTCATCGGGGTTAAACCTTTCACCACATTCAGCTGCAATAGAGTTTATATCATTCCTAGTTAGTGAAACTGTATTACATATCAGCCTGCAATCCTTGTAGTGCATAATTAATTAAAACCATTACACTAACAATACAATCAGAGAAATTCTTAAAATAAAGAATTAGGATTTTTTCAAGACAATCTTTGTCATTGCATAACGGTTTTTCATTCATTTGCATTAAAATAAGCCTTGAGGAAGGCATAAAATGCTACATGTGCTCATTAAAATGTAAATTTAGCTGTGCAATTGTGAAAATGTATCAAAGTGGCAGTTTATTAAAATAAGGCTCGGGGAGGGCCGACTTGGCCAGACACAGTGCGGTTTCTAGACTCCTTCGTTGGGGGCCTGGCGAAGAGGGATGTGAGCAGACGGGCCACTATTGTGCGTAGTATGCTGCCACTACTCTGCTGTCAGTTGCCTCAGGAGAAGGTAGTCAGAGAAGGGCAGAGGGGAGAGGGGTATGTGCCCATTCAATGCTGTATCTAGGCTGTGCAAAATGCAGTAAGAAGGCCATGATCGTCTGTCTGTACAAAGAGAGTTAGGGTACTCAACCATTTTATTGCTCATTATTTCCTCAGTTTTAGTTCCAAGAGCAGTTTTTCCAAGTTTACGCTCGACTCTCAGGTATTTCACCAGCCTGCAGTTCAGCTATGTGTCCGTCGGTATGAAACAGGCTATGATGGCCTGTCTGCAGTGGCACAACCCCCTGCTGTTAAACATTGCTTTTAGTATGAATTTTCGATCATCCATGGTGGATTTACATAGGCAAATTATGAGGAGCATAGTTTCAGGACCCTGACTGCATAGCCGACACAGTTCCCTTCCCACAGTGCATTGCCATTGCGGCTGATGTAGAAGAGAGGAAGGCCGCCTAGTCAATATTGCAGAAACCTCCTTTTGATGTAAGCGTTGAACCTAATGTCAAGGTACGGTTGGGGTTTCAGCGCTGTGTAGCTGGCTATTGTCATCCAGGTGTGGCATCGCTTGGAGAAAGCTTCTTTCAGTCAGTAGTGAGACTCACTTAATTAGTTTATTCACTGTAGTTTTAAATTGAAGGTAGCTGGTCTGAGTGTCCGAGAGAGAAATTAGACCAAGAGCTGCCAATGACGATGCAAGGTAGGCTCCAGCTGGGGAGTGGGCTCTTGTGCAAATTTCCTGCCATAGATGGTAGTTTAAGATCTGTGTGTTGGCAGTTTTTGCTAAACGCCCCTTGCCTAGCCAAGGTTTGTTAGGCCGAATTCCAGCTTCAGCTGGGGAGCCGACGTGTGTTGAGGCAGATGGAATAGGGACCTGAAGATTTTGGTTGTGATCTCGTCTAGGAGGAGGCCGTTTCTTCCCCTTAGTGCAGTGGTTCTCAAACGTTTTCGACCCGTGGCTCCTTTGACCTATTGACTCCCCATTATGTTATTTTTTTTTGGGTGGGTGGTGGATGTAAGCCCGACCTCTGGTGTACTTCCATTTTTATCCCTGAAAATAGTTGAAATGAAGCCGATGAAGGTATTATAATCATTGATGTGAATACATGTAAATATAACAGTTGTTTAATAAAAAACTTTTAATTGGTTAAGTCAGAAACAGTACAAGGGAAACTCTTCAGCACTGGGGTCCGCATATGGACTCAAGGGTGTACAAAATACTAAACAATACTACAGGAATCTAAATGACAAGTCTCAGCCTTTAAGACTACTGTCCATGGAACTCTGTGATACTAGTTGATCCATACATTCAACTACAACATTATTCCTGTCTGCATTGGCTCAATATAATTAAGTTAAAAGATAATTTATAGTGCCAAGATGCCGCCACACATACCTCAGAGCACCAAAGAAGTTCTTGAAGTTAATAACCAGCAGATCTCGATAGAGTGATTGCCCTTCTGTGGAAAGGTGGCAGATTTCCCATCCCTGGTGATTTGCTGAAGCACGAATAGTCAAGCAGAGAGAATTCCACAGTTTGGCACTGAAGATGTGTGTCAACATTGCACCGAGTAGGGCACAGCAACGAGTGGACCCCACCATGTGCTAAAATTTGCCATATTTCCAAGCTGCATAAAAAATTGAAAAAGGAACACCACAGTACATTATACCAAATGATAAGCACTGCTGCGGGAATACTGCCAGAGTAACCATTTGATGCAAGCACAACAATATGCTAACCATTGTGGGGTTTTTCTATTGCAAATCGTTATCTGGCGTGTTAATCCAATTGACTCCAGTGAAGTAAACAATGGCTACAACCCTCAGATGGCTTTAGGGTGTCAAATGAAAACCCCGGACTGGAAACTTGGTGACCACCAACTGGGAGCAATCTGGCAATCGCCTAATATTGCACAGAAGTGCACCAGACACTGTATTACGATAAGTTATCCTAGGAGCGCACCAGCACATTGTGCCAAATCCACAGTAGAACACCACATCATTACAAGGGAAACCCCCTACCAGACATTGGGGGGGATATGTACAAGCAAGTGGAGGAGAGAGGCATTAGCCTTCCTGGCTTAACGCCTCTCTCCTCCACTTCTGAAACGCAAGGGTACACCATATTTACAAGAATGTGGTGCAGCCTTGCGTTTCCCACTGCGATGGCGCTAAGTTTAGCAACTTAGCGCCAACGCAGGCACCCTTGCACCAGAGTGCAAGGGTGTCTGCGTGCAGGGGAGGATTGTTTATATGTAGGAAGGTGTCCCTTCCTGCAAATGAACAATCCTAGAAATGCCATCCTGTCACTTTTATTCGTGCTGCTTCATGGAGCACACATGAAAATGACAAAATGGCTTTTTTTTTAAAGTTTGTTTATGTGCAGGAAGGGACACCTTACTACACATAAACAAACAATGGCATTTTGCTTTTGCCAGCACATGGAAAAAGCAAAAACGAGGAGAAATAATGCATTTCTCCTCGTTTCGCCATCTTAAGACCAGTTTTCCCCTGGTCTTAATTTTGGCGCTGCCTCCTATGTACGCCACCCTTGTACATAGGGGGCAGCGTCAAAATGAATGGGTGTTGCGGTGGAACGCCCACCGCAACACCCACTGCCCACCCCTTGCATGCAAACCATAGCGTGAAAGGGGGCCTAAAGTACAAGGCAGCGTTAAGCCACGTTAAGTGGCTTAATGCTGCCTTGTACATAAGGCGCAGCCCCTATCGCCACCACAACGTCAATATAGGTGATGTTGTGGTGGCGATAGGGGCTTGTACATATGCCCCTGGGTCTTTTTTCCCAATAATCCCTTTCATATGTCAGAGACATTACTTTCCACTTTCTGTTTGCTCTTCTTTCACATGATGCATGCTCCAGGCAATCTTTCCCTTGCCTCCCTTTCTGTCCCACTGTTCTTCTCTCTTTTCTTTGAAAGTTTTTTTCTTACCCTCCTCTCCCTCCACTACTCTCCCAATATCTTCACCTCCTTCTGAGCCCCACTTCTCTCTGTTCCTTTCTCAGTTCTTCAGTGGTGCTTACCCCATAGCTTTACTCCTCCCAGATCTCGCCTCTCCCTCAATCACAACCACAAACTTCGATCTCTCTCCTTTCCCTCTTGCTCTTCATCTCTCCCTGCATCATAAACACACCATGCCTCCCTCTTACTGTCCCTCCTCACTCCAAGTCCCTGTCTCAAAATAAAGCTGTACTTTCACTTTCTCGCCCCTCTTTCTTTCTTCTCCTTCTTCAAAAACACATCGGGGCATATTCTCAAGAACGTGTGATAACCATCGCAAAAGTTACTTAACACAACCTTCAACATCGCAGTCTATCGCGGGAAATTTATGCCGTGTTAACCAAGTATTCACAACACGGCGGTACCATGCGATAGTCTCCAGATAACGCGTCAACTGACCGCGTTAAAATCAACGCCACGCCGCAAAAATGCAAAACACGAACGCAAAAAAAGCTGCCATGAGGCCAATCGCGATCCGAAAATCAGCGAAACCCAGCTACAGGCCTGCAATTCACACGCGTCAGCCGGGAACAATCACCATAAAAGTAGAAAAAAACCAGACAAACAAATGCCAAACAACAGCGAAGCACAATGGACATTGCCGGAGCAAGTACGGAGGAGAACCAGAACCCCACAAGCCCCCCGGAGGACCATCCTGGGACTTCGGGGTCAGGGAAGGGCAAGGACAAGAAGAGTAGGAAGAAGCGGTTCAGTCCGCAGGACAACAGGATCCTGATAACGGAGGTGACAGAACACCATCAACAACTGTTCGTCACCACCACTGTGTCATTGGCAACAAAAAATGGACTATGGCAGTCCATCGTGGACAAGGTGAATGCAGTCGGAGTGCTGAAGAGGACAATTGTCGAGGTCAAGAGGCGCTGGAATGATGTCAAGCGCAAAACCAAGCTGAAACTCGCCAACAACCTGAAGGCAGCAATGCAGACTGGAGGTGGGAGCCCAGCGCCACAGGAGGAGCTGGACGACATGGAGGAAATGGTGTCCACAGTCATCAGTGGGGAGACGGTGGCAGGAGTTGGGGGCCCGGACACTGCTCAACAGGACCCGACACAGCAACAGGGTGAGTAACGACCAGGGCCTGGGGGACGGGGGGAGATGGGCACAATGGCACACATGCACAATTAAGTTGAGCACATCTGCGGACAAACTATGCCCCAGACCACCAACTCCCACCAAGAGACCAACGTACCCAAGTATGCAACATGTCAACACTGTACAAGCACTTAGGTCAAAGGCACACCTCATGAAAGTGATAAGGGGCAGCAAAATCTGAGCTGCAGGGGCGACTACCCCAAAATGCAGCGCACACATCACATGCAGAGCACATCTACATTGACAACGATGTGACACAATCCGCAAAACACATACAACAGAACACAGGACACAACTGGTGCCGCTTGGGTGCAGACACTGACCAATCACAATTGGCATTGCAGGGAAATGTGCGTTGATAATGTACAAGTACAAACACACACGTCTGTTGTCGAAATGTCCACTGTCCCCCATCAAATAGGCAGCTCCTCCCAAACAGCCACAATGTACCCAGTCATGCTGTCTGTATGTAAACATGTACAATGCGACAACATACATGTGGACACATTGTTAAACTGCATCTCCCCTTCACATTGCAGAGGGAGAATCAACACCTCCTGCAGAGCAGCCCGACCCTCTCTTTTCTGGACGACCACAGCTTCGACTCTGACGCCCTCCAACTGCTTGTGGACAGCCTACGCAGCCCACTTCCAGGAGCTGGGCAGCCCAGCTGCTACGAGGAGACCCCACCCCCTGCCCAGACCACACAGCAGGCAGCACCCACCACCACTGCTGCCTCCCAGGACCCCCACGGAGAACATATGGCCTTCCAACGCCGTGTTTTGGGGTGCCAGGAGAATCTGGCTGAAACAGGTGCGGGTGGGCTTCGACCGCATGGCAGACAAACTAGATGCCATACGTGGGTGTCTCAGTCCCATCAGGGACCACTCACGGTCCCTAATGGACACCCACAGTCCACTCCATGCTCTCCAACGGACCATGGATGACATCGCTGGATCCCTGACTCAGAGAATAGTACAACTGTCCAGTCCGAGTGGCTCTAGCGATGTCACACGGGAGCTGGGAAACATGCGGAGGTTAATGGAGACCATGGAGCGGGCGAATGCGGAACAAGCGGCTGCCACGGCTGCACACCAGCGAGAGGTAGCTGGGTTCCTTAATGACCTCAGGACCCTCCTCATGGCATTGCTGCCACAAGGCCTGGCGCGGATGCATGCTGCTGCCACCACTCCATCCACATCTCTGCCCCCTGAAGTGTCAGTGCCACACAGTGCGGCAGACCTTCCACCTCCGGCCACTGATGTGTCACTGCCACACAGTGCTGGAGACAGAACACCACCACCCACACGTGAGGCACATGAAACAGCAGAGAACGAAGATGCAGATGATTCTGCCCTCGTGGTAAGAAGGACGCAGCAGCATGCATCTCATCCATCGGTCCGGCTTCAGCTTGGTACTACCCTCTGCATCATCACCTTCCACTGTCCCCCGATGCACTCTGCGACACTCACCTTGGACCTCGACATGGACTGCCATATGCTGTTTGATCGCCATTGACAGCAATCAGACTGCGTACTGAACTCTTCCTCTTCCTTTGGACTTGTCATTCCCTGAGGGACCCTGGCTGGCCCCCCACGGGACAACATCGTCATGTGGGGTTTGCATGGCCCTGTACTGCTCCAGATGCAACACTCCACTGAATGTGCATTAAACATTCATATTCACACAGATGTGTCATGTCTATGCCTTTCAAGTGTGGAAGTATGGATGAATGTAGGCTCACTGGACTCCTCTTACGTCCATGTGGCTCATGTCGTAGAACAGGGGTCACATGGTAACACATTGCCCAATGCGGTCCGGGTGGCACTGACACAACAACAGGGACACACGCATGAGTTACTTCCTTGTCCAGCCCAGTACGGAACCACGCCCAGGGCCCCGGGGTCATTTACACACCCTTACGCTGGACTGGCATACGCCAGGCCAGCCCACTCCGCTTACGCTCACAGGGGGGGGACGGCAACGCTACATGTCCCCTGTCTTTCCTGTAGTGATCTGCTGCTCACAGGTCTAGTTGTCAGCATGCCACAGCCACTCCCTCATGGCTGGTGTACACCCACACCACACCCATCCAGCACACGCGTCACAGAACATGTGACCCTGCCAATAAAAAGGGCCGGGCGCACGTGCTCGACGCCATTTCCACTCTCTATCTGGGTGCATCCGTGTGGTCTCAATGTAGGCATGAGGGCCTCGGGCCCTGCAACATCACATTCCCCAGGACCGGAGGTGACATGATGGCGTCCGCAACAAGATACCCAATCATACAGGGTCCATGACTTTAAGACACAGACTTGGTGGCACCGGATACATTGCGACCGGCACAGGCACACTGAAACGGGACGGTGACTTTGGGTGCACTGAGGTAGGGGCACCTTAAGTGCTGAGCGGGTGTGCAGCCTGCGATGATGCCCCGTCCCGGCGGTCAGGACTGCTCAGGATTTGTGTGCCCTGCTGGACCGCAGTGTAGGCCAGTGGGCAGCGCGGGCCTACCACCACGTGGCGTCACGTCCCGGATCACAGAGTTAGTGGCACCTCAAGGGCTGAGCGGGTGTGCAGCCTGCGATGATGCCGGGTGCACTGGTATGTCCTCTGCCATGGCGAAATCAAGACCCAGAATCATATGTGAGACCTGGTGGCCTGCGGAGCGGGGCTGCATGATGTGGAGGGTGCCATGTCCGCGGGTCCCGGGCATGTGGCTTGCAGCGGCACGTGCTGGGCCCTCATTGCTACACGCCAAGGGCGGAAGGTGAGCAGTGAGGCCTGGGTGCGCAGGGGCGGGCATGCACCGCTGGGCGGCGGGAGGGGCTGGGGTACATCTGCCTAGGTGCGCAGGGGTGGGCCTGCACCCCTGGGTGGCGGGAGGGGCTGGGGTACATGTGCCTGGGTGCGCAGGGGCGGGCATGCACCGCTGGGCGGCGGGAGGGGCTGGGGTGCACCTGCCTGGGTGCGCAGGGGCAGACAGGCGATGATGTCTTGTGCAATTGTATGTACTTTGCCATTCAGGTATCTGGACTCTGTTACAGATGACGGATCTGTTTCAGATGTGTGACCTGGTGTACTGCACTACATGCCAGCACGTGGTTGGAAACACACCGGTGGCAGCAGGTGAGCAGTGTGGCCTGGGTGCGCATTGTCGGCACTCTCTCTCCCTGTCCGTCTCTTCTGTTATCTGTGTCTCGCTCCCCCTCTCTGTCCGTCTTTCTCTCGCTCCCCCTCTCTGTCCGTCTTTCTCTCGCTCCCCCTCTCTGTCCGTCTTTCTCTCGCTCCCCCTCTTTCTCTCTCTCTCCTTCGCTCTCTCTCAGTCCTTTGATGTGTGCAAGACACACCTTCTCATCATGATTTTTGTCTTGCAGGCTGTGACCTACGGATTGTTCTGAGGGGAGCCACCATGTGTCTTCATTTCTGTTCTGTGTTTCTTTGAATACATTTTCATTTGTTACATCGAAGGTGTATGTGTGATGCTCATTTTTGTGATGACACATGCATGTCACCAAATGTGGTTGTGCGACATCAGGCGGATTATTTGGTACATGATTCCGTGTGGTTGATGTGGCATGTCTTTGGCCGGGGGGGGGGTGCCCGGGGAGTCGGGGTCCTGGGAGTGGTGGCGGTGGGTGTTGTGGCCCTGTTGGGGCTCCGAGCTGCATGATCAGTGGCTCCATGGCATCTGTTGGCCTTCAGGTGTGGCTCTGGGCTGGGCTCCATTTTGTGGTGCAGGCTGTGGTCTGACTTTGCACCAGGTCAGAGCAGGTGTTAGTTTCCTGCTGCTAACGCGCCTTATCGCCTGTTTTGTGGTCTTGTCGCTGATCTGGCTGGTCGTTGAGAATGTTGCGGAGTGGTGTTTTCGCGCCTTTTTGCACAGGAACGCCTACTCTGCATCTCATTAGCGATAGTTGCGGGGGTCATCTGTGGAGATGTTTTTTGCGGCTGCTATCGCGGGTAAACTGGTGTTATGGGCTGTTAACACCAGCTTGTGAATGGGGCGATAAATTTATCGCAACTTTGGCTGCGATAAAGTGCCGTTAACTCGGCGATGGCTCCTTGAGAATATGCACCCAAGATTTTTGTGTTCAGTTGTTGAATCGAGTTTGCTGTTTCCAGATGCCATGACATGGAGCTGGTAGTACGCGTCCCTCTAACCATGGTTTTAGTTTTTTTCAGGTTTATTTCCATTGAGTTCTCGATTGAATAGGCTTACGTGGCGCTGAGGAGTCTTTGGAGGTTAATTTTTGTGTGGCTGATCAAATCCAGGTCATCGACATACATCAAACTTGGCAGATGAATACTTCCTATTTTTATTGCTGGTGCATTAACCTTGTCTAAGATTGGTGGTAGGTCTGACAAAAACAGATTGAAAAGAACAGGAGCAAGCACACACCCCTGCCTTAGACCTTAGTTTGTTCAGATCTTTCTGGACAGGTGAGTGCCAGTCCCCAGCTTCATCCTGACCCATATGACTGTGTGGAGGGCAATCAGGGCTTGTACCAGGCCCCGAGGGATGTTCCAGATAATTAGCTTCTGCCAAAGCTTTCCTCGATTCACACGGTCAAAAGCTGCTTTGTAGTCAATAAAGCAGAGGAAGAGTGGCTGGCAGTTTTGCTTGCTCTGGTCAATTGACAATGAAAGGGCTAATATATTTGTCGATGTGTCCATTCCTTTGGGGAAACCTGTTTAATAGAGGGAGATTATTTGCTGTTCTGCAGCCCAAGACGTTAACTCCTCCAGTGGGCACCCTGCAAAGTACTTTGACTCAACGTCAAGGAGGGCTATCAGTTGAGCATTAGCGGGATCCGAGCTGTCGCCTCCTTTGTAGATGGGTGAGATAATTGAGCTCTTCCATGAGTCTGGTATGAGGCTGGCTGTTGTTATACAGTTGAAGACCGGTCCCATGTTCTCTGCCCAAAACTCCTTGTTCTGTTCAAAGATCATGGTAGGGATGAATAGGGACCTGTCGTTCCTTCTCAGCAACCCTTTGCGATCTGTTTTTTAATAATCTCTGCATACAGCCTCAAGGGACTGTTTTTGCCTTGTTCATTAGCAGTCTCTCCAAGCTTGAGTTGCACCCCACTTGTTTCTCTAGATGGTCCTTCCGAGAGGCCTTTGGTACAGTTAAGGTGGGATGCCACTTGAGGTGATCCGCTTTCAATGTTATTTGTGATTGCGGAGCAGTTGAAGTGGTTTGACCAAATCTTAGACCAGAGCTCTTCTGATATATTTTAAGTGATACATTTTATCGGACCAGCTAGCTTGTTCATGATCTTCCCAAATCTCTTGCGCCTGTTAGATTTGATGTCATGTAACAGCCTGGCCCAGAATTTGTCTTCGAACTCTCTCCTTAACCCCCAGCTGTATTTCCTGTAAGTTGCCCTTGCTTTTCCCATTTCAGCTTTAAGGGATATATATTTTGTAGGCCTTTTAGTTTACAGGAGGCTGGGGTCTTTGTGCATCCCATCCGTTGAACGGGGCCCGACGCTGGCATGGCGTGTTGCTCAGCAAACCTCTTTGTGAACTGAGTCCAGTTTATTAGAGTATTCTCTCCTGCAAGTGCACATTTCTGAAATGTTATTTTTGCAAGCTCCAGGAGACTGTGGGCTGAGCCAGTAGACCATTGTATTCTTTTGTTGTTAACTGTGTAAACTGAAACATGTGTTTCAACAACTGGCGTGTGGTAGTCAGGGTTAGTAACTAGGCTTAGTTCCTGTGCCAGATGATCGCTTTCCCCCTTACTGCTATTTCAAAGCTGTCGACAAGATGGAACAAAGAGGCTGATAGTATTGTGAAGTCAATTAGGAAGCTGCTTGTATGGTTGTAGTAAGAAGCTGCTGGTGGGCTATCAGAATAAAAGCAGCAAAGTTACTACACTAAGGTTAAGATGTTCGAGTTTGTTAACAAGTTCTGAGCCCTTTTTATCTGGTCGGAAGGATGGTCGTTTACTTTGAGTTGGCATTGCCCAATATGCATTTTGAGCTGCCAGGATCATATCCGCTGGAAGGTAGCCCAGGATTTTCATATTGAAATCCTCTAAGAGAACTAACTCCATTGGATTCGATCTATTCAAAAGCTCCATGATATTGGTTTTCAGATGCTCTATAACTTTGCATTTCACCTTCGCTCTCGGTGGGATATATTTGTTCCCTATTGCCTGGGGAATCTGTAATGCTTCCTAAGTGAAAGAGGTATTTGCAGGCCAGGACATATCATAGATTTTGGTTTGCACTCTCCTTAAAGTGAGGCCAAGAGAGAGAGATATATATATATATATATATATATATATATATATACACATTTATTTATATTCACTTAAAAAACCACAGGTTTCAGGGAGGTTTATAGTTAGGCTGACATTTCACTCGTACAAAACCAGAGAAATTTGTCCGTTATAGTTAGCTGAGCTACGCGGAACACGAGAAGTGCCTGTCATTATTATTTTTCGCCTATTTCCATACTCTCTCTTCTTACTCTGAGTTCTACCAACACAGAGAGTATCGCAAGACGGCACGGGAGGCAGGAGGAACTTTGAATTCACAAAGGGAGACCGCCAAGATTCCAAATTAGTTACCAGGACCGACATACAGGAGAGTTAGATACTATGGAGGATGACAGCAGCAGACGTGCTGTTGCACAGACACTCTTTGCAAGAGCCCCGGGTAAAGGTAAAATCATAGGAACGCAGATCATCCGCGATGCTACATTGACAGATCTTCTAAAGAAACTTGAAAAACTCAGCAAAACCGAAATATCGAAATGGTGGGAGGCTATCTCCCTCCAAGACTACATCGACAAAGACATGATACCTTGAGGACTCAGAATATACACCACTCCCTCGTATGAGTCCCCAGACCCCAGGATGCTGGAGGAATGGGCAGCGAACTCAGCCAGAAGCTCAAAGACCATGCTTGAGATTCTGGTGAAGTACGCCTGGCAGGACAGGGAGAAGATTATTGGAGAAATTAAAGCATTCAAAGATGAACTGAACAACAATCCTGAACAGGGCACTATTGGCAAATTCTATGATAAACTAAGAACAAGATTAGTCAACTACGAAGACGATATAAAGGCCAGAAAGCAACGCAAGTGACACCGCGATTGTGTGGATTATGAAACAGGAAGGATTTTAACTTACAGTCATAAATATGACCATCTGTATGAAGAGGCTGAGACCAGCACCACGACAATGAACTCCAATAGAACAACCGCAGAAGACAGCAGAACAAACCCCAGTGATGTAGACACTGACAACTCAGCTACATCACTCACTTCATTAACATCAGCCAGTTCAATATCCAGCAATGAGGCGGAGATAAGACCTAAAACTTTTTTAGACGAGTACCGGCTCCTCCGCAGGGGTTGGCAAACGACCCGTACAACCCCGAAACCCAAGAACAGAAACACGAATCCCCGGGGAAGGGGAAGAGGCCGGGGTACTGTCGGAGAAGGCGAGACAAGCAGAGGGAATTTCAGAGGGCGCATGGGAACAATTGCAACACGCTCAACCACAGCTTCATAATGGATGATGCAGAGGTAAATCGCACCATTGTGAACTTTACTACGAAACGCCTCAACGACCTGGAAATTAGAACATTATGCCTAGGCCTATCTTTCTACCCCATGGAACCATTGAATTGTGCCAATACCCGCATAGACCTCTTCAAATTTTGCAGAAAACTCAAGTTGAAAAAATGGCATATATTGAAACCCAACACCAGTAGAGACATATGTTCCAACACCATTACCAATGAAGAAGTCAATATTAGTGATATTGATACCCTCATGACGTTGCACGAACTGGGTAGTGGAGGGACCACTGCGAATCAGGACATGTATCAAACATTAAGAAAGTTTGAAATTAGTTATGACAAAGGGGCTGGTACCAAATTCAAACCTAAATCCACGTTTTTACCAAATATGCCGCTTGATAACATTGACACTTTAAGACATTGTTTCTGATCAATTGTTTAAATTTAAACAAAAAGTATGGTTTAAGAAATCAGCAGGACTATCCTATAATCTCACCATTGCACAGAAGAATGCCATTACCAACCTAGCCACAGATAGTTCCATCGTCATAAGGCCAGCGTTCAAGGGGGGCAATGTAGTGATTATGAGTAGGGATATGTATATAGCAGAAGCCAACCGCCAGCTTAACAATCCCCAGTTTTATGCCCTTACCAACAGGAATGAGTACACTAAAAGTATTTTAGACATTTGGAACAATCTCACAGATTGGAGGGACAGGGGACTGCTAGAATGGGAAGAATATTTCTTTTTAAAGAAAGACTTTCCCAAACTTCCAGTCCTATACCTCCTCCCAAAAATCCATAAAGACCTAGTCAATCCCACAGGTAGGCCCATAGTTTCCTCCAGGGGTAGTGCACTAGAGAACGTATCTAGATACGATGATCACTTTTTGAAAGACCAAGTAGTCCTCCTACCTTCCTACGTAAGAGACACCAAGGATTTTCTTATTAAAATCCAAGGGGTGGAGTGGCAAGAAGACTTCTTCCTAATAACGATGGACGTAAGCTCATTATATACGATCATTGAGCACGAGTTGGGTATTTCAGCATGCAAAAAATATCTCTCCAAAAGACCAATCAAGCATCTAGAACATACAGATATGATAATTGCCATGATCAGGCTCTGGCTTAACAATAATTTTTTCTCTTTAATGGAGAGATATATAGACAGACCCTCGGTACAGCCATGGGAACATGCTACGCTCCTAGTTTTGCAAACTTGTTCCTAGGAGCTTGGGAAGAGGAACTTAGAAAAGATACACAGTTCAAGAACGATTTTGACAAGGTCATCCTATGGCTGAGGTATATAGATGACCTCTTCCTGATATGGAGGGGGACGGCTGCTGAAGCCACTGATTTTATACAGACACTGAACAACAACAAGTGTAATCTGGTTCTTACCAGTAATATCAGTGACAGAGCAGTTGAATTCCTGGATATCAAGGTAGAAATAAAAAATCAGGCCATACACACTAGCCTGTTTAGGAAGACCACGGCTGGGAACAGCCTGCTCCATGCCATGAGCAGCCACCCCGATAGGCTCAAATGGAGTATCCCCTACGGGGAACTCCTAAGGGCCAAGCGGAATTGCAGCTCAGAGGATTCATTCCTGTCTGAACAAGATATCATGCTCACGAGATTTGCTGAGAGAGGGTACCCCAAGTGGGTCCTCCGTAGAGCAGTTGAAAAGGTCAAAGTAGTGAGCAGAGACACCATCCTAAAGAACAAAGAAAGCGTAGAAGTAAACGATGTCAGTGAGGACGCCACAAGGGTCATTCTTACTTACAATGGGTGTTCAAAGGAAATTAAAAAAATCCTAGTGAAGAACTGGGACATGTTGAGGAAAGATCCCATCATTGGCACCACCATTCCCGACAGACCCCGTATCACCTACAGAAAGGGCCGCAGTATGAGAGACATTTTGGTGCACAGTGATATCACCACCAGTGAGGATAGAGACATCAATTTGCAAGGCTTCTTCCCTTGCGGACACTGCAAAGTGTGTCGCAATAGCCGCATGCGGAAAGAGTTTATGAACACTTGCAACAATGTCTCCATACCCATCCGCCAATTCCTTACTTGCAGTTCCTCATATGTTGTTTATGCACTAGAGTGTCCATGCAATCTTCGCTATGTGGGTAGCACCACACACATGGCCAAAAAGCGGGTAATGGAACACATGAGGGCCATCACTAACAAGGACCAGCATTACCCCATAGCCAGGCACTTCGAGTCACACCAATACTCTGACAGTGCTAAACTGCAATATTTTATCCTTGAACAAGTTGAAATTCGACACAGGGGAGGTAATCGAGAACTCCAGTTGAGGAAACGAGAATCAAGGTACATTATCGAATTGGGAACACGCTTTCCGAAAGGGCATAACATTGACGAAGAAATCGCCATACATTTGCATGAGGAATAGTCTCTGATCCATTGTTGGGGAGATCTGGTTCACGAACATGCAGTCCATGTTTTTTATAGAACTATATGCATGCAGTTGTTTCATTGAATGTAGCATTCCTATGTTTCAAGATTTTAACTTTCTATCTCTCTCCTTTTTACAGGAGGAAAGGAAGGGACTAACTGGATGGAACCGGTACTTCTACATTGGTCCCTAACCTTTTCTTCGAGGCATCATTCTCCTGATGTTCCGGTCACCACAACTAAGAAAGAAAATATTTCTCTTATTTCTTTTCAATTACTGTGTTTTCTATTTTTCTATTTCTTTTTACTCTTCACTTGCACATTTTGTGCACCACTTTCTTTCAATTGTTATTTTGTACAATTTTGATACCTCATTTCAGTTGGACATACCATGCCACTCTTTCCCACTTGGGGAGAATATTTAGTGCTTACAACCATGCTGTCTTTGGTTACATGTACCTTGTTATGTTCTTCCATGCATAATCTATAACTATACAATGCTTGTTACAAGTTTCAGTTCTGGGCAGGATCCACGTAGGACACCTGTGCATTTGTCAGGTTCTACTGACATGTCCCGCATTCTTGGGGCAGGGCAGGGTGCAACACACTATGGGGGATATTCTCAAGAACGTGCGATAATCATCGTCAAAATAGGTTAACGCAATTTTTCATATCGCCGTCTATCACGGGAAAATAACTCTGTGTCGTCTCATTCTCAACACGGCGGTAACATGCGATAGTTTCCCGAGAACGCCACAAATGTCCGCGATACAACTACCGCGACGGCGATAAAAAAGGAAACCCGAACGTGAAAAAAGCTGCGATGGGCCCAACTGCGATAAAAATCCAGCGAAAAGCAGCGCCAGGCCCGCAAGTCCCACAAGCAAGGCGGGAACAAACACTACAAAAGCTGCAAAAAAACCACCTACAAAACACAAACAACTGCAAAGCACCATTGAGGGAGCCGGAGCAAGTACAGAGGACAACCAGAACCCCACAAGCCACACGGAGGAACAGCCTGGGACCTCGGGGACAGGGAAGGGCAAGGAGAAGAAGAAGAGGAAGACGCGTCTCAGTCCGCAGGGAACCAGGATCCTCATTTCTGAGGTAACAGAACACCACCACCAACTGTTCATCACCTCCACTGTGACATTGGCAACTAAAAATACAATATGGCAGTCCATCTTGGCCAAGGTGAATGCAGTCGGAGTGAAGAGAAGGGAAGTGGACGACTGCAAGAAGCGCTGGACTGATGTGAAGCGCAAAACCAAGCTGAAAACCGCTGCCAACCTGAGAGCAGCAATGCAGACTGGAGGTGGGAGTCCAGCGACACACCAGGAGCTGGATGAGATGGAGGAAATGGTGACCCGAGTCATCATTAGGGAGACGGTGGCAGGAGTTGGTGGACCGGACACTGCACAACATGACCTGAGCCAACAGCAACAGGGTGAGTAACGACCAGGGACTGGGGGGACGGGGGGAGATGGGCACAATGGCACACATGCACAAGTAAGCAGAGCACATCTGCAGACAAACCATGCCCAAGAGTCACAACACCGACCAAGAGCCCAATTTACCCAAGTCTGCAACATCTCAGCACTGTATAAGCACAGAAGTGAAAGGCACACCGCCTGAATGGGAGAATGGCCAGCCAAATCAGAGCTGAAGGGGCAACACACCCACAATGCAGCACACACACAGAAGAATCAGAGCACCACAACATTGACAACAATGTGGCACAAACTGCAACACTCTCACAACAGAACAGAGGACACAACTGCTGCCGCTTGTGTGTAGTAAATGGCCATTCGCATTTGGCATAGCAGGAAACTGAGCTGACAATGGACAAGTACAACCACACATTCCTGATGGTGTAGAAATGTCAACTGTCGCGCATCAAATAGGCATCTCATCACAAGCATTCACAATGTACATTGGCATGCAGTCCGTTAGTAAAGTTGTACAATGCGCGGACATACATGTGAACACAGTGTCAATATGCATCTCCCCTTCACATTGCAGAGGGAGAATCAACACCTCCTGCAGAGCAGACACAACAACTCAGCACTGATGACGAAGACGACCTCCCCAACATCAACATCGACACAGACGCCCTCCAGCAGCACATGGACAGCTTCGGCACCCCACCTCCAGGAGCAGGACAGCCCAGCTGCATCGAGGAGACCCCACCCCCTGCACAGACCACACAGCAGGAAGCACCCACCACCACGGCTGTCTCCCAGGACCCCCACGACCAACACATGGCATTCCAACGCCGTGTGTTAGGGTGCCAGGAGAAGATGGCTGATCAGCTGCGGGTGGGGTTCGACCTCATGGCAGCCAAACTAGATGCCATACGTGGGTGTCTAAGTCCCATCAGGGTCCATTTACAGTCCCTAACTGACACCCACTGTCCGCTCCATGCTCTCCAACAATACATGGCTGACATCGCTGGAGTCATGACTCGGAGACAAGAACAACTGTCTAGTCAGAGTGGCTCCATCGATGTCAGCCGGGAGTTGGGGCACATGCAGAGGATCATGGAGAACATGGAGCGGATGCATGCGGAACGATTGGCTGCCACGGCTGCACACCAGCGAGATGTAGCTGGGAACTTCCATGCCCTGCAGATCCTCGTCATGGCATTGCCGCCACACGGCCTGGCGCGGATGACTGCTGCTGCTACTACTCCATCCACATCTCCGCCCCCTGAAGTGTCCGTGCCACACAGTGCGGCAGACCAAACACCACCACCCACATGGAGGCACCTGACACATCAGAGGACGAAGATGACGATGAATCTGGCTTGCAGGCAAGATTGAACTAGTAGCATACATCACCGCCATATGGCCTGTTTCAGCTTGTTACTGCCCTCTGCATCATGCCCTGGAATAACAACTTCCACTGTCCCCCGTTACACTCAGCGACACTCACCTTGGACCTCAACATGGACTGTCATATTTGGATTGGTTACCAATGACACAGCAATCACACTGCGGACTGAAGTCTACCTCTCCAGATGAACCTGTCCATCCCTAAAGGACTCTGGCTGGCCCTCCACGGGGCGACAATGGAAAGTGGGGTTTGCATAGCCCTGTACTGGTCCAGCTGAAACACCCCACTGAATGCGAATAAAACATTCAAATTCACACTGATGTGTCATGGCCCTGATCAATTAAGCATGAAAGTTTTGATGAATGTAGGGACAGTGATTCAACATAAATGGTACTCCCTGGGTAATGCTATCAATGCACATGTATGGCCGTGACCCAGATAGGCAGTGAGACACACATCGTCATTCAAAACAACTCACATCACAGTTGAAAATAAGTGAATGTGCGTAGACTTTATTGGCATATGCGTGCCAGTACGGGCAAGAGAAGTGCCACAACATGCAGACCAAGGCAGCAGTATGTCAGAATGAGGAACGTTGCCAAGCGCCGCTGTCCACTCCGAGGGGAGTGCCTCACCTTTCACAGGTGTGTGTTACCCCGCGTGGTTGTCCGCCCACGTATTCGGGGTCCAGGCGAATGCAGCCATGTCCACTGTTGTCGTGGGATATGTGACCAGAACCCCAAGATGCAACAAGGTGTCGGGACATGTGCAATGGGTTCCAAACTGTTGTGGCTGCAGGTACGTAGTTACACGTCCATGAAAGCGAGTGCAGCTTCGTAGGCAATCATTTCCAACATGAGGTCGTTGTCGACTCCATCGAACAGGATGGCGAGGCTAGCCATTAGCAGGTCCGGACAGATGTGCTGCGTCCACCCCCTGTCACTAATTAGCACTACAGCCCAATAGGGGAGCGTCTCAATGTGGTCACTGCACACGAGAAGTTCTGCAATTTCCCAGGTCCAGCTGCCAGCATGTATGCCAAGTATCCAGGCATCCCATAGACGGGAATCACGGTGACACTCCTGGTCGTGGGCCAACAGGGGGCGCGCACACATGTCGAAATCCAGTTCGGCTACCGTCCTGTTGGATAGGCAGACATCCATGGACCACTCGAATATGCACGATCGACAATGCAAGACAGGCTGAACGCAGGTGACGTTGGCAAGGCGGGAGCTCAGCCGGTAACTGACCCGCAGCACTACCGATGGCAGTGCCCCCAGTAAGTGCAGCATACGTGCACGGTACAGTTCCACGTGACAGGGGTTGTGCATGTGTCCGGGATGTTCTGCCATTGCGTTAGTGGCCCTGGTTGAAGCGGCACTGTTCTGACCTGCGCCAGTTCTGTGGATGAAATGCCACAGCTCGGATCAATAAGTTGTTTAACTGTGCGACGGTTGTACGCCTGGGATGGAGTGGGAGTAAGTGTGAAGGCCATTCCATGCAAGATGACTCCGAGAAAGGCCTTCTGTGTGTGGGGTGTGTATGTGTTGGTCTTTCTTCGGGCTGTGCGTAGTGTGGGAGTCGTCCTCAACTGCTATTGTATCTGTCAGGGGGGTGCCGGGCACATGCAATTCCGAGGTCGGATGTGCAGATGTGCTTCCGCCTGATAGTTCAGACAAAGGAGCATTCATCCCTAATGTCAGTTTGTCATCTGCTTGCATTCAGGAATTGTGATGTGTTTTGTTGGGTGTGGGGTGGGATGTGTGCGACATGACTTGCATGTGGCAAATGAGCGGCATCACTGTGTGTTACGTTGCCTCACAGCTGCTCCTCCCTCCCCCCGAGCCTATTCACTTGTGTACGCTGCGCGGTTGCATCACTTGCACTCCAAAGGCAAACCATTGCCATGCCTGTCTGCGCATGTCCACAAGCCTGACAACGACACTGTGATGTTGGCCGTTGAAGGTGGGCGACCACGTGAGTGTAGGCCTATGGTAAGGATAGTGCGGACACAGATGTAGAGTTCATGCCTGGCTGAACTCGCGCTGCGATTAAGGCTAGGCATTTGGCCCATGCTGCGGCAATACAGATACACACAACACTTGGCATGTATGAGGCAAGACCCCGAGCGGTCTTGCGCTCCTTCATTTCTCCGTTCGTGCGAGACCGCCCTCCGGATGCATGCTACATTGCAACATTGTCAATTGCGGGCCGGGTGGCGCCAACACTACAACAGAGACACACGCATTAGTTACTTCCTTGTCCAGGCCAGAACTGAACCACGCCCTGAGCCCCGGGCTAATTCTACACACCCCTGCGCTGGACTGACGTACGCCGGCCCAGCCCACTCTGCTTACGCTTACAAGGGGGGGGGGAGGGAGGAGAAAGCTACATGTCCAAGGTCTTACCCACTGCCTGAGGTGACATGCTTGCGTCCGCTGTCCACAGCACGATGTGATGTTGTAGGGCCCGGGGCCATCACGCATACATAATGACCACACGGACACACTTAGATGTATGGTGGAACTGGCTACGGGCACGTGCGCCCGGCCCCTTTTTATTACCAGGGTCACATGTCCAGTGACGCCTGTGCTGGATGGGTGTGGGGTGAGTGTAAGCCAGCCCTCAGGGAGTGGTTGGTGCTGGCAAC
The DNA here is from genome assembly GCA_963921515.1 of Calotriton arnoldi. Taxonomy (NCBI): domain Eukaryota; kingdom Metazoa; phylum Chordata; class Amphibia; order Caudata; family Salamandridae; genus Calotriton; species Calotriton arnoldi. Next base: position 3,146,919 of record CAWUFW010000424.1, on the reverse strand, counting down.
AACTAGAACAGTGATCATCAGATCACACAGACAGATTCAATCATAAAGGGTCCATGACTTGTGGTGCACTGAGGCAGGGGCACCAGCTCTGACATCACACACACGAGACTCAATCATAAAGGGTCCATGACTTGTGGTGCACTGAGGCAGGGGCACCAGCTCTGACATCACACACAGAAGATTCAATCATGAAGGGTCCATGACTTGCAGTGCACTGAGGTAGGGGCACCAGAACTGGTCTCACACACAGAAGATTACATCATGAAGGCTCCATAACTTGAGCTGCACTGAGTTCGTGGCACCGGAAGCGCTCGGCGGGTGCGCGGCCTGCAATGATGCGTCGTCCGGGCGGGCCGCCCTGGAAGCAATGTCTGTTGCCTACTGGACTGCGCCATAAATAAATCAAGACTGAATTTGTATTGTGAGCCCTGCTGACCGCAGTGTAGGCCGGAGGCAGCGGTCACCAATTGCCCACAGCCACGTGGTGATGACTTGAGCTGCACAGAGTTAGTGGCACCTGGAGCGCTCAGCGGGTGCGCGGCCTGTGATGATGCGTCGTTTGACTTGGGGGACCTGCTGACCGCAGTGTAGGCCAGAGGCAGCGGTCAGAAAGGGCCCACAGGCACTTGATGATGACTTGTGGTGCACTGAGTTAGTGGCACCTGGAGCGCTCAGCGGGTGTGCAGCCAGCGATGATGCCTCGTCCGGGCGGGCCGCACTGGAAGCAATGTCTGTTGCCTACTGGACTGCGCCATAAATTAATCAAGACTGAATTTGTATTGTGAGCCCGGCTGACCGCAGTGTAGGTCGGAGGCAGCGGTCAGAAAGGGCCCACAGCCACGTGATGATGACTTGTGGTGCACTGAGTTAGTGGCACCTGGAGCGCTCAGCGGGTGTGCAGCCAGCGATGATGGCGTGTCCTCGCAGGTCAGGATTGGATTTGATTTGAGCGCCCTGCTGACCGCAGTGTAGGCCGGAGGCAGCGGTCAGCAAGGGCCCACAGCCACGTGGCAATGACTTGAGCTGCACAGAGTTAGTGGCACCTGGAGCGCTCGGCGGGTGCGCAGCCTGCGATGATGCGGCGTCCGGCCGGGCCGCCCTGAAAGCAATGTCTGTTGCCTTCTGGACTCTGCCATAATTAAATCAAGTCTCAATTTGAATTGTGAGCCCTACTGACCGCAGTGTAGGCAGAAGGCAGTAGTCAGCGCACACATTACTCCGCGGTGCTGTGCCGCTGGGTGCGCTGGGGGCCTGTGTCACAGAAGCCAGCATTCGGCTGAGGAGGCTGGCGGTCATTGCGGCGGACTCGTGGCAGGGTGAGGGGCGCCGCCCTGGTAGACGCGTTGGCCATCCCGGAAGTGAACCACGCCCAGTACCCGGGTCTATTTATTCACACTCCTACACTGGTGTGGCATACGCCGGACCAGCCCACTGCGCTTCCGCGTTCGGGGGGGGACGCAGCTACATGAGCGAGGTCTTCCCCACTGCCTGAGGTAAGATGGTTGCGTCCACTGTCCACAACACTGCACACACCAGCAGTATGTGTCCACAGGGACATGTCTGTGCTCTGCATACTGGAGTCTGTCCAGCACATCACCGCCACACTTGGCATTGTGTACATTCTTATTCAGGGGTGACTTGCCTCCTTCACACATACTTGGTTCCCACCTCTCCCTACATTCTGCAATTGTGTGGCTGAGGAGCCATGCCGTTTTCAGGAGGTCAGCTGTCTTGTTCTGCGTTGCCTCAGTGGTAGTCCGGGGGGAGAGAGAGTGGGGGCCTGGGGGTGGTGGCGGTGGGTGTGGTGGTCCTCTTGGGTCTCCGAGCGGCATGATCATTTGATCCATGACGTGTTGGTCTTCAGATGTGGCTCTGGCCTGGGCTCCCTCTGTACTGCAGGTTTTCATCCTACTTAAGATCAGTAATGAGCAGGTGTTAAGTTCCTGCTGCTAACGTGCCTTATCGCCAGTTTTTGTCGGGCATCGCAGATCTGGCTGGTCGTTGAGAATATCGCGAAGTGGTGTTTTCGTGTGTTTTTGCATTGGAACGCCTACTCTGCATGTCATTAGCGTTGTCTGTCGCTCTCATCCTTGGCGATGTGTTTTACGGCAGCTATCGCAGGAAAACTGGCGATGTCGACAGTTTGCACCAGCTTGTGAATGGGACGAAAAGTCTATCGCTACTTTTGCAGCGCTAAAGTGCCGATAAATCGGCGATGGCTCCTTGAGAATATGCCCCTATGTGGTGTGCACCGTGTGTTTGGCACAGACAATTTTGCAATCATCATGCCTATATCAGTAATTGATATTGCATTCCACGATGCAGTACGCAACGATGTACTGTTACAAGGTACAGTTCAGGGTGAGAACCAGGCAGGGCGCCTATGTATTTGTCAGGTCCGGCTGCCATGTCCCGGAGTCACGGGGCATGACAGGGTGCAACACACTATGTGGTGTGCACAGTCTGTTTGGCACTGGCATAATACTCTTGCACATGTGGGTATTTACCTAATGGAGATCAACCATGTCTAACGTAATACAATTATGCAATGTATCTGTGTATGTATGATGAAGTTTGTGACGGGCCAGTGATGAATTTGCAATTTCAATGCTTGACGTGTAACACTGGTTATGTATCCATTGTAAGATGGCGGCAATTTTTACTGGGTTTTCACCTTGGTTTCAACAGCATGTCCAGTCTTACTTCAGTTTCTATCATTGTGTATGTAATAAGGTTGCATTTCACTTCCACTTTGTGTGATCAAGGGCGCTTGATGTCCGAAACTCGTCACATCTCGTTTTATGGAGTAATAAATCGATCGTTTTTGGAAAACATGGCATGGTCTCTGAGAGCGCTTATTATTGTGCAGTGTTATTGGAGATATATATATATATATATATATTCACTTAAAAAAAACACAGGTTTCAGGGACGTTATAGTTAGGCTGCCATTTCACTCGTACAAAACCAGAGAAATTCGTCCGTTATTGTTAGGTGAGCTAACTATAACTCGCGCCCCCGCAATGCACTGCTCATGACGTCACATATTACATCACTGATGACATCATCCAGTCACTGAGTGTTCCTAAAAAGTTTAAGAATATTATATATATATATATATATATATACGCCAATGTGTATTGAAGAATGAGTGGGTGTATGAGTGTCTGAATGGATGATTTAGTGGGTGCGTGACTGACTGTATAAGTGAGTGATTGAACATGTGCTAGTGAATGCATGGGTGAATGACTAATCTGTGTGAATGTCTGTATCAGTCTGTCAGCTGGTGTGTAAGTGGCTGCATGGGTTGGTGAGTATCTACATGAGTGTCTATGTGGGTTGATTGGTTGTCTGAGTACCTGTATGGGTGCCTGAGTGTCTTTGTGGGTGGGTGGAGGGGTGTGACTCCCTGCATGGATGTGTGAGTGGGGGATTCACTGGGTGTATGGGTTCATGAGTGCGTGTGCGAGGGGCTGTATGGGTGAGTGAGTGTGCATATGGCTGTGTTCGTGAGTGGATATCTCAGTGGTATATGTGTGAGTAACTACATATGTGAAAGGCAGTATATGTAAGTGTTGGAGTATATAAGTGACTATATGTGAGAGTGAGGATTGTGAGTGACTATGGATGAGTGTGTGCTTGTGTCAGTGATTGTATAAGAGAGTAAGTATGGTTAGTATCTGTATGAATAAGTGAGATGGTGTGTGTAACTGTATAGGTGAGTAAATGGCAATGTGATTGATTCTTTGCGTGACTGACTCGGTGTGTGAGTAACTCTGGGTGAGTGGCAGTGTGTGTGTCTGTATGGGTATATGATTGCATATATCAGTGGCTCTATAGATGAGTGACTGCGTGAATGAGTGACTGTATGGGTGAGTGAGTGGATGTGTGCACACCTATGAATCAGTGAGTTGGTATGTACTAACTGATATTGGTGTGTCTTTGGTTTCGAGAATGGTTGTCTATTTTAGAGTGGGTGTCTCAAAGGTTATATTACGGTGTGAAGAGGTGTATCAAATATTAAGTGGATGATGTCATTTGAGATGTCATCAGTGATGTCACTGACCATGTCATGAGTGATGTAATATGTGATGTCATCAGCAGTGCATTACGGGGGTGCGAGTTATAGTTCGCTCAGCTAACTATAACGGCTGAATTTCTCTTGTTTTGTACGAGTGAAATGTCAGCCTAACTATAATGTCCCTGAAACCTGTGGTTTTTTCAGTGAATTTCTAAGGTTTTTTAAATGCTAATTCCCAACTATAACGTCCCTGAAACCTCTGGTTTTTTCAGTGAATTTCTAAGGTTTTTAAAATGTTAATTCCTAACTATAACGTCCCTAAAACCTCTGGTTTTTTCAGTGAATTTCTAAGGTTTTTTAAATGCTAATTTCTAACTGTGCCTACATAGGTAGGACATGTGCAGAAAGAGGAAGAAAGTCGCAGAAAGAAGCAAGAGAAGTGCAGAAAGAGGCATGAGAGGTGCAGAAAGAGGAAGAGGTGCAGAAAGAGGAAGAAAGGTGCAGAAAGAAGCAAGAGAAATGCAGAAAAAGGAAACAGAAGTCCAGAAAGAGGAAGAAAGGTGCAGAAAGAAGCAAGAAATGTACAGAAAGAACAGAGGTGCAGAAAGAGGCCTAGTTTGACTGTGCCTTACAACAGACTCGTACAAAGTAGCCTAATCACTAATCCTTCTCCCAAGAGGTCTTAAACCTCACTTTTCCCTTGAAGGTTCACTATTAATCGACTGCTCAGAATGTTAGGCCTACCAAATATAAAACAGCAATCCTAAGCATATCACTGTTGTAAGTCTGACCAAGTTTGTGAAGGTATGCATGCGTGTCCCTGCTTTTACCCTAGTGACATGTTACATAAAAATAAACATACAAATACTTGAATACCTGTCCTTTAAACAGCATACTCTGTAAATATGTGTACAAAAAGGTGTATGTATTTCTTTCTGCTCATAATACAGGGCACATGGTTATTCAATAGTATATTTGAGGGGCTCTGTAGCACCTATATACATATGACATGTCTGCCTGTGCAACTGAATGACAGAACAGAACTGAGAACATTTAACCACCAATAGGAGAAGCTACCCACTTTTTAAGCTACCATCTTCAGATGCATAACACATGTAAGAATACATGTACAAGTAGACATATGCTCATTCACGAGAGCACGCAGACCTTTAAACTTGACAGCTTGCACTTCCCATTTGAGTACAGAAAGAGGCAAGAGAAGTTCAGAAAGAAGCAAGAGAGTTGCAGAAACAGGCAAAAGAGGTGCAGAAAGAGGGAATAGGGGTGCAGACAGAGGCAAGAGAGGTGCAGAAAGAAGGAAGAGGGGTACAGAAAGAGGCAAGAGGGGTACATAAATTTGCAAGAGGGGTGCAGAAAGAAGCAAGAGCAGTGCAGAAAGAAGCAAAAGAGGTGGAGAAAGAGGCAAGAGGGGTGCAGACAGAGGCAAGAGGGGTGCAGAAAGAGGGGTGCAGAAAGAGGCAGGAGGGGTGCAGAAAGAGGCAAGAGGGGTGCAGAAAGAGGCAAGAGGGATGCAATAATTTGTGAGAGGTGCAGAAAGAAGCAAGAGCAGTGCAGAAAGAACCAATAGAGTTACAGAAAGAGGCAAAAGAGATGCAGAAAAAAGAAAGAGAAGTGCAGAAAGAACCAACGGAGGTGCAGAAAGAGGAAGAAAGGTGCAGAAAGAAGCAAGAGAAATGCAGAAAGAGGCAACAGAAGTCCAGAAAGAGGAAGAAAGGTGCAAAGAGAAGCAAGAGATGTGCAGAAAGAACCAACAGAGGTGCAGAATGAGGCAACAGAACTGCAGAAAGAGGCAAGAGAGTTACAGAAACCGGCAAAACAGGTGCAGAAAAGGGTAACAAGGGTGCAGAAAGAGGCAAGAGAGATGCAGAAAGAGGGAAGAGGGGTGCAGAAAGAGGCAAGAGGAGGGGTGCAGAAAGAAGCAAGAGAGGTACAGAAAGAGGCAAGAGAAGTGCAGAAAGAAGCAACAGAGTTGCAGAAGGAGGCAAGAGAAGTGCAGAAAGAGGCAATAGAGTTGCAGAAACAGGCAAAAGAGGTGCAGAAAGAAGCAAGAGCCGTGCAGAAAGAACCAACAGAGGTGCAGAAGGAGGCAAGAGGGGTGCAGAAAGAGGCAAGAGGGGGGCAGGAATTTGCAAGGGAGGTGCAGAAAGAAGCAAGAGCAGTGCAGAAAGAACACACAGAGGTGCAGAAACAGACATGAGGGGTGCAGAAAGAGGCAAGAGAAGTGCAGAAAGAAGCAACAGAGGTGCATAAGGAGGCAAGATAACTTCAGAAAGAGGCAAGAGAGGTGCAGAAAAAGGCAAGAGAGGTGCAGAAAAAGGCAAGAGAGGTGCAGAAAAAGGGAACAGGGTGCAGAAAGAGGCAAGAGAGGTGGAGAAAGAGGAAAGAGGGGTGCAGAAAAGGCAAGAGAAGTGCAGAAAGAAGCAACAGAGGTCCAGAGGGAGGCAAGAGAAGTGCAGAAAGAAGCAAGAGCAGTGCAGAAAGAACCAACAGAGGTGCAGAAGGAGGCAAGAGGGGTTGCAGAAATTTGCAAGAGAGGTGCAGAAAGAAGCAAGAGCAGTGCAGAAAGAAGCAAGAGGGTGCAGAAAGAAGCAAGAGAGGTGCAGAAAGAAGCAAGAGCAGTGCAGAAAGAACCGACAGAGGTGCAGAAACAGACAAGAGGAGTGCAGAAAGAAGCAACAGAGGTGCAGAAGGAGGCAAGAGAACTGCAGAAAGAGGCAAGAGAACTGCAGAAAGAGGCAAGAGAGTTGCAGAAACAGGCAAGAGAGGTGCAGAAAAAGATAACAGGGGTGCAGAAAGAAGCAAGAGAGGTGCAGAAAGAAGCAGGAGAGGTGCAGAAAGAAGCAAGAGAAGTGCAGAAAGAAGGAACAGAGGTGTACAAAGAAGCAAGAAGGGTGCAGAAAGAGGCAAGAGAGGTGCAGAAAGAGGTAAGAAGGGTGCAGAAAGAGGCAAGAGGGGTGCAGAAAGAAGCAAGACAGGTGCAGAAAGAATCCTGTCCTTCCTTTTTAAAAAAAAAAAAACAATTGGAGGAGGGCACGTGGCCCTCCTCCTGAGGCCAATTTTGGCCCTGTGGACCCCATCCCCCGGGGCCTGGCCTTATTTTATTTTTATTAATTGAAAAGGGGAGGGGGCCAAGTGGCCCCCCTCCCGGGCCATTTTTGGCCCCAGGGACCCCAACCCCCGAGGCATGGCCTCTGTGTTGGGGACCGCGGGGGAGCCCCAATGCCCCTGCAGTCCCTGCCGGCTCCCTGCCTCCTGGGGGAGCCGGCATTGCTTTTGGGCAAAGAGAGCTGCTGACATGCAGCTCCCTTTGCCCAAAAGCAATTCTGCTTCGCTTCATGGAAGCGAGAGCAGTTTTCCTGCTCTCACTTCCATGAAGCCCTGCCATAGCAAACTGCAATGTCCAGGGGGTTACACCCCAGGAAATTGCTGGAGCCGGCCCCTGGGGGGTGGCGGTCCCCAGGGCCATGGAGGGCTCCACGAGGGGGACCACGCGGCCCCCCTCCAACATATGTTTAAAGTAGCAGGGAGGTGGCGGGCTTCGGGGCAGTGTGGTGGGGGGCAGGAGCCCCCCTACACCTTTTTAATTTAACAAAAAGCCCCGGGGAGGTGGCGGTCCCCGGGGCTGAGGGGGGCCGCGTGCCCAGCATATTAATTATAAACAAAGTCTCGGGGAGGTGGCCTCCCCAGGGCTGCGGGCCCCCCCACCCCCCGAGGGCCCCCACACCATATTTTAACACTGCCCCCGAAACTTGGCCCACCCGGGGGCTTAAACGAAGCGCTTCGTTTAAAAAAAAAAAAAAAAAAAATCGGTGGGATTCGCGCACCGTCCGCAAATCCCACCGAATTTCTTTTTTACAAACAAATGCTTCTTTTGGCCCTTGGGGTCCCTGTGGGACCCTCTGAGCAGGCCTAGGGGGTCAGGGTGTTCGTACCCTGCCCCCTTTTTTTATTTTTTAGCATTTTTTTCACCTTTTTTCTTGTGACTTGGTTCAACCGAGTAACAAGATGGCTGCCAACACTTCCTGGTCACCAGATACTAATATTTATTTATGTATAATTTTCTCAGGAACTACTGAACGGATTTACACCATTTAAAAAAATGTCGCTTTCTGAACCAAGCCCTACCTTTTTGCCAAGTTTGGCATAATTCTGTTCAGCAGTTCGGGCTGTAGCCTTGTCTAAAGTTTCCTATGGAAATTACCATGGAGAAAACGTGTTTTGGGACCCCCTTTTTTCTCAGCCCCGCTTGACGAATCACCAGGAAGCTTTCAAGACAGGAGCTGACTGGAGTGGGCCATTAGTTTTGAAAATTTTGCGAAGATTCGTCAAACGGCCCCAAAGATATTGGCAAAAGAAAAAAACACTTTTTGAATAGAAACAAGGTCCTAACTATAACTACCTACTGGCGACAGCCAGTAGGTGATGATAATATATATATATATATATATATATATATATATATTGCCAGACCTCCACTGTGGTGACCATAGCGCAACTCCTTTGTTGCTGGCAGGGAGAATAATGTGGTATGGAATTGGTGGAGATTTCTCTGCCCAAGTTTCCTGCAGCAAGATCACCTGGAATGATCTTAACTAGGCCTGCCAATCTTGGTCATCCAGTTTAGTCAGCAGGCTATTGATGTTCCACGAGCATATCAGTACGCAGGCTGCATGGCCAGGGGTGGTTTTATTGGAATATGCGCTTCATTGCTGTGGTCTTTATCTACACAATGCCCCCGACACCCAGCTTCTGTCGTAGCCCTTGGTTTTTTGCTGGAGACGTACTAAGAGAGCCCCATAAGACTGAGTATACTTGATTTGGACCACTGTTGTTTCAGTGTTCAATTGCCTGGTTTTCTAGTGGATGGGGGTAGGCCGGTTCTTTAAAGGAGGTTTCTTGAATCCTCCATCCTTTTAAAATCTGGGCAGCTCTCAGTACCTATTTAGCTACTTCTGCTAACTCCTAGGTGAACCTGGTTGTTTTGTTGGACTGTCCTGGTCTGGATTCGATGAACTTCACTGATATTATGGGCCTTATTTATGAAAAGTGTTGCATTGTTGCAGTAAAATAGCAATGCAACACTTTTCAGTGCGCCCTCCTTGCAACACCATGGATGCGCAGTATTTACTGTACGGCACTCCATGTGGCAAGGTTTGACAGATACGTCAGGAATCTGGACGTATCTGTCAGTGCAAAAATGGCGCATTGCTGGAGTGTGTCTGGAAACAGACGCAACTCCAGCAATGTGTCATTTCACATGGGGCAAGCCCCATGTGAAAAGGCCTGTGTCACCTCTTACGCCTGAGGCGTAAGGGTTTTATGCATTGAGGCTGTAGAAGTGTCGCAGTGAAATCTCATAGATTTCACTGCAACACTTCTACGAGCCTTTTCTGCGCCGGAACACCCACCCTGCATACATTATACCTGACGCAGGCATAATGTAGTGCAGGGGTTTACAACGTGATGCATCTGTCTAGATGCGTTACTTTGTAAATATGGCGCAGTGTGGCGCATTTTTTACACCGGCGCAGAGTCACAATAAGTGACGCAATGACGATATAAGGGCCTCATAAATAAGGGGCAATGTCGCTTGATCTTATGCCTTTTGCTTCAGGCATTTCTTGGAAGAGGAGTAGAATGTTCTCTCGGAACAGTACATAGCAGCTCCCTCTAGACTGATATTCTGGGTCCATCAATGTCACCACGCTTTCCCCAGGATCCAGTGGGGAAGACTGGTGCAGACTGTGGGGGGGTGGTCACTCCCTCACTTTCTGAACCCAGTCTCGCTTGGACCCTGCTGGGGTTAAGTCGTTGCGGATGTCCGCTCTATTAGAAGTAAGTAAGGGCTAAAGGGTGTGACCTCACTGTTTAATCCATGTGAAAATGACCATGTGGTCGCTTGTTTCGGCCCTCTCACCTGCTCTGTTTGTTCTTCTAGTTGGTTGGGGGGGGGTTTGAGAGGACTTTGGGTTTACCTTCCACCAGGAGGACTAATGCCATTGCCTTGTGTGTTTCACTGATGATCACCTGCGTGTCGCCAGTCTCGAGCAGCGATAGCTGCCCATGAGCATTTACCATAAGCTGTAGTGTCGGTTACCTTTTGTGCATCCTGCAGGTGCCGTTTGTTTTGGCTGTGTATTGTGTCCGCTGTGGCCGCCTCCTTCCAAGTTGTATGCCCTTTGCTATGTTTGGCACCTTCAGGTATCAGGTCTAGGTCGCACTCTTCATCTCGTTCAAGACTTTAGCTCAGATGGCGGCCTGCATTCTTGAAGATTGAGTATATATTACAATCATCTACCGGTTTCAGCTTCTTATTTATCGCCTTATGGTGAGTCTTGTCTTGAGGTTTATTGACTTTTTGAAAATCAACAGGTGCCCTGTTTCCTTTCGGACCTTTGCCCCTTCCTTTGGCTGCTAGTGTTGTTGTTCCTGGCGAGAATGGGTCCTGGACCGTGAGCTTGGTGCGCTGAAACGGGCTTCTTCGGCTCAGGGTGCCCTGTGGTGTGGAAGTTCCGACGCTCTTGGCATAGTAACCATAGTTGCAGCTTTCCTGGCAGAGGTTCCTGGGTCTTTTTGGTGTGTTATCAGTGGTTTGAAATTGTCCGGTGGGTCCCCCGATGTATTCTTGTTAATCAGTTTTCCTGTTTTTAATGTAGATTTAAGATCCTCAAACAGGATGGCAGTGTTTCTAGCTTGTCCAGGATTGGTGAACAAGAACACATAGGACTAAGTGTTTCTGCAGCGTGTTGAGCTTGCTTTATGAGATTGCTCACATCTGCTATTTTCTTGTCAGTGTTGGATATGAACACTGCCATAGTATTTAAGAGTGTTATTTGAGTGTCCATTTTTTTTTGTTGATAATGGAGGGTTTTTACAGAGGATTGAAATGTTCTTAGTAGTGAGGACCAGATGTCCTCTGCATTGACGTTGCTTGAAATGACTTCTGGTGAGGAGGTCTTTATGTTTGGGGTAGCTGCTAATGAGCAGCCCTCATATGATCCCACCATTTCATCCCACTCCTCAGGAGTCAACAAGGGCATCTCATGGTGCTGAGTGTCCAGGTGGACTGGAGGGAGTCTGGTGGGTGTCTTGCAGGAGAGGGTGCTGCCGACAGTCTTTATTATCTTTCTGTGACAATGTCTCAGGCGGTATATTGGGACTGGTAAGTTGCGAATTACTGGTGCACAAGGTGGCTGGGATGCCGTTAGCTGAAGACCGCCTCATTGCTAGGGAGCGGATGTGGCGCAGCAGCCAGAGCTGCTGACTCGGGAGCTGGGTATACGGGTTCGAGTCTTGGCGATGGCGCAACATCCTGTGATTCTAAGCAAATTCCTTAATCTCCCCGTGCCCATGGACAGCGCCGGGATACCCTCACAGGTGATGAGCCATGGTCCGCCACACACCCTTGCAAGGCTTGCTGGCTGAGTGGTTGCTGGGTATTAGTCCCTCGGGTCCCCCTAGGTGAAATAGTCCGGTTGACCTTGCCCGGTGCAGGCTGGACAGGCGAATTGGCAAGCAGGGTGGGTGGAGGGCCATCCAGGCCAATGATCCCGAGTGCTGGCTGAGGCATCGGGCGCTCGTGTCTAGAGCCGAGTGCCTGTAACGCCAACCTGTCGCACCGGCCAAACCTGGCACTGAAGTGCTGGGAGTGCAAGAGTGAGAGCTGGGGGGGAGAAGGGATGATGGGGCTTCTCATCAGCTTTATCAGCTCCCCCATTGGTCCTGGCTTCCCGCTGTCCCCTGCCACAGGTTCGGGCTGGCCGGCAAGCGGCATCCCAGACCTCTCTTGCTGTTGTCGGTATGGGCGGAATGGCGCTCCTGGCGTGGCACTGGAGCGGCAGGGAAGCTACTATCTGACCACGGACCTAGACTTCTCGGGCCAGAGCCCCATGATCCCAGCTACCCCCAAAACGGACCGCAAGTACCGGGATCAGGGCGTGGGTTCATGGGCTTGGGACACAGTGCTCCTATTTCTTTCATATGAAAGAACACCACTCCATGGAGATAAGTGGGTTGTGGGAAGGGTTATGGTGTGACTAGTTATTATAAGGAAAAACTACACTGACATACATTATAAGGATACTGCATATCACCTCAGAGTTTCATGACCTTATAAAGGAACACAGCCTTTAGCCTCATTCCTCTATATGGTAATGGAACTCCTCAGTGACTGCAATATCCTTCTAATGTACGGCCCAGGGTACTTTAGCCCATATATAACTTCACAAATTACAAAACTATAAACACCCTCCACAGAGGCCTGGCCGTACAACGTCTTAATTGGTTTACCTTCAAACTGTTTAAAATCAAATGATTTATCTAGTAGTAAACCTGAAAACCCATACACAGCAGAAAGTATGACTTTCAATGCAGCAGTAGACGGTATGACTTTGTGTGCGTAGCCCTTCAGCGTCAGCTCAATAGATAAGACCCTATATTTACAGTTATAATGGCAAAGGACAAGAGTAATATTTATTCCCTTGGTTGAAAGGCATGGGTATACTCTCTGTAAGGAACAGGAGGCTGGTTTCTTTGTGCATCCCATCTGTTGACCGGGGCCTGACACACTCTTTAAGGAACATATTTTCATCATAGTTTAAATCTGAACATTGATAAAAAGTAACTCTCTAACTTTATTCGATTAAGTTGCCATTCAAAATATTTTTGTTTTTTAGGACACAGTTTGAAGACCTGTATCTTGCTGATGGAGCCCACTCAAACATTTTTTTCTCTAGATCGTCAACCTTTATAGCAGCATTCGAAGTAAAGGGAGAAAACTATCACTTGTTAACATCGCGATACAGTGTAACCTATGTGGCTAAACAATAACCCACTCGACAACTTAAACTGAGTTTAGTATGGTTTGATTATTTAGAAACAAATCAATATAGACCAATCTCAACATGATCATATAGAAATACAGAAAGACTAAGATAAGTCCATATCTCCTGAAGAGATTTACCTTATATAATACAAAGCAGACAACTAACTCTATGATGACGATACAGATAATCAGGAAAGATTATTGAGGATTAAATTACATTAGATAGCTTTCCAAAGTAAGCATGAGCAAGCTATCTCTCCCTACACTACCTTAAAAGGGGCAACCCTAAGCTAAGAAACATTTGGTAAAGGAGTTATCAGAAAGGTATCAGCTGTCAGAGTCTTCAGTAGAAGGCACTCCAACAATGGATCAGGACGCATAAAGCCACAAAAGCAGAAGCATAGGTCTGCTCTCCATTAAATTCTAAGATGACTCCCCTGTCCCTCACTACATTCAGCATAAAATATCAACTGCATTCAGGGTAGATAATCCCACGTGACCTTTGCTAGTGAATTTCCTTGGCTCCGGCACAGCTGGATATTTTCCCACATTGATAAGTTGCAACTTCGTTTGTCCTTGGTCATTCCTCTCCTCTCCCATGAGAACTCGCCTCCTTGCATGTTACGGTGCTTCTCCTTGCCAACTTCGTCTTCTCATACCTCACTATCTAATGAAAACAATACCCTTCTATGCTAACTAATGAGGCCTTATCCATACCTGCAATGCAAACAAAATTCAAGAAAATGCATTCTGCATTGAAGGTTAAATACAAATTACATGTTAGATTTTAGCGTGAGCATGAATTATACTGTTTCTTGAGGCCCACTCTAGTCAACTTTAACAGTGAACCAGGTTACAGAATATGTGCACATTTTTACACACATAATAAATGCAGCTTCTTAATACATGTAGAAATTGTAAAGAATTAGGAAGATGTCATTCGAAATGCACCTGCATGAAAATAATTCTTGTTACACTTATAAATGTTAAATGTTTGTTTACACATTTGCGTTCTATTTTATTAACCTCACATTGGGACACATTTTGTTAACTTCTCTCGTCAAATTAATAAATATTACATTGACATTTATTAATCACGTTCTATACACAGCCTCTTCATATGGAGTACTTTAAATATGCAATACTCCACTCTCCTTAGTAACATTAATCACACAGAATATATTTGAGTGCTAACTACTCATGATTATGATGCACTCCTACGGTATCTCAAATGGGATCAATATTACTCTTCTCCATTACTAACATTAATGATTAAGCTACTATCTTACCATAGAAGGCTAAGTCATTATGTTGCAGCTAAAGTCCTACAGAAGTGAGAACAAATACAACTAAATAGTCAGCCCGTAATAAAGCGTTTATAAGCCTCCCATGGGTGAACATCCTTTTGAATCATTGTGTTATGCCGGGAAATCACTCAAAACAGGGAAGAAAGATGAGGGGGCAAGTTTGATGCATTGACGTCAACACGACAATGGTTTCTAGTCGCTTTATCTTTTGTCTCTTATTGCCAGCAAAAACCTTGGTCCATGAATGCAAGGCCACTAAAATAGACATTAGGCCTCCTGTAAGTCCTATTTTACAGTTAATTTAGAGATAATACTTGTCAATCAACTGAATCGAAAGAGGATTTAAAATCGAACAAAATAAACTGCAAGGTTGCTAGCCCAAGTAGTTTTATGTATAATATAATTAAGAACAAAAATGTGATGCAAAGTTCTTTGCTTAGGACAAAAGCCCGTCTGCTCAAAAGAATTAGGTCGTTCGCGGTGGCCTACTTCTCCAAAGCATGTAATGTGATGTTAACAAATATTTTGGAGAGGAGGTTTCGATTTAACTAAAATATGTACAACATACTTACATAAAAGGGCTTTTAGCCACCTCTCTTCATCCATTGGTCTGTTGTTGTGTCATTCACATTTTGCTTCTGCCTACTACAGCATATAGCATGTGGCAGTCTATTTAAGCCAATCATTAACTTCACTTTCAGTGACTGCATTTTGGTCTTTCACAAGGAGCACATCTGCACTCAAGCTGGTTACCTTCACTGGAGGTGTTTTTTGTTTTTACTTTATCATTACTTTTGTGTTGCCTTTGCGTGTAGAGTCCGATACGATTGCAGGACCCTTCTGATGCACATTCCATCTTTATCACAGCTCATCTCCTGCCAATGCTGATGTAAATTCCTTTTGGAATGTTTTGATTTTTTTGATTTTCTGGCTGCTACTATTAAACAGCATAACAAATTGTGTCCATTTGAAGCCAGCCTGCCTGCCTCGCTTTCTGGCTGCCTTTTCTTTCATTCTCAGAGGCAATGGGCTTGCAGCCAATACCAGATTGATTGACTTTTTAGGTCTGTGTTAGCCAATACCTTTTCATTTTATTAAAATTATGTGTATAACATAGTTACTTATAGGGGTTTCAGCCAAACTTCATGTCAGTGGTTGGTGTCATTCACATTTTTAGCCACCCACTTCAGCAAGCACTAAGGCGTAATGTATCATCCCACTTCTTCCATTGGCTGACTTCACTACTAGTTATGGCATGCCACCCTTTCACAAGGAACACATCCACACACAAAGTAGTTCCCTTCAGTAACAGGGAGTACAATGGTTATCCGTGGGTTTTTTTTTTTTTTTAAACCACAAAAACTTTTTTACCTGTTGCAAATGACTTTTTTAGATGGGTGAGGGCCCAGCGTATTCTCAAACAATAAAGTTTTGCGAAAACCATGACAAACCAAAACAAGAATTGCCAGACGTATTAGCTTGGCCAATGCTTGATTAAAAATTACACTGAATAGCAAATCTTTCTAGCTTTTCTGGATTTGACCTGAGTGCACCGCAGAAATATACAACGGACAAAGGAATGCAGCCCATAGTCTTGGATTCAGTTTATATGCCATAATTGTAATTGGATGAATGGTTTACTGGGCTTAAATTGTCTCATAATATGTTAAATTTGAGTAAATATAATCTCAGCTTCATAAATTCTGGGTGAGCCATTATCCTTAGGAGGAAAAAAAAACAATATTAGATTTAGCATAACTTTGCACAGGTTGTACGAAAACTCACTGGGACTTGTTTATCCAAAAACCACACTGCAAACAACTTCCAAAATTCCTTTGATCAATTGATGAAATGGATAATTCCATTTTATAATTATCTTTACAAATTTAGAAGTGTGTTCTCCTTGAGAAGAATTAGAAGCAAACTCTTTCCTTTTCTTTTGACTTGACCAGACTTCCCGACTAGTTTTTAACCATTCTTTTGGTGGACATCTTTGGCACCATTTCTACACTTTTCTAGCCTTAGCATGATTGATCAACCACAGGAAAAGTCAATTAGAGGCCAAGTGCCCAATGCTTTAAAGTCTTAAATCAATAGGTGGTGCCAACACAGCACTATTTATTTTTATCTTTAAAAAGACATGCTGAAGATAGAAAGTCATCAAGGGATTTTCTGGCACACTGTCCCACAGGTCCGTCATGCGTTGATGCTCTTCATCAGCACGCATTGCTTTGTACTGATGGGAGGCGGGCTGAGAAGTGAGGATTCAAGAGTATCACCGAATCAGGCTTGCAGAGGCAGCTGATGCCACATGCTCTCTCGCTGGTCTGCAATGCGGCCCCTTTTTTCTTGTGTGTTTAGCCTCTGCAAAATGCCTGGCAAAGAGAAAATGCTTGTGCAGAAGTCAGTGGTTAGCGGTCACAGATAGGTTGATTTTTAGCTGTGCATGTCAGTGTATTCCGGTGACTGTTAGATATGTGGATCTGCCTTTATTGTTTGTGGACAATTTGGGCCTCATTTAGGAGGCTCTACCGGCACTTTCGAGGTGCCGGAACATCACTTTTTTGACGTTCCGGTGGCGCAATGTGCCACTGGCATATTTATAAGGCCACGTAAAGCCACGTTAGGTGGCTTTTCATGGCCTTATAAACATGTGCCCCTTTTACGCAAAAAACTGCGTGAAAGGGGCGTTCTATTTGTGTTGCTGGGGGCATTCCCAGCAACATCCATGGCTTTTTGACACTGCCCCAGATTTACGAGAAATCGTAAATCTGAGCCAGCGCCAAAAACTTACGCCTCCCCAGGGGAGGCGTAAGGGAGGCACAACGAGGAGAAATATCTTTATTTCTCCTCGTTTTACTTTTTCCTATGTGGCTGCAGATGCAACATACATAGAAAGAGGAAAAAGCCTCATGTAATTGTTTTTGTGCAGGAAGGTTCCCTTCCTGCACAAAAATAATCATCACCGCAACGCAGGCACCATGGTGCAAGTGTGCCTGCATTGGCCCATCTAATAGATACAGCGTATTCCTACCGTTTTCTTTTGCCGTAGGGCAGCTCAGCAGCAAGTCCTGCTGCGCTGCCCTACGGCAAAAAACCCATAAATGAGGCCCTTTATTCTCAGGATAGTCGCACAGATTATTACAACCAGAGACTGAAACGTTGACAACAATCCAAGATCAGGCCAACAAACTGACATTTGATACTTCACATGCAGAAATAAAGAGACTTTCAAAAGCCCCTCCATGTATTGATTGACTTAGCATTTTGATGTGGACTTTTTGCAGTGTGCTATCTGTTTGACCCTTCATGTATTAAAATAACTTTTATCATTGTGTGATTCATTGAAAAACGAACTGTGGTAAATAAATCAATGTTTGTATGTATATGTACACCTGAGATAGAGTATGTTTTCATATAAGTAAAGAAAAATGCCTCTTTATGAATTATTTCTGCGTGGATTGGATTTAGCTGAGACCAATCATTTTAACTACAGATATAATCACTATAAAATGATTACTCCTTCAGTAGTCTCTCTGTATATGTTTTGCTTGCACATACCCTATCTCATGGGGACCCTGGAGGGAGTCAAAATGAAATATGGGGGCAAATAATGCTGTTATTTCCTCACCTGGCACCTGAAAATATGAAGATCAGTTGAACGCATTGAAAAAGAAGTTCCTGAAAAGGAGATACACTACCCACTGCGAAGCTCAGGGTTACACACAATAAAACAGAACATCTTTTCTGGGGCTCAGAGAGTGCTGAAGAAATCCTGAAATCTGTTAAAAAAACAGGATAGGGAAGATGGAGAGCGGTGAATGAGTTTGGGAGAAGTGAAATGATCAAACTCTCTTTAGGTATGGACAGCTAGCCTAGTTTCCAATCCTAGGGACTCTGAATAGCTGAATGTTGTTACAACAGTTAAGAGCTAACAAAAATCCTTCTAAATTATCCATCTTCTATCTAGTCTTTAGTCTCCTCCTTACAAATGGGAGCTTAGCATCTATCTGCAAAGGATGGGATCCTTCCTAGAGCATGCATGAATAGGACTTTTTCCTCTGTATTTCTTATTGTGTTATACATGTGCACTAAGAGGCATATTTACAAGGTGATTGCGCCACTGGAACCTTTTGTGGCTTAGCGCCGCTTTGTAAATATGGTACCCTCTCACGCAGTCCTCTGTGGCAAAGGGGCGTGCAATGGGTGTTGCTATGGGCGTTCCACTGTAACACCCATTGCTTTTTTGACGCTGCCCCAGATTTACAAGGAGGCGTAAATCAGAGGCAGCGCCAAAAACTAACGCCATGCAATAGCAGGCGTTAGAATGGCGCAACGAGGAGAAATACTTTTATTTCTCCTTGTTTTTGCTTTTTCTGTGAGTCCTGCATTCTGCAGCACACATAGAAAGAACAAAATGCCATTAATGATTGTTTATGTGCAGGAAGGGACAACTTTCTGCACATAAACAATCATTAAATAATGGCGATTTACTACTTCTACGTGTGCTGCACAATGCAGCACACATAGAAGTAAGAAATCGCCATTATTGATTGTTTATGTGCAGGAAGGGACACCTTCCTGCACATAAACAATCATTCCCTGCAACGCAGGCACACTTGCACTATGGCGCAAGGGTGTCTGCGTTGGCGCTAGGCAGCTATTTTCAGTGCCAGCGCTAGGGAAAACACAGGGGTGTTGTAAATACAGCACATCCCTGCGTTTTGTAAATGGTGGAGCATGGTGCTCCAAAATTTGCTGCAGCTCCTTGCTCCATCATTTCTTTGTAAATATGCCCCTCGGTGTGGTTTGTGTGCATAGTTTCTTGTTAGTACTGTAGGTATGTGAAGGTATTTGTATTTAGGGTTTAGACTTCTTGTCAATCATGTTATTGCTTGTGTGTCTTTGTGCCATGTGCAGTGTTCTGTGTGAAGCCCTCTGATTTTCTTGAGCCTTTTACACATTAAATAAAATAATCAATGAATAAATAATAGGACACAAGCTTGAACACAAGGCTGTTTATTATGCACAATAGAGTGAAGGTGCACGAGCACCAGAGATCTTGGATGTTTATACTAGTTGGGCCCCCAAACGTTCCTAGGTGTTCATTCGACAAGGCTGACAGCATTCAAGCGAATGGTCCTATGTAATATTTACATTGGGACAAGGCTTAGTGCATACCTTTTGGATAAAGCTCAAATATAATTTTGCCTTAAAAATACATGACTAGATATGCACTTCCTCACTAGTACTGCAGGACTGCTAGTGGAAAATACAGCATTTCTGTTGTGGAAAGACTGCAACACTGCAGTATAAAAGAGCACATGCTGACCTGCCCTCGGCATATCAGGTTAAAAAAGAAGCCTGGCTCCAACCCTTTTCAAGCTTGGCAAGCAGCCATGGCTGGCAGCAGCAGCAGGCACTTCAGAGGCTAAGCAGCATTGCGTAGTATCTACTTGGAACATCCCCAGCTAGGAAAGGTCAAGTGACAGCCTCCCTGTGGCTTAGGAGTGATCCACAGAAACCTTTGGCGCATGCAGGTCACTGGCAGGAGCTTCAAGGGCAGCCCCCAGTCCCTGCACCGGCGGGTCTGGTGGAAGCAATCAATCACTTCCCTGGTATTCAAGTCCAACAGTTCTGATGCAAACTGAAATGCAATAGCACGCAGGGAAGATATCTGATCAAGAAATAAAGATGTCAGCTTAAGTAAACGGGCAATTCGCTGATGGATTCTGGGCTGCACTGTCTGAAAATAAAGCACCAACTCAGAGAAGGGTTGGGTTAAACGTGTGTGTCCTGCAGGCGAATAAAACAGGTGCTCCCTCTGTGCTGCACCAGAAAAGCCCATTATGAGATGGCCCCAGGATGGTACATTCCACATTCCTTACGCTTTAATTGATTGATGATGAGGAAGATGTGTTCCACGTCACGCACAACACTGCAACAGCAGCTTTCAAAGTGTGTATCAGTGAATGCGGCCATGCCTTTTATTGTGGAACATGGCAGTTGTTCTGTCTGACTTTAAAACCACTTTCCTTAAATGTAGAAACTCTTCCCTCTAGTCTGTGTCAGGGAGGTGCTAATGATGATGTGAAGCTGAGCTTCTATACACCCAGCCAGAACATACCTGTCCACACCAAGTTTAAGAAAGAATGGAAAAAAACTTTAAAAAGAGAAGTGTTGAATGGCTTATCGACAGAACAGGATCCTCTGCAGCACATCCAAAAGGCAGGAACAAAGGTGCATGGTGCAGCCACAACTGGAGGAAATGAGGCAGTCTTAGCGCACTTGAGGGATCCCAAGTAGAGGGAACACTTAAGAAGGCGAAACCCAGTGGGCCCGCACAAACATCAAGTCTGGTTGTGAAGACCAAGGGCATTCCTCGACCCAGGCAACAGTGGGAGGCCACAACAGGGGTCCCATCTGACTTCCCGGACTTGTATTACTAAAAGAGGGACAGAGGAAGTGACATGATGAGAAGAGCGAGCGGAAAGCGGCTGCCGTGCCGGGTGCCAGGTGCTGCGCAGGTCTAGCCAGGTGAAAGCAGAGTTAACGGAAGGCTTAGGGATTACACGCTGAGGTTGGAAGCCTCATACCTCACACCTGCGAGTCAGGAGAGAATGGTGGGATTGGACGGTTGAGGCGAGAGCTGCGGCACCTTCCGGCTGTGCGGAGGCGGGCGGCATTAGGCTGGTGCGGCTTGCACGCCGGTGAGGGCCGCTACTGTTCTGCTCCCGTTTCGCTCCTCTTCACCAGCATCTGCCATACTCCCACCCGCGTCAGTGTTCTAGGGGCAGAGCAGGGCCAAAAGGAGCTGGAACAAGTTGACCCAAGAGTCGAAGCAAGCTGGGAGCTTGCTCACCTAACCTGTCTGACCAGCCGGATCCCCCTGACCTGACCTGATCCGTCCAGTCCATCGAAAGATCCTGAAGAAACACAGAAGGACGGCAGGCTTGCCCCTTTCTTTACCCTAGTCTGCCCAGCCAGCCAAGGCGTACCGGTAAGAGTGGGGAGAGTACCTTGAGGTGTGAGTGCGGTCGCCATAGCTGGTGGCCGCGGAGTAAAAGCCCCAGGCGGTCCGCGGAGGCGGCCCGGCTAGAGCTGGGTCCGGCCTGCGGATCCGCCTCCACTGCCCCACTCACCAGCGGCCAAAGAAAGAAGCATAACTTGGATACCCAGGGCCGGGAGAGGAATTGTATCCCAGGAGTGTTGCTTTATTTATCTCGCCTCCCACTGTACTCACCTGGCAGGCATAGAGGGGAAGGTTAGCAATAGCAGCCCTAGCAGGAGAACAGGGCAAGCCAGCCCCATTAATTGCGTTAACCAACTATAAGGCACAAGGAAATACTGTGGTCTGCAGGATAAATACTTTTTATGTTACTCATTGTAAGACTGAAACTAACCTGCAGAAGAACGGAGTTATTCTGCAGCAGCTTCCTTGGATTCGAAGCAGTAATCGCCTCTAAAATAGGAGGGCGATTTGGGGCCTAAGTACATAAGACTTAGTGATCTGCAGTTAAGCCTGGTGAATCCCGGCTCCCTCACCCTGTACATCATGGCCTAGAAGAAATTAAGAACTTGAACAATTCATATGAAAAAACTGGGCACGGAACAATCCACAAGAAAGAGCATGTGCAAAGCAGCCCATATTAGATCATTGTCCAAAAATATAGAAATAACAATTCTTTTTCCCAACACTTCAAATATGGGTCATACAAATGAGATAGTTGAACAGGAAAAATTACAGGAACGATACAATGACGCAGAAACAGAACCTGAGAAATCAAAGGACAATAATTTCATACAATCCACCAAAGGATACGAAAGAAAACAGGCAATTGAGTATACAAAAGCAGTTGAGCATTTGGAGCACTAGGAATGATCACTTCAAACTACAGAAGCGGTATCACTTCTAATACCAGATACAGATTTTACTTTACGATATAAACTATAATCCTGTTCCCCCACTAGAGGTATCTAAACAAACAAAGGAGACACTTTAATTATTTAATAGCACTCCAAGCAACATCTCTGATAAAGTGGAAAATCTTTCGCAGTCTCCGCAATTCCCACTGTTCAACATTTTGCAATCACCCAACAGGCAAGATCCACGTATCCAGTACTCTATTTACATTACAGAGGATCCTGGAATTAATACAGGCTCTTTTAGAAAATTATATGGAAAATTCTGACCGGATCCTGGAAACACAAACGGGAATACCTAGTGGACCAGAAGAGGATAAAAACAACTTAAGCAAAATCCTCAAAAAAAGATAAATTCAAGGGAGGAAAAGAGCAAGGTTATAAAGTATCATCATATCATCATCATCTGAAGATCGTTCACCAGCCAAGATACAAAAGGTGACCCAAATGGGTAGAACCACCCCAAAAAAAGAGAAAAGTAAGAATACTAAGGATGATAATATTTACTCCCTTCGTAAATTATTTAAGGACCCCGTAAGTGAAAATAACACACACAACGTCATCTCATTTTTCCTAATCTTCAATCAGAGATGATCTCACAGGTCACCAAACCAACAAATAAATAAAGAAGAAATGACGACACCGGAAACTTCAGCTACAAAGAAGTTAGGGTCTACGCCAAAGAGAAAGGAAAATAGAAATAATAGAACTAAGGGGAAAAGTAAAGAGAAAAGAGCAAAACAAAGACTCCTGAAACAAAAGGCACGGAATTTAAAATTTCTGCAGTCTCTGTCTCCCGAACGGAAAGTCTCAGCAAATGTACAAATTTCTATGTTTCCAGAGTCTATACAAAATAAAGATCATCATCAATTACAATTCGAAAGTAAAGAAGACCAGAAACAACTAAATCCCTTGGCACCACATTTTTCCATAAATCCAATAAAAGATCAACAGTTTACGACCAATTCAGATGGAGAAATCCAATCAAACTCAGGGAATTTAAGAGGAAAGGGGCTGCAGATTCACTACTGTACTCTGGAAATAATGGACTTATTCCCTCTGGGAAATGATCCACTGAACCATGGAAAAATAGTAAATCTACTCCAAAAGATCCATCCACTTCACTCACTAACATCAGAAATAAAACTAGTGGCTTTCCCAAATAAATCTCAACCTATGGCGGCAACTGTTGAGTTCTGGTCCAACGTGATTCCCTCCATAATTCTAAAAGAGAGTGAAACTCTTCACAAAAATGGATTCGATTTAGTAGGAGTTAATCAAAAAGAAAATGCAATACAGCAAAAAAAATCCAATGGAGAGGAAGGGGAGCAAGAACTATCATCATAATCGAATAACTTTTGGTCCCAAGGTCCCAATAAAAGATGGAGAGGCGCAAATCTGGAACAACAATCCAATAAAAGCAGAGACACCATCAAAGAAAAATACTTGGTCTTGGATTTCCAGTAACCTGAATAGCAACAAACAGGGAAAGGCAAATAAACTCCCTTTTTAGCAGAAGTCTAAAAATGCGTGTACGTGGAACATCGCCTGGAAAGATTCTGAAAAGTTAGCAGTAATTCTGGAAAACACCCCTGCGATAGTGACTCTTCAAGAAACATGGACTCTAAAAAAACATTTGACCAAAAAGACTACTTTGTATATGATGTGGACTCGCAATCCTCTTAAGGGAAGAAATACATTGGGATTTGGAAGTAATTAATACGTTTCCCATGAATGCCCAATGCATCTAGATCAAGCACTGGAAAGAAAGTTTGGACGCCACTCAAGACCTGCTAATCTTTAACGATTATATCCCCCAGGATCCACATTCGATTCTTTAATGATAAAAACATTTGAGAAAATAGAATCAGTAATAGAATTAAAAGGGTATCCTCCCATAAATCTAGCAGGAGATTTCAATGGGAAAATCTCAAATGCACTTCAGGAAAAATTGGGTATTTATGAACAAGAGGAAGCATGGTCTATTCAACTACCCTTATTTCCAACAAAGATAAAAGCAGACAAACGTGGGAAAATACTTCTCACTTCAGTGACTGCAATGAACGGAGTCATTCTAAATGGAAGAGTAGAAGGAGACGTCCCTGCTGCTTTTACGAGAAAAGGTATCTCTAGCTCCTCAATTCTAGGCTACATAATTTGTAGTCAGGACTTATTCAGAAAAGCCCAATCATTAAATATTAAATTTACAAAAGGAAAGTGATCATGCAATTCTGTATTTGAAAATTGAAGTTTTAATGCAGTCTATTCCCTCATGGTTCTTAACGCAGGTGAATGGCACCACCGAAGTAGAACAGAAAAAAGGCCGGTTAATATGGAATTCCAACACTATTAACAAAATGAATTATGCAATTATCTCCTCGCAATTAGACAGTATAAAAACCCATCTGATCCCATAACAAGATATGAAGACACCGTTTCTACTGTTGTGGCTACCCTTCAGGAAATATCAAATGGCCAGGAAAAGAGCACTAGGCATCTAAAAAGAAAGAGTCCAGACTACGAAATAACTAAGTTAAACAGACTGATCAGATTGCAATTTCAGCACTTTTCGGGGAACAGACAGAAAGAAATTATAAAGTTAAAAAAAGTCTGTAAATGTAAAAAAGAGAAAAACGTCAATATCAAAAGTACAAAAACTGAACCGCCGACGGGAATGGCCGCTCGGTAGTTTCACTCCAGAGCGCCACTCCCAAACTATCCTGTATAACTTCGCCCCTGCAGGCCCGATTCCTGCCCTGGTGACGCCGGAACACATCTGCGGCGCACGGCTACTTCCAGTGCAATTTTTGAAGCAAATCGGTGACATTGCCCCGTGAGAGCTCCAGAGACCGAGGCATCGCGGGTGACCCAGCCCGCGGGAGTGCGGTGCTGTGCCGATCGGGCGCCACGCGAGACCGCGGCGGCGGCCTAAGGAACGGGGTCTCCAGCGGTAGATTGAGGTCCTCGTCGGAGCCAACGCTGCCGGATCCCTGCGGTGACTGCGGAGTCTATCCCTCGTGGCCCGGTGAGTGACGGGGGGCCAGGTGACTGGTGCGGCGGCCCCCGTCGTGAGTAAAAGGGCGGGACATTGCTGACACGGGCGTACAGGCCCGAAGCGGCCCTGAGGACTGTACGCGGTCGTGGGGAGTGAGCTGAAGACGGCTAATAAAGTCTTGGAAGTACGCGCTGAGGGCCCCTTGAACCGTTTGACACAGAGGGCAGTTAAGCCCAGAGGGAGAGGTGATTTATACTAGGCTGCCATAAAGACACAGACTTGCCTGCAAGCTGAGAGGGAGATAGTGGTGGCCCCCCCACGGTGCCAGAAGAAGCGGACAATACCGGGCCAGCGTAAGAGGGCAGGAAGTGGCCCTTGAACTGCACTGCAACTTTCCGCGGTTTTGCCGCTGGGGGCCTAACAAACAATTTATTGACCTTCCGTCCACGGCCGCTGTGCGGCGACCTCGGCTAGATACCCCTCTGTGTGGGGTGGTTCCTGCGAAAGCCGACAGGCCGGGTGAGGGACGTCACCGCAGGCGGCGGTGAGTGGCGGCGGCGCCTTGCTCAGCTGTGGTGTCCCCGTGACAATAGGCAATGGCGTCCGGCCGTAATAATCGGGCGACAACCCAGACCAAGCTGGAGAAGTTCGCCTGGCAGAAACAGCAGACTGAAGGCCATATGGAGACAGTGACGCAGGGGGATGCCGCGGAACCGTCGAATAAGGATCTCCTTGAAGCAATAACGGCGATAAGGACCTCCCTTGAGGTGCGGATCGACACAGTGGCCACGGATGTTGCACTGATTCGAGAGAACATGAAGAAAATCACAGAAAGGGTAGGAACTGTGGAGAGCACTGCCAAGGAACTGGTTACTGACACCGCCCTGCTCAAGAAACAAATTACTGACCTCCACTCTTCCCATGAGGCGATGGCCCTGGCCCTGAAGCTGGACCACTACGAAGGTCGAATGCGACAGAACAATGTCCGCATTATTGGCGTGCCGGAGAACGCGGAGGGGCAGGCGGCAGACCTTTTTGTGGAGGAACTGGTCCTTAAGCGTCTTCAACCCAGAGGACTCTCCAAATCCTTCACGATTGAAAGAGCTCACCGAGTGCCTGGAGGCCGCCCGAAGCCTGGAGCGCCCCCTCGCCCACTGTTGGCGCGGGTGTTTAACTTTCGAGACCGCGATGTTATCCTACAGACAGCAAGGGCGGCCCCGCCACTTACCCTGGAGAACAGCAAGATCATGTTCTTTCCAGATTAGACGGGCCCTACGCGACCAGGAAGTCAAGTATGCAATGATGTTCCCCGCCAAGCTTCGGGTGGAAGCAAATGGAAAATCGTGGTCCTTCACTCGACCTGAAGAGGCCTGGGACTGGCTTGAGGGATGGCGCACGGTCGAAAGGAAGGGAAAAAAGACATTCTCAGCGGCGGACGACAACGCTGACTGGCGCTAGCAGAAACGATCTCCTCCACATTCTGACTGATTCCCAGGGACACACGGGAGGGCGCTGATTCACTGGTCGGTAAGGCTGTTTGGGATTGTAATGTCCTCCTGATGCCCTCACAAACTTTGTGGAGCATGGTCTTGGGGCCATCGCCACCCGAACTTGGGATCGCACAAGTCTAGTGCTGGGAGGGGATACTTGAGCAGACTCCTGATACTTATGTCACGGGGATTGTCCACTCTCTGGGGATTGCCCTCATAAGTGACTGGGTCGATTATGTTACTGTTTGCTGTGCTCGTTCAACATGTTGGGCTGTTATGGGACGGAACGGTTTTATGAAACTTGCAACTATACTGCTATTGACAATGTGGGGGCCACGAGACATGTAACGGGGATTGTACTGCACCTCTGGATCGTATACTGCTTTTGGGGTGGGGGGGCGGAGAAATGTCTGTATAGAGTTATGCAAATTGGGAGTGGGGTTACTCGCGTTCCCTGGAATTGTTTATGGGTGGGCGACATGCACTCTGCATGTTGGGGGTGGCGGGCGGTTTTTGTCCCGTTAAGCAGGGAGGCAGGGAGGGGGGTACGTTTATTGGGCTGAAAGTAATCTGGAGTTTAATTTGTTGGGGGGGGGTTACTGGGGGATGTTATGCAGCACGACAAAGTGATTGCTTATGTATGCACGACTTGGTTGGTTTCTATGTACGGATAGCAACAGGAGAGCTCCAATACTATGAGAAGGTCAGTGAAAGTCCGGGGGTCGCTCAGATGGCGACACGGGAGCGCGTGAGGGGCTACAAGTCTGCCATGGGCTCCGTTCTTCCGATATTTGTGACAATATGGCCAACAGTCTGGGACTTAAGCTTATAACTTGGAATGTCAACAGGTTAGGAGACAAAATTAAGAGAGGTATTGTGCTGCAGTATGTCCACCGCCATGGGCTTGACTTGGTGTTACTACAGGAAACTCACCTAATTGGTAACTCTTGCAGGGCCCTCGACAGAAAGGGTTATCGAATGGTAGCCCACTCAGGTTTCACCACAGGATCCAGGGGGGCGGGGGTCCTCCTTCGAAAAGGCTGTCCAAATGTGATACAGAATACCTGGACGGATCCACAGGGCAGGTACGCAGCTTGCACAGGTATGTGGAAGGGCAGAGTCCTGAATGTTGTTTCTGTGTATGCTCCACCGGGCCTACAACGACTGACCTTGACAGATGTGGGGACACTTTTACTTCACCTACCTGTGGGCACACTGATAATGGGGGGTGACTTCAACCTGACGATTGACGGTCAACTAGATAGATCACCGCCCAGAAGTGACTCAACACGCTGCTCAACATTACAGGACTTTATTGAAGCCTTAGGGATGGTAGACATTTGGAGGTGGTCGCACCCTTGGGACACACACTTTATGTTTCAGTCCGGGGTACACGGAAGTCAATCACGAATTGATTACTTATTCACACATGCGCAAAACATACATGACTTTTCCAACACTAGGTGTTTGGCACGGGGGGTGTCAGATCATTCCCCGGTGCTGACGGTCCTTGGAGTGCAACGCCCGCCTCAACCTGGCCCAATACGGATACAACCTTGGGCACTCAAGATCCCGCATATTAGAGAGGTCTTGCGGAAAGACACAGATTACTATTTTGAGGAAAATATAGGCTCGGTCCAATCAGCCATTACGCTTTGGGGGGCATATGGTGCAGTGATTAAAGGGAGGGCATTGTCGGCGATGGCTGGTCACAGGGCTGAATGCCGTCGTAGGGTGTTGGAGCTGGAAACTGAGATCCTACGTCTTGAGGTAGATATATCTCGGGCCCCGGCCCCTGACACTCAACATCTGCTCAACGTAAAAAGGCAAGATTATAAGCAATTGCTACAAGAAGACGCCAATAGACGTGCGCTGGCCACCCGGCACCGTATATATGAACAAGGGGAACGCACGGGCAAATTGCTGGCGTGGCTAGAACGTAAAGAACAATCAGCGAGATGGGTGCGAGCGATCAAGAGCTCTGATGATGCTCTGATGACGGACCCACGGGACATCGCTGAATCTTTTGCAAACCACTATAAGACTGTGTATGGTATACCGCAAGACTCGCAGGCTGCGAGAGCGACCGAACTCCTTGCCACTATTGGAGTGCCGTGCCTCTCAGAACAGGATAAGGAGGCGCTGGAAGTTGACTTGTCAGTTGAAGAGATTCATAAGGCAATTCAAGACATTCGCGCGGGCAAAGCGATGGGCCCGAACGGGCTCCCGATTGAATTGTTCAAGCCTATGGCTTTCAAATTAGCTCCTCATTTACTAAACCTATATAACGAAAGTTACGAGAACGCCCTCCTCCCGACAGATATTCGTGAGGCCACTATTGTAGTCATTCATAAACCTGGTAAGCCGGTAGATGAATGCGCCTCGTATAGGCCTATCTCTCTGATCACGGTGGAGGCTAAAATTCTCGCAAAACTTTTGGCGACTCGTCTGCTCCCCTATCTCACCGACTTGATTCATCCAGATCAGTCGGGATTCATGCCGGGACGGAACACTGCACGCAACCTGCGTCGATTGCATGGTGTATTGGGCCGTGTAGGCACTCTAGAAGAAGAAGCGATTCTGCTGGCATTTGACGCCAAAATGGCGTTCGACACCATAGCGTGGGACTACTTGTTCGCAGTCCTTGGCCGCATCGGGTTCGGACCCAAATTTATGGGATGGGTCAAATGGTTATATGCACAACCCATGGCTCATGTTTCAGTGAACAATCATCGCTCTACTTCTTTCCCAATGTGCCGAGGCACAAGGCAAGGATGCCCGTTATCACTGCTCCTTTTTGCCATGGTTTTGGAGCCGCTGGCGGTGTGGATAAGGGGAGACCCGGGTATTAGAGGCCTTAGATGGACAGCTGAGCACGAAGACCGCATATGGCTCTATGCGGATTATATCTTGCTTTATCTTGCCTCACCGAAGCGCTCACTGCAATGTGTACTCCATATTTTTCATATTTTTGGGGCACATTCTGGGTATCAAATAAACTGGTCAAAATCCCAGATGTATCCCCTTTGGGGACAACCGCCGCGGAGTCCTTGAGGATACGATATTCCGGTAGCCTCCCAAGGCTTTCGGTACTTAGGGATTTTTATCACTATAGATGCCACACTGTTTTTTGAACGGAACCTGTTGGGGCCTCTACAGAGGTTTCGCTCAGACGTCACGCATTGGAAAACACTCCCCCCTTACCTTGTTAGGGCGCGCATCCTTATTCAAAATGCTCGCTCTGCCACGCTTTTTATACGTGTTACAAAACACTCCCATTCCGGTCCCCGAATCTTACTTCCGGCAGATTGATGCGGCCGTACGAGATTTATTATGGGACGACAGGCCGCCTCGCATAGCCATGGCCAAGCTTACTATGGGATGGTATGATGGGGGTATAGGTCTACCAGATCTGCGCCTTTACTATCAGGCTTCACAATTGATAGCCATCAATCAATGGGTGTTCGGGCGGCATGATGATCCCAGCTTTCGCACTGACCACTGGTTGCTGGGGAAAGGAGGTTACAATAGAGCTCTGTATACAAACCACAGAAAATTGTGCTTGACCGGCCCTACAGCACGTACGGTGGAAGTGTGGCACGGAGCGCAGAGGCGGATGGGCTGGCAGGGGCGCCTCACGAAGGCTACCCCTCTATGGGAACCGGATATCCTGGGACGGCTTAGCGCCTGTGCAGGATTTGATAAATGGGACAAGATAGGGATCTCTACAGTGAGCGATTTGTGGATCAAGGACAAGAAGGCGTCGTTCTCAGACCTCCAAACTAAGTACCAGCTAGCGCCGACGGAGAAATTTCGCTACCTCCAAATCAGTCATGCTAAAGACTCTGCCCTCCCTGGGGATACCCCCCTTCCAGATTCTTCTCCCCTGGAGGACCGGCTCTTGCTGGATCCTATGACCTGAAAGGCCGTCTCTCTCACATATAGGAAATTGATTAATAATCGAGTCGATCCAATGTTGAAGCTGAGGACGTCTTGGGAGGGTGACCTGGGAAAACTAGCCGATGAAGACTAGCTAGAAGCGTTATCCTCACCCCGTGAGGTCGCCATCCCGATGCGACTTCGCCTGGTGCAGATTAAAATTCTTCATCGAGTATATTTTGATGCCATCCTACTACACCGATTAGGTAGGCGACCCGACGCGCTCTGCCTCCGACACTGTAACCAACCGGGAACATTCCTGCATATCCTATCTGGCTGCCCTCACATACAGCAATACTGGACGGAAGTGACCAGACAACTGACTAGAACGTGTGACAAGTCCATCCTCTCAAATCCCACACTGTGTCTTCTCAATATCTGGGAGGCAACGGACCTCACGCAAGCCGAGCAATCGTGGGCCACGATGGGGTGGTGCATAGCGAAACGAAATATAGCCCAGAAGTGGGGCGTAGACACTTTACCACTGCTGAGAGATTGGGCAAAAGATATGGACCATGCCATGATCGCTGAAAAAACAGTTTATAAAGGCAGGGGATGTCCACGTAAATGGGATCACAAGTGGGGGCGCTGGAATAAGTATAGGGGGGAGATATGTGTCTCTCCAACAGTTGAGCTGAGGAGGGAAAGACTCCAATCAATCAATCAATCACAGAATTTGTAGAGCGCACTACTTACCCGCGAGGGTCTCAAGGCGCTGGGGAGAAAAAAAGGGGGGGGGGGGGTGCTGCTACTGGTCGAACAGCCAGGTCTTGAGTAGCCTCCTGAAGGTCAGCAGGTCTTGGGTCTGTCGTAGGCTTAGTGGAAGGGTGTTCCAGGTCTTGGCGGCGAGGTGTGAGAAGGATCTGCCGCCGGTGGTTGTTCTTCGAATGCGAGGGACGGTGGCGAGGGAGAGGTCGGCGGAGCGGAGCTGGTGGTTGGGGACGTAGAAGAAGAGTCGTCTGTTGAGGTAGGCTGGGCCAGTCTTGTGGAGTGCCTTGTGTGCGTGGATGAGGAGTTTGAAGGAGATTCTTCTGTCAACGGGGAGCCAGTGCAGGTTCCTCAGGTGGGGGGTGATGTGGCTGTGGCGTGGTACGTCGAGGATCAGGCGTGCGGAGGCTTTTTGTATGCGTTGCAGTCGCTTGATGAGCTTGGCCGGGGCTCCTGCGTAGAGGGCGTTCCCATAGTCAAGTCTGCTACTGACGAGGGCCTGGGTGACTGTTCTTCTTGTATCTGTCGGGATCCACCTGTAGATCTTGCGAAGCATGCGGAGGGTGTTGAAGCAGGAGGAGGAGACTGCGTTGACTTGCTTGGCCATGGAGAGCGTTGAGTCGAGGATGACTCCCAGGTTGCGTGCGTGGTCGGTGGGTGTCGGGGCTGCTCCCAGGGTCGTTGGCCACCAGGAGTCATCCCAGGCTGAGGGGTTGGAGCCGAGGATGAGGACCTCTGTCTTGTCCGTGTTCAGCTTTAGTCGGCTGATCTTCATCCAATCGGCGACAGCCTTCATTCCTTCATGGAGGTTGGATTTGGCGGCGAGGGGTCCTTGGTGAGGGAGAGGATCAGTTGAGTGTCGTCGGCGTAGGAGATTATGTTGAGGTCGTGCTGTCTGGCGATGCATGCGAGCGGGGCCATGTAGATGTTGAACAGTGTTGGGCTGAGGGAAGATCCCTGAGGTACGCCGCAGATGATCTCGGAGGCTTCGGATCGGAAAGGTGGGAGGCGGACTCTCTGGGTTCTGCCGTCGAGGAAGGAGGTGGCCCATTCCAGGGCCTTGTCTCGGATCCCTGCGTCGTGGAGGCGTGCGCGTAGAGTGCGGTGGCAGACAGTGTCGAAGGCGTGGAGAGGTCCAGCAGGATGAGGGCTGCGGTCTCACCGTTGTCCAGCAGGGTCCGGATGTCGTCGGTGGCGGCGATGAGGGCAGTCTCAGTGCTGTGGTTGCTGCGGAACCCTGATTGGGATGGGTCCAGGATGCTGTTTTCTTCGAGGTATCGGGTTAGCTGTTTGTTGACGATCTTCTCGATGACCTTGGCTGGGAACGGAAGCAGGGAGATGGGCCGGAAGTTCTTGAGGTCTCTCGGGTCCGCCTTGGGTTTTTTGAGTAGGGCGTTGATCTCTGCGTGTTTCCAGCTCTCTGGGAAGGTCGCGGTCTCGAAGGAGAGATTGATAACGTTGCACAGGTGGGGTGCGATGGAGCTGCTGGCTTTGTTGAAGATGTGGTGCGGGAAAGGGTCTGACGGGGAGCCGGAGTGTATTGTGCTCATGGTCTTGATGGGGTCATCGATGTTCACGCTGGCCCAGGCTGGCAAGGGGTCATGGTCGATGGTGTGCGGCGGGTCTGGTGCATCTATCTTAGTTGGGGCTGTCTGGGTGTTGAAGCTGTCGTGGATGTCGGCGATCTTGCGGTGGAAGGTGGCGAGGGAATCGCACAGGGCTTGCGACGGCGGGATGTCGATGGTGTTGGAGCTGGGGTTGGAGAGTTCCTTCACGATGTTGAAGAACTCCTTGCTGTTGTGTGCGTTGTTGTCGAGGCGGTCTTTGAAGGAGATTCTCTTGGCGGACCTGATGAGGTGGTGGTGGTTACGGATGGCGTCTTTGTGGGCTGCGTGGCTGTCCGGTGTCTTATCACTGTGCCATTTCTTCTCTAGTTTCCGGCAGGTACGCTTGGAAGCTAGGAGTTCCGGGGTGAACCAGCTGGCTCTTTTGGTGGTGTCACTGTAGGTGAGTTTTTTCAGCGGGGCGAGGGTGTTGGCACAGTCGTCCATCCATCGTCTGATGTTGCAGGCAGCGTCGTCGGTGTTGGATGGGTCGGAGGGAGGGCTGAGAGCGAGGTTTGCCCGTAGTTGGTCTTCGGTGACTTTGCTCCAGCAGCGGCGTGGGATCTGTTGGGTGCGGTGGTGTGTGGTGGGTTTCTGGAAGGTGAAGTGGATGCAGCGGTGGTCGGTCCAGAGGAGTTCCGTGGTGTGGCTGAAGGAGACGTGGGAGCTTGAGGAGAAGACGGGGTCGAGCGTGTGGCCGGCGGAATGAGTCGGTGTTGTGACGAGCTGTCTCAGTCCGAGGTTGGCGAGGTTGTCGATCAGGGTGGTGGAGTTGGTCGTTGTTGTTCTCCAGGTGAAAGTTCAGGTCTCCGAGGAGGATGTAGTCGGTAGAGGTCAGGGCGTGCGTGCTGATGAAGTCGGCGATGGAGTCGCTGAACTGGGGTCGGGGCCCAGGGGGTCTGTAGACAAGGGTGCCTCTAAGGGTGGTGTTCGGGTCCGTGTGGATCTGGAAGTGCATGTGTTCGGCGGTGCAAGAAAGTCGTCGGTGCTGGAGGAGGACACGGATGGGATCAAGGCGCACACTGTGGGCAATCAGCACTAGTTATACGTTGGTTGAATTTCCTGACCCAAGAACATATAAGTGACTCACCTGGGATTGTCCTGTACTGGCTGAACTATGCTGCCATGGGCTTCTGCCGGATTAATGATAAGGAAGATAATGCTGTAATCTCTTGAACATCTTTACCTAAGCTGTCGATGTACTGTCTTTATTGCTGCTTTGTTTCTAATAAAACTGTTTTAAAATTATTTTTTTTTTAAAGTACAAAAACTGGGTCAACATCCAAACAGCAGTAAAACGGAAAAATTGCTAGACATTTTGGAGTATAATTGCTAAAGAAACGGGAACAGGGAAACCCCTACAAGCTTCTCCAGTTTTATCATTTGACTGGGAAAAATATATTTATGAGTTGTACAAACCAAATATGAGCTCTGAAAAACTGAGTAAATATATTCACAGGAAGATAAAAAAAGAATCAAGATACTTTAGCCCCAACAGTTCGGCAAATAGCCCATCACATAAAGGCCGCTAGATCTTCCACAGCAATGGGACCTGGAAAAATTCTGATTCAAGTTCTTCAAAGCAACCCAGAAGAGTGGAGTACATTTTTAGCCCCCCCTATACTCCTATTGTTATGCTTCCGGAAAAATTCCAAAATCATGGTGGGGGAGCATTGTAATTCCTCTCTTAAAAAAGGCTCTAGGACAATTCCCAACAACTATCATCAGATCGCCTTGCTGGTTGCCACCGGAAAGATCTTCACGGCCAGTGTCCTGGACCCCTTGAAGGATTTGGCCTTTTCTAGAGAAGTGATTCCTATGACTCAAGTTGGTTTCCAGCCAAAACACTCTGCAACAGATAATATTGCGGCTTTACAGACGATTATAGACAAATATGTAGTGTCAAAATCACCGGTTGTCTACTGCGTATTTGTTGACTTTACACCTGCTTTCAACAGCGTAGCTAGGCCTACACTCTAGAAGAAGCTATAGAAGTTAGGAATACTCGATAACCTTCTTATGATAATTATATCACTACATACAGCAACATGGTGCAGAGTACAAATGGGGGGAGAAAAGGGATTAACCAGATTAATAGCTACGCCGAACGGATTAAAGCAATGTTGTCTTTTGGCCCCTCTTTTATTTTCCCTTTATATAAGCGATGTCTCGAATTGTCTTTTAAAAATTTAAATTTTTCTTCCAAAAATAGCATCCAGTAGTATTCATTTTTTGATGTATGCCGATGACGTTGGCATATTAGATCTTTTTAATGTGTGTTATGTGAATTGATTTTAGAAATGTATTTATGTATATGCATATTTGGGGTGAATTATGATATTGTATAAATAACTTTGGAATTCATGTAATTCCCTCTTTTATCTTGGATCGGTATGAACTATGTAATTTATATATGCAGTAAAACATATTTTTATAATAAATACTTTTTTGACTATATACAGAGGAAACAACATTCTGTCTGTCTATTAGACCCAGAGGTATACAACGTTTCGGTACAATTTTGGTTCAGTGCACTCTGTTTGATCATAGGTGACCTAGTAATGTACAGCACAAAAGGGATCCTTTTGTTTTGATATTAGATCTTACACCATCGGCCTACAACGAAAATTAAATGCGCTAACGTGCTACTCAGAAGAAAACTTCTTTGTGCCAAATATTCTCAAAACAAAAGTTGTACCCTTTAGAGGAAAAAAAAACAATCTTCTCATTTTAATTGGACACGTGGGGGTAAACCCATAGAGGTAGTCAAAGAATAAACCTATTTGGGGCGAATTTGTTCACAAACTTTACAAAATTCCTCCCATTTTCTGCATATAGGCCTTAAAGCAGACCCCGATGTTGACGCATTGCAGCGGTTATATTCTTCCTCTGGGAATAGACATTTTCACACTTTATTAGAGGTTTACAGTAAGAAAAAACCTCCTATTTTATCTTATGCTCTAGAATATATCCCAATCAATAACTGGCAAGCAGCAAAAATAAGAGAAGGGAACTTGCTACGCAATTGATAAAAGTCAAACAAGCAGTCCCAGGCCCAAGTATTACGTCTTGAGCTATCTTTAGTCAGCTCTTATGCTAGAGCTATCTCTAACATAATAAGATTCGCTTATAATCTCTTACACGCAGATCCAGGATCTTTAAGGAGCATGCTAAAACTGGAAACCTTGAAAAATGAGTTTTTGCAATATACCTTTAAGATTCTCAGTATAGCACTAAATCTTTCGCACTGCACAATAGCACTTTTTAAATCTTGGACTACTGCACACTTGAGGCTATTGTTAAAAAATCTGACTCCACGAATAAGCTACGACCTCGATCTCAAACACTGTTCCCATTAAAACATTATGCACAATATGCAGAAACTGTAGAATATAAATCCCAGCAAGGATATTTACATTTTACTTTAGTCCACAGGGTCCGATGTTGTATTATCTTATTGCGGATGGGGATATTACTGTTAAAGGTTTTTACATCTAAATGGAATAACTGTGATAATACTACAGGTATTTGCAGTCTGTGTGACGGAGGAGTGCAAGATTTATTACATGTATTGTTTGTATGTCCAAATTCGACCCTGGTGGAGGCTAGACCTCAGTATTTAAAACCCATCTGCTTTAGATATAATATAACCACAGTACAAGGTCTTATAATGCTCTGTAAATCGCCACCTGATGAATATGTCTGTCATAATTTGTTTACATTTTTTAAGTTTCTTTATTTTTTTAAAGTAGATATATCATAACTGTATTTTAACGAATTGTATTTTAAACTATTTGTTGATCTCAGTAGAGGTCTAAATTAAATTAAATTAAAATACTTCAATACTTGAATAAAACTTTCCGTGTTTGCACCATGGCGCACCTTTAAGCAGAAGCGCCAGGTAAAAACAGGGAAAGTGCGCCCTGTTACGACAAATGCATTTTCCTCAGGGAAGTCGCAAACTGGAAGTGCCCTGGGGGCAGCCCATAAAGTGAGATATGGAACAAGCTGTGTAAAAGTTGCTCCGTGTTTCTCTGTGCAGGGAGCAATCCACCTGCACTTTCAAGAGGGATTAGAGATCCCCTTGCAGGTGGGTGCCGTGACTGACTGCACCTGCCTACTTGGAGATGTCTGGGAGATCCACGAGATCCCATTTCACTAGGAATCCGCTTAGGTACTTCAAAGGACTTCGAAGCTCTGGTGGCACTCGGCGGAAGAAAAGAAAAGGATTGCACCATGCCGAACGGCGGTCGGCTCCCCCGCGTTGAAGAAATAGTATAGCGCTGAACATTCGGCGTGTTGGGCTTGCAGCAGATGCTGTATTTTCCGGCCATAGCCACAGAATTGATCACGACACACTGTTAAGGTTTTGGGGCGATTGTGCCCCCTAAAGGTATTGTCGTGCATGCTTGTAATTACGGCAAAGACTCTTCGCACTAAGAGATATCCAGCAGCAGTGGAGCACCGCATCTAAGGAGTGCTGCTTGTTGGGTGGGCTGGGCCGGACTGGCCGTAGCGGGCACCGGGCGTTTCTCCGGTGGGCCGCCAGGGTGGAGGCCGGTTTTGGGCCCCTGGGCGGCCGTTTCTGTTACCAGGGCCGGCAATATAGGCCCCCCTGTAACAAAATCGGCCGAAACCGGCCCTAGCAAACAGCTCGGCCGCCCCCCTTCCCCACAGGGGGTGCTGGTCGAGCAATTTGCCAGGGCCTGTTACGGTTCCAAGTCGGACCTGTGGGTGGGGCGTGCAATCCGGGCCGGGCAAAGTGTTAGGGCAACAATTTACCTTACTTGGGGTGTCCAGGACACGGTCCGCTTAGTGGCGGATGCGATTTATGGCCTCCCAGGTGAAAATCCTGCAGTGCCCCCCTTACGCGACTGTGCACGAATCCTCTTTCCTCATATATCGCTACAATTCTCTCCTTCTACAAATGAAGGGTCTCACGAATGAAGGCTCGCTCAAGGCACATCCCCCCGGTAAGTCTCTAAGGGGTGTGAGGCACAGCAACTCTGCAACCACTGGCTTTTCCAATGCTGTTCGTGCCACTATGGCCCTAGAAATGGCGCTGCACGCTTCTCCACCGGCGCAATCGTATGACCCGCCTCAAGAGAATACTGCTTTACAGGTGCAAGCGCATTTAGCCGCTGGACCATACTTTCTGGAAACAACAAATAGTGCTAATTCAGCTCACTCAGTTCTCTCTGTCATGATTGCTTCAGTCAAGGAGGGGACATTAGCACAGGACAGCTGGCAAAAATCAACTTTGGGCGTCTTTTTATCTCCATGTATTGAGTCCCCAAATACTCCCAATTGCTTTCGTAAGGATGACGTGCCTAGAGACCGGGACAACTACCTCTTGTTATCTGTCCCTAGCGGGAAATCCTTCAAGAAGGTGGTCCTTGACTCAATGCACATGCAAACACAAGCACAAAATAAGGCTAGGTCTAATGGTGTCAGCGGAGCCACCGAACTATAGAATCCGACAGGGCGACGGTGAGCGTTTGCCCACGATGCAAGGAAATGCAGGGGAAGACGGACAGCGAGGTCAGGTAGTGGCAATATTCCACCTCAGAGAACCCCAAGCAGCTTCGAAGCTCTCAATAGAACCAATGTTACAACAAATACGAGATTAACTAAAAGTGATGAAAATCTCTCAAGAACAGGCCCATAAAGAGACCAATGCTCAACTGAGTATGAGGAGTATGATCAATAGCAACATTCAACTCTTGACATCAAGAGTAGCTGAAGTGGAGGTGAGAGTGTCAGAACTTGAAGACTCTATTCAGGGTCAGGTGTGTAGGAGAGTAGGATCTGCTTCACATGGGTACCCCCACTTTTTGCTGATGCTTCACTGTTTTTCGACTTTAGTCTGGCTGGGGCCCTGCTAATCAGAACCCCAGCCTAGCTGCTTCCTCTCTAAAATGGTTTCCATGTGCCTTAGGCACATCTTTGATTGGAATCTGGAGTGCCCTTATAAGTCCCTAGTATATGGTATGCTATGTACCCAGGGCATAGGTACCTCAGAGGCCTACCAGGGGCTGCAGCATGTATTGTGCCACCCCTGGAAGGCCATCCAAAATGACACCACAGGTCTGCTACTGCAGCCTGGGTAAGGTGGTGCATGCACCCCTTACTGTGATATAGGCTACCTATATCACTACATACATACACACATATAAACCTATAAGTCACTCCTATGGCAGGCCTTATCAATCCTGAAGGCAGAGTGCTTGGTTCCTATGTGAGAGGGTGCCCCTGCATAAGCAGAGCCCCTCTGCAGCGTTCGGAGACCCTTCTCTGATGCTGTTTGTAGTGCAGCCTGACCATATACTCTTAAGCGCATTATAACCTCGCGTTAAATGCTAACTTTGGGATGGCTGCACGGAAACATGTCGTGTTTGGTGTCAAACATCTTGGAATACTACCCCCCGCCAGTTCTGGCGGCGGGGGTAACATTCCACCCTTCTAGAGGAGAGACATGTACACACCGGCCTGGCCGGTAACTTCTTTCCAAGCCCTGGCATCACAAAATGGATGCCGCTGCCACAGACACGAGTCTGGCCTCCTGCTGCTGACCGAAACTCTGGCAGGGGAGGCCTGGCCAATAGGTTTCCTGTCCCAGGGAGGTGTAACCACCTCCCCAGACAGGATAGTGTGTATTGGGGCTGGGCGGGAGCACTCTCTGGTGCTTTGAAGTCCTGCACTGGGGGCACATTTGGTGTCCCTGTGCATACCCCAGTTCAAACCGGCTCAGGGGCTTCCAGCCCCTGCTCTGGTGCGAAACTGGACAAAGGGAAAGGGTGTAACCACCCCTCTGCCCTGACCCTCCCATAGGTGGGTCCCCTGAGTATGTCCAACCCCTAACTTAGTATAAGTATGGGACCCCAGGCCTTAGGACTTTAGATTTACCTGGACGAAACTCTGACACAGAATCCTGGACCTTCGACGCTCTACTTCAAGATTAGAGGACTGAAGAATCTCCCTTGGGGTCAAGGAGTG
Source organism: Calotriton arnoldi (assembly GCA_963921515.1). NCBI lineage: Eukaryota > Metazoa > Chordata > Amphibia > Caudata > Salamandridae > Calotriton > Calotriton arnoldi. The sequence goes on along the minus strand of CAWUFW010000424.1, from coordinate 3,107,092 downwards.
ACTCCCCTGCTTGGCAGGCACCAAAGAAGCAATTGTCCGGTCTGCATCGCTGAAGCTCCCGCCGGACGCCGAAGTCTTTGCATCACCAGAGGTGGATTTCAGACTTCCCGAGGCTGCCCTGAGTCCCCAGCAAAGCTGAGGCCCGTAGCTGTCGTGGGTAACGTGGAACCGTGACCCCTGGACACCGATCGCATTTGCAAGTGCATCCTCTTCTGGGTCTCCCACGAAGTTGTGCTTTGGGCTCCGAGTAGCCCCAGCCTCCTGCACCGAAGATCACTGGCCTCCACTCCACGAGTGTCCTGTGAGCCAGCTCCAAGTGCGTCCCCTCGAGGCTCCTTCGCGGTCGCTAGTCCGTTGGCTAGTAGGCCCTCCCGAAGGCCAATCTTCTTCTGCTTGGGCTCCCTGGTTGCTCCAGGCGTGCCCTGACTTACCCTTGCTGGGTGAGTCCCACAGACCTTGCTGGTCTGCACCATCGTCCTTCTTCCATTTCCAAGAGACTTGCCGTTGCCAAGGCTTGTTGGGTCCAATCCGGTCGCTGACACCCCTGCAATCGACAGACGTCATGGGACAGCTCGAATCCAGCTTCTGGTCGTCGTCGACGCCTCCTGGACCTCGTGGCTGAAGAGTCAAGACGACCGTCAACCTACCTGAAGCACTCGACATCGGTGGGCATCTGCTCTTCGCCTTCCTGGTCACTGGCTAGTGACCCAGACTCTGTCCCCTCTGCTTTCAGGTTCTTCAGATCTTCGATCCACCTTTGGATCCACCCGAACACTTCCGACTTGGCCGCCAGCAGCACTTTGCAGCAGATCGCCATTGAAAACGACGACGAAACCCGACCCCGAAAGGCACCTATGCACCCGGCTCCCCTGGGTGAGGTAACTCGAGTACTCCGGTGCTCCCGTGGGTATTGACACTAGAACGGCCTGGTTCTAAAAGGGTTTGCTCCAAGTCCTCCTCTAAGTGTCCCTTTTCTTTAAAATTCCAACCGCGACTTTCCCCATAGAAGTCAACGGCGATTCGCGGCTGTGTTCTCACACTGCACGCGTCCCCCGTGGGTCCCCTGTGTCACTACCTTGGGTGGTTCCTTGTGGTCCCAGCACTTCTACAGGCTCTAGGCCTTGGGTCTAGCTCAGTCGTGGTTCTTATACCACTTTATTGGTATATGGTTTGGTACGCCCCTAGGGCTCAAACGTGTATTTGTGCTATTACTGTAGATAACTAACTTCTAACTTATGTACTTCGAACTCTAGCCTCATAAAGAGACTAGAGGGATGCGTTTAGCAATAAATACATATATTTTGAATATATACCTGGTGTGGTCCTCTTTCATTTGGTCACTCAAGAGATTATAGACTGGTAAAACAAGCTGCTTTACATTCCTTCAAGACTTAGCCTGAAGGCTGCTCTCCATAGCTACCACTAGGATAGCTTTCAATAAAGGTTGTCTTTAACCTATCTCCAATAAGGGGTTGTTTGGACTGGTGCAAGGTGCCCACTATAATTGGTGGACAGCATATGCCAGGCCAACTTCTCACATTGGTGTGCAGCGTGTGGGATTCCAGCTTGCTATTGTTTTACCAGATAATCTCAATTGAATTGATCAACTGAAAACCACTAAGGGTACCTAAGGTACATATAAATCAAGCTTAGTATACAGTAAGTTCTACTGAACTTAGAGTTGTGTGTTAAGGGATAGCACACCCTTTCTACAACTCAAGAGAGTTTAGTAGGCCACACTAGAGTAGGTAGTGCATTCACCACACCTCACTAGTAATGTCTTCAAAGCCAGGACACAGTGAGTCCTTGCCAGAAGCCAGTGGGCTTCTTCCCTCCAAGTTTGATAAACTCCCATTCTTGGAATTGAGAGCATTATGCAATACTAGGAAGCTGAAGGCAGGCAAAAGTGCCAGCACCCAACACCTCAGAGAGGTGCTACTAGCTGATGATCTCAGCAGGCCCCTAGGGTCTGATGGGGTAGGCAGAGAGGGTGGGGCAGAAGATGAGGAAGGGGTCAGGGGTGAAGAAACCCAGGCCCCCCTCTGAAACTAGCCAGGAAGGTGAAAATGACCTTGACCTGGAGAACCCAATTCCTCCTGTGGAGGAGGAGGAGGAGGATCAGAATGACCTCCCCTTTGTCCCCCAGGAAGAATTGTGAGTGTGCCCAGAAGGTCTAGATCTCCTTCTCAGGAGTCTAACCACTCTGACACCTCAATAGGGACCTCTGTCTCCTCTCATAGGAGAGAATCCTCTCATGACAGGAGAAAGAGACTGATTGAGTATGAGCAAGCCCAGCTTGAACTCAGAAAACAGCAGTTGGCTATAGACACGGAGTCTCTAGATCTCTACAAAGAGAGAAAAAAGATGGGACTAGAGTCCCATGGTGGCAGCAATTTCCCCAGAGATAGGGAAAGGTCTTATGACCATAGAAACCTGAGCAAGATTGTCCCTCCCTACCAGAGTGGGGATGACATCCACAAATGGGTAACTGCACTGGAGAGGGCCTGTAAAGTACAGAGGGTCCCTCAGGAGCAGTGGGCAGCAATCTTGTGGCTCTCCTTTGCAGACAAAGGTAGAGATAAGCTCCTCACTGTTAAAGAGGAGGATGCTGATAAATACACAGTCTTGAAGAGTGCTCTGATCGATGGGTTTGGCCTAACCACTGAACAATACAGGTTAAAGTTCAGAGATACCCAAAAGGCACAGACTCAAGACTGGGTGGACTTTGTCGATTGTCCTGCCAAGGCTCTGGAAGGTTGGTTATTGGGCAGTAAGGTATGTGACTTCACAGGATTGTACAATCTTATCATGAGGGAGCAGATCCTTAATAATTGTCAAAATCAGCTGTTGCATCAGCACCTGGTGGACTCTGATCTGACCTCTCCCCAAGAATTGGGAAAGAAGGCAGACAAATGGGTCAGAACCAGGGTGAGACAGAAGGTACAGAACCAAGGTGGTGACCCTAAGAAGCAAGATTCTAAAAACTCTGATAAGGGTGGGGAGAAGGGTAAAGACCAGAAGTCTTCACAAGGCCCCCAAAAATCTTCTTCAGGTGGGGATTCACAGTCTAACAAGGGAAGAGGCCAAAAGAAACCATGGTGCAAGGTCTGTAAGCAAAAGACCCACTGGACCAATGATTGCACCAAGTCCAAAGACTCTACTCCAGCCCCCACCAATGCCCCTAAGGCACCTGCTCCCCCTAGTGCAGTTACAATTGGTGGTGGGACTACACAAGCCAAGGGTTTAGTAGGGTTGACCCTGGGTAAGGAGATGAGCTCTGACCTAGTCAGAGAACTCACTCAGGCTGTCCTAGTCTGTGATGGAGGCATGGAGGTGACCTCCTCTGTGAGTCCCAGTAATCTGGGCAAGTACAGGCAACAGCCCTTAATCAATGGAAAAGAGGCTTTGGCATTTAGGGACACAGGGGCAAGTGCCACCATGGTGACACAAGACCTTGTGAATCCTGGGCAGATTATACTTGGTGAAATGTACCAAGTGACCAATGCTAGCAATGTCAGAACAGACCATACTCTGGCAGTTGTTAACTTCTCCTGGGGAGGGGTAACTGGCCTTAAGAAGGTTGTGGTAAGTGCAGACCTACCAGTTGAATGCTTGCTTGGCAATGATTTAGAAACTTCAGCTTGGGCAGAAGTGGAGCTCAGGACCCATGCAGAAATGCTGGGCATCCCTGCAGATGTGTTTGCTGTGACCAGGTCACAAGCCAAAATGTCTAACACTGAACAGGCCTTGGATTCTGGAATAATGGACCAAGTGCCCTCCAAGAAGAGGAGTAGTAGGGTAAAGGCAGTGCCTTCCCCCTTGGCTCAGAAGGAAGATCAGTCTCTTGAGGGGGATGATCTCAGTCCTGAGGAAGGAACTGTCCCAGAGGAGCTTGAACCTGACCAGGTTGAGTTCTTGGGGACAGGGGGCCCTTCCAGGGCAGATCTGAGCCAGGAGCAGCAGAGCTGCCCCTCTCTTGAACCCCTCAGACAGCAAGCTGCTGCTGAGGCTGCTGGGAAAGCTAGTGGTCCCCATACAGAGTATTGGGATGATGGACTCTTGTACTCAGAGAGTAGAGACCCCAAGCCTGGTGCCACCAGGAGGTTGGTTATACCTCTGAAGTTCAGGGGCTTCCTATTGACCCTAGCCCATGACATTCCCTTAGCAGGTCACCTGGGCCAGAACAAGACTTGGGACAGAATTATCCCTCACTTTCACTGGCCCCACATGTCTGAAGACACCAAGGAGTTTTGTCGCTCCTGTGTAACCTGCCAGGCCAGTGGCAAGGCAGGTGGCACTACAAAGGCCCCCCTGCTACCACTACCTGTGGTGGGGGTTCCCTTTGAAAGGGTGGGGATTGACATTGTTGGTCCCATGGATCCCCAAACAGCATCTGGGCACAGGTTTATCCTGGTGGTAGTGGATCATGCCACCAGGTACCCAAGGCTATTCCCCTTAGGACCACTACAGCACCTGTGGTGGCAAGAGCCCTCCTGGGAATTTTCTCAAGAGTGGGCTTCCCTAAGGAGGTTGTATCAGACAGGGGTGCTAACTTTATGTCTGGATACTTGAAAGCAATGTGGAAGGAGTGTGGAGTGACTTACAAGTTCACCACACCCTATCACCCACAATGCAATGGTTTAGTTGAGAGATTCAACAAAACCTTGAAGGGCATGATTAAAGGGCTCCCAGAAAAGCTTAGTCGAAGATGGGACATACTCTTGCCCTGCCTTTTATTTGCATACAGGGAGGTGCCTCAAAGGGGGTTGGCTACAGCCCTTTTGAACTTTTGTTTGGTCACCCTGTCAGGGGTCCATTTTGCTTGGTGAAGGAAGGATGGGAGTTACCTCTCAAGCCCCCAAAGCAAGACATAGTGGACTATGTACTTGGTCTCCGCTCCCGGATGGCTGAGTACATGAAAAAGGCAACTAAAAACCTTGAGGCTAGCCAGGAACTTCAAAAAGCCTGGCATGACCAAAGGCTGTACTGACTGTTTACCAGCCAGGACAGAAGGTGTGGAGTGTTGGAGCCAGTGGCCCCAGCAGCTCTCCAAGACAAATGGAGTGGACCCCATACCATTGTTGAACAGAAGGGTGAGGTTACCTATTTAGTAGACCTAGGAACACCCAGGAGTCCCCACAGGGTTCTCCATGTCAACAGGTTAAAACCATATGTGGACAGGGCAGACATGGGCTTGCTCATGGCTACTGATGAGGGACAGGAGGAAGAGAGTGACCCACTCCCTGACCTGCTCTCACAGAACCCTGATGATGGGTCAGTGGATGGGGTAGCCTTGGCAGGCAGCCTCACTGCCCAGCAGCAAACTGATTGCAGACAGGTGCTCAATCAGTTCAGGCACATATTCTCACTGACACCCAGTCAGACCACCTGGTGCACTCATGAAGTGGACACTGGGGACAGTCTGCCTATTAAAAATAAGATTTATAGGCAACCTGACCATGTCAGGGACTGTATCAGGACAGAAGTCCAGAAGATGTTGGATTTGGGAGTTATTGAACCCTCAGATAGCCCTTGGGCTAGTCCAGTGGTCCTTGTGCCAAAACCTCACACCAATGGTGGGAAAAGAGAGATGAGGTTTTGTGTGGACTACAGGGGTCTCAATGCAGTCACTAGGACTGATGCCCATCCAATACCTAGGGCAGATGAGCTAATAGACACTTTGGCCTCAGCCAAGTATCTAAGCACATTTGACCTGACAGCTGGCTACTGGCAGATCAGACTAGCTGATGATGCAAAGCCAAAGACAGCATTCTCAACCCCTAGTGGGCATTATCAATTTGTGGTGATGCCCTTTGGTCTGAAGAATGCACCTGCCACTTTTCAGAGGTTGGTGAATACAGTCCTTACAGGTCTGGAAGCCTATAGTGCAGCATATCTAGATGATATTGCTGTCTTTAGCTCCACCTGGGAGGATCACCTGGTCCACCTCAGAAATGTTTTGCAGGCCCTGCAGAAAGCAGGCCTGACTATCAAGGCCACCAAGTGCCAGATAGGGCAGAGTCAGGTTGTGTACCTGGGCCACCTTGTGGGTGGAGGCCAGGTTCAACCACTGCAGAGCAAGATCCAGACCATCATGGACTGGACTGCTCCAACTACCCAGACTCAGGTGAGAGCCTTTTTAGGCCTGACTGGGTACTATAGGAGATTTGTCAAGGGGTATGGATCAATAGTGACACCCCTGAATGACTTACCTTCCAAGAAAATGCCCAAAAAGGCAGTTAGCTGTCAAAAGGCATTTGATGACCTAAAGCAGGCAATGTGCACTGCTCCCATTCTACAGAGTCCTGATTACTCCAAGAAGTTCATTGTCCAAACAGATGCATCTTGTTAGAAATGGGATCTCTAGTTGGCAAGGGCTTGCACCTTTGTCCAAGTAGGGACCCTTCTTCCTAGTCAGGGTAAGGGTTGTTACACTCGTGAAGTAACCCCTGCTCACCCTCGTGGTAGCTTGGCACGAGCAGTCAGGTTTAATTCAGAGGCAGTGTGTAAAGCATTTGCACATAACCAACAGTAATACAGTGTAAGCACTACAAACGGACACCACACCAGTTTAGAAAAATAACCAATATTTTATATACTCAAGACAAGACCAATTACGACAAAAATCCACAATACTATACTTTACGAATGAATACTTGATACGTTAACTTCTTCGTTGCAGGAATAGCACAAAAGCAAAGTTCGTACGAGTCGGTAGCTCCGTCCGAGTCTACCGTGATGCTGAAAACCACAGAGCCTAACAGTTCCAGCCGACCGCGTCGATACGGGCCAGCAGAGTCATGAACAGACTCGGTCACAGTACCTTTTCTCGTTGTGGCTGGTACGGAGTGTACGAGCCGGTCGGCGTTCGTCGCGGTTGCGGTACAAGACGGAGCGATGCAAGGTGCGGTGTCCCTCGATGCGGTGCAGGCAGCGGCTCGATGAGCGTCGTGCAGACGGAGTCGGTGAGTCCAAGGCGTGCGGTGCAGGGTGAGACGATGCTCGATGCGGTGCTGACAGGTTGCGATGCAGGCGACCTAGCCGGAGTGCGGGAGCTGGCGTCGGACAGCGGTGCGAGTCAGAGCGGTGCGTCGCAGACGTGCGAGCGGTGCCCCAAATGCGGTGCGGTCTCGACTCTTGAGCCAGTTGCAGCGACCTCGTCGGTCGGGTCCGGTTGGTTCAGTGAAGCGATGCGATGCGAACTGCGGTGCCCACAGGTCACGGTGCAAGCAGCGGCTCGATGTTGGCGGCGTTGGACGTTGCCCACGGTGAGACCAGGGTTGCGATGCGAAGCGGGCGATGCGGTCTGCGGTGCAAACAGGTCACCGGCCAGGGATGGATTCGGTTGACGGAGTCGGTTGCGGTTCCCTTCCTCTGTGGCAACTGAAACAGCGTTCCAGAAGCGGTACCCAGAGGCTTGTGAAGTCTTTGCAGTCCCTGAGACTTCTTAACAGGAGGCCAGCTCGGTTTCTGGCCCTTGGAGATACTCAGCACAAGTTTGGAGAAAGTTCAGTCCAGTCCTTTCACTGCCCAAGACAGAAGCAGCAACTGCAGGCCAACCCAACAAAGCAACAACACAGCAAAGGGGCAGTACTCCTCCTGGCAGCTCTTCCAGCTCTTCGTCTTGGCAGGTTCCTTGATTCCAGCGAGATCTAAATTCATGGGGTCAGGGCCCCAATATTTATATCCCAAATTCCTTTGTTCTCTGAAGGCAGAGAGGCCTTTGCCTAGTCCAAACCAGTTCTGGAGCACTTTGTTGACAAGTCTCCGTCCCTTCTTTCAGTGAGTAGGCCAGGGACATCAGACGCACCACAGGAGGTGGAGCCAGCATTGTGGAGGGAAGGCACTGTCCTATTCAGGGCCCAGGTGCGACCCCTCCCACCCATCTACAGGTCGATCTGGCTATTCAGCCCTGCGCTGACTCACCCTGTCTCCTGGCATCCCCCAGCCCCTGTCACTCACATTCCAGACACGGAATACACAACCTCGCAGAGGCAGGCTTGGATGGTTAGACAAGAAAATACCCACTTTCTAAAAGTGGTATTTTCAAACACAGAATGTTAAAACCGACTTCACTAAAAGCTGCATTTTATCATTCTGAGTCCAGGCATACTAAACTCGAATTTCTACCATGTTCCCGGGGTCAGTTAGGATTATAAGCTGTAATAATCAAAACTGCCCGTTCTGGCCTAGGGGAACAGGTAGCCTTGCAATAGTGAAAAACGAACTAGGCTGTAATTCACTATCAGGACATGCCGCACACACCCGGGCATGTCCTACCTTTCGCAGACACCGCACCCTGCCCACAGGGGTACCGTGGGCCTACCTTAGGGGTGACTAACATGTAGCAAAGGGAAGGTTTGGGGACTTGCAAGTGTGTGCACTTGCCAAGTCGACATGGCAGCCCCAGGCTGCGCACTGGCTCTGCGTTGGCAGGCCCGAGTTACATTTTACGGGCTGTTTGCGTGGGTGGCACAATCCAGTGCTGCAGCCCACCAACAGCATTTGGTCTATAGGCCCTGGCACTCGCAGTGCACTTTACGAGGGACTGACACATAAACCAAATAGGCCAATCATGGAAACACCAATCCATAACACATTTTATACAGGAGCACTTGCACTTTCCCACTGGATCGCAGTGAGGAAAGTGCGCAGAATCATCACACCAGCAAAAACAGAGTCAAAACCGGGAGGTCAGAAAGCAAAAAGTCAGGGGAAACACGCCAAAAGATGCCAAGTCTAACACATGTCCCCTCCAGCTGAAAGTAGGGAGAACTACCCAACCCCATTGGAGTTCTCTTCACTAAGGCGGAAGAACCTGGACAGACCATCTGCGTTGGCGTGTTCTGTACCAGGACGGTGTTCCACCGTAAAGTCCATTCCCTGTAGGGAGATGGACCACCTCAGCAGTTTTGGATTCTCGCCCCTCATTTGTATCAACCATCTGAGGGGCCTGTGGTCTGTCTGAACCCGGAAGTGAGTCCCAAACAGGTATGGTCTCAACTTCTTCAGCGCCCAGACCACAGCAAAAGCTTCCCTTTCTATGGCACTCCATCTCTGTTCCCTGGGAAGTAGTCTCCTGCTAAGGAAGACTACAGGCTGATCCAGGCCCTCTTCGTTCAGTTGTGAGAGCACCGCTCCCACACCATGCTCTGAAGCGTCAGTCTGCACGACAAATTCCTTGGAGAAGTCAGGTGCCTTGAGCACGGGCGCCGTGCACATGGCTGCCTTCAGGGCACCAAAAGCTTTCTGGCAGGACTCAGTCCAGATCACTTTCCTGGGCTGCCTCTTAGAGGTCAGCTCTGTTAAGGGGGCAACGATGGTGCCATAGCCCTTAACAAATCTCCTATAGTAACCGGTGAGACCTAAGAAGGCTCTCACCTCTGTCTGGGTCTTGGGGGCTCCCAAGCCAGAATGGTGTCAATCTTGGGTTGTAGGGGCGCCACCTGGCCGCTTCCTACCTGGTGTCCCAAGTACACCACAGAACCCTGCCCGATCTGGCACTTACTGGCCTTGATCGTGAGGCCTGCACCTTGCAGAGCCCTCAACACTTTCTCAAGGTGCTGTAAATGTTCTTCCCAGCTGGAACTGAACACAGCAATGTCATCCAGGTAGGCGGCACTGAAATCCTCCAGCCCAGCCAACACCTGATTGACCAACCTCTGAAAGGTGGCAGGGGCATTCTTCAACCCAAAGGGCATCACCCGGAATTGGTAATGACCTTCTGGGGTTGAGAATGCTGATCTCTCCTTGGCCCCATCGGTTAAGGCAATCTGCCAGTACCCAGACGTCAAATCAAACGTGCTGAGGAACCGGGCAGCTCCCAACCGATCAATGAGCTCATCAGCTCTGGGGATGGGGTGCGCGTCAGTCCTGGTGACGGCATTGAGCCCACGGTAGTCCACACAAAACCGGAGTTCTGGAGTGGCACCGGGCGCCGCAGCCTTTGGGACCAAGACCACTGGGCTGGCCCAAGGACTGTGGGAGGGCTCAATCACCCCTAACGCCAACATCTTAGAGACCTCCTCCTTGATGCTGGCTCTGACCCGGTCAGTCAACCTGTAAATCTTGTGCTTCACAGGATGGCTGTCACCGGTGTCCACGTCATGGGTACACCAGTGAGTAACACCGGGGGTCAGAGAGAACAGCGGGGCGAACTGTCCCAACAACTGGCGACAGCCCCCTGCTGCTCCTGAGTCAGAGTAGGGGAGAGGATCACACCCTCTACTGACCCATCATGCTCCTTGGTAGACAGGAGGTCAGGGAGAGGCTCGCTCGCCTCTTCCACCCCATCATCTGTCGCCAAGAGCATACTCACTTCGGACCTCTCGAAGTGGGGCTTGAGGCGGTTCACGTGAAGGACCCTCAAAGGGTTCCTTGGAGCCTGCAAATCCACCAGGTAGGTGACGTCACTTTTGCGCTCCTTTACCTCATATGGCCCAGTCCACTTGTCCTGCAAGGCACAAGGTGCTACTGGGGCTATGACCCACACTTTTTGTCCAGGTTGAAATTCGACCAGAGTGGCGTTCTGGTCATACCATCTCTTCATTTCTTCCTGGCTTGCTTCTAGGTTCGCCTGAGCGAGTTTCCTGAAGCGGGCAGTTTGGTTTCTAAAGGCCAGCATGTAGCTAAATACATCCTGGGGCGTTTTCCTGGGAGCTGCCTCCCAGCCTTCCTTAACCAAACTCAGAGGTCCTCTGACAGGGTGGCCATACAGGAGCTCAAAGGGGCTGTACCCAAGAGACTTCTGAGGCACCTCCCTGTATGCAAAGAGTAGGCATGGCAAGAGGACGTCCCACTTACGCCTCATGGGTTCTGTTAGACCCTTGATCATGCCTTTCAAGGTCTGGTTGAATCTCTCCACCAGACCGTTTCCTTGTGGGTGGTAAGGAGTGGTGAACTTGTAGGTTACCCCACACTCCTTCCACAGGGATGTCATATACTTCGATATGAAATTGGTCCCCCTATCAGAAACCACCTCTCTGGGGAATCCCACACGGGAAAAGATCCCCATTAACGCCCGGCCCACCACTGGCGCCGTCGTTGTCCTGAGAGGGATTGCCTCCGGGTACCGGGTGGCATGGTCCACCAAGACCAGGATGTACCTGTTGCCCATGGCTGTCTTGGGATCCAGTGGCCCCACAATATCCATCCCTACCCTTTCAAAGGGTGTTCCAACAACCGGAAAAGGTTGGAGAGGAGCTTTGACCTTCCTCCCACTCTTACCACTTGCCTGGCAAGTTTGGCAAGACCTGCAGTGTGCATCTGACTGCCTTCGCATTTGGGGCCAAAGAAGTGGGTGACAAGCCTGTCAAAGGTCTTGTCCTGCCCCAAATGTCCTGCCAAAGGCACGTCATGAGCCAGACCCAGTAGGAAGGTCCTGAAGCGCTGGGGTACCACCAGCACACGGGCTGACCCAGGCTCAGCAACCTTAGGCTCACTGTATAGGAGACCACTCTCCCAGTAGATCAGATGTGACCCGGACTGATTACCAGCTGCCTGGTCTGCAGCCTGCCGCCGCAGACCCTCCAGAGTAGGGCACTCGTTCTGCTCCCTGCAGAACTCCTCCCTGGTGGGACCCCCTTCTTGCTGCCAATGGGTCAGCTCAGAGATGTCTCCCAGTTCGGCTACTTGCTCCCCTGTAGGCACCGGGCGTCCCCCTCGAGGTCCGCCTCCTCCCGGTCCGTGGGAACTTCGGGGGCCGGTTTCCCGCGCCCCTGCCCTTTCTCTTGGCAGGGACTTGGGCCACTGTTTCAGGCTCCAAGTCCTCTTGATCACCCTTTCTGGCCGCCATTGACCGAGTAGACACGCATGCCCACTCTGGCAACCCAAGCATCTCCAAGTGGGACCTGAGCTCAACCTCCTTCCATGAGGACTGCTCCAGGTCGTTTCCTAGCAGACAATCTACAGGCATGGTAGGGCTCACAACCACCCTTAAGGGACCTGAGACCCCCCCATTCAAAGGGAACCTGCGCCACCATACATTGGCGCTCTGAGTTGTCGACAGCAACTACTTGGTGGAATGCTCCTGGGACTACTTGCTTCTCAGACACCAGGTGACACCGGACTGAGGTCACACTGGCTCCAGTATCTCTGAGAGCCTCTACCCTGTTCCCATTAATGGTCACCCAGGTGCTATATTTCTTTGTGTTAGGGGGCACCTGGTTTCCTGGGACCATCTCACTGTCCCCGAGTGAGACAAGGGTCATTTCTGCGGGATCCCCACCCTCCTGTGGGCACCCCTCCTCCCCAAGCGCTACACTAGCCAACACTTTGGACTGTCCACCGGTGGGTGGCTGTGTCCCCTTCGGGCACTTGGGGTCCCCCTTAAAGTGACCTACCTGGTCACATGCATAACACTTGCGGGGGCCGGTCTCAACAGGCTTCCCTGTAGAGACCCCTTTCTTCTTATCACCGGGGGGCTGGGAACCTTTACCCTGGGTACTAGTTTGGGGCCCTTTTGAGAACTCCTGTGCTTTACCCTTGTCCCCCCCACCTTTCTGCTGGGGACCCTGCCCACCTTTGGCTGAGTCTCCCCCAAACGCTTTCTTGTGGACCCTGGTACTCACCCAGCGGTCCGCTTCCATAGCAAGCTTCCTGGGGTCAGTTAGCTTACTATCAACTAGGTGCTGGCGCAGATCTGCAAAACATAGACTAGACAAGTGCTCCCATGCAATCAAGTTGTAGAGCCCCTGAAAATCTGTTACACTACTGCCCTTCACCCAACCATCCAGAGACCTGCAGAACACATCCACACATTCCAACCAAGTGTTGACATCAGACTTCTTACTGGACCTGAACTGATCCCTGTACTTTTCAGGAGTAAGACCATACTTCGTGAGAAGGGCATCCTTCATGTCAGCATAGGTGAGGTGATACCCCTTACCCAAAGCTATCAGAGCATCCCTTGCTTCTTCCGGGAAAAGTGGCCACAATCCTGCTCCCCAATTCTCCTCAGGGACCCCATTCATGTGTATGGCTGCCTCATAACCCTGGAACCACCTTTGTATGTCATCCCCCTTCTTGAACTCCTTGCCTACGTTCTTGGGAATGTGCACAATCCTGTCTGCCTTTCTGGACGAATTGCTGCCACCATCTGAGCCTGACTTACTCCTAAGTTCTAGCTCCTTCAGTTCTCTCTCATGCTCTAAGAGCATCTTCCTCTCCTCTATGGCCAATCTCTTCTCCTCCCGCTCACTCTCCAGCCTGAGCTTCTGCAGCTCGAACTGCCTTGCCTCCCGCCTGTCCTCCAGCTCCTCTGGGGACAGACTGCTGCTGCCCGACCTGGCGGGTTCCCCCTACCCAAAAGCACATCCACCCTGGAAATAGGCTCCTCCGCCTCCTCACTGAGATCACCAGGCTGCCCATTGGCATGTCTGGCTGCTACCCAGGCCCTCAGCGCCTTCTGTAGCTCCTCCTTCCTTGTGAGGCCTTTAATTTGGACTTTCAGGTTTTTACAAATCGCTCGTAACTCCTTTACGGCGTAGGATTCCAACCTGTCCTCCTCAAAGATAACTTCCAGAGATGCAACGGATGATGCAATTGATTCAGGCATGACAAAAGTCGTGAGTTGAAAACTGGCAAGATCAAAAATAGGCCAAAAGAAAAAGAACCAGTATGTGGTACGTAATGGTCTGCGATATGGTAGTAGTGCACACCAATCACTGTAAGTCAAGTGCAAACACAAGTCCTATCCTCACCGCTGACAACCAATGTTAGAAATGGGATCTCTAGTTGGCAAGGGCTTGCACCTTTGTCCAAGTAGGGACCCTTCTTCCTAGTCAGGGTAAGGGTTGTTACACTCGTGAAGTAACCCCTGCTCACCCTCGTGGTAGCTTGGCACGAGCAGTCAGGCTTAATTCAGAGGCAGTGTGTAAAGCATTTGCACATAACCAACAGTAATACAGTGTAAGCACTACAAACGGACACCACACCAGTTTAGAAAAATAACCAATATTTTATATACTCAAGACAAGACCAATTACGACAAAAATCCACAATACTATACTTTACGAATGAATACTTGATACGTTAACTTCTTCTTTGCAGGAATAGCACAAAAGCAAAGTTCGTACGAGTCGGTAGCTCCGTCCGAGTCTACCGTGATGCTGAAAACCACAGAGCCTAACAGTTCCAGCCGACCGCGTCGATACGGGCCAGCAGAGTCATGAACAGACTCGGTCACAGTACCTTTTCTCGTTGTGGCTGGTACGGAGTGTACGAGCCGGTCGGCGTTCGTCGCGGTTGCGGTGCAAGACGGAGCGATGCAAGGTGCGGTGTCCCTCGATGCGGTGCAGGCAGCGGCTCGATGAGCGTCGTGCAGACGGAGTCGGTGAGTCCAAGGCGTGCGGTGCAGGGTGAGACGATGCTCGATGCGGTGCTGACAGGTTGCGATGCAGGCGACCTAGCCGGAGTGCGGGAGCTGGCGTCGGACAGCGGTGCGAGTCGGAGCGGTGCGTCGCAGACGTGCGAGCGGTGCCCCAAATGCGGTGCGGTCTCGACTCTTGAGCCAGTTGCAGCGACCTCGTCGGTCGGGTCCGGTTGGTTCAGTGAAGCGATGCGATGCGAACTGCGGTGCCCACAGGTCACGGTGCAAGCAGCGGCTCGATGTTGGCGGCGTTGGACGTTGCCCACGGTGAGACCAGGGTTGCGATGCGAAGCGGGGCGATGCGGTCTGCGGTGCAAACAGGTCACCGGCCAGGGATGGATTCGGTTGACGGAGTCGGTTGCGGTTCCCTTCCTCTGTGGCAACTGAAACAGCGTTCCAGAAGCGGTACCCAGAGGCTTGTGAAGTCTTTGCAGTCCCTGAGACTTCTTAACAGGAGGCCAGCTCGGTTTCTGGCCCTTGGAGATACTCAGCACAAGTTTGGAGAAAGTTCAGTCCAGTCCTTTCACTGCCCAAGACAGAAGCAGCAACTGCAGGCCAACCCAACAAAGCAACAACACAGCAAAGGGGCAGTACTCCTCCTGGCAGCTCTTCCAGCTCTTCGTCTTGGCAGGTTCCTTGATTCCAGCGAGATCTAAATTCATGGGGTCAGGGCCCCAATATTTATATCCCAAATTCCTTTGTTCTCTGAAGGCAGAGAGGCCTTTGCCTAGTCCAAACCAGTTCTGGAGCACTTTGTTGACAAGTCTCCGTCCCTTCTTTCAGTGAGTAGGCCAGGGACATCAGACGCACCACAGGAGGTGGAGCCAGCATTGTGGAGGGAAGGCACTGTCCTATTCAGGGCCCAGGTGCGACCCCTCCCACCCATCTACAGGTCGATCTGGCTATTCAGCCCTGCGCTGACTCACCCTGTCTCCTGGCATCCCCCAGCCCCTGTCACTCACATTCCAGACACGGAATACACAACCTCGCAGAGGCAGGCTTGGATGGTTAGACAAGAAAATACCCACTTTCTAAAAGTGGTATTTTCAAACACAGAATGTTAAAACCGACTTCACTAAAAGCTGCATTTTATCATTCTGAGTCCAGGCATACTAAACTCGAATTTCTACCATGTTCCCGGGGTCAGTTAGGATTATAAGCTGTAATAATCAAAACTGCCCGTTCTGGCCTAGGGGAACAGGTAGCCTTGCAATAGTGAAAAACGAACTAGGCTGTAATTCACTATCAGGACATGCCGCACACACCCGGGCATGTCCTACCTTTCGCAGTACACCGCACCCTGCCCACAGGGGTACCGTGGGCCTACCTTAGGGGTGACTAACATGTAGCAAAGGGAAGGTTTAGGGACTTGCAAGTGTGTGCACTTGCCAAGTCGACATGGCAGCCCCAGGCTGCGCACAGGCTCTGCGTTGGCAGGCCCGAGTTACACTTTACGGGCTGTTTGCGTGGGTGGCACAATCCAGTGCTGCAGCCCACCAACAGCATTTGGTCTATAGGCCCTGGCACTCGCAGTGCACTTTACGAGGGACTGACACATAAACCAAATAGGCCAATCATGGAAACACCAATCCATAACACATTTTATACAGGAGCACTTGCACTTTCCCACTGGATCGCAGTGAGGAAAGTGCGCAGAATCATCACACCAGCAAAAACAGAGTCAAAACCGGGAGGTCAGAAAGCAAAAAGTCAGGGGAAACACGCCAAAAGATGCCAAGTCTAACACATGTCCCCTCCAGCTGAAAGTAGGAGAACTACCCAACCCCATTGGAGTTCTCTTCACTAAGGCGGAAGAACCTGGACAGACCATCTGCGTTGGCGTGTTCTGTACCAGGACGGTGTTCCACCGTAAAGTCCATTCCCTGTAGGGAGATGGACCACCTCAGCAGTTTTGGATTCTCGCCCCTCATTTGCATCAACCATCTGAGGGGCCTGTGGTCTGTCTGAACCCGGAAGTGAGTCCCAAACAGGTATGGTCTCAACTTCTTCAGCGCCCAGACCACAGCAAAAGCTTCCCTTTCTATGGCACTCCACCTCTGTTCCCTGGGAAGTAGTCTCCTGCTAAGGAAGACTACAGGCTGATCCAGGCCCTCTTCGTTCAGTTGTGAGAGCACCGCTCCCACACCATGCTCTGAAGCGTCAGTCTGCACGACAAATTCCTTGGAGAAGTCAGGTGCCTTGAGCACGGGCGCCGTGCACATGGCTGCCTTCAGGGCATCAAAAGCTTTCTGGCAGGACTCAGTCCAGATCACTTTCCTGGGCTGCCTCTTAGAGGTCAGCTCTGTTAAGGGGGCAACGATGGTGCCATAGCCCTTAACAAATCTCCTATAGTAACCGGTGAGACCTAAGAAGGCTCTCACCTCTGTCTGGGTCTTGGGGGCTCCCAAGCCAGAATGGTGTCAATCTTGGGTTGTAGGGGCGCCACCTGGCCGCTTCCTACCTGGTGTCCCAAGTACACCACAGAACCCTGCCCGATCTGGCACTTACTGGCCTTGATCGTGAGGCCTGCACCTTGCAGAGCCCTCAACACTTTCTCAAGGTGCTGTAAATGTTCTTCCCAGCTGGAACTGAACACAGCAATGTCATCCAGGTAGGCGGCACTGAAATCCTCCAGCCCAGCCAACACCTGATTGACCAACCTCTGAAAGGTGGCAGGGGCATTCTTCAACCCAAAGGGCATCACCCGGAATTGGTAATGACCTTCTGGGGTTGAGAATGCTGATCTCTCCTTGGCCCCATCGGTTAAGGCAATCTGCCAGTACCCAGACGTCAAATCAAACGTGCTGAGGAACCGGGCAGCTCCCAACCGATCAATGAGCTCATCAGCTCTGGGGATGGGGTGCGCGTCAGTCCTGGTGACGGCATTGAGCCCACGGTAGTCCACACAAAACCGGAGTTCTGGAGTGGCACCGGGCGCCGCAGCCTTTGGGACCAAGACCACTGGGCTGGCCCAAGGACTGTGGGAGGGCTCAATCACCCCTAACGCCAACATCTTAGAGACCTCCTCCTTGATGCTGGCTCTGACCCGGTCAGTCAACCTGTAAATCTTGTGCTTCACAGGATGGCTGTCACCGGTGTCCACGTCATGGGTACACCAGTGAGTAACACCGGGGGTCAGAGAGAACAGCGGGGCGAACTGTCCCAACAACTGGCGACAGCCCCCTGCTGCTCCTGAGTCAGAGTAGGGGAGAGGATCACACCCTCTACTGACCCATCATGCTCCTTGGTAGACAGGAGGTCAGGGAGAGGCTCGCTCTCCTCTTCCACCCCATCATCTGTCGCCAAGAGCATACTCACTTCGGACCTCTCGAAGTGGGGCTTGAGCGGTTCACGTGAAGGACCCTCAAAGGGTTCCTTGGAGCCTGCAAATCCACCAGGTAGGTGACGTCACTTTTGCGCTCCTTTACCTCATATGGCCCAGTCCACTTGTCCTGCAAGGCACAAGGTGCTACTGGGGCCATGACCCACACTTTTTGTCCAGGTTGAAATTCGACCAGAGTGGCGTTCTGGTCATACCATCTCTTCATTTCTTCCTGGCTTGCTTCTAGGTTCGCCTGAGCGAGTTTCCTGAAGCGGGCAGTTTGGTTTCTAAAGGCCAGCATGTAGCTAAATACATCCTGGGGAGTTTTCCTGGGAGCTGCCTCCCAGCCTTCCTTAACCAAACTCAGAGGTCCTCTGACAGGGTGGCCATACAGGAGCTCAAAGGGGCTGTACCCAAGAGACTTCTGAGGCACCTCCCTGTATGCAAAGAGTAGGCATGGCAAGAGGACGTCCCACTTACGCCTCATGGGTTCTGTTAGACCCTTGATCATGCCTTTCAAGGTCTGGTTGAATCTCTCCACCAGACCGTTTCCTTGTGGGTGGTAAGGAGTGGTGAACTTGTAGGTTACCCCACACTCCTTCCACAGGGATGTCATATACTTCGATATGAAATTGGTCCCCCTATCAGAAACCACCTCTCTGGGGAATCCCACACGGGAAAAGATCCCCATTAACGCCCGGCCCACCACTGGCGCCGTCGTTGTCCTGAGAGGGATTGCCTCCGGGTACCGGGTGGCATGGTCCACCAAGACCAGGATGTACCTGTTGCCCATGGCTGTCTTGGGATCCAGTGGCCCCACAATATCCATCCCTACCCTTTCAAAGGGTGTTCCAACAACCGGAAAAGGTTGGAGAGGAGCTTTGACCTTCCTCCCACTCTTACCACTTGCCTGGCAAGTTTGGCAAGACCTGCAGTGTGCATCTGACTGCCTTCGCATTTGGGGCCAAAGAAGTGGGTGACAAGCCTGTCAAAGGTCTTGTCCTGCCCCAAATGTCCTGCCAAAGGCACGTCATGAGCCAGACCCAGTAGGAAGGTCCTGAAGCGCTGGGGTACCACCAGCACACGGGCTGACCCAGGCTCAGCAACCTTAGGCTCACTGTATAGGAGACCACTCTCCCAGTAGATCAGATGTGACCCGGACTGATTACCAGCTGCCTGGTCTGCAGCCTGCCGCCGCAGACCCTCCAGAGTAGGGCACTCGTTCTGCTCCCTGCAGAACTCCTCCCTGGTGGGACCCCCTTCTTGCTGCCAATGGGTCAGCTCAGAGATGTCTCCCAGTTCGGCTACTTGCTCCCCTGTAGGCACCGGGCGTCCCCCTCGAGGTCCGCCTCCTCCCGGTCCGTGGGAACTTCGGGGGCCGGTTTCCCGCGCCCCCTGCCCTTTCTCTTGGCAGGGACTTGGGCCACTGTTTCAGGCTCCAAGTCCTCTTGATCACCCTTTCTGGCCGCCATTGACCGAGTAGACACGCATGCCCACTCTGGCAACCCAAGCATCTCCAAGTGGGACCTGAGCTCAACCTCCTTCCATGAGGACTGCTCCAGGTCGTTTCCTAGCAGACAATCTACAGGCATGGTAGGGCTCACAACCACCCTTAAGGGACCTGAGACCCCCCATTCAAAGGGAACCTGCGCCACCATACATTGGCGCTCTGAGTTGTCGACAGCAACTACTTGGTGGAATGCTCCTGGGACTACTTGCTTCTCAGACACCAGGTGACACCGGACTGAGGTCACACTGGCTCCAGTATCTCTGAGAGCCTCTACCCTGTTCCCATTAATGGTCACCCAGGTGCTATATTTCTTTGTGTTAGGGGGCACCTGGTTTCCTGGGACCATCTCACTGTCCCCGAGTGAGACAAGGGTCATTTCTGCGGGATCCCCACCCTCCTGTGGGCACCCCTCCTCCCCAAGCGCTACACTAGCCAACACTTTGGACTGTCCACCGGTGGGTGGCTGTGTCCCCTTCGGGCACTTGGGGTCCCCCTTAAAGTGACCTACCTGGTCACATGCATAACACTTGCGGGGGCCGGTCTCAACAGGCTTCCCTGTAGAGACCCCTTTCTTCTTATCACCGGGGGCTGGGAACCTTTACCCTGGGTACTAGTTTGGGGCCCTTTAGAGAACTCCTGTGCTTTACCCTTGTCCCCCCACCTTTCTGCTGGGGACCCTGCCCACCTTTGGCTGAGTCTCCCCCAAACGCTTTCTTGTGGACCCTGGTACTCACCCAGCGGTCCGCTTCCATAGCAAGCTTCCTGGGGTCAGTTAGCTTACTATCAACTAGGTGCTGGCGCAGATCTGCAAAACATAGACTAGACAAGTGCTCCCATGCAATCAAGTTGTAGAGCCCCTGAAAATCTGTTACACTACTGCCCTTCACCCAACCATCCAGAGACCTGCAGAACACATCCACACATTCCAACCAAGTGTTGACATCAGACTTCTTACTGGACCTGAACTGATCCCTGTACTTTTCAGGAGTAAGACCATACTTCGTGAGAAGGGCATCCTTCATGTCAGCATAGGTGAGGTGATACCCCTTACCCAAAGCTATCAGAGCATCCCTTGCTTCTTCCGGGAAAAGTGGCCACAATCCTGCTCCCCAATTCTCCTCAGGGACCCCATTCATGTGTATGGCTGCCTCATAACCCTGGAACCACCTTTGTATGTCATCCCCCTTCTTGAACTCCTTGCCTACGTTCTTGGGAATGTGCACAATCCTGTCTGCCTTTCTGGACGAATTGCTGCCACCATCTGAGCCTGACTTACTCCTAAGTTCTAGCTCCTTCAGTTCTCTCTCATGCTCTAAGAGCATCTTCCTCTCCTCTATGGCCAATCTCTTCTCCTCCCGCTCACTCTCCAGCCTGAGCTTCTGCAGCTCGAACTGCCTTGCCTCCCGCCTGTCCTCCAGCTCCTCTGGGGACAGACTGCTGCTGCCCGACCTGGCGGGTTCCCCCTACCCAAAAGCACATCCACCCTGGAAATAGGCTCCTCCGCCTCCTCACTGAGATCACCAGGCTGCCCATTGGCATGTCTGGCTGCTACCCAGGCCCTCAGCGCCTTCTGTAGCTCCTCCTTCCTTGTGAGGCCTTTAATTTGGACTTTCAGGTTTTTACAAATCGCTCGTAACTCCTTTACGGCGTAGGATTCCAACCTGTCCTCCTCAAAGATAACTTCCAGAGATGCAACGGATGATGCAATTGATTCAGGCATGACAAAAGTCGTGAGTTGAAAACTGGCAAGATCAAAAATAGGCCAAAAGAAAAAGAACCAGTATGTGGTACGTAATGGTCTGCGATATGGTAGTAGTGCACACCAATCACTGTAAGTCAAGTGCAAACACAAGTCCTATCCTCACCGCTGACAACCAATGTTAGAAATGGGATCTCTAGTTGGCAAGGGCTTGCACCTTTGTCCAAGTAGGGACCCTTCTTCCTAGTCAGGGTAAGGGTTGTTACACTCGTGAAGTAACCCCTGCTCACCCTCGTGGTAGCTTGGCACGAGCAGTCAGGCTTAATTCAGAGGCAGTGTGTAAAGCATTTGCACATAACCAACAGTAATACAGTGTAAGCACTACAAACGGACACCACACCAGTTTAGAAAAATAACCAATATTTTATATACTCAAGACAAGACCAATTACGACAAAAATCCACAATACTATACTTTACGAATGAATACTTGATACGTTAACTTCTTCTTTGCAGGAATAGCACAAAAGCAAAGTTCGTACGAGTCGGTAGCTCCGTCCGAGTCTACCGTGATGCTGAAAACCACAGAGCCTAACAGTTCCAGCCGACCGCGTCGATACGGGCCAGCAGAGTCATGAACAGACTCGGTCACAGTACCTTTTCTCGTTGTGGCTGGTACGGAGTGTACGAGCCGGTCGGCGTTCGTCGCGGTTGCGGTGCAAGACGGAGCGATGCAAGGTGCGGTGTCCCTCGATGCGGTGCAGGCAGCGGCTCGATGAGCGTCGTGCAGACGGAGTCGGTGAGTCCAAGGCGTGCGGTGCAGGGTGAGACGATGCTCGATGCGGTGCTGACAGGTTGCGATGCAGGCGACCTAGCCGGAGTGCGGGAGCTGGCGTCGGACAGCGGTGCGAGTCGGAGCGGTGCGTCGCAGACGTGCGAGCGGTGCCCCAAATGCGGTGCGGTCTCGACTCTTGAGCCAGTTGCAGCGACCTCGTCGGTCGGGTCCGGTTGGTTCAGTGAAGCGATGCGATGCGAACTGCGGTGCCCACAGGTCACGGTGCAAGCAGCGGCTCGATGTTGGCGGCGTTGGACGTTGCCCACGGTGAGACCAGGGTTGCGATGCGAAGCGGGGCGATGCGGTCTGCGGTGCAAACAGGTCACCGGCCAGGGATGGATTCGGTTGACGGAGTCGGTTGCGGTTCCCTTCCTCTGTGGCAACTGAAACAGCGTTCCAGAAGCGGTACCCAGAGGCTTGTGAAGTCTTTGCAGTCCCTGAGACTTCTTAACAGGAGGCCAGCTCGGTTTCTGGCCCTTGGAGATACTCAGCACAAGTTTGGAGAAAGTTCAGTCCAGTCCTTTCACTGCCCAAGACAGAAGCAGCAACTGCAGGCCAACCCAACAAAGCAACAACACAGCAAAGGGGCAGTACTCCTCCTGGCAGCTCTTCCAGCTCTTCGTCTTGGCAGGTTCCTTGATTCCAGCGAGATCTAAATTCATGGGGTCAGGGCCCCAATATTTATATCCCAAATTCCTTTGTTCTCTGAAGGCAGAGAGGCCTTTGCCTAGTCCAAACCAGTTCTGGAGCACTTTGTTGACAAGTCTCCGTCCCTTCTTTCAGTGAGTAGGCCAGGGACATCAGACGCACCACAGGAGGTGGAGCCAGCATTGTGGAGGGAAGGCACTGTCCTATTCAGGGCCCAGGTGCGACCCCTCCCACCCATCTACAGGTCGATCTGGCTATTCAGCCCTGTGCTGACTCACCCTGTCTCCTGGCATCCCCCAGCCCCTGTCACTCACATTCCAGACACGGAATACACAACCTCGCAGAGGCAGGCTTGGATGGTTAGACAAGAAAATACCCACTTTCTAAAAGTGGTATTTTCAAACACAGAATGTTAAAACCGACTTCACTAAAAGCTGCATTTTATCATTCTGAGTCCAGGCATACTAAACTCGAATTTCTACCATGTTCCCGGGGTCAGTTAGGATTATAAGCTGTAATAATCAAAACTGCCCGTTCTGGCCTAGGGGAACAGGTAGCCTTGCAATAGTGAAAAACGAACTAGGCTGTAATTCACTATCAGGACATGCCGCACACACCCGGGCATGTCCTACCTTTCGCAGACACCGCACCCTGCCCACAGGGGTACCGTGGGCCTACCTTAGGGGTGACTAACATGTAGCAAAGGGAAGGTTTGGGGACTTGCAAGTGTGTGCACTTGCCAAGTCGACATGGCAGCCCCAGGCTGCGCACTGGCTCTGCGTTGGCAGGCCCGAGTTACATTTTACGGGCTGTTTGCGTGGGTGGCACAATCCAGTGCTGCAGCCCACCAACAGCATTTGGTCTATAGGCCCTGGCACTCGCAGTGCACTTTACGAGGGACTGACACATAAACCAAATAGGCCAATCATGGAAACACCAATCCATAACACATTTTATACAGGAGCACTTGCACTTTCCCACTGGATCGCAGTGAGGAAAGTGCGCAGAATCATCACACCAGCAAAAACAGAGTCAAAACCGGGAGGTCAGAAAGCAAAAAGTCAGGGGAAACACGCCAAAAGATGCCAAGTCTAACACATCTGAATTGGGGGTAGGGGCTGTACTGTCACAATTGAATGATGAAGGTCAGGATCAGCCAGTAGCTTTTATTAGCAGAAGGCTGACCCCTAGAGAGAAACGTTGGTCAGCCATTGAGAGGGAGGCCTTTGCTGTCGTCTGGGCTCTGAAGAAGTTGAGGCCATACTTGTTTGGTACTCACTTCCTTGTTCAAACAGACCATAAGCCCCTCTTATGGCTAAAACAAATGAAGGGTGAAAACCCCAAACTGCTTAGGTGGTCCATTTCCCTACAGGGGATGGACTTCACGGTGGAACATAGACCTGGGAGTAACCATGCCAATGCAGATGGACTCTCTAGGTACTTCCACTTAGAACATGAAGACTTAACTGGGGAAGGTTAGTTTAATGTCCCTCCGTTGGGGGGGGGGTTGTGTAGGAGAGTAGGATCTGCTTCACATGGGTACCCCACTTTTGCTGATGCTTCACTGTTTTTCGACTTTAGTCTGGCTGGGGCCCTGCTAATCAGAACCCCAGCCTAGCTGCTTCCTCTCTAAAATGGTTTCCATGTGCCTTAGGCACATCTCTGATTGGAATCTGGAGTGCCCTTATAAGTCCCTAGTATATGGTATGCTATGTACCCAGGGCATAGGTACCTCAGAGGCCTACCAGGGGCTGCAGCATGTATTGTGCCACCCCTGGAAGGCCATCCAAAATGACACCACAGGTCTGCTACTGCAGCCTGGGTAAGGTGGTGCATGCACTCCTTACTGTGATATAGGCTACCTATATCACTACATACATACATACACACATATAAACCTATAAGTCACTCCTATGGCAGGCCTTATCAATCCTGAAGGCAGAGTGCTTGGTTCCTATGTGAGAGGGTGCCCCTGCATGAGCAGAGCCCCTCTGCAGCGTTCGGAGACCCTTCCTCTGATGCTGTTTGTAGTGCAGCCTGACCATATACTCTTAAGCGCATTATAACCTCGCGTTAAATGCTAACTTTGGGATGGCTGCACGGAAACATGTCGTGTTTGGTGTCAAACATCTTGGAATACTACCCCCCCCGCCAGTTCTGGCGGCGGGGGTAGCATTCCACCCTTCTAGAGGGAGAGACATGTACACACCGGCCTGCCCGTTAACTTCTTTCCAAGCCCTGGCATCACAAAATGGATGCCGCTGACACAGACACGAGTCTGGCCTCCTGCTGCTGACCGAAACTCTGGCAGGGAGGCCTGGACAATAGGTTTCCTGTCCCAGGGAGGTGTAACCACCTCCCCAGACAGGATAGTGTGTATTGGGGCTGGGCGGGAGCACTCTCTGGTGCTTTGAAGTCCTGCACTGGGGGCACATTTGGTGTCCCTGTGCACACCCCAGTTCAAACCGGCTCAGGGGCTTCCAGCCCCTGCTCTGGCGCAAACTGGACAAAGGGGAAAGGGGTGTAACCACCCCTCTGCCCTGACCCTCCCATAGAGTGGGTCCCCAGAGTATGTCCAACCCCTAACTTAGTATAAGTATGGGACCCCAGTCCTTAGGACTTTAGATTTACCTGGACGAAACTCTGACACAGAATCCTGGACCTTCGACGCTCTACTTCAAGATTAGAGGACTGAAGAATCTCCCTTGGGGTCAAGGAGTGACTCCCCTGCTTGGCAGGCACCAAAGAAGCAATTGTCCGGTCTGCATCGCTGAAGCTCCGCTGGACGCCGAAGTCTTTGCATCACCAGAGGTGGATTTCCAGACTTCCCGAGGCTGCCCTGAGTCCCCAGCAAAGCTGAGGCCCGTAGCGGTCGTGGGTAACGTGGAACCGTGACCCCTGGACACCGATCACATTTGCAAGTGCATCCTCTTCTGGGTCTCCCACGAAGTTGTGCTTTGGGCTCCGAGTAGCCCCAGCCTCCTGCACCGACTGCACCGAAGATCACTGGCCTCCACTCCACGAGTGTCCTGTGAGCCAGCTCCAAGTGCGTCCCCTCGAGGCTCCTTCGCGGTCGCTAGTCCGTTGGCTAGTAGGCCCTCCCGAAGGCCAATCTTCTTCTGCTTGGGCTCCTGGTTGCTCCAGGCGTGCCCTGACTTACCCTTGCTGGGTGAGTCCCACAGACCTTGCTGGTCTGCACCATCGTCCTTCTTCCATTTCCACGAGACTTGCCGTTGCCAAGGCTTGTTGGGTCCAATCCGGTCGCCGACACCCCTGCAATCGACAGACGTCGTGGGACAG
Source organism: Calotriton arnoldi (assembly GCA_963921515.1). Lineage (NCBI taxonomy): Eukaryota > Metazoa > Chordata > Amphibia > Caudata > Salamandridae > Calotriton > Calotriton arnoldi. The sequence continues at coordinate 3,081,411 of CAWUFW010000424.1, read as the reverse complement.
CTCGAATCCAGCTCCTGGTCGTCGTCGACGCCTCCTGGACCTCGTGGCTGAAGAGTCAAGACGACCGTCAACCTACCTGAAGCACTAGACATCGGTGGGCATCTGCTCATCGCCTTCCTGGTCACTGGCTAGTGACCCAGACTCTGTCCCCTCTGCTTTCAGGTTCTTCAGATCTTTGATCCACCTTTGGATCCACCGAACACTTCCGACTTGGCCGCCAGCAGCACTTTGCAGCAGATCGCCATTGAAAACGACGACGAAACCCGACCCCGAAAGGCACCTATGCACCCGGCTCCCCTGGGTGAGGTAACTCGAGTACTCCGGTGCTCCCGTGGGTATTGACACTAGAACGGCCTGGTTCTAAAAGGGTTTGCTCAAGTCCTCCTCTAAGTGTCCCTTTTCTTTAAAATTCCAACCGCGACTTTCCCCATAGAAGTCAACGGCGATTCGCGGCTGTGTTCTCACACTGCACGCGTCCCCGTGGGTCCCCTGTGTCACTACCTTGGGTGGTTCCTTGTGGTCCCAGCACTTCTACAGGCTCTAGGCCTTGTGTCTAGCTCAGTCGTGGTTCTTATACCACTTTATTGGTATATGGTTTGAGTACGCCCCTAGGGCTCAAACGTGTATTTGTGCTATTACTGTAGATAACTAACTTCTAACTTATGTACTTCGAACTCTAGCCTCATAAAGAGACTAGAGGGATGTGTTTAGCAATAAATACATATATTTTGAATATATACCTGGTGTGGTCCTCTTTCATTTGGTCACTCAAGAGATTATAGACTGGTAAAACAAGCTGCTTTACATTCCTTCAAGACTTAGCCTGAAGGCTGCTCTCCATAGCTACCACTAGGATAGCTTTCAATAAAGGTTGTCTTTAACCTATCTCCAATAAGGGGTTGTTTGGACTGGTGCAAGGTGCCCACTATAATTAGTGGACAGCATATGCCAGGCCAACTTCTCACAAGGTGCGCATAATTCTAAACTCCAATCCGAATTAGCTGAGCTACAAATTTAATTGGACGATGTGGAAAATAGGTCACACGATCTAATCTACACTTCACTGGAATACCGGAAGGTCAAGCGAACGGAAAGACAGTAGTTGGGTTTTTCTCTGAATTGATACACAAATATGTCAACACTGACATGGCACCGGGCAGTACGGATCTTACCATTACTCGGGCGCATCGGATCCCAGCTATACCTTCCTTAAACCCTACCCTAAATATCCTCGAACCATGCTGGTTAACTTTGGAGATTTCCGTGTCAAAGAGCGTATTCTCTCCAGTGCCATCCAGGCTAGAGCTTACCACACTAGCGACAATGTCAGTGATCGCAGCTCAACGCCGCAAAGAATTTAAGACTTTGATAGACTGTTTTCAGAAGTGTGTGGGGCCCCCGTGGGCATTATACAACAGTCTAAACTGAAAGTACTACACAAGGGGCAATCACACATCTTTTATATAGTTGCGCAAGCTCAGGAGTTTTTAGCTTCCCTGCAAAAGGCATAATTGAGGGGAATAGTGAGGTATATTGTATTGTATTGTAATTGCATTTGTATAGCGCTTACTACCCCTGACGAGGCGTCAAAGCGCTTTTCGGCGAGTAGCACGCTACTCCGGGACCCATTGAGGATTAGTGTTGAATTAGTATAGTGAAACATGCAAGTAAATTTTAAGTGGTGGATATGTTAGTCAGTTATTTGGATTCAGAAGGATAGAAGAGGAAAAAAGGTTTGTATTTATATAGCGCTTCTTACCCCTGATGGGGTTTAAAGCGCTTTTTTTTTTTTGGGTGAGTAGCATGCTACTCCGGAAACCCATAAAGGATTAGTGGTGAATTAGTATGGTGAAATATGAAAGTAATTTGAGTGGTGGATATTAGTCAGTTATTTGGAGTGAGAAGGATAGCGGAGGGATAGAAGGGAAAGAAAGGTTTACATTCATATAGCGCCTGTTACCCCTGATGGGGTGTTGAAGCGCTTTTCTGGCAAGTAGCAGGCTACTCCGGAACCCATAAAGGATTAGTGTTGAAAATTAGTATAGTGAAATATGAAGTAATTTGAGTGGTGGATATGTTAGTCAGTTATTTGGATTGAGAAGGGTTGGGGAGGGGTAAAAAGCGAAAAAGGTTTGCATTTATATAGTGTTTGTAACCCTGATGAGGTGTTGAAACGCTTTGTTGGCGAGTAGCACGCTACTCTGGAACCCATAAAGGATTAGTGGTGAATTAGTATAGTGGAATATGGAATTAGAGAAGTGAACATGTTAGTCTGTTATTTTTATTGAAAGGGATAGTGGAGGGATAGAAGAGTGAAGGATTTCTTTTTTAGGTCATAGCAATAGGAGGAGGCTTTTGTATGAGGAAAAAGTGTTTTTGGAGGGGAAGAGTCAGAGGGAAAAGTTTAGAAAGGTTTGTTTTGGGGGATCGGTATAGTAAAAGAGGTGTCCGATGATGCAAGGAGGGGTAGAGTAGGAGAGAGTCAAGAAAGGGTTATTTTGGGGAACATAGTAGTGGTATGGGGTTTGGGATAAATGAGAGAGTGGGTGTAGAGGATATAATGATAGATGTATAGGGTGAGAGATAGGGTAGTGCATTGGAAAGAGTAGTAGAAAGAAGTTTGAGATGAGTCAGAAAGTTGGGCTAGAAGATATATTGAGAGAAGTATAGGCTGAGAAATAGGGTAGTGCATTGGAAATGCTAAATTAGAAGAAAGTGATAAATATATAGATCCATAAGTACACTGAAAGTATATAGATGCATAAAGGAGGTAAGTATACGCAGATTAAAGATTGATAAAGGTACAGGATGAGAAATAGGGTAGTGCATTGGATATGCTTTTTCAGGAGAAAAGTAACAGACACACAGATCCAAGTACATGGAGGTACATAGATGCACAATGGAAGCAAGTACATGTAGACCACAGATGATTTTTTTTTTTATAACATAATTATTGTACATGTTTATGCAAAGCAATACACAAAGATAGGTACATATCTATAGTGAAAATAAATGCTTATATACAGAGAGACATACATAGGGTGGGTATTCATGAATGGGAAAATAGGCAGCATTTCTGGCCCAGGTTCCGACCAGTCTTGAACAGGCTCAAACAGGCACTCACCCTTGTCCTCTCCACCCTTAGCCTCGACGCCCGGGCTGAGACACACCCTAGGCCTCGGACTTTTATAGCCCTAGTAATGAGGTGACCCCTTCAGCCAATGGGAACCCTAGCCCTAACCCTATCCAATCACAACACTAGCCCTAAAATCTAGAAACAATAGGAAACAAGGACCTTACAGCCAATTTCAGCCCTAATCCAAGCACCCAATAACTTTCAAAAACCCTGAACTCTACGTCCATTAGAGGCCCTAGCCCTACCAGTAGTCCCAACCCAAGTCCAAGCAACCAATGGCACAGGAAGCCCTAGTCCCTACTTCCAATAGAAAGCCTAACCCTACTCTTAGTACCACACCTAGTCCAGCAACCAATCACACCAAAAGCCCTAATCGCAACTTCCAATTAAAGGCCTAACCCTAGCCATAGTCCCACCCCAGTCCCAAAAACCAATAACACAGGAAGCCCTAGTCCCTACTTCCAATAGAAATCCTAACCCTAGTCCCAACCCTACATTGATTGAATCACAGACCCAGAAACCAATCAGAACCCTCAAATACCCAACCAATGAGGACACTAACCCTAATCCAATAGAAACATCAGATACAACCTCCAATCAGTGTATACATGTACCTACCACTAGCAGACTATATAAGGTCCCAGCAACCTCAGACAAGGTTTGCTGGCCAGGGAGTTGGGAGCTGCTTCTCTTGTTCAGAATCTCCTAGGAGACAGACAGGCTCAATCCACACTTTGGACTTCTGCAGGTAAGGGCCTAACTTGTCCACTGAAAATAGTGTTTGTATAAAACTTTACTCCCTCTCCTGGACAAAAAACGAAGTGCACAGTCCCTATTAAACACAGTTTAAACAGCACACAGAAGATCACTGCTGCCTCAGAGCACACTCTGATGTAGAATATCCCTGTGGGGGGGTGGGGGGGGAGGAGGAGCTGGTTTCACTGACTTGTTAACACAAAATGGTGGCTGGGGGTGCACTGTTTAACATACAGGTCTTAGCATAGAGACAAGGGGAAATTTGGAGGGAAAACTGATAGTCACCGGGAATGAGAGGGAAAAACTACAGAGATTTATTACTGCAAATCCTACAATTCAACACGTTAAATGGAAGCAATCATGGGCAGGAAAAACCACAAGTTTGAACACAAAACAGGTAATTAAATATGCAATCACGGGCAGGTTAAAACTACAATTTTAAACTGTAACAACCACAGGCAAAGACAGTAATCACAGATAGGGAAAATCGTTTTTTAACTCTTTTAGGAAAGAGACAGCACTAGACTGCCTCCTTACCACTTCCTGGACTCTGCTCACTGCAATCTGGGGCACAGGTAGGTTGCAACTCACAAGATGGAGAATGATTTGTGGTGCACCCAGCAAAGCCTTAAGGGGCCTGGGCAGGTGTGAGGGGAGGGCTCAGAGTTGCCTGGGAGCTGAATAGCCAATCCCGAGTCCAAGGTCTGCTGGCCTGGGGGTGGGGACTGGGGAGCTGCTTCTCTTGTTCAGAATCTCCTAGGAGACAGACAGGCTCAATCCACACTTTGGACTTCTGCAGGTAAGGGCCTAACTTGTCCTCTGAAAATAGTGTTTGTATAAAACTTTACTCCCTCTCCTGGACAAAAAACGAAGTGCACAGTCCCTATTAAACACAGTTTAAACAGCACACAGAAGATCACTGCTGCCTCAGAGGAATATGACTCGTTATTTCGCATGCAATTAGTTCGCATGCCATTACTACGCGTTTTTTTCTTAGCAATAACCGTTACTACGCAAGTTTTTAGTTCGCATCCCATTACATTGAAAGTGTTAATGTATGCGAACTAAAAACTTGCCTAGTAATAATAAAACCCAACACTACATACAAATACACTACCCTACACATCCAAAAGTTAAAAACCCTCAAAAAGTACACTACCCTACACTACTAAAACACCACAACACTACCCTAAATCACTACCCCCTGCACGACACTGCCCCTAGCCCCAGTCCTGTCCCTACTCCCAAACACTACCCAGCACGACCTCCCGACACTACCCTAAACCCTAAAATACTACCCCCAGCACGACCCTGCCCCTAACCCCAGTCCTGTCCCTACTCCCAAACACTACCCTGCACGACCCCCCCGACACTACCCTAAACCGTAAAACACTACCCTACACAAACTCCACAACACTACCCTAAACCCTAAAACACTACCCCCAGCACGACCCTGCCCCTAGCCCCAGTCCTGTCCCTACTCCCAAACACTACCCTGCACGACCCCCCGACACTACCCTAAACCCTAAAACACTACCCTACACTAACACCAGAACACTACCCTAAACCCTAAAACACTACCCCCAGACGACACTGCCCCTAGCCCCATTCCTGTCCCTACTCCCAAACACTACCCTGCACGACACCCCGACACTACCCTAAAACAGTACCCTACACTACACTAACATCAGAACACTACCCTAAACCCTAAAACACTACCCCCAGCACGACCCTGCCCCTACCCCAGTCCTGTCCCTACTCCCAAACACTACCCTGCATGACCCCCGACACTACTCTACACTACACAAACACAAGTACACAACCCTGCATGACCCTACACAGCCCCTACACGACCCTACACAGCCCCTCTTACCTCTCTCTCCTCGTGGTTCCTCTCTTCACCTCCACGCTTGCTTCCAATCTTCTCCCCCTTCCTGCTTCCTCCGGCTTCCTCCATCGTGGGCAGGCAGAATAAGGGGTCCCGAGGGCAGGCGCGGAGATGGGCATGACCAACAGCCAGCCGGAAAAGCAGCAGCAGACCCTCTTCCTGTAAGTTGACGCCCCCTCACCGACTTGCGCACGCAGAAGAAACATCCTGAAAGTGGACGCCCCCTCACCGACTACGCATGCGTTGTAACAACGCATGCGATGTAACAACTTGCGTACTAAAGGCTACGCGTTGTTACATCGCATGCGTTGTAACGCTTGCGTAGTAATGGTACGCGGACTAATGTCCGCGTACTAATGGGTGCTTACCGCCTCAGAGCACACTGATGTAGAATATCCCTGTTGCTGGGGTGGGGAGGAGGGGCTGGTTTCACTGACTTGTTAACACAAAATGGTGGCTGGGGGTGCACTGTTTAACATACAGGTCTTAGCACAGAGACAAGGGGAAATTTGGAGGGAAAACTGATAGTCACCGGGAATGAGAGGGAAAATCTACAGAGATTTAGGACTGCAAATCCCACAATTCAACACGTTAAATGGAAGCAATCACGGGCAGGAAAAACCACAAGTTTGAACACAAAACAGGTAATTAAATATGCAATCACGGGCAGGTTAAAACTACAATTTTAAACTGTAACAACCACAGGCAAAGACAGTAATCACAGATAGGGAAAATCGTTTTTTAACTCTTTTAGGAAAGAGACAGCACTAGTCTGCCTCCTTACCACTTCCTGGACTCTGCTCACTGCAATCTGGGGCACAGGTAGGTTGCAACTCACAAGATGGAGAACATTTCCCTTTTCACGCCACTGATACAATTGTCGAGTGGCATGCCTTCGCCACCACAACGGCAGTCTATGAGTGCCATGTCAAAGCACTCATTCAAGCGGCTTGGGAGGGGAGGGTGTGGGAGAAGGGGAGGTTGCGGTACAGTGAGGCATGTGGCTGGGTTGGTGGGCAGGTGTTCCCCCGGGGAGCCTAAGACAGGAGGGGCTCTAGGAGGTAGGGGAGCAGAAGGGTGGGTGCACATTGTGGGGTCATGTGGGGGGTGTATACAAAAAAGAGACGGCAGCACTGCTAATAGACTGTGCTATGTTAATAGATCAGGTTGGAGGATAAAATGTGGGAGGGGCAAAATCCAAGGTACATCATGGCTTGTAGACAGTTAAGAATACTTTCATACAAATTAAATGGATTTAATAACCCAGTTAAAACACGGGCAATGTTCTCCTGGTTCAAATCACTGCAAGCAAATATAATTTTTCTTCAAGAGAACCATTTGAAGAGTGGGGCTCCCTCGCTCAAAGTGCCAGGTTTTATTCAACATGCCTTTTATGCTTCCTCTAGGGAGGGGAGGGGGGGGGTGCTGTACTTATCGTAAAGAAATACAGTGCTAGGATCTCAAAGATCATAGAGATCAGAGTGGCAGATGGATATGGGTACAAATGATGATTATGAATCCGATTTTTAACCTTGTGTGTTTTTACGGCCCTGTTGAGACCCTTGACTCTTTATTTAGCTTCGCGAAAGAGGAGTCGCGCTTTCTGATAATAGGGGACGATTTTAAGGCGGCGTGACCTGAATCCACCACCCACACTGCTGCCCCTCTCTCTCACTCTTGCAGGCTCCTGCTTCATCCATGTGTGACAGGTTTCCCTGATTTCTCCTCCTCCTTCTTTCAACTTTGTGTGTTTTTCTCTCTTTTGCTCTCAAATGTCAGATCAGGAAAAATGAATGCCGGTGGCCCCCCGGCTCTAATTAAGCACTGACATAACCATGTGTCCATTAGATAGGCACGCCAAACGTACATACTCTTGCCTTTCTAACATAACAATGATGGCTTGATGGGCCATTACTCACCCACCTTTCCCATCCCTATTCAAAGGAAGATAATCTCACCTTCACACTAACTTGTTAATAATCTATTTGTGCCACCATGGACCTCTTCCTTTCATTTATTATGAGAATTCCAATCTTTTAACACTACCCTGTCATCTTCAGTTTGTATGTAGGTATACCTTAATGTTTCAGCTATAGGGCAGGGTAACATACCTCCAGCCCCAATTAATAAATAACTTCCAAATAGCGTCAGTGCATCATATTACGAACCCCGTCCCCATCCGAATAATGCATCATTTTCTCACACCCAGGATGATAACATTAGACCCACACATGTGCATCAGTGTGCAGTGGAACACTATTGCAGGGCGTACAGGTTTCGCATGATGAACACAATTGCATTGCAATTCCTTTTGTAATTATTAACCAATATGCAATTAAACATATATTTTCTACCAACATGAAATAAGCGCATATTTTTCTTTCGCTACCCTTTTGATACTATACTTTCTGTTGTGTTTGTGCTTTTCCAAACTTTTGGCACTCTCGAAACAGCACTAGTCTTTTCAGCCACTTAGGTGCAAAACACCTATGTCCGAGTACCTCTAACCTCTAAACTAACACTGGGCGCTAATTACACTGTCAAGAAGATCAGAGGCTGTACCGGCATATTTGAGAATAAAGATTCACCTTCACCACCAGCCATCTCGATGGCCTTAATTTTGAATGCTCTGCAAAAAGGTTAACAAACTTTTTTTTTATTGTTTGTTTATTGACATTTTAAAACAAACATTCCATAACATTCAAACGAGTCAGTTCAATATTGATCAAGAAGTTATCCCATATAGCCATAGGCATTGCAGTACACAAATCCAATAACAGTTTACACCGTAGCCCCCCTCCACGAGTTCCAGACAATATGACAAATCAGGGGAAGAAAATACATCAAAGGAGTAATACGTACAATTCAGCAAATGTTAACACAAGGGTCAGTATTGTGCACTTATCGGTACCAAGAGGGCTGTTTCTACAGGTACACAGTGGGCTACTGGTCCCATATGCCAATACATGCGTTCTAAGCATTCGAGTGAGGTATGTGGTGTGAAACTATCAGGTTTAGGGTGCAGTTTGCGCAGCTCCCGCAGCCACCTCCCCCAGTCGATGTTCGCAAATCGGCGCTCCAGGCTAAAAATGGTTCCCATATGTTGCGGGGTCTAGAGGAGGGTGGCATCAATTCCCAGAATGTGCTTAATTGTGCGTGGCCATATGTAAGGTCTCTAACCCAATCTGCGAGTGTAGGCACTCGGCGTCTACCCCAGTGGACTGCAACCTGTCTTTTAGCAAACAAGAGGAGAAGAGCGTGTAATTTACGCAGCTTGGGCGGTGTGTCTTTTACATATCCCAATTAGCCAAGCGTGGGAGAATGGGCCAGCGACACCCCCAAGATGCTATGTACTGATTTAAAAATCTGCTCCCAAAAGATTGCTATCTTGGGACAGTGCCACGCAATGTGAAGGAATGTAGCTGAGGCAGAACCACATCGCCAGCATTTATCATCATCTCGGATACCCATTCGGTGGAGGCTCACTGGAGTTCGGTAGTACCTATGTAGGTATTTGAAGTGAATCAATCTCAACTTATAATTCGGAGAAAGTTCTGAAAGTTGACCACAGCAATAGGTCCACTGGGCCTCGGTCAGAGGTGTCTCCAACTCAGCATTCCAGTGGCTAAGCGACGTGGGCGTTACTATCGGGGCCGTATCTTGCATGCGGGTATAGAGGCGCGTAATGAGTTTACGGGGAGATGGGAATTTCAGCAAGTTATCTAACGCAGGCAGGGTCGGCGGCGGCTTCGGGAATTCCTCCCAGAGGGCTCGGGACGCCGTGCGTATTTTGTGATATAGAAACATCTCGGAAAACAGTACCGCCTTCCCCTCGGGAGCCTCAGGGGGAGGTCTAAACTCATCACCTGGGTATAGGTCCTCGAACGTCTGAAGGGCCATTTTCTGAGCTAGAGTCTTGCTCATGCTGTCTTGTAAGCAAGGCATCATCGGGTTGTGAGATAAGGGGATAGAAGGTGCATATAGCAACGGGATCCCCGCTCTTTTGCGCAGTTCATCCCATGCCCAGCATAGAGTCCCAGCAGAGTCTATGTCCCCTCTAGGGCGGCGTGCCTTTTGGTATAGCGCCACTTTGAGCGGGATGGGGGCCATCACATCTGTCTCGACCGCCACATGCGGTTGAAATGGGGTCGGGTGGACCCAATATTGCAAAAATTGTGCTTGTGCGCACAGCGCGTATAGCCGCATGTCAGGAGCTCCCAAACCACCTTGTCTCAGCGGGAGAGTCAGCAAATCCCAGGAGGCACGAACCTGTTTACCGGCCCACGCCAGCGTGGTCAGCAATGTCTGAAGTGTATTGAAAAATTGTTTAGTGAGTGGGAGTGGTACATTAACAAATAAATATAGGAATTTTGGCAAAATAATCATTTTAGCTAGGGCAATCCTGCCAGCTAGCGACAGTGGCAATTGAGCCCACACTTTTACCTTTTCTTCCAACCACATAATAGTTCGGCCATAATTTAGGCGCCACACCTCCTGCGTATCTCGGCTGATCCAGACCCCTAAATATTTAACCTCGGCAGCTTCCCAGCGCAATGGGAACTCAGACGTCACCGGGGGGGTGCCATCCGTTAGCGGAAATATCACAGATTTGGCCCAATTGACAAAGACACCCGAGAGTCCGCCAAATCGTATGAATTCCCTCAATATTGGATCCAAGTTCTCAGCGGGGTTTACAACGTATAGCGTGACGTCGTCCGCATATAAGGAGATAAGCAAGCTACGAGAACTGAATCCGATACCTCGTGCAGTATGGTGTTGTCGAATGCGGGCGGCCAGGGGTTCCATTGCAATCGCAAAAAGCAATGGGGATAAGGGACACCCCTGTCTAGTGCCGCGGGATATGCGGAAGGGGCTTGAAAGCACATCGTTCACTCGGACCCGTGCTGTGGGTAAAGTGTACAGAATCCCATGCGTTTTAGAATAGAGAAGAGAAAAGACCATTCAAGCGTATCAAACGCCTTGGTGGCGTCTAAAAATACCACCGCGGCCTTTTCGTCTGGGTGCAAGTAGTGTAACACCGAAAATATAGTCCGTAAATTATGAGAAGTCGATCTCCCCGGGATAAATCCCGACTGATCTGGTAGCGCTATTATTGGTAGGAGTGGCTGTAATCTATTGGCGATTAGTTTCGCTAGGATTTTAACATCTACATTGATCATAGAGAGTGGGCGATAAGAGTCCAGCTCCTCCCCTGGTTTCCCAGGCTTTAAAAGTGTCAGAATCATCGCCTCTCTCATGGACTGTGGTAGCACGCCTAGCTCCAGCGCCTCCTCATACATCGCTAGCAACCTAGGTGCCAGTTCCTCAACATAAGTTTTATAAAATGATGTAGTTAGGCCATCGGGGCCCGGAGCTTTCCCTAAGGGCAAACCTTTGATAACCCGAGCCACATCTTCCACTGTAAATGGGAGGTCCATATATTCTCTATGGGAGTTGTTGAACCAGACCAGTGCCAAGGAGTCGAGGAATGACTGCAGCTCCCCTTCGCATGTCCCCTGAGTAGTCGTGTACAGCCTGGAATAAAATGCGGAGAATTCTTCAGACACCTCCACGTGGCCCCTAACCATATTGCCCCGCGGAGTTCGGATCTCATGGATAAATGCCGCCGATTTAGATGGTCGAAGCATGCCCGCTAATGTGCGCCCCGGCCTGTCCCCCTGCCCATATCGCCGAGCTTCTGCATATTTACCTAGAAATTTCGTTTCACGCTGCGCCTCTTCAGCGTAGTCTAATAATAGAGATTTCAGGGTTTGTGCAGTGAGGGGGTCATTGGTGGAGTAAAAGGTGCCTTCTAATACTTTGATCCGGGTTTCCAGGGAGGCAAGTGTGTTCCGAATGGCCTTTAGCACCCCCGCCTGTCTCGCTGTGCATTGTCCTCTGATCACCACCTTGAAAGCCTCCCAAAGTGATGCTTCTGTATCCACAGAGCCTAGGTTATTAACAAAATAGTCAGTAATGTCCCCCCTTATCTCCTCCTTAAAGGCCTCATCTAGCATGGAGTGCGGTGGGAGACGCCATGTGAATGCACGGGGGAGTGATCTCGGGAGCAGCAATCTCAGCAAGCATGGGGCGTGATCCGACAGTGTGCGCGGTAAGTGCGAGATATCAGTGGTCCAAGCCGCAACGTCTCTGGAGACTAACCAAAAATCCAAGCGGGACCACGCATTGTGATGGTCAGATATACATGTTCCCTCCGTCACCAATGGATTTCTATTACGCCATATGTCCACTAAGTCCCCATCTGTAGTTATGGAATGCAAAGCGGCACTAGCTGCCGGGTGTAAGGAGCGAGCGACTCCCCTCCTGTCCATGGCATCATCCAATATAGCATTAAAATCTCCACCCCATAACACAGTGTCATAGCCAGTCGCCTTGATTCTGGACCATATGTCCTGAAAGAATTCGGGGGAGTCTATGTTCGGACCGTAAATTGCTGCAACTACCAGGGAAACCCCCCCCAGCAGACCACATATAATGACAAACCTCCCCTCGGAATCTCTGTGTACTTCTCGCTCGCGCCAGTCTATCCCCCGCCGAACCAGCACAGCCACACCTCTAGCGTAATTAGAATATATGGAGGAATATGCGTGTCCCCATCTGCGATGCCACAGTCTCTGAGACGGTGTAGCGTTTAAATGCGTCTCCTGTAGCAGACAGACGTCGATGTTGTGTCTAGTTAAATAAGCATGTACCAGTCTGGACTTACGGCTGTCATTTAACCCTTGGATGTTCCACGTTAGCAAATTCAGTGGCTGTGCGTGGTCTTGTCTATATGGATTCTTACTACGTGGACTAGGGGCGCAGTGTGTGCAATGGGCAAAACACAAGGTGTGTACCCTGACCAATATCCAGTATTTGTACTGACTCCAACCGAAGAAACAATACCCGCTACCCACCCACTCCAACCCCCCAATCAGGTTGCAGCATAACCCCCCCTAAAAAACTAAAACAACATAGACTTCGTAAAATAAGAGGGAAACTCCCCATGGGGGCGTAGTGGCTTCAGCAATCAACCCCGTGTTAACAGGGTGGCTGGGATTACTTCAGTGTACGCTGCAAGCCCACCTCGACATCTTCAGGTTAATCAACTATCTGAAACAAATAGGGTTGCAAAGACCCACAGTCATATATCTAGAAGATATCACATATTTCGGAGACTCATTGTATGAGGCACTTAGACCTGCGGAGGGCGATGTCAAAAATCAGTCATTATCGCTGAGTTGGCCAGATGTCGACGCAGCAGCTTCTCGCGAATCTTTGCCCTTCCTCCCCCCGACGTGTTTGGCGAATTTCAGGGCAGATTTGGCATCAGTGAAATAATGCGCTGTACCATCATATGAAACATTCAACTTAGCAGAATAGAGCAAGGAGTATGGAATTTGTGCCTGTAAAAGAATGCGCTTGGCCGGGAGGAATTCGCGTCTCGCCGCTTGCACAGTTGGAGTGAAATCTGGATAAAGTGAAATGTTATTACCCTGATAGGATAGCTGGCCTTTTTCCCTCGCCATTCTCAAAACATTGTCCCGGTCTTGATAGTTCAACAATTTGGCCAAAATCGGTCTTGGCGGCGCTCCCACTGGAGGTTTCTGGCCAAATGATCTGTGTGCCCTTTCCACTATGAACACAGGAGACAGATGGGGGTCGAACAGCGCATGCAGGAGATCCGCTACATAGGTCTCCATCTTGGTGATAGCGGTGGTCTCCGGAGCACCAGTAATGCGTAGGTTGTTTCTCCGTGACCGCGCCTCCAAATCGTCATTTTTGGCGCGGATGACCACTAGAAGTTTGTCCATATGCAACAGCCGCTCCTTAGTTGCCACTTGGAATTCGTGAAATTCGGTGTGTTGATTTTCCAGTACATCTAATCGATTTTCGTGAACAGTGACCTGAGCTTTGACTGAGTCCAGCTGCGTGGTCAGGGTGTCCAATTTGGAGTCGATATTCCTCAGGCTGGACCGCATCTCCAACATGAGGGTACGCAGATCCTCTCCTTGGTCATCCGGGTGTGTCTCTAGGTGCTCCTCCATTGGTGTATCCGAGGGTGGATCAGCGTGGCGCGTGGAGCGCTTATCAAACGTGATCTTTGGTTGTTTGGCATCTTGTTTGCCCATGTTTGAGTATCCGGGTAGAGAGCGCTCGAGCAGACAGGATTTCACAACCGCAATCGATTCTCAAGGTTCCGCGGCCGTCAGCCCGCTTTTCGCGGGTAATTCAGCACAAGGCACACGTTTTCAGCCTGTCTCAGCGCAGATGGCCCCCAATCCGCCCAAAGCGCTGGACATCCGCAAGTATCTACACCGTCAGATCGATCCACGCCACCCGAGACCACCAGGTGCAATCCCGGAGACAGGCCAGCTCAATTCTCTTTAACCTCAGACAACAACAGGAGCAGGATCTCAGGGGAACAAACTCACCGCAAGTAGTGGTGGGTAGGTCAGCTTCGGGGCCCCACTCAGCCAGCCAGGAGTTTGGGCAAGTGTCGCAGTGCCTCCCGGGACTGCGTCGCCAGAGCACCCCAAGATCGGTAGGCCAGATCCCCCGCGCCCTCACCAGGTCCGTCCGGCGCGCAGTAGTCGGCGCGGGTGCCAGGGCGATCACGTAGCAGTCTCTCTCGGGCCTCGGCTCCTCCACCCCGCAAATTCGCCTTTATAGGCATCGTGGGCAGGGAAGTCGACCAGAGCGCTCAGCGGCCCGCCAGGGGCACGGCCTCCCCGGCTCCACACCGGCCTCAACAATGCAGGATTTCCCCCTCCGTGATGGCCTATTCTCAGCGCCAAGGGGAACAAGGCGGCAGCGTAATCGCGGCTGTCACTTCAGGCACCCCGACCTCACCCAGCACCTCGCGGGGCCCAGCAGTAGGTAGGAATCGCTAAGGGCGCCGATCTGTCCACGCGGCGTATGTCTTCCCTCACCTCCTCTCTGGCCTTAGAGCATCTAAGATGGCGGCGGCAGGCCGCTGCGTTCGCGCCGATCTCACCGTATTTTCCAGTAGCACTCGTCCGCCGGTATCGAGTGGATCCGATATCAGTAGTACTGTTCATAGGGCACCTCTCGTCGCTCACAGATCCAGCAGCAGCTGCAGGCTGGGCTTCGCAGGGCTTTCTCGTCTCCGCCTCCGAATCTCGGCCTGTGTGTCCACCGCACCCCCGGACTCGAGTTGTAGGACGACCGCTGTCCGCGGCTACCGCGGAGATGGGGCTCCCCGGCAAGAGGAGCGTCTCTGTACCGCACGTTGCAGAGCTCACACGGATCGCGGATTTTGCAGCGACTCGATCCGCTGTGGGTCAGGCATTCAGGGACATCGAGCAAAGGCTCACCACGTCACCTCAGAAAAGGATTAAATGAGGATTAACCCAGCCGGCGGAGCGCACTCAGAGACCGGCCATTCCGCTGCTCGGCAGACCACGCCCCTAAAGGTTAACAAACTTTGGATGATTTTGAGTTATTCAACCTTCATCTATTTGGTTGTGTCCACACCTGATCCGATGACTCTAATTTTACTGTAATTTAGAAATACAGTAGTAGGGCCCTACCTGTACGAAAGGCAGTAGATACTCCTTGAATATTTACATTGAACTGCTTGAGGTCCACGAGGAAGAAGCAGGTCAGAGAGCCTCAACAGTACTGCATGGTAGTGGTAGCTGTCCTCTAGTACTGTAGGAGTCCAGCACTATGAACATCTTGCAGAAAATTGTCAGTGCAGTCGGATCTTCTAATGTATCCTTCTGCCACTTGTGTCTCTACTTTTACATGTAATTGTATTTAGTCTTTACAGCATTGCTGGAATCCATCAATAAACAGATGAAATATGAAATGAAACCATAAATGCTGTAGGATCCATACAGTGTGTTTCCCCCTGTACAGCTTTATTGGCGCCATGAGACAAACCTGCAAACTTTCACTATTTTACACACCTTGTGCTCTTTTTCACAACTTTATTTCCAAACCTAATGCTTTTTCACGCGTATTAATGTTAAGGACTTGCTCCTAGGAACATGCTGGTGTTGGTACTAAAGCCCCCAGCAATTTGGGATTTGTTGGTACTTGTGTGTTGAAATATCCCTTGCCCCTATAATGTTAGTGTTCCCTACGCCCATGGCAAGAGTAGTGCCTCAACTACCTCCTATGATCAGGCCCGGACTGGTGCTACTAAGCAGCAGGCGTTTTCCCAGTGGGCTTGCAGGGTGAAGAACCAGTATTGCTTTTGGTGGGGGCTGGTTTTATTGCTGGGGACGAGCAGGCTGTTTCTTCTGCCTGCAGAGCTTGCGCGCTTTCAAAAACGAAAACAATGAAAAGCAAAAGCTAAAGAATGATGAAGGATTCAACCCAGATCTGTGACTGGGGGTGAGTGAAAAGTTTCAGCGCTCCGTCGTCCATCATCTTCTTGTGTTTGCTTTTTTTGCCCTAAGTTGGCAGGGTATGCACAGACGTGGGTCCCATGCCTGGCTGATAAGGGGTGTTACTCCGAAACCGGTCCCAGCCTCCTTTTTTCCGGTCCAGGTAAGACATGGCTTGGCAGTTCGGGCTGGACTGTTCCCATGAGGAACAGGGTAAAGACTGATTTCCATATGACTGGGTCTGAACTGGGGCGGCAAAGCGAGCTAAAGAACGATGATGGATTCAACCCAGATCTGTGACTGGGGGTGAGTGTCTGAAAAGTGTCAGCGCTCCACCCATCATCTCCTTGTGTTTTCCATGTTTGCTATCAAACATGTTGGAATCATACCCCAACACTTACCGTTGTTGGAGGTATGATTCCATGCACTGGGGGGCTCCTCCGGGAAGCCCCCAGTACTCCCGGTAACAGCCTTCCAGGGTCTGCCAGCAAACTAGTGCTGCTGCCGACCCCAGACACGATTCTGTCCTCCTGCTGCTGAGCTGAGCTCGAGCAGGGGAAGGTAGAACAATAGGTTTCCTGTCACAGGGAGGTGTGACCATCTCCTAGACAGGACTTAGTGTATTGGGCTGGGGTGGGGGCGCTTGCCGGTGCCACCAGACTGCTTTGAAGGGCATATTTGGTGCCCTCCTTGCATACTCTAGTTAGAACCAGTTCTGGGAGCCCTTGGCTCCCACTCTGGTGCGAAACTGGACAAAGGACATGGGAGTATCCTTCCCTCTGCTGGGAGGGACCCCTGAGTCGTCCTAACCCCTTTCTTAGGGTATAAAACGGCTTACCTATGAGTGGGTCCTCAGATTCGTCGTGGGGCAAGACTCTACATCACTCTTTGACCGTCTGGACACTTGGACTTTGCCTGGAACCGAGAGTGTATCAAGGAAGACTCCTGCTGCTCCTGGTCTCGCTGTTATGCAAGTCTTCTTCATCGTCTGTGTATGTGCTTCTTCCAGGATCTTCAACAGACCTGTAGGCATCAAGGACACCCGAAGTAATATCCCTTGGAGTGAAGGAGTCACTGTACTGCATCTGAAGGCACCGCAAAGAAGCTGATCGGTCTGCTGCTCCTGATGTTCCACGGACTTCGAAAGGCTCAGCAACACAAGTGGTGGTTCTGCATCTCCTTCGAGGCCTGACCTGTCCTCTGCAATTTTGAGGCCAGTATCCCTCGTTGGAACCACTGGGTTCGAACCCCTGTGCACTGCGTCGACTTGCCATTGCCAAGGACTTGTTGGCTCTGCACTCCAGAGATCTTCAGGCTACAAGAAGCTCCAGCATCTCTTCCGGCCAAGATCAGCATCCTCACCGCATCCTCCGCATCGTGGGCCTTCATCTTTGGCGAGCTGCTTGAGGTCCTCTTGCGACTCCTGTGACTTCGGCCTGTGGGTCCTCTTGAGGGTCTTCTCCTGCTTCAGTGGGCTTCCCTGCTTGCTCTGGACCTGCTCTGACTTTCCTGCACTTGGTGAGTCCCTTGGACCTTGCTGGTCCCAACGTTGCTCCTTCATCATTTTCCACATCTGTTGCTGCCGCCAAGGCTTGCTGGTGCTCCCGCCAGACATCGACCCCCTGGTTCTTGACTTCTGATGTGGGACAGCTCATGAACGGCTCCTGGTGTTCCTCAGTGTCGCCTCGTCCTCACAGCTGCAGCAACAAGGTCACCGTCATCACACCTGCATTTTCCGTCATCGGTGGGATTGCTTTTCCGTGCCTCCTGGTTACCTCAGAGTGGCATAAAGCACAAGTTACTAACTTGTGTAACGATATATCTGTAAGAGACAGTAGTTAGTGATAGATTCCTTACCTTAGAATAGATTCCTTACCTTAGAATATCCCCAGGCGTCAGGCTGGATCCGGAAAGTTTTGCGTAGCAGTACCCTTGCGCGTCGGTAGGTGGCGTCGTGCGGCTCCGCGTCCGTCGTCGGCGTCGTGATCGCCGGGATGACGTCGCGGGCAGTACTTAGACGCCGCCCCTGCGCGCTGACGTCAGTTCTGTACACGACTTTCCGCGCCAGGAACGCAGAGCCATGCAAGAAGCTGACACAGGTGTCTGAAAAATACTAGGGCCCTGAAAGGGATGTCCTTAACCCTAGAAATCAGTTCGCAGAACGGGAGGATGGGTGGGCGGTAGGAATCTATCACTAACTACTGTCTCTTACAGATATATCGTTACACAAGTTAGTAACTTGTGCATCTGAAAGAGACACGTTAGTGATAGATTCCTTACCTTAGAATAGATACCCCAGCAATACCAACCCCGGTGGTGGGTCTGCGAACAAAGATCAGACAAGGAAGTCCTGGAGGACAGAACGGCCAAAGAAGCCGTCCCTCCGGACCTGACTGTCAAGGCAGTAATGATTAGTAAACGTGTGCAGCGAGGCCCACGTAGCTGCCTGACAGATAACCGGCAGCGGAACACCGCGGCCCAAGGCCGTGGTAGCAGCCGTTGCCCTGGTGGAATGGGCACGCAGCCCAACAGGAGGCTCCTTCTTGGCCAAAGAATAGCAGGTCTTGATGCACAAGGTAACCCAGCGGGAGATGGTCCTCTTGTGCACCGCCCGACCTTTTTGGCGCCCACGTAGCCAACAAAGAGCTGGTCACCCACCCGGAAGTGTTTTGTGCGGTCGATATAGAAGGAGAGCGCACGTTTTGGGTCCAGACGGTGGAGCCTTTCTTCCTGTCTGGAAGGATGCGGAGGCGGAAAGAAGGTGGGCAAAGTGATGGTCTGCCCAATGTGGAAAGCAGTAACCACCTTTGGCAAGAAGGACGGACGCGTCCGAAGAACAACCTTGTCTGGATGAACAGACAGAAAGGGAGGCTTGCAAGATAGAGCCTGGAGCTCACTCACCCGCCGAGCGGAGGTGATGGCCACCAGAAAGGCTGTCTTCAGAGTCAGAAGACGAAGAGGACAGTTATGCAGAGGCTCAAAGGGAGCGCACATTAAAAAGGTAAGAACCAAGTTCAAGTCCCACTGAGGCATTACAAACGGAACAGGAGGGAAGAGGTGAGTAATGCTCTTTAAGAACCTGTTAACAACAGGGGACTTGAACAGGGAGGGCTGATCAGGGAGCCTGAGGAAGGCCGAGATAGCACAAAGATAACCCTTGATGGTACCCAGGGCAGAACCCTGTTGGGCCAGAGAGAGAAGGAACAGAAGGACCTCAGAAAGAGGGGCAGAAAGGGGATCCACAGCCTTTGCTGTGCACCATGCCACAAATTTGTTCCACCTGCAGGCGTATACCACCTTAGTGGAGGGACGCCTGGCTGCCAGAATCACATCACAAACTTCGGGAGGCAAGTCGAAAGGAATCAACTGCCGCCGCTCAATCTCCACGCAAGCAGGTGTAGACTGGACAGGTTCGGGTGGAGGACCGTCCCCTGCTGCTGCGACAGAAGATCCTCCCGAAGAGGCAGACGGATCGGGGGATCTATGCTCATATTGAGTAGCTCGGGATACCAAACTCTTCGAGCCCAGTCCGGAGCCACAAGAATGACTTGGGCCCGGTCGTGCCGAATCTTCTTCAACACTCTGGGTAGAAGTGGTATAGGCGGAAAGGCGTACAACAGACCGCAACTCCACTCGCGACGAAAAGCGTCGCCGAGCGAGTGCCGCCTTGGAAATTCCAACGCGCAGAACTGATGACATTGCGCGTTCTCTTCGGTGGCGAATAGATCTAACCAAGGCTCTCCCCACTGTAGAAAGAGTCCTTGCGCCACTTCCGAGTGAAGACGCCATTCGTGATCCATCATGCACCTGCGGCTGAGTTCGTCCGCCCTGGCGTTCAGAGAACCTGCCAGGTGTTGAACCATCAGGAACATGCCCTGATGTTCCAGCCATGTCCAGAGGCGCAGAGCCTCCTGACAAAGGGTCCAAGACCCCACCCCGCCCTGTTTGTTGCAGTACCACATGGCGGTGGTGTTGTCTGTGAACACCTGCACTACCTTCCCTTTGACAGAGGGAAGGAATGCCTTGAGTGCAAGCCGGATCGCCCGGAGCTCCAGAAAGTTGATATGGAGCCGGGACTCCGCCGGAGACCAGAGGCCTCTGATCTCCGCCTCTCCCATGTGACCGCCCCATCCCAGAAGGGACGCGTCCGTCACAACTGTATGCTCTGGCTGGGGAAGGGAGAGGGATCTGCCCATGACCCATTGCCGGTTCGAGAGCCACCACTGCAACTGTTTTGCAGTCCCCTCCGAGATCTGGACGTGATCGGACAGGTTGCCCTGGTGCTGCGCCCACTGGAACTTCAGGTCCCACTGCAGAGCCCGCATATGCCATCTGGCATGATTGACCAGCAGGATGCAGGAGGCCATGAGGCCCAGCAGCCTCAGGGTCATCCGTACCGAAACCCAGGATAAAGGCCGAAAGATCGGAATCATAGCCTGAATATCCCGGACTCGCCGTTCGGGAGGATAGGCCCGAAACTGCGTCGTGTCCAGAACTGCTCCGATGAAAAGGAGCTGTGGAGAAGGAATCAGATGCGACTTCGGCACATTGATGGAGAACCCCAGCGAGTGCAGGAGTTCGGCCGTAGTCTGGAGGTGGGAGACGACTGCCTGGGACGAGCCCGCCTTCAGCAGCCAGTCGTCGAGGTAGGGGAAGACTGAGACCCCTGCCCGGCGCAGATGAGCTGCGACCACCGCCATCACTTTCGTGAACACCCGAGGGGCACTTGTAAGGCCAAAGGGGAGCACGGTGAACTGAAAATGCTCGGGGCCTACCGTGAACCGAAGGTAACGCCGGTGGGCCGGCAGGACGGGGATATGGAAATACGCGTCCTGCAAGTCCAACGCTACCAACCAGTCTCCTGGGTCGAGGGCAGTCAAGACCTGAGCTAGGGTGAGCATCTTGAACTTCTCCTTCCGGAGGAAGCGATTGACGTTCCGGAGGTCCAAGATAGGACGCATGTCCTCCTTGTCCTTTTTGGGCACCAGAAAGTAGTGGGAGTAGCAACCACGCCCTACTTCTGGGGTCGGAACATGCTCGATGGCCCTCTTGGCCAAGAGGGCCGTGACTTCCTTCCGTAGAAGCACCAAGTGATCCCCTGACATGCGGTGGAATTGAGGTGGCATGGCTGGGGGGTGGTCTCGAAGGGGAGGGAGTAGCCCCTTCGGACAATGTCCAAGACCCACCTGTCCGAGGTGATGGTGCGCCAGTGGGGAAGGTGATGGCGGACCCTGCCCCCTACTGGCGTGCCGTGCACCTGAAAGGAGGGACTAGGAGGGCTTGGAGGCCGCGGACGGGTTGGAGGTGGTGGCCTGACCCGCACGCTGGTTGCCCGATCCGCCACGGCGGAATCCACGTCCTCGGCCACGCGAAGACGCCTGCTGCGCGGGCCGGTGGCTGGGCTGCTGACGTGAAGGGGCGCCCCTACCGTGGCCACGATAGGGGCGAAAAGCAGAAGGCAGCGGAGGGCGTGTAGCAGAAAGGCCCAGGGACTTTGCAGTAGCCCGTGAGTCCTCAAAGCGCTCCAACGCATGGTCTGCTTTGGACCCAAAAAGACCGACTCCATCAAAGGGCATGTCCATGAGAGTATTCTGGACATCCCCTGAAAAACCAGTGGTTCTCAGCCAGGCGTGGCGCCGGAGCGCCACCGTCGTTGCAATCGACCTGCCCAGCGAGTCGGCGGTGTCAAGGCCACAACGGATAGTGTATTTGGCCGCATCCCTTCCTTCCGCAATGGCGCGGGAAAGCAGTGCCTGGACCTCCTCAGGGCACTGGGGCAAAACATCCGCCACCGAATCCCACAGGGAGTGGGTATATCGGCCCAAAAGACAAGCGGTGTTAACGGACCGCAAGCCAGCACTGGAGGAAGAAAACCTTTCTTCCCAAACTGATCCAGGCGTTTGGATTCCTATCCGGAGGAGCGGTAGGGAAGGCGGTTTGGGAAGCGGAGGCTTGGACAACCAAGCTCTCAGGAGTGGGGTGGACAGAAAGAAACAGGGGTCGCCCGGAGCGGGGCGATGGCGTCGTGACACGTTCCGATCCACAGGAGCCCCTGTGTTGGGCTTGGACCAGGCGCCCAAAAGAACGTCCGTGAGGGCGTCGTTAAACGGCAGCACAGTCTCCGCAGAGGAGGCTGCCGGCTGAAGCACCTCTGTCAAGATGTTAGTCTTGACCGTCAAAGTAGGGAGCTGGAGACGTAAGGCCCCAGCAGCCCTACGCAACACCGTACCAAAATTGGCCCCCTCCTCCGTAGCCACGGGAGGAGACAGCATGCCAGTGTCAGGAGAAGTATCCAGACCACTGGCCTCCCCTAGACTCTCTGTCCAGTCCTCATCATACTGACAGTTGCGTGTTAGAGGGTCATCAGACCCCTCCCAGTCCTCCTGGTCCTCCTCTGGTTCAAAATAAGGAGGAGGAGGGACATTTGGGACCCAAGGTCCCATCGGCGCCGGAGCCGGCGTCGAGCGACGCCGCTCCGGGACCATGTCCGGAGCCGGAAGGAACTGGGGACGACGCCGCCCGGAGCCCAGGGCGGCGCCGAGAACGGCACCGGAGACATCGGCGCCGGCGGAGGTGTTGTGAGGTCGACCGGCGTCGATGGGAGTTGTGGAGCCGGGATCGAGGCCGGGGCCGGAGCCGGAGCCGGGATCGAGGCTGGAGGCTCGGGCGACGCCGGGGCCGGAGCCGCCGGTGACGCCGGATCAACCCCATCAGGGCCCGCGGGGCCCGAAGGCGCACCGGAGGGGCCTGAAGGCCCGAAGAGGCGGGCCATGGCCGACAGGAACTCCTGTACCTTGGCCGGATCCGCCCCCGAACCCGGGAAGGGCGGGTATGACGGGGGCGACTCCACAGGCAAGTCCGGGGCCGCGGGGGCGGGGACGGTGCCGGGAGGGGCCTCAGCCGAGTCGCGAGACCGGCGAGGCGAAGTCCGAGAGCGACGATGCTTCTTGGACTTCTTGTGTCGAGACTTACCGGACGAAGAAGACTTCGACGCCGACGACCGGTGTGCACTCCGCGAGCGACCCCTGGACCTCTCACGCGACCGGGGCTTCCGCGGAGCCGAATGCCGGGCCTCGAGGAGCTTTCGAGACCGCTCTCGCAAAGCCTTCGGGTTGAGGGCCTGGCATTCGGGACAAGACTCGGTGTCGTGGCCTCGGCCGAGGCAGAAGAGACACTCCCAATGCGGGTCGGTGACGGACATCATCCGCGCACAGGCGCCGCATCGCTTGAAGCCGGGCATCCCTACGACACCTGAATGGAAAAAGACAGTGAAAAAATCACCAAAAAGTATGGTCAAAAATTGACCAGGGCACTGCTCTTCCCGGATCTGCGCTTACTGGCGCGGAAAAAGAAGAACTGACGTCAGCGCGCAGGGGCGGCGTCTAAGTACTGCCCGCGACGTCATCCCGGCGATCACGACGCCGACGACGGACGCGGAGCCGCACGACGCCACCTACCGACGCGCAAGGGTACTGCTACGCAAAACTTTCCGGATCCAGCCTGACGCCTGGGGATATTCTAAGGTAAGGAATCTATTCTAAGGTAAGGAATCTATCACTAACGTGTCTCTTTCAGATCTCTGTTTCCTCTGCTTGCAGGTTCTTCCCTCCAAGAATACACCCTTGGATTCCACCGGACTCTTGCACAGTCTTCGCCAACAGCATCTTTTCTGAAGTCCTCCATTGTGGTCTACGGCGGTTTCTGATGTCACTTCGGACCTATGCATCCGGCTTCCCTGGTGTAGGTATCATGGTTCCTGGGGAATCCACGGGTGGGGTGACTCTCCAACCTTCTGTGTTCCACAGGGTTTCTTCAGGGTCCACTGGGAAGGGTCCTTCTTCAAAACTGCAACCACGCCTTTCCAGTTGACTTCTAGTGAGTACGCATCTGTGTTTCCAATCTGCACACAGCCTCCGCGGAGGTCCTGGGTACTTTACTTGGGTGGTTCCTTGGGTCCCCAGCTCTTCTAAGTCTCCTGATCCAAGTCTCGATTTCAGTAGCAATTCGCATTCTACTTTTTTAGCATATGGTTTAGTCTCCCCTTGGAGACCACTGTGTATTGTCCTTACTTACCTCTTGCAATTGATGTATTCTTGTGTATTTGTGTTGATATCTCCAGGCAGGAGATATACCAATGTGTTAGGGAGTGTTTTGTAATAAATAGACATTTTTATAACTACATTGTGTGGTTCTTTTTCGTTTAACCTACACTACATGATTAGATCTGGCAAAACAAGCAGCTGAACACTCCTTCTGGACTAAGCCTGAAGGCTGCTCTCCAGAGCTACCACTTAGAGAGCTTTCTATGGCTGTCTAAGATCCCTAAAATCACCATAATGGTTGTCTGGATTATTGCAAGGTGCTTCACTTAAATAAGTTTGCACCATATACTAAGCCAGCCTCCTACAGTAACCATGTTGTTCCTGTTTACATTTCACATGCTTTACTTAATCTTGCATTCCCTATGAGCGTTTGCTTTCAAGATGATATTATTATCTTTTTTTTCGGGCAGCAGATTACTCTTGGCAAGTGCATAATTTGAATTGAGACGCAGTGGCGGCTGCTACCTGGAAGCAGCGGTATGGTGGAGTGGGGGGGATCGGATTAAAAAATAAATCACTTATCTCCCAGCCGGCTGGCTGGCCGGCTGCCGCTGCCTCTCCTGTGTCCTCTTCCTGGCTTCTTGGAGGAAGTAGGAAGCACCAGGACTCCCACGCTCCCTGCAGCCAATCACAACGCTGCAATGCAGTGCTGTGATTGGTCTGAGTGTCATGATAAGGCGCTCAGCCAGGGGCTGGAGGGGTGGGCATGTTCTTCACTCAGGCTGCATTACTGCCTGATTAAAGAACATGCTATGTGCGCATGACTGTTTGACCAGCCAGAGAGGGCCAGCCAATCACTCATGCTCACATAGGGTGGGCAAACCACTCCTCCCCCTGCTCTGAGAGCAGCCCCGCCCCACAAAGACGTCGCAACGGGAAAAAATAAAATGATAACCTTGAGTTATCATTTTATTTTCCTTTTTGTACACTGCATAAAGCAGTGGGGCGACGCTTCTCCGCCTTAGCGGAGGAGCTGCCACTGTTGAGTCGCATCCAGGTGTTTATAGCGGGGAAAAATTGGGTTGTGGCTGAAGGTAGTGCGAGTTTCTCTCAGTGGGGCAGTATGGTGTTCAATGGGGGGAGAGGATGTGGCATTATGGCCAGAGCTGCCGAATTTGGAAAAGGGAAACCAGGTTCAGCCTTCATGATCAGTCCAACAGACCACTCTCCTGAGGGAGCATATTAGACCTTAGAAGGCCCCGCTAGACCTTAGAAGCCCTGATGTCTTAGCACCAGCATGTGAACCCTAGCGGTGGCAAGTGTGGGTTAACCATGAAGGCCTGTCCACCACAATCCATACTGAAGTTCACTTCCAGTTTTGCCGGCAGGCTTATGAAGCAGCACACCCTAGAGCGACAGTGACCGTTACTGAAATCACAGGACCCTTGAGGCCAGTCGGACTCACCCATCGGTACCTCCATTGGCCTGGTTTCAGCAGTAGTAGTGCAACTCACCAGGGACTGGCAATGCAGGCTATGCACGCACACAAAACTCAGGGGCATATTTACAAGAACTAAACGCCGCAGTAGCTTCAATAATTTTTTTAAATCACTATTTAAAAGTTAGCAGCAATTTTCCAGCGTAAACGTGAATTTTCAAGATCGCCACTTCTGTTAGCATGACCTAACGAAAATGAGATGCAAAGAAGGCGTTCTCGTGAAAAAAAAACTGCTGCTAAACACACAACGCAACATTTATAAGGAAATCCCAGTACGTCGATAAACCCAAAAAACTGCTTCTAAGTACAATTAGAGGCAGTTTTTTAAAGCCAGAAAATAGCTGGTTTTAAAATTGGTGCAAACACTTGGGCCCACATATAAGATGTGTGGGTGCTGGACTGCGCTGCAAGGAATATTGCTGCGCTGCCCTGCGTCAAAACAAATGATAAGATAGGGCGCATTCCTGGGCTCCATTTATGAAAAGTGTCGCATCACTGCGACAAAACAGCGATTGGACACTTTCACTGCGCCCTCCTTGCGACACCATGGCTGCGCCGTATTTACTGTACGGCGATCCATGTCACAATCAATGACAGATACGTCTGGAATCCTGACGTATCCGTCACTGCTAAAGTCACGTATTGCTGCAGTTGTGTTGCAAGCATGACGCAACTCCAGCAATGCATGGGGCAAGCCTTTCCCTATGGCGCTGCGTCACCCTTACACGTGCTGCAAGGCAGGCATAAGGTTTTGATGCAGTGGCGTCCTAGAATTGTCACAGTGAAATCTGATAGATTTCACTGAGCCACTTCTATGAGGCTTTGTTACGAGGGAACGCCCACCCTGAATACATCATACCTGACGCAGGTATAATGTGGCACAGGGCTTTACAAGGTCACGCATATGCTACATGCATCACTTTGTAAATACGGCGCAAAGTGGTGCAAGTATGTCAAGAAAATGACGCACCGGCGGCGTTAAACTGTCGGAAGTTGATCATGAATAAGCCCCCTTGTATTTTTCCCTATGTTGAAGCACAATGGCTGCCATGCGCCAACGCAGGCACCCTTGCGCCATGGTGCAAGGGTGACTGTGTTGCGGAGTTGATTGATGTTGTGCAGGAAGAGACACCTACATGCATCAATCCAGGGTATTTCCTCTTTCTCAGTGTGCTGCAAAATGCTGTACACATTGAAAAAGTGAAAAAAAAGAGGAGAAATGAAAACATTTATCCTCGTAGCGCCTCCCAAACGTCACCCTTGGGTTGGTATTAGATTCTGATGCTTTACGAAGGTTTACAGTTTCTTGTAAACCTGGGAATGCTTCAGATTCCACTGGTTTGGAAAGTGGCACATATTTACTAGTCCATGAAAAGCCATGTAAAGTGGCTTTGCGTGGCCTTATAAACATGCTGTGGCACATTGCACCACTAGAACGTCAAACATGTGAAGTCACATGCTGCTAGGGCCTCATAAATGAGGCCCTTGGACAATAGAAGAACTCCCACAATTCATCCTTCGCAAGGTCAACTACGCCATGGACCTCCTGCCATTGCAGCTCGGAGCATCAAGGAGACCACCACCCTTGACATGCATCGCTCACCTGAACAACTGCTCCGTTCCCTTTGGGTGAAAACTGGAACTGATCCCCTCTAAGTGCTGACCTCTGTACACCGGAACTTCAGCAACAGGAAGCTGGAGACCAGGAACCGCAAAAAACCAGAGACTCTCTGGAGCGGTCTGTAACCATGGAAGAAGGAGAGAGGCACAACCAGTCAACATTAAATTAGGTTATCTGCCGTCAAAGGAGTTACATCCGGGGGCTGAACGGACTCCACACCGAATGACCACGTCGCAGAGGAGCCCACGTCGCTGGGGGAGAGTTCAGGGGAAGTGTCGGGATTCTGTCTCTGAGTGCGATTGCACAGCGCCTTCCGCCTCTCTTGTATAACCTGCTGCAGATTGGGGGTGGCTTGTAGCTGTGGCGAGGACACCTGCTACTCCTATGCCTCCCAGTATGACTGGCTCCACGAATGACAGCTGGTTGCGCAGACCCTGCACTCCCGGTCTGCAGCACCTGTTGACCAGTAGATTGCAGCCAGGTCCAGACCTGTTCAGCAGCGTCAATGATTTGCATGTCAACATCTGAGATCACTCTAAGCCTTTACGGGTAGACGGGGGAGTATTTGATGCCCAACTCTCTGAGGCATCCCTTAACCACTAGAGACATGCCCCTCTGCACCCTAGTGGCATAGTCATGGAAGAAAATAACTGTGGCATTATCCACTTTCACCTCCCCCAGCTTGCGAAGCTCCCTCAGGACTGCGTCACGATCCCTGTAGGAGACGGAAGAGAAAGGGTCTAGTACCTGGTCCCGGCAGCGGGCGACTCATCGGCACTCGATGGACCTGCTCCACAACAAAGAATGGGGATAGTGAACCCGCTGGCAGTAGGTCATGCAACCATGTCTCAGTATATGCCACTGCATCAGCCCCTTCTGCTCCCTCAGGCAGACCCAACACCCTCACGTTGTTACGCTGGGAGCAGCCCTCCACATGCTCCGCTGTTCTTGCCAGTGACTTCACGTGTGCCATTAGCTGCTACACCTCCAACACGGCACCAGGGTACTCGGGGGGGGGGGGGGGACTTTGGCCAGTTCTTGCTCAGTGTTGTGTACCTTGTAAGTCAGCTTGTGATGATCTGCGCCCTCCTGGATGAAGTCGACTGTGGTTTTGTCTATGTCGCCCCCAAAGGAAGAGCCCGTTTGTTCGAGGGAAGTACCCACTGCAAGTACAGAGTCTAGTTTGGAGTCCAGGCTGTCCACTGTCTCCCGACCCGGTGGCCAGCGATCACCAGCCGTTCGGTTCGACAAGGAGGAGCGGCCAAATGTCGACGCCGCCCCCGTCTGCAGGCGAGCCATTGTTGCGCCAGATGCCCAGGCACTATGTATGACATGCAGTGCAGTGTGGCCAGCCGGACCCTTTCCTCCAGTCAGGTGTATGCTAGCCAGGACTCTGTGTTCGGGTGGCACCGATGGAAATCCCCTGTACACCCAAAAGCTCACTACCAGGGGCAAAGAAAGGCAGCACCACACGGTCGCCTCCTCATATCGAACAGTGGCAACCAGATTACTTGTTCCCAGTGCCCTAGTGAGTGCGCAGATCAAGCTGCGCGCCCAAGGGTCTGGGCCTGAAACTACCCGTGCCCCTGGCACCCGCAGCCACCAACGGCCGATATCAGCGACTAGAGCCAATTAGTGGAGTCCTCCACCAGTCTTGTGCAGTGCCCTTGGTGATGTAGGTTAGCCACAGCGCAGGGATTGCTCAGGGCACGGTGTGCCCCACCCACAGGCACTAGGCCTGGGCCCGACTCAACTCCCAGGTCTCCTCCGCGTCCCACCTTATCCTCACCTGGACATCGACACCAGGGCTCAATCCGCCGTGCTCTCTCAAATACCTGTGACTCAACCAGCAGTAGCCTCAGCCAGGTAGGATTTCACAAGCCTGGGTTCGGCAGTTGCCGCCAAGGTCGCTGGGGAACCTCCCGATGTAGGTGATGCAACAGGGCCCCCTTAGGCATGAAGATGCAGCGCTCTCGCCACACAAGTTCGGCGCAGCTCAGGGGCCTCACCCTCCACAGTGTCCGGACAGCGCCACATCCTCCGGCCTGTGATGCAGAGAGGCATGGCCCACCATTGGCAATCTCCTCCGTGCACCCTGGTGTAGTGGTGGCACGTGTTATGTAATGCAGACCTCCCTACGTTGGTGCGCATGAGCGCCTCTACCGATCACAGCTCCAAGGGGCGCCAGGCGGTCTTCTCATATAGGTCAGCAATGTGTCTTCATGCGACCAGCCAGACTTCACAACCAGGTGCACAAGTTACTAACTTGTGTAACGATATATCTGTAAGAGACAGTAGTTAGTGACAGATTCCTTACCTTAGAATATCCCCAGGCGTCAGGCTGGATCCGGAAAGTTTTTGCGTAGCAGTACCCTTGCGCGGCCGGTAGGCGGCGTCGTGCGGCTCCGCGTCCGTCGCCTGCGTCGTGATCGCCGGGATGACGTCGCGGGCAGTACTTAGACGCCGCCCCTGCGCGCTGACGCTCAGTTCTGTACACGACTTTCCGCGCCAGGAACGCAGAGCCATGCAAGAAGCTGACATAGGTGTCTGAAAAATACTAGGGCCCTGAAAGGGATGTCCTTAACCCTAGAAATCAGTTCGCAGAACGGGGAGGATGGGTGGGGTGGTAGGAATCTGTCACTAACTACTGTCTCTTACAGATATATCGTTACACAAGTTAGTAACTTGTGCATCTGAAAGAGACATGTTAGTGACAGATTCCTTACCTTAGAATAGATACCCCAGCAATACCAACTCCGGTGGTGGGTCTGCGAACAAAGATCAGACAAGGAAGTCCCGGAGGACAGAACGGCCAAAGAAGCCGTCCCTCCGGACCTGACTGTCAAGGCAGTAATGCTTTGTAAACGTGTGCAGTGAGGCCCACGTAGCTGCCTGACAGATATCCTGCAGCGGAACACCGCGGCCCAAAGCAGTGGTAGCAGCCGTTGCCCTAGTGGAATGGGCTTGCAGCCTAACAGGAGGTTCCTTCTTAGCCAAAGAATAGCAGGCTTTGATACACAAGGTTACCCAGCGGGAGATGGTTCTCTTGTGCACCGCCCGACCTTTTTTGGCGCCCACGTAGCCAACAAAGAGCTGGTCATCCACCCGGAAGTGTTGTGTGCGGTTGAGGTAAAAGGAAAGCGCACGTTTTGGGTCCAGACGGTGGAGCCTCTCTTCCTCTCTGGAAGGATGCGGAGGCGGAAAGAAGGTGGGCAAAGTGATGGTCTGCCCAATGTGGAAGGCAGTAACCACCTTTGGCAAGAAGGACGGACGCGTCCGAAGAACAACCTTGTCTGGATGAACAGACAGAAAGGGAGGTTTGCATGAAAGAGCCTGGAGCTCACTCACCCGCCGAGCGGAGGTGATGGCCACCAGAAAGGCTGTCTTCAGAGTCAGAAGACGAAGAGGACAGTTGTGCAGAGGCTCAAAGGGAGCGCACATAAGAAAGGTAAGAACCAAGTTCAAGTCCCACTGAGGCATCACAAACGGAACAGGAGGGAAGAGGTGTGTAATGCCTTTTAGAAACCTGTTAACAACAGGGGACTTGAAAAGGGAGGGCTGATCAGGAAGCCTGAGGAAGGCCGAGATAGCACAAAGATAGCCCTTGATGGTACCCAGGGCAGAACCCTGGGTTGGGCCAGGGAAAGAAGGAACAGAAGAACCTCAGAAAGAGGGGCAGAAAGGGGATTCACAGCCTTTGCTGTGCACCATGCCACAAACTTGTTCCACCTGCAGGCGTATACCACCTTAGTGGAGGGACGCCTGGCAGCCAGAATTACATCACAAACTTCGGGAGGCAAGTCGAAAGGAATCAACTGCCGCCGCTCAATCTCCACGCAAGCAGGTGGAAGCTGGACAGGTTCGGGTGGAGGACCGTCCCCTGCTGCTGCGACAGAAGATCCTCCCGAAGAGGCAGACGGATCGGGGGATCTACGCTCATACTGAGTAGCTCGGGATACCAAACTCTTCGAGCCCAGTCCAAAGCCACAAGAATGACTTGGGCCCGGTCGTGCCGAATCTTCTTCAACACTCTGGGTAGAAGTGGTATAGGCGGAAAGGTGTACAACAGACCGCAACTCCACTCGCGACGAAAAGCATCGCCGAGCGAGTGCCGCCTTGGAAATTCCAACGCGCAGAACTGATGACATTGCGCGTTCTCTTCGGTGGAGAATAGATCTAACCAAGGCTCTCCCCACTGAAGAAAGAGTCCTTGCGCCACTTCCGAGTGAAGACGCCATTCGTGATCCATCAAGCACCTGCGGCTGAGTTCGTCCGCCCTGGCGTTCAGGGAACCTGCCAGGTGTTGAACCATCAGGAACATGCCCTGATGTTCCAGCCATGTCCAGAGGCGCAGAGCCTCCTGACAGAGGGTCCACGACCCCACCCCGCCTTGTTTGTTGCAGTACCACATGGCGGTGGTGTTGTCTGTGAACACCTGCACTACCTTCCCTTTGACAGAGGGAAGGAATGCCTTGAGTGCAAGTCGGATCGCCCGGAGCTCCAGAAGGTTGATATGGA
Organism: Calotriton arnoldi; assembly: GCA_963921515.1. Taxonomy (NCBI): domain Eukaryota; kingdom Metazoa; phylum Chordata; class Amphibia; order Caudata; family Salamandridae; genus Calotriton; species Calotriton arnoldi. Next base: position 3,049,594 of record CAWUFW010000424.1, on the reverse strand, counting down.
GCCGGGACTCCGCCGGAGACCAGAGGCCTCTGATCTCCGCCTCTCCCATGTGACCGCCCCATCCCAGAAGGGACGCGTCCGTCACAACTGTGTGCTCTGGCTGGGGAAGGGAGAGGGATCTGCCCATGACCCATTGCCGGTTCCAGAGCCACCACTGCAACTGTTTTGCAGTCCCCTCCGAGATCTGGACGTGATCGGACAGGTTGCCCTGGTGCTGCGCCCACTGGAACTTCAGGTCCCACTGCAGAGCCCGCATATGCCATCTGGCATGATCGACTAGCAGGATGCAGGAGGCCATGAGGCCCAGCAGCCTCAGGGTCATCCGTACCGAAACCCAGGATAAAGGCTGAAAGATCGGAATCATAGCCTGAATATCCCGGACTCGCCGTTCGGGAGGATAGGCCCGAAACTGCGTCGTGTCCAGAACTGCTCCGATGAAAAGGAGCTGTGGAGAAGGGATCAGATGCGACTTCGGCACATTGATGGAGAACCCCAGCGAGTGCAGGAGTTCGGCCGTAGTCTGGAGGTGGGAGACGACTGCCTGGGACGAGCCCGCCTTCAGCAGCCAGTCGTCGAGGTAGGGGAAGACTGAAACCCCTGCCCGGCGCAGATGAGCTGCGACCACCGCCATCACTTTCGTGAACACCCGAGGGGCACTGGTAAGGCCAAAGGGGAGCACGGTGAACTGAAAATGCTCGAGGCCTACCGTGAACCGCAGGTAACGCCGGTGGGCCGGCAGGACGGGGATGTGGAAATAAGCGTCCTGCAAGTCCAACGCTACCAACCAGTCTCCAGGGTCGAGGGCAGTCAAGACCTGAGCTAGGGTGAGCATCTTGAACTTCTCCTTCCGGAGGAAGCGATTGACGTACCGGAGGTCCAAGATAGGACGCATGTCCTCCTTGTCCTTTTTGGGCACCAGAAAGTAGTGGGAGTAGCAACCACGCCCTACTTCTGGGGTCGGAACACGCTCGATGGCCCTCTTGGCCAAGAGGGCCATGACTTCCTTCTGCAGAAGCATCAAGTGATCCCATGACATGCGGTGGAATTGAGGTGGCATGGCTGGGGGGGGGGGCGGTCTCGAAGGGGAGGGAGTAGCCCCTTCGGACAATGTCCAAGACCCACCTGTCCGAGGTGATGGGACGCCAGTGGTGAAGGTGATGGCGGACCCTGCCCCCTACTGGCGTGCTGTGCACCTGAAAGGAGGGACTAGGAGGGCTTGGAGGCCGCGGACGGGTTGGAGGTGGTGGCCTGACCCGCACGCTGGTTGCCCGAACCACCACGGCGGTATCCACGTCCTAGGCCACGCGAAGGCACTTGCTGCGCGGGCCGGTGGCTGGGCTGCTGACGTGACTGGGCGCCCCTTCCGTGGCCACGAAAGGGGCGAAAAGCAGAGGTTAGCAGAGGGCACACAACAGAAAGGCCCAGGGACTTGGCAGTAGCCCGTGAGTCCTTAAAACGCTCCAGCGCATGGTCTGCTTTGGAACCAAAAAGACAGACTCCATCAAAGGGCATGTCCATGAGTGTATTCTGGACATCACCCGAGAAACCAGTGGTCCTCAGCCAGGCGTGGCGACGCAGCGCCACCGTCGTTGCAAGCAATCTGCCCAGCGAGTCGGCGGTATCAAGGCCACAACGTATGGTGTACTTTGCCGCATCCCTACCTTCTGCAATGGCGCGGGTAAGCAGTGTCTGGACCTCCTCAGAACACTGGGGCAAAACAGTCGCCACCGAATCCCACAGGGAGTGGGTATATCGGCCCAAAAGGCAAGCGGTGTTCACCGACCGCAAGCCAGCACTGGAGGAAGAAAAGGCCTTCTTCCCAAATTGGTCCAGGCGTTTGGATTCCCTATCCGGAGGGGCGGTAGGGAAGGCGGTTTGGGAGGCAGAGGCTTGGACAACCAAGCTCTCGGGGGTGGGATGTTGGGAGAGAAACACGGGGTCGCCCGGAGCAGGGCGATGGCGTCGGGCCACGTTCCTATCCACAGGAGCCCCTGTGGTGGGCTTGGACCAGGTGCCCAAAAGAACGTCAATCAGTGCATCATTAAACGGCAGCACAGTCTCCGCAGAGGAGGCTGCCGGCTGAAGCATTTCCGTCAAGAGATTAGTCTTGACAGCCAGAGTAGGCAATTGGAGGTGCAAGGCTCCAGCTGCTCTATGCAACACCGTTGCGAAATTTGCTCCCTCCTCCGTAGCCACGGGAGGAGACAGCATGCCAGTGTCAGGGGAAGTATCTAGACCACTGGCATCCCCAAGTTCCTCTGCCCAGTCCTGATCATACTCACACTGCCGTGTGAGAGGGTCTTCTGACCCCTCCCAGCTCTCCTGGTCCTCCTCTAGTGAACAATATGGAGGAGGGGGGACATTTGGGACCCAAGGTCTCGTCGGCGCCGGATCCGGCGTCGGGCGACGCCGGTCCGGCTCCATGTCCGGACACGGAAAGAGCTGGGGAACGACGCCGTCCGGAGCCCCGGACGGCGTCAGGAACGGCACCGGGGACATCGGCGTCGGCGGAGGTGTGGTTAGGTCAACCGGCGTCGATGGGGGTTGCGGCACCACCGGGGCCGGGATCGAGGCCGGGGCCGGAGCCAAGGCCGGGATCAAGGCTGGCGGGACAGGCGACGCCGGGACCGGAGTCGTCGGCGACGCCGGAGCAACCCCATCAGGGCCCGCGGGGCCCGTAGGCGCACCGGAGGGACCTTGAGGCCCGAAGAGGCGGGCCATGGCCGACAGGAATTCCTGTACTTGGGCCGGAATCGCCCCCGAAACCGGAAAGGACGGGTAATGCGGGGGCGGCTCGACAGGCACGTCCGGGGCCGCGGGGACGGTGCCGACAGGGGCCTCAGCCGAGTCGTGAGACCGGCGAGACGAAGTCTTAGAGCGATGATGCTTCTTAGACTTTTTGTGCTTCGACTTACCCGAGGAGTGCGAAGACTTGGACTCCGACGACCGGCGGGGACTCCGCGACCGGCCCCTCGACCTCTCCCGGGACCGGGGCTTGGTGTGGCGCGGAGCCGAGTGCCGGACCTCGAGTAGCTTTCGAGACCGCTCTCGCAAAGCCTTCGGGTGAAGTTTCCGGCAGTCAGGGCACGACTTCGTGTCGTGGTCTCGGCCGAGACAGAAGAGACACTAAGTGCGAGTCTGTGATCGGCATCATTCGACCACAGACGTCGCATGGCTTGAAGCCGGGCATCCCTATCGACACCTAGGAGTCGACAACTCGAAAAGAAAACAGTGAAAAATCACCAAAAAATATAGTCAAAAATTGACTAGGGCACTGCTCTTCCCGGATCTGCGCTTACTGGCGCGGAAAAAGAAGAACTGACGTCAGCGCGCAGGGGCGGCGTCTAAGTACTGCCCGCGACGTCATCCCGGCGATCACGACGCCGACGACGGACGCGGAGCCGCACGACGCCGCCTACCGACGCGCAAGGGTACTGCTACGCAAAAACTTTCCGGATCCAGCCTGACGCCTGGGGATATTCTAAGGTAAGGAATCTGTCACTAACGTGTCTCTTTCAGATAAGGGCGATCGCTGACACCTCAATGTCTACCGCCACACCCCACAGGCTTGGACCAGACGTGGCCCGCCACCACCGTCAGGCCGCAGCAACTCCACAGCACCGCCGCCTCCCACTCCGGGTCTCAGACGCAAGCCCAGGGAGGCCTCCAGCCCCGGAGACTGACCCCGCTTCCAGGCATCAGCTGCCATGGTGTCGCAAGGATGGCGCTATGCAAAGTACTGCATCACTGTTTTTCCCCAGCGATGCACCTCTTCATAAATGAGGCCCTGATTCTGCACTTACACTTCTCCTGGGACTCTGACTGGTCATCCTGGCTGTTGGGGGGGGGGGTTGGTGGGGTTGTTGACCTGTGCTGAACTTGGCCCTGGCTGCTCCATTCAGCATTCCATTGGTTTTATTTCCTTTTTTTCATTAGTGGTGTATTTATTAGGCTGTTTTTGCCTCTAGAGGCTGAAAAGTGACGTTGGGCTGCCTAACGTGATTTTTTTGCCACTAATTGGCCTTTTGTCACTTTTCTCTCACGAACGTCAAATTTTTATCACCTTGACGCTAGTGTTAGCGGCAGCCTTCGCCACGGCTAGCTGATACTATTGCCATGTAGCGACGTGTTGTAAATACGTCGATAACAGGGCAATAGACAGCGTTAAGAAAATTTCCGCTAACGCAAACACTGGTTAGCAGCAATTCTTGTAAATATGCCCCTTAGTTCGCAAACTTCACGGTCTCTCTGCTTCATGCATGAGCACTTTTACCATGTGCTATCAGCTTTAGGGCCACTGGCATTATGCAGTGGAGGACAAAATTATGTCGCAGTGTTGACTAAATTATGCAGCAAAAAAAGGCTGCAGCATAATGCAGTACATTTTCTGATATTTTGACATTTTTACACATACTAACAGTCTCTGCAAAGATTTTGCCTCATTAGTACCAGTGTAATATGCACATGCAGAAGTGTGAAAGGGCACCAGTCAACCTTTACAAAAGGCCCTCCACTTCGCAGCAACACAAGTCACATTTTTTAGTAACTTTTGATCCATTTGAACTACAAACAATTTATTAGTTAAAATCGTCAGATTATGCAGCAGATGATGTATTATGTGGCAAATATGGCAGAGCCATAATTATGTGAAACACATTTGCAAACTAGGATATTTTGCCATTTATGTTTGAACTGCTCTTGTGGAAAAAAGGAAGAGAAGTGCTGATGACAGAAACTGCATGGCTCGGCGACAAATGGCCTGTGATTCCCCTTTTAAGGGTATTTAATTTGGACATTCTGTGATTGAAAACGTATCACACTTTGTGAATGTATTTTAATGTCAATAACTCATATTAAACCTTAAAAAAACATGTGTATCTAAGGGTTGAATGAAATAACTTAAATAAGCTGTAACTGGTCAGTGAAATGCCAAACAAATACTAAAAAATTGAATATTTTCCTCTTTCTGGACACACCTCGAACTCTGCCCACTGACCCAATCCTCAGGTTGTTCCCGCCCTTGATTCTCCGCCCACAGTTCACCTACTTATTTTCCCCCACTTTGACCACTGGAACAGAGCGACCATTAGCTCCCCAAAGTTCGTATTGTAGCAGCTGTCTGTCTTTTCTCGTGGCGAATTAGCCTCACTGGGGAAGTCCTGATTGTTTCAAGCAGTGCCGTCACAACGTCACAATCGCAAATGCTGCCTAATCCGCAAGTTGGTGTACCGTTGCTTTGGCTAATGACTGACCTTCTCTCCCGATCGCCTGGAAGAGAAAGTAGTATTTCCGGAGCGCATGCAGTTCAACGAGCAGAAACCGGAGCCAGGCCTACTGCCCCTGCTTACTTACAGCCCCAACCATATTCATCAGCCATCAAATGGTCCGTTGGTGCGAGGACTTCGCGTGCATTTCACGCTGTAATTGGTTCATCCTGCTACAAGGCTCCTTAAAATATCTGCTATAGCGATGTGCTCCGAAAAACATGTGTTAAGAGAACTATTAGCGTCAGCTTGCATGGTCCCTCTAATAAACCGAACGAAGCAGAACAATACTTAACAGAAAAATGTCCACTCCACCATCTTCAGTTTCCATAGCAATCAAAATGCCACACATTTAACTCAACTTCAAATGATAAGGTCATAACTGTGGCCATCTGAATAGACTACAATTATTGCCCTGAGATGGCTTTAATTTTTAGGTCGAAGCCTAACAGACAGCACAGCTTCCCTATGAATGCATCCTGCCCGATGCTTTCCATTGACTTTGTGGTCTGTGACTCACATTTGCTTGCTTTCTATTTGTTGGTTCTATTTGTTTTAGGCTGTCCAGTTTGTTGGTCCCTTGCCCAAACCCAATTTACTGTATTCTTCCACCTGTGCTCGATTTCTGTAAACAGGCCTTTAAATGAACAGTGCAGAAATTTTAGAATAAATCAGAATTAGAAAAGCACAAATGAAGCCCATTTTTTTGTAATTCTGAAGTGTGGTGGAAAAAAATATTTTAATACGATCAAAACAAATCAATACACTAGATGATGACATTTCCACACATTATCGTTTGTGCGCTGTATACTTTTATCAGTAAACATGTCTGTGGAAATGTAATGGTCATTTCAATTTAAGAGGTGTTGTCTGTAGCAGCAGTATGCTACCACAGCATGCTTACTTCCCTTTACCCCACCCCACTACTCTAATCTGCACAACTCCACACCACTGTAGTCTACTCCACATTGTGTCACTGCATTCTACTTTTCACCACTCCACTCCAGGCCACACCACTTCACTCTATGCCTCTCCACTATGCACCACTCTCTGCCAATGCACTCTACCCCACACTTCTCTACTATGCATCACTGCACTCTTTGCCACTCCACTCTGTGCCACTCCATTCTGCAACACTCCATTCTATGTCACTGCACTCTACACCAATGCACTCTACTCTGTACCACTTCACTCTATGCCAGACCATTCTACACCACTCTAATGTACTCTGCACTCTATGCCATGCTTCTCTACGCCACTGTACTCAACCGTGCAACACTCCACTCTACTCTGAAACAATCTACTCTAGCCCACTTCACTCAGCACCACTGCCTTGGTACCACTCCACTGTAGTCTACTGCACTCTATGCTACTCTACTCTGCACCACTGCACTCTACTCTCTAACACTTTACACCACTGCACTCTACGCCATTATACTCTATGCCACTCTAGTCTATCCTGCACCACTGTACTCTATGCCACTGCTCTCTATGCCACTCTACTCTGCACCACTGCACTCCACACTAATGCCCTCTCTGCCCTTCTCAATACACCACTGCACTCTACACTAGTCTACTCTGCACTCTCTGCCACTGAACTCTACACCACTGCACTCCACTCTGCACCACTCTACTCCGATGCACTCTACGCAACTACAATCTGAATCACTCCACTCTATGGCACTCCAATCTACGCCACTCTGCTCTGCAACACTGCACTCTCCGCCACTGAACTTTCTGCCACCCTACTCTGCACCACTCTACGCCAATGCACTGTATGTCACTACACTCTACGCCACTGCACTCTATGCCACTGCATTCTACTCTGAAACAATCTGCTCTACGCCATTGCACTCTACGCCACTCTATTCCACTCTGCATATTCCACTTTACAACACTCCACTCCACTTAATGCCACTGCAATCTGCCCTGCACCACTCCACTCCATACTATGCTGCTGCACTCTACACCACTTTACTCAAAACCAATACACTCTATGCCAAACTACTCTGCATAACTGCACTCTACCCCATTGCACTCTACGTCACTTTATTCTGCACCACTGTGCTCTACACCAATGCACTCTACTCTGCAATCTCCACCACTGAACTCTACGCCACTCTACTCTGCACCACTCCACTCAATGGCACTACACTCTACTCTGCACCACTCTACACTAATGCACTCTACCCCAATCCACTCTATGCCACTACACTGTACGCCGCTCTAATCTACTGTGCACCACTGCAATCTATGAAACTGTACTCTACGCCACTTCACTCTATGCCTCTCTACTCTATGCCAGTGCACTCTCTCACTCTACTATGCACCACTGCACTCTACACCACTCCAATCTATGCCACTCTACTCTCCAACATGGTACTATATGCCACTGCACTCTACCCTGCACCACTCCACGCCACTTCACTCTACTCTGAAACAATCTACGCTATGCCACTGCACTCTACACCATTCTTCTCCACTCTGCACCTATCCACTCTATGCCACTGCACTCTACGCTGTGCCACTCTACTCTGCACCACTCTACTCCACTGCGCTCTATACCACTCTATTCTAAACCACTGCTCTCTACGCCAATGCCCTCAACACCACTTTACTCAAAACCAATGCTCTCTATGCCAACTACTCTGCACCACTGTACTCTATGCCACTATACTCTGCAACACTCTACGCCACTGCACTCTATGTCACTGCACTCTACCCCACTCTGTTCTACTCTGCATCACTCTACTTTGCGCCACTGCATTCTGCATCACCCCACACCACTATAATCTATTCTGCACCTCTGCACTCTACAACACTCTACTCTATGCCTCTGCAGTTTACGCCTCTGCACCCTACCCTGCACCACTCCACTCTACACCACTTCCCTCTGCTCTGAAACAATCTACTCTACGCCACTGCATGCTACACTACAGCATTCTATGACAATGCAGTCTACTATGCAGCACTCTATTCTATTCCACTGCACTCTACGTCATTGCACTCTATGCCAATGCAGTCTACCCCACTTTACATCAAAACCAATGCACTCTATGCCAATCTACTCTGCACTACTGTCCTTTGCTGCTTTACTCTAGGCCACACGACTCCATTCTACGACACTACACTCTACTCCATTAAACTCTACTACACTCTACTACACTCTACAACACTACTCCTCTGTACAACGCTCTACACAACTCCCTCTAGGCCACTTTACTCTATTCTACGATATACTACTTCACTCTACTCCACTACCCGCCACTCCACTCTACTCTACAACACTCTACTCTACAACAATCTACTTCACTCTACGCAACACCCTCTATGCTAGTCCACTCTGCTCTACACCACTCGACACTCTATGCCACTCCACTTCACTGTACTTCACTCTGACACTCTACTGCACTCGTCCATCCATGACACTCCACAACACTCTATACCACTCCATGACACCCCACTCCACACCACTCCCTAGCACTCCACTCCATGCCACTCTCCTTTACCCCACTAACTTTTAGCCATGCTGAACAGCACCCGCACTGGTGTACAGCATGGCTAAAACATATTGTCAAAGCCAGTAGCTCTTGCATAGGCAAGACCTACGGGCTTTGCCAATGCTTGTTAAGCTCATGTCATGGGAAAAAAACCTAGAGAGAGGGCTTTATGTCAGACGCTCTCACCCAGTTGTTCCCTTGTGTCTGCTCTCGTTAGACATTGCCTGGCAAAAGTCTCATACATATTGTGGCTTCACCCACTAGACTACCTATTTTCCAGCCTCCAGTCATTTTATTGGTGGGTTAGGCCTTCACGTTCACCCTCGGAGCACTTCTATTATGATGCATGGTCTGTCAAGTGTCATTGCACTGCCTATCATTATTGATATTTACGCATAAGATATGAGCAGTGCCAGTTATTTTTCAGCCACATGCATGTAACACAGTGACCATTGTCGGCTGCTGGAGAACTTGGCACAACCTGCAGATGCCAAGTCCTTAAACACTAGATTGAGTTGGTGGCGGTACGTCATTTGGGCACTCATGAGTGAACCCACAGTTTCTCCCAAGTAACAAACATTGCTCACATTCTGGAATACACAGGATGACGTGAGGCTCAAGATGTTTTGATAGCTGTATTGTTTCAGGGAGTCATTTTTGTTTTCCAGTTCTCCGTATTTATTATGCTAAGGCTAAAGTTTCATAATATTTTCTGAGTGGTCTGAGCCAGAGCGAGCACTGTAATGTTGGTTCAGTATATTTAGATATTGTATTTAACCGAAAGGAAACTTTCCGTCCAGAGAGGGTAGCTAATTATGTGGGAGATCTCGATGCACTGCTAAATTGCTTTACCCAATGTTTCCTACACACAATCCCACCTTCCAACAAGTCTCCATAGTTCCAATGCTTCAAGCCTCTAGCCAAGACACCCAAAGAACAAGTAATTTACCTTTGGTAACCCCCTTTCTAGTGGATACTCTACTTAACCACAGATTCCTCACCTTGGGAATACACCCAAGCATCACACTGGATTCTGGATATTTTTTTAAAACATTGCTCCCACGTGCCAGCAGGTGGTGTCATGCGACTCCGTGTTGGCTGCGCCTCCCCCAGAGGTGACATCTGAGGTGCATACAAGTACCACCCAAGCGCGCTGATGTCAATATTTTCCGTGACTCTGTACGCACTCTCAGACAGGGAACTCAATAAACTGATCCGATGCAACACTGAGAAGATATCTAGAATGGGACATTTTTATGCATGGAAAAAGAGAAATTTTCATAGAACGGGGAGGTAGCAAGTCAATGAGGAATCTGAAATGCAATTAAATGAATAAAAAACGTATATAGCACTCTAAACCCGTAGGTATCAAGGCGCTGTGTTCCAGGGTTCCTAAACCCCCTCGGGGAAGCCAAACCGAAGTTGAAAAAAGCCACGTTGTTAGGTGTTTTCAGAAAGACGCAAAAGACAGTTTTTGCAATATGGCTTCGTTAGGTATTACATAATTTGGCAGCTGCAACGGAGAAGGAATGTGCGCCCCATCTGGCCTTTCGGAATTTATGCACAGTAACTTTTCTGCTTAAAGCGGATAGTAAATGCCTGGTGGGTTTATACAGACGAAAGGCAGACCCGATAGCCAGTGGGCCCTTGCCGTGCAAGCTAGGTGGACTGTGCAGAGCTCTTTGAAAATCACCTGCTTCCTGACTGGAAGCCAATGGAGATCTCGGAGACCATCTCTCAGAAATATTTCGGGGTGTTGAGGATAAGTCATGCAGCCGCATTTTGATCCAAATGAAGTTTATTTAGAGAGTAGCTGTTTATATTCAGATAGATCGCATTACAATAGTCTAATTTCGAGGTGATTAACGCAGTAGCCACTTTTTTGCGAAGCTCCTCAGGAATGAAAGGGAAAATCTTCCTGAGAGAATGAATAATATACAAACAGTTGCTTGCGGTATGGTTTACCTGCAGATTAAAGTTGAGGGAGGTATTGAACAGAACCCCTAACTTCTTTACTGATTCAGCGGGCATTGCGAGGGACCCACAAAAATCCGGCCACCAGAGCTTTGACCAGATAGAGTGCTGGACTTCAAAGACCATAACTTCAGTCTTATCGCGGTTGGAGTAACCACTAGAAAGAGCGTTACCGAAAGTGTAATTAACTTGTTCTTCTGATGGTTACTTCTAACCGCAGATTTCTCATCTTGTGAATAGATACCAACGCAGTACTTCCCAAGGTGGTGAGTCTGTAAAATGGCTCAGACCAAAAAGTCCTGCAGGACTGAATAAGTAATATGCCCATTGTCAAGGAAAAAGTGCTTCATGAACATGTGACTAATGCCTTCCTAGCAACCTGGCAGATATCCAGGACACATATCTGCATGTCAACACAGTGGTAACAGCGTTGGCTCTGGTGGACCTTCTAGAGAATGCTTCTTAACCAATGTGTAGCAGATCTTAATATAAAGGACTATTCATTCTGAGATGGTCCGCTTCTGCACTGCCTTGCCTTTCTTTGCTCCAGCGAACCACACAAAGAGCTGGTCATCCACCCGATGGTCCTTGGTACGATCATTGTAAAAGTTCATTGCTCTTTGGGGGTCCAAACGATGGAGTTGCTCTTCCTCTTTAAAATACAAATATCTTTGTTTCAGTTATTAGCCTTAAAAATGTACACATACAAATATTTACTTAGTAGAAATTCAGTTATAAACACATGAAGCAACAATCCAAGGCCTAAAAACATAGTTCACCTAATGGAATCTAAGAATAGGATGATTACAATTACTACAACATCTAATTGTCGTGCATATGACTACCGTCTTAAAGTGCAAGGGTATATATATTATAGATCATTAAAAAAATCGTAATTTAAGTTACATCTAAAATAGTTCCTATAAAATAATTTGTTTGTTTCCATTATCCTTCGGTTTACTACATATTTTCACCATCAAAACATATGCCTCAAGGATATCACAAGACAGATACAATTTTCTAGGCACAGTAGTAGCAGCAGCATGGCTTAATTAAACTATGGATAATTTAAGTAATGTTTCTCACACAAATCCATTGTAAAAGTTAAAACAAATGTGCAAATCAGCCACCTCTAACCTAAAGCAATTTCATTGGTAGCATGTTAACATCCAGTTTACCGTTGGGTATTCTCAGTATACTTAGGTCGATGATTGACAGTGACCAACAACTCTTTCACACGTGGTTAGACTGCCCATAGGCAAGAAGCTATAGAATTGAAAATAAGTTCATCATCTGTCCTAGAACACAAAGATGGTAGAGACCCGATAGAACTGATCCCATAAACTCTAGAGGCAGAAGCCATCTTTTACGTACAAAAACAAATTTTGTGCAAAAGAGCAAGAGGTGCAAATTATTATTCATCCCCCAAACATGCAATCACAGAATTCACTTCCCATAGGAGCTTTGCACACCTGACAAGATATTCCCTAGTAGGCAAGGTCCCCAATCTGAACTTGTACGTTTCAACTGGGGATAGATCAGGTCCAGATACAACTTACTACTGGGCCTTGCCTGCACTCGAAATACTCGCCAAATATCTTATTGATTAAAGCTTCATCTCCCACAATAGCGTACAATGATAGTCCTACTCTGCTTAGAGCGAACTGTAGAAACCCTAGTTGTAAATCACTTAAAATACTCTTTACATTAGCCAACCAATTACTTCGGCTCAAACTGCTGGAACTATCTACATTTTCAGCGTTTTTAAGTAGATTGTTGCTTTTGGGTTTCTCACCAACCTAATTCAGTACAACACTGGGTTTAATACTGCTAATTCAGTGACTGGTGTAAGGCCAAATTCCACATAGAGTGCTAACCGGGGAGTGCCAGGCCCCAACCTTAGCAAAGCCCGTAGGAAATTATTTCAGCTACTTGCAGTGAACGTACATTTACGTAAAGCCCCAAAGCTCAGCCCCATAAAGCACGGCCGCTTTCTACTTGTAAATTTGGAGAATGGCATTAATGCATTGTAGCATTAACATTTTGTCTAAATGTTAATGCTACCCCGAAGTCTGTGATAGGACTATGCTTGCCTTCAATATCTGGTCCTTCCAACTAAGATGTTCAGTAAATGGTATCCCCCATTATAGGACTGTGCTTGCCTTCAATATCTGGTCCTTCCAGCTAAGATGTTCAGTAAATGGTATCCCCCATTATAGGACTGTACTTGCCTTCAATATCTGGTCCTTCCAGCTAAGATGTTCAGTAAATGGTATCCCCCATTATAGGACTGTGCTTGCCTTCAATATCTGGTCCTTCCAGCTAAGTTGTTCAATAAATCGTATACCCCAGGTAGTCATAATGTTCGAGATACTGAATATACGCATCATTTATCATTAATCTTCTGTTTGGTCTCGGGGACAGTTTTAATGCTACACTCTTTGTCTTATTACAATTATTAGTCAGAGCCTTCTTGTGGCTATAATCTGTAAATCTTCGTAAATATCTAGGCATTGCATTTTCTGTTTGTGCCAGCAAAACTGCATCATCAGCGAAGAGTAGGATCAGGACCTTTCGTCCAGCAATTATCGGATCATCAAGGGGGTTTCCCAGTAGGCAGTCTACAACATCATTTAAAAAGAGACTAAAAAGTAGGGGGGCTAGCACACATCCCTGCTGTACATCCCTTTCAATAGGGAATGTTTCAGTGCTTTCACCTGCCGGTCCATACCCAACTCTAGCTGTATTATTGATATGAAGCGTCATTAATGCTCGCACAATGGAGCCCTCTTATCCTTGCTTCACCAAAGATCTCCATAGCCTTGTTCAATGCACGAGGTCAAATGCTGACTTCAGATCAACAAAAGTTAAATACAGTGATAACTTTCATTTTATTGCATAACAAATCATATACAGGCGAACCGATTGATCTACAGTTCCTCCCCTTGATCTGAAACCAGCTTGTGCCTTAGTTAAAATATTTTCCCTATTCACCCAGCCTTGTAGTCTATTTATTACAACTTTACCCCAAAAAATTCCAGCCCCATCCAAGAGAGAAATTAGCCGGTAGTTGAAGGAGCAGCCACAAACGCCCTTTTTTAATAGCCGTACTCAAATAGTTGAACGCCAAGAGAGTTATTATTGGCTAGGGATGAGTTGAATACTTGTGTGAGTACTCTGGCCCACAGCTGTGGATCTTCCTGGAAGAGATCGATAGGTATGAAGTCCAGACCTGGTGGTTTGTGTTTTTTCATACCGGTCAGTGCCCTTTCTACTTCGGGTACTGGAACGTTCAGTGTGGCGTGGTTTTTACACTGTTCCTCACCGAGCCACACATGCATCATTAATAATGTCCTTATAAGGGTTGCCAAAGTATTTCACCCATACCTGTGGGCCTAAATGGCACTCTTGTATGTTTAACGCCCCCCCACCTCTATGCGGGTGTCAACTGCCCAGAACCTTTTGGTGTTCTTTTTGCATATGTGCTCTCTCTCTGCTCTGCCTACAGTGCGTTCTGTGCTGCCAGTTTCTTTGTTTTTAGCAAGTGTTTGTACTCTCGCCTGTAGGCTCAGAAAAAGTTTGTTATGTATGTCATGATGTCGCTGCCTTGAAGCCTGCGAGACTTTGAGTTTCATGTTGTAGCATTCAGTGTCATACCAACTACAATGGTTGCAACTGACTGGCTTGACCTCTTTTTTTCTTTTTATAATTCTTTTTATTGATAATCAAGGCAGGGTATATCAACAGCTTTGCAGTACGTTCGTTATGACAGGACATCGTATGAAGAGATCCTGAATTAAACATTACAATAATCTGTATTATGTTCTTAAACCCCCACTGTCCATCTGGCTTGACCTGTTTTGAAACAATAGGCTGCGACCACATCAGTTCCAGTTCCTTTATCATTAAACCACATATGGCCAGGATATCTGGGGTGCTATCGTTTGGAGTACTCAGAATAATAGTACCATATTTTGACGTAATCGCTTAGAACAATGGAATTATATATTGATATTCCTTTTTGTTACACCTTATGCTTCTTCTGTTATTGATCGGGAAGATCTCAGGTCCACACTCTGTCCTGCTATCCATACAAACATAAAGCCATCTCTTGGTGCGTGTTTTGATGCTTACTACGAGAGGGTCATAGTCACTTTTGGCTCTTAACTGCCTTGTGAGAAACATTTCCCAGCATTTCAAGTTGACTATGGTATAGTAGTCTATTAGTGATTACCTTCTACCATTATCGTAGGGCATTTTTTCTGGGCTGTCAGAAGCGGTACGACCATTAATAAAACGTAAATGTTGATTTATTAGAAATAGTGAGAAGCACTCAGCGGGCCTGATTCACAGAACTAACTTACGTCAAAAACGTAAAGTTAGTACTTTTTGGTATTCACAGAATACACTTACTCATTTTGGTATTCACAGAATGAACTTACTCATTTCGGTATTCACAGAAGTTAGTAGTCCTAACTTTAGGACTCCTAAATGCCTTCTGTGAATACCGACTAGCCTTAAAGTTAGGATTTTTCTCAGTTTAGGAGTAGTAAAGTTAGGAGTCCTAACCATCATCCATCATCATTCTTTAGCTCACTCCACCACCCCAGTTCAGACATGGCCATATGCAAATCAGTCTGACCCTGTGCCTCATGGGAACAGTCCAGCCCGAACTGCCAAGCCATGTCTTCCCTGGACCGGAAACAAGCATCCTAGGACCGGTTTCTGGCATTCCAGCCGTCATCAGCCAGGCTTGCTTGAATCAGGTGGCAAAGTGAGCAAGGGACCCACGTCTGGGCATACCCCCGCCAACTTAGGGCGAACAAAGCGATACAAAGGGGATGATGGACGGAACGTTTGAGCCAATCAAACACTCACCCCCAGTCAACTGATCTGGGTTTAATCCATCATCATTCTTTAGCTCACTCCACCACCCCAGTTCAGACATGGCCATATGCAAATCAGTCTGACCCTGTGCCTCATGGGAACAGTCCAGCCCGAACTGCCAAGCCATGTCTTCCCTGGACTCGGAAACAAGCATCCTAGGACCGGTTTCTGGCATTCCAGCCGTCATCAGCCAGGCTTGCTTGAATCCAGTGGCAAAGTGAGCAAGGGACCCACGTCTGGGCATACCCCCGCCAACTTAGGGCGAACAAAGCGATACAAAAGGGGATGATGGACGGAACGTTTGAGCCAATCAAACACTCACCCCCAGTCAACTGATCTGGGTTTAATCCATCATCATTCTTTAGCTCACTCCACCACCCCAGTTCAGACATGGCCATATGCAAATCAGTCTGACCCTGTGCCTCATGGGAACAGTCCAGCCCGAACTGCCAAGCCATGTCTTCCCTGGACCGGAAACAAGCAACCTAGGACCGGTTTCTGGCATTCCAGCCGTCATCAGCCAGGCTTGCTTGAATCCAGTGGCAAAGTGAGCAAGGGACCCACGTCTGGGCATACCCCGCCAACTTAGGGCGAACAAAGCGATACAAAAGGGGATGATGGACGGAACGTTTGAGCCAATCAAACACTCACCCCCAGTCAACTGATCTGGGTTTAATCCATCATCATTCTTTAGCTCACTCCACCACCCCAGTTCAGACATGGCCATATGCAAATCAGTCTGACCCTGTGCCTCATGGGAACAGTCCAGCCCGAACTGCCAAGCCATGTCTTCCCTGGACCGGAAACAAGCCTCCTAGGACCGGTTTCTGGCATTCCAGCCGTCATCAGCCAGGCTTGCTTGAATCCAGTGGCAAAGTGAGCAAGGGACCCACGTCTGGGCATACCCCGCCAACTTAGGGCGAACAAAGCGATACAAAGGGGATGATGGACGGAACGTTTGAGCCAATCAAACACTCACCCCCAGTCAACTGATCTGGGTTTAATCCATCATCATCATTCTTTAGCTCACTCCACCACCCCAGTTCAGACATGGCCATATGCAAATCAGTCTGACCCTGTGCCTCATGGGAACAGTCCAGCCCAAACTGCCAAGCCATGTCTTCCCTGGACCGGAAACAAGCATCCTAGGACCGGTTTCGGGCATTCCAGCCGTCATCAGCCAGGCTTGCTTGAATCCAGTGGCAAAGTGAGCAAGGGACCCACGTCTGGGCATACCCCCGCCAACTTAGGGCGAACAAAGCGATACAATGCCACCATGCCATTCCAGTTTGAACCCACCCATATGCAAATCAGTCTTGACCCTGTGCCTCATGGGAACAGTCCAGCCCGAACTGCCAAGCCAGGTCCTCCCTGGACTGGAAACAAGCATCCTAGGACCGGTTTCGGGGTTTCACCCCTCTTCAGCCAGGATAGCTTGATTCCAGTGGCATGGAGAGCACGGGACCCACGTCTGGGCATACCCGTCCCACTCGGGGTGACAAATGCAAAAACAACAATTGATGGACAGAATGCAGAACAATGTCATACATTCACCCCAGTACAGAGATCTGGGCCTAAATCCATCGTTTTTTTGCTCACCATGCCATTCCAGTTTGAACCCAGCCATATGCAAATCAGTCTTGACCCTGTGCCTCATGGGAACAGTCCAGCCCGAACTGCCAAGCCAGGTCCTCCCTGGACTGGAAACAAGCATCCTAGGACCGGTTTCGGGGTTTCACCCCTCTTCAGCCAGGATAGAATGATGATGGATTAAACCCAGATCAGTTGACTGGGGGTGTTTGATTAGCTCAACCGCTCCGTCCATCATCCCCTTTGGTATCGCTTTGTTCGCCCTAAGTTGGCAGGGTATGCCCAGACGTGGGTCCTTGCTCACTTTGCCACTGGATTCAAGCTAGCCTGGCTGATGACGGCTGAATAGCCAGAAACCGGTCCCAGGATGCTTTTTTCCGGTCCAGGGAAGACATGGCTTGGCAGTTCGGGCTGGACTGTTCCCATGAGGCACAGAGTCAGACTGATTTGCATATGGCCATGTCTGAACTGGGGTGGTGGAGTGAGCTAAAGAATGATGATGGATTAAACCCAGATCAGTTGACTGGGGGTGAGTGTTTGATTGGCTCAAACGTTCCGTCCATCATCCCCTTTTGTATCGTCAAGTTCAACTGAGACAAGACAGAAGTCCTCATCCTGGGATCCACCCCCTTCGCTTGGAACGACTCCTGGTGGCCTGCTATGCTGGGAACAGCCCCCACACCCACGGACCACACACGCACCCCACCCCCTCCAGCGCCATGAGACCCTCACGGGTGAGCAGCCGCGCTTTACAAACCCGATTGTTAGAAACCCTCCAGAGGGCTGCCTGCCAGCACACCTCCTGACAGCTTCTTTACCTTTGCGCCTGTGTCTATAATATGGCGTGGACACAAAGGCAAAGAGATTTCCTCATTTGCATGGGGCCACGCCCCCATGCAAATAAGGAAGCACCCTCTGATGAAAGCATTTGCCCTACATGTGCGCAAGCGCTATCTGTATTACAGAAGGGGCCGCATAAGCGTCTGCGGCCCTTTCTGTAATACCAAAGTGCCCGGGGGGGGGGCGCGCAAAGCAGGCGAAAATTCCTGTTGCGCCCCCGGGGCACTTTGTATAAAGCGGCCCCTGGTCTCTTCAATGACTTTCGGCAAAAAAACTTTCCATTTGATCAATAAAGCATGGGCTCCAGGAACAGCTAAAGCTTACAAATCAACTTGGTCTTGCTAGTGCTTGGGGACCGACACATATCCAGCTTTGTTAAACGTCACTCCCTAGCAAGTTATTTAGGTCATATGGCCTCTTCATGTAAGTGATATAGAGCAATCAACACCCACAGGCCAGCCATTTAATTACATCATAAGGTTGTTGATGGAATACTTATTGGCAAGCATCTATTCATTTGAAAAGTCCTTTGTGGCATTATGATTAGTATACCCCCAGCTCTAAATACACATGCTTGTGGGATGTTAATTTAATTCTGCTCATTAGTTGTCTTGACAATCCTCATCACTGAAAATGCCATCAGATAAACTGACACTGTTATTGTGTTTAATATCATTCAAAGGCGGATTCCAATGTTAAAAGCCTTGGATTTTTCAGGCAGGCATTTCCTCTCATCAGTAGTCATCATCTCCATATTTAAAACAAAATCCCTGACTTCTTCAGTGCTTTTCCGAAACACCTAGAACTTGGTGTAGTGAAATGTTGCACAGATTGCACATCTCAGACAGCGCCTCTCAGTAAATCTTCTGCTCAGTTGTTAATTTCTTTTATAAAACCCCGTTCCACTGTATCCTTGGCCACTTTAATCAAGGTGGGTTAAATGGTTTATATTCCAAGTGGGTACTGACATTTCAACTTTTAGGGCTCATTCCTCCAGAGGTGTTATGATGTCCAAAGGTTTTTGGGCTGGAGCCATGCTAGAAGACAATCTCAGAGTATCTACTTTTAAAGCTTTTTATTACAAAGCAATCAATCTTTTTTTTTGCCTGTTGTAAATTTACTATATAAAAAAAAGCATACTGGGAGCCTCGGTTTTTGACATAAAATGCAGATTTGCAAGAGCTATTGCTGAACAATCCTAAATTTATAACAGATACGGAGGGGAGAATTATCCCATCTTATATCATGGAAATACTACTATTTTCTGTTAATTTTCTCTTTCTTCGATATTGTAAATTATTTTTTGGTTTTCTTTTCAGTTTCACAATCAACCATGCTCAAATCGACACAGTGATTCAAAGGAAATGATAGAATGGATCATGGTATTCCTTCTCGGTTTGTCTCCATTTTCTTTGTTTTGTATCCTGTTATATATTGGATGAACTAGTTCTACAGCATCAAGAAAGAGGCAGTGACGGAACTATGGAAATTATTTATAGATATTTAATGATACACCTGTGTAGTTTACATTGGTAGTCCAGCAACAGAGTGCTATTAGGCATTGTAGTTCTTTGTTCCATATCTCTTGCTGTTACTATATGGCTGCTGTAGAATAAAATAGCAGGGAAGATCATCAAATACTCCTCTCCATGGCTTGAAATTAGGACTTTCAAGCAAAAGCTCTTGGGAATCTGCATTGTATTGCTCTATTTCAACTACATCATCCCCACAACCTCAAATTTTGGTGAGGCATTACATCTTTTCATGTAACTCAGATAAGGGCAAGCATTATTTACTTCAAAGAATAGGGTAAGAGAAGGTATATTAAATATGTAAAAAAAAAAAAAGGGCGAGAGGACTGTGGGTGTCTCCTTCTGCTCCTAAAATGTAACGCCCCACAATGTAGTGAAGGTGAAGTAGTGGCGGCGATCATGTATTGCACAACTGAATGCTTGTAGGTCTTTTTGTAGCTACACGAGTGCCCGTGAGTGAATATTTGCTAATGTTTGACGGGTTGCATGCTTGAGTTCACAAAGGTGTGTTTTTGAGTGAATTTGGGTGCCTGTATGTCCGTTGGTCTGTGTGCATTTGGGCCTTTGGATTTTTGTTTTTTTATGCACACTTGCAAGTGGTTAGCTGTGCAAGTGAGTAGGAGTATAATGGTGAGCATGTGTTGTGCCTTCGTGCACTTTAGAAGCACAAGACCTATTAACTTTGCTAATGCATGTTTTATTTTTGTAGGAGTTCGAGAGGAATGTCTCATCCTTTAACTGCTATAAACGGAAGCCTTCAGGCAATGAAGAGTGAAAACAAGACCAGACATTTGGTATCACGCATTTAAACAAGCAACTTCATAGACAACTCAAAAGTAATAAGAGAAAGGTTTAGAACGTATTTTTATTTTGTAAGGGGACCCTGGGAGACAATTTTTTCCATGGGAGGCTCTGGCTTGACAAGTTCCCTGAAAGATTACGCCAGCTTCATATGAGATTGCTGACGCTTACTCTGCTTTATCTGTAACGGATACTGTGGAAATGTTTCCAGGCAGATATGTGCGAAACCTAATAATGTCAACTACATGCTGTTGGAGATGATTTTACAGCATCATGTCACTCCAGATTGGCAGAAAGACTTATTTCTGCCCCTGCACCAAAATTCAAAAATAAAATTAGCAGGCTTTTGGCTTTGCCACTGCTTATTTTGTTTCACCATTGCTTTTGCAAAATGCTATTGTTGGAGCTGCTGGACCCTCGACATATGAAAAAACTGCCTAAAAGCAAAAATATGTTTTGGTCTGTAACAGCAGATATTTCCACAGTCCCTCTAGCATGAAGGAAACTACTTTATGTGCGGATGTGCCCCTGAAAGAGCAGAACGCCCTTACTTAAAGAGGCTGACCAATCGACCCATACTGCATGCAAAAGAGGATGTAAGAAAAATGTGAACAGGAGCACATGAAGAGGGTTGGCTGGAAGCCCGTGAGTAAAAATAATAAATAAATAAATAAATATATATATATATATATATATATATATATATACACACACATTAATATATAATTTTAGTAAAATCAAAAGATCTTGGCTAACGCCAGACGCAAACCAGCTTTGGAAATGCCAATAGGTTTGGCATTGGCTGCCTGCCTTCAGCTTTGAGAATGCTATTTTGTCAAGACTTCCGTAAAACATTATTGCCCGGGGACTCACCTTACCCTCACCAATGTCACACAAAAAGAACACATTAGCTAAAAGCAAAAAAAAATGTGTTTTGGTCTAAAAAAAAAAAAAAAGCACACTTTGTCATAGTAGTCCCTGTCACTGGAGGGAACTACTTTGTGTGAGGCTGTGCTCCATGTGAAAGAGCAGAATGAACAAGTTACTTACCTCCAGTAACGCTATTCCTGGTAGTGACTATCTAGCAACAGATTCCTCACCTTTTGAATACTCCACAGGCGTCAGACTAGATGCAGAAACTTTTCAGCAGTACCTCTGCACGTAGGAAGGTGATGCCTTGCGGCTTTGCAGTGAGGCTGTTCAGCTCCGGAAATGACGTTCAGGGCCTTTATTGGTGCCACTCCCACACGCTGTCAGTTGCTTTCAAGACTGACCATGCCCCCGGACACAGAGCCCCAAAAGCAAATCCTTAGACAGTGTGCAGATTCTAAGACTTGGGATCTTATTAAAGGATAGAGTCCAACCACAGAACGGGAGGCTTGGTGAGGAATCAGCAGCTAGATATAGTCTCTACTAGAAAGAGCATTACCGAAGGTAAGTAACTTATTCTTCTGATAGAGAATTTTACCCGCAGATTCCTCACCTTTTAAATAGATACCAAAGCAATACATACTCGAAGGTGGGTCTGTGGATAGACTCAAACCAGAAAGACCCAGCAGGCAACCTGACTGTGATCTGGGAAAGGTGAAGGTCAAAGGCATCTGGTCCTTGGCGGAGGCCTGCCTCCACATCAACCTTCTGGAGTTTGGGTCGATCCACTTGAATTTGAAAGCCTTTCTGCCATTCATAAAAGGGAGGCTGGTGCAGGTGCTCAGAGGCAACACTATCACCATGTGGTACAGCAACAAGCAGGGCAGGGTGGACCCTTAGTTACAAGGCACTACCCCATCTGTGATAGCTAGAGCACTAGAAGAGATTCCTGGTGGTAGACCACCTGGCAGGATCTCTAAATGCCAGGGCAGACAAACTCAGCCACCGATGCCTAGCGGATCACAAGTGGGAGTTGCAGCCAGAGGTGGCACAAGGTACCTTCCACGAATGGGGAGAACCTTGACATGATCTGCTCGCCATAGAAAGAATGCGAATGTCTGCACTTTTCCATGCTGGAATTTTCCAGAGGGCTCTTTTTTGGAGATGCTTTCCGTGTAGAGTGGAGCTCTGGACTTCTGTTCACCTTTCCTTGGTTTACCGACCCAAATGCTGAAGAGCATCAGGAACGACTGGGCCCAATTTATCCTATTGGCACTGGATTGGGCCAGGACAGTGTGGTACCTGGAACTCCTGGGCATGACCACCTGTCCTCCGATCAGGCTGCTGCTTCAGGAGGATCCTCTGCTGCAACAGCAAGGCAGGGTCCTGCACCCAGGCTTGTACAATCATCACTTCCATGGCAATTAACTGCATTCAACCTCCCTCCCGAGGTTCTGGATGTTTTTTTGGCAGCCAGGGACCCTGCTACTAAATTTTGTGTTGTCCTTAGCCAAGCAAGGACTTGCATTTGGCACAGTGAAAGGTTACTGGTCAGCGCTTTCGGCTTTTTGTGGTTGCTGGATCAGATGGCTCTCCTCCGCTCCATAACATCCATGTGGCATGTGAGCAAGCTACAAGCCCTGTCAGTTAGACATACACAACCTTCTTTCCAGTCAAGTTGGCCACCAGGACCAGAGCCTCCTTTCTCCCGAAAGTGGAGACTCCTTTTCAGGTCAGTCAAAGCGCCATCCTACTGGTGTTTTCACTCTGCCTCATCCCTCTAAAGAGGAGGAAAGTCTCCATAAGGCAGTGCAGAAGAAAAGCATCTCTTGTTTGCTCGTGCTCTGTATCAAAATCAGTACTGCACTGTTGTTTGATCATGTTCTGTATCGAAATCAGTACCGCACTGGCCAAGAAGCACCCTCCATAAAGTTTACAAACTCATTCCACCAGAGCCAAGGCAGCTACCGCTGGATTGTCATGCAGAGGGCCTGTTCTGGATATTTTCCAGGCTGCTACATGGACATTCACTAAGTACTACTGCCTAGGCTGCCAGGTCTGTCAGGAAGAGTACTTGCAGGACCTTTTGGTCTAAGCCAGTTAAAAGATCCACCACCGGGAGGGTACGGCTTGGGTTTTCTTCAAAAGGTGAAGTATCTGCAGATAGAAGTATCCATCAGAAGAACAAAGTACTTAACCTTTAGTAACACTCTTTCTGGTGGATACTCTTAACTGCAGATTTATCACCAATCCTCCTTACCGAGCCTCCTGCCTCCTTGTACTTTGACCTGGACTTCTTTTCTCCATCTAAAAAAAGGTCTCAAGTCTAGAGATCTTCACATAGGTCACAGCCAATCTGCCAACGGTCTCTGCTTCTGGGGGCGCGGATATCCTAGAAAGCAACTGACATTGGCATGCATGGGTGGCGCTTACATGCAGATTCGCATGTAACCACCAGAGCAGAGCGAGGCTGGCGCGGAGCCACATGACACAACCTACCAGCATGCTGGGGTACAGCTGAAGAATTTCAGGATCCAGTCTGACACCTGGGATATATGTGGTAAGACAGAGTATCCACCAGAAAGAGCATTACTAAAGGTAAGTAACTTGTTTGGCACTCTCTAATAAAAATGGTCCAGTGAACTGGGCGAAATCATTCAGGCTGATTTGCTTAATTGATATGGTCTCAACATCTATTGTAAAATCCTATTGACTTTAGCAGAAGATTGGGTAAATAAACGTACGGGTACTGCAGCATCGGCCACGAAAAGGCTCTAGGGTCTGCTGGGCTGGTTGCATGATCAGACACAGAGGGGCTTTCTCGTGTCGGATTCTGCTTTTGAAAAGCCGGGTCAACCGAGGCAGGGCGGTGTCGCCTCACTATTTGCCTATTTACCGGGGATCTAGAACATGGCTTCGCCCATGTGCCAAGAAGGGTGTTTGCAAGCTTCACTAAAAATCAGCAGGGGCTCAGTAGTGGTTTGTCCGCGTTGGAAGACTTCAGAGAGAACACTGGTTCAAACCTCCATAGTGGGCAATTGGAGGTCAAGAACTTCAGCTGCCCTTCGCATCACTACTGCGAAGGAGGCGATTTCTTCAGTAGCCAATCCAGGTGGAAAGACTACACCTGTTTCTGGAGAAGTATCCTGGCCAGTGGCATCTTGTAGCTCATCACACCAGTTGTCCTCAGTATATGGATGAGTAAATTTATCCCCTTCATCATAACGGTCATAATTGCAGTCATTACCGGTCATTATGAGCCAAAAAGATTAAGGATGATCCGGGCTGTTCTTTTAGGCAAGGGCAATATATGTCAGAGTCCGATAGGTTGTCAGAAGGTTGCGGCACAGTGGCATTAGAGTGCAGACTCGGTTGAAGTCGAAGCAGCGTCAGTTTAGAGTCACAGAACACTATCTGTTGCACTTCATTGTCTGACGTCAATGGCATTGTGGTCTGGCATGGGTTGCGGTGCCAACACCAATGTCAGCAACAAAGCTGGTGTGGGGCCTATAATAGGTCCAGAGGTTCCAGGTGGTGCTGAGTGTTGAGCTGCCAGCGGAGTTCCAGCTGGAGATCCTTGTGGTTCCTTGGCTCCCGGACGCGCACCACAGGGAGCCAGCAGCAGGCCAAAAAGACACAGCATAACTTTGCAGAACTTTGAGGGACCCAGAAACTCAGGTTGCCCCAGGACGAGAAACAGACTCAGCTCCGAAGGAGCCAGAGTTCGGAAGCAAGAACGAAAAGCAGGTTTACACCTTCGTGCCTTCTTAGGAGTTGAAGTGTAGCGGGAAGGGGTCGAGTTCCACTTGGACTTCTTATGCATCTTTTTTTACTTACCCGAGAATTTCGACCGTGATGAAGATCTGCTGCAGGAATGACTTAGGGAATGGGACGTTTCCTTAAACCTCTAATGGTCACATATGGCCTTCATATTTATCAAGGCACAGTCGCTAGAGGTCCTGAAGTCGTGGCCCCACCCCAAGCAACAAAGAAAATCTTAGGTGGATCTGTCAGACATTTGCTTGCGACAGTCACTACAAGTTTTAAACCCAGTAGTTTTAGGGGGTGACAATTTCCCTTCCACATTGTATTAAAGTTACATTTTGAGAAAGTGGCTTCACGTAGAGACGATGGGAAGCTAGGATCCACGTCTAGTGGGGCAGAAAGAAAGGAACTGACATCGGCACCCATGGAAGAAGCTTATATGCGGCTCCCCATGTCACTTCCAGAGCAAAATAATGTTGGCTGGATGAAGGACAGCTGCCTGAAGCTAAACTCTGAGAAAACCGAGGTCCTCATCCTCGGACCCTCCACCGCCGCCTGGGACAACACCTGGTGGCCCTCCGCCCTGGGGAGTTCGCCCACTCCTACTGACCACGCACGAAACCTCGGCATCATCCTCGACTCCTCCCTCTCCATGACGCGCCAGATCAACGCCGTCGCTTCCACCAGCTTTAACTGCCTGCGCATCCTCCGCAAAACCTTCAAATGGATCCCCCCCGAATGCAGAAAGACCGTCACCCACGCACTCATAACCAGCAGACTCGACTACGGCAACCCCTCTACGCCGAAATCAACAAAACTCTCCTACACAAACTCCAAACCATCCAGAACTCCGCAGCCAGACTCGTCCTCGGGACTCAGCGGTACGAACACATGACCAAACACCTACACGACCTCCACTGGCTCCCCGTCGAGAAGAGGGTTACCTTCAAGCTCCTCACCCACGCCTACAAATCCCTCCACAACATAGGACCCGAATACCTCAACGAGAGAGTCTCCTTCCACGTGACCAGGAGGAACCTCCGCTCCGACGACCTCGCCCTGTCAGAGATCCCCCGCATCGGCAGAAAAAGAGCAGGCGGGAGAGCCTTCTCCTACATCGCAGCCAAGACCTGGAACGAGCTCCCAGTGAACATCAGACGCTCCCTGACCCTGCACACCTTCAGGAAGGCCCTCAAGACCTGGCTCTTCGACTGATCCGGAGCTGCACCCCCCCACCCCCTCCGAGCGCCTTGAGACCCTCACGGGTGAGTAGCGCGCTTTATAAACCCCTGATTGATTGATTGATTGGCTCAGGGCTGCACAATGCCACCTACCGGCACACAGGAGTACTGCTGAAGATTTTCCAGATCCAGTCTGACACCTGGGAAATATTCAAAATGTGAGGAATCTGCACTTAGAAGTATCCATCAGAAAACTTTATTATGCCATGAATTAGAAAATGTAACAGGAAATATCTTGAAATTCAGCGTTCAGCTGACCCCCGATCTGCAAAACATTTAATGATTTCAAGGGAAATCAAGATTTCGTCTGCTGACTCTTTGCCCACTAACATTAGTAGAATTTTCTTGACTTGCTCATCGGAGAAAAGGAATTTCAAAATCATTTGATATCCCACAGATATCTACAGGAGGAGTCTTAACTTGAATAATTTCCACATTTTGTCCACTTGAAAACAGTGCATTCCTTGCCATTGAAGATTTCACTGAAATATTCCACCCATTCTAGTTTGGAAATATTTGCCTCCATACTGCAGGTACAGCGATCAAGTACCCCAGATATTCATTTGCAAAACTATTTTAGGCCCCATTATTTTGCAACTTAAAAGCTTTTATGACCACTGGATTGCTTTACTTACTTAATTGTAATGGAACCTTAAGGTTTTGGTGAACACGAGTTAGCAAATCAGCATGTGTGATTTGTGGGGTTCATTTATTTCCTAGACAGTTTCTTATCTTTGTTACCCAAGGCCTAAAGAAAATACATCGTCCGTCATAAAAATGTATCAAATAGTCTTTCTTTAACATACTTTTTCTGTCATACTTTCCCTCATCAAATGGAATTTCCATCCTCCCACTGCTTTTATCCGGAGATTATAGCAGATCAAATGACTACTCTTAACTGAACTTTCCCAATTACAATCCGTTGAAGAGAACATCTAAAATGTTGCCTTTTATGTTGATTTGGAGACAATAATGATCACTCTTTACCTTTCACAGCACCCGATTTTCTTTTTCAAATCTAATCAATGAGCCTTCTGTTATAAGATATGATCATTTACTGTGCTTGCACTGGGTGCATTGAAGTAGAAACAACGTGGTCACAAGCCTTAAATGAATTGTAAGTTGAGGTCAGTAATTGCCGAACAACAAAATGTTTTCAGTGGCCTTTTTCTATTATCTTCCTTGGGAAAGAGAGGCTCTGGATGAGGATTCTGAGTGTTCCTCTGAACTCTTCAAGATATGGTCACTCATTTCCCCATTAGCTATATTTACACTGAAGTACCCACTGATGAAGGGAGAGGACAGGCACCTACTGAGTCTCAGATGAATACTCACTGTTGGTAGAAAGTTACTGTAATAAAATTCAACATCATCATGAGCATGGAGTCTGTGAAAGGTGGACCAAGACTGGGATTTTACAGTAGTAGAGAAGGGCAGTGAAGACCCACTATCAAATCAATAAAATCTGACAAAGCATTTGGCCACAAAAACCATAGTCCTCTGCATCATCTGAACCAAAAGTATAAACATTTTATGTGCAGGTCTTGGTAGACATTGCTCTTTCCATAACCCACGTAATCTTTTTGGGTGAACTACTGTACTTTAAAGACAGACTTAGAAATAATGCAAAACAGAAATGGCAAATAAAAGTTTACTAGCTTATGTATCAGGTCATAAAGTTTACACATTGTCGCACCTACACTATCACAATGTTCACACTTCGAGTATTGGATAAATGTACAATATTTTTGGTATTAAACAATAAGGACAGTCATAGCATAAATTTAAAAAAAGCATTGGCATTACATGTAATGTTTGTAGTAACTTATTACAAGAGACAATATTAGTGAAGGAATCAAGAAAAGTAGAAATACAAAATAAATCAATTATATTTTATGTACAAACCAGTGCTTCATAGTTTTAATTACCCGCTCACACTGCACATAACATGTACTCACTGATGCATTAGATATGCCAGCATAATACAATCCATTATAAATAGTAAACACATACAAGGTGTGAAAACCTCCATTTTACAGTTTTTCGGTAAGAACTTACCACCACAATTTAAAACATGAGGATTTCAAGACCATTTCATTTTAATCATCTAATAGTGCAGCCTTATGCTATATAAATCACCCACAATCCTCATTCATTGAAGTCCTTAAAATGCACCCATCAATGTACATACAGAGACAAATTCTGGTTAGACTTGAACAATTTTTCCCAATATATTTCAGGTTTACTTTTCATTCACACATGTGCAAAATGAGTGTTATAACCCAGAAGTTATCTCAGAACATTAAAGACAAGACTGTGTGAAGAAAGCGTGCTACTAACACCGAAAAAGTTAACAGACACAATTCTTATACAGTGCATTTTTCTCCAAGAGATTACTACCCTTAGTGTCCGTATTAGTGTAAAGTGAGAATCTGGGAATTATTTCGCAGACTCAAGTAGTAGAAAAAAGACCAATATAGCACAAAATATAACATGAAATCAAACCAAGCATAAGCAATCCTCAATCCCATTCTCTGGTTCATGTCATTATATTATAGCACAAACAAAGGAAGTCTCAAAGGTTTGGAAGGGAAAGGAATGCATTAGTATTAAAGATTCAACTTAATCCAGAGAAGTGTTGCTGTTAACTGCAACACAATTTTAGTGGCTTCTTTTTGGATGTTTGAAAAGGTACCATGAACATCAGATCCAAACTTACCTCAGGTAAAACATGTCAAAACATACATGTCCCACTTTGTTTGCCTTCTATAAACCGACCCGTACTCTTAGGTCCTTAGATTAGTTCTCAAAGCCCATTCCTCTTTTTAAAAAAATCCCACACAAGAGGTCGAGCTTTTTCTATAATCACTGACTCCACCTTCAACAGTCTCCCCCTCAAATTACTTCCTCGACCAAATCGGTCTCAATTTTGTAGATTGCTGAATAGCAATCTAATTTCTTTGTAACTACTACTCTTACGCCTGGTTTTGTTGCTACTTCTCTGAGCCCCAGGACACCCTCTGGTATTTGCGCGCTTTATAAATAAATCATCTTCATTGATATGCTCAAAGTTCTGAAACACAGTAAAATGCCAAAGATAATCCATAAAATCTAAACATCAAAAACCTTTGCTATTTTTGCCACTGTATTAGATGCAAAACCCCTTTACCCCTTTAACTACAGCTTGCAAGAAAAAGGAATACTGCCCTCTATCGAATCAATAAATATCACTAACGACTTATAAATTTCAAGATACGGGGAGCTGCAGCAAATGCGGCACTAGGATTCTTTCCCAAATGGGAGATAAAAACATGAAGTGAAGCAAAGCTGCAACTTTAATTAGATTAATCGGATTTATTCTACACAATGGTGGCTTTGACATTAATTTTAGTTATCTGGCTCATAAACTTCAGAACTAGCTTTCACACCAGGATACAGTGATTGCATTCACCGGCTGTTTTCCATACAAAGACAGAACAAGTGAACGTTGACTGTGTACGCAAGCAGTGATAAATTTGGGGTTTCAGTAGTATACAAATCACATTTCTCTATATATTGTACTGTCTTATTAAGCTTTATTTGGTAGGAGTAATGGTACAACATGAACGACGTACACTTCTGTCATGTGCCATATGTTGATAAGATGTACTGCAGGATCAGGGAACCACATGCACACATGGGTCTGTGTACATTCAGAACAAAGTTTCACTTCAAAATGGCAAACTGATAGAACATTTGTCAAAAATACACCTCTCGGAAGGCTGCCGATCATTCTTGCAACCAATAATTTATGTAAACTATTGCTTAAAGGTTACTGACTAGCCTATGTAGAGTTCAGAACCAAAACCTCAGACATGCAATGACTGGGAAAGATCATAGTTGCAGGAAGAGCTGCCATAGGTATTTAATATATAAAAGAGTAAGAGTTCTGAGAAAGATTTCATTCAAGAAGATGTAATGAAGATATTCAGCTTTTCTAAGACATGACCACAGAATAGCAACTTTAAAGAAAAAACAGGTAATTTATCAGAAATAGTCCTCAGCCAATCAAAATGAGTGGAACCCTACCTTTCCACAACGAAGCACAAAACCACTGCATCAACTTATCTCTGATAGTCTAAAGTAATTTTTCCAAATTGAAATATTTCGCTTCACCTCAACCTCAATTTATAATGCTGAACAACATGTCAGGGGATATGCTCAGGACTTCCTAGGTAGAAGTTCGAAGAGTCAACTTGTGTGGGCAAGCACATCCGGCTTACAGCAATTTATCTAGCAAAACAAAATAAAGAGACCGGATTTAAAGCAACAGGCAATTCTAAAGACGCTCAAAGTATCCAGAGACTTTTCAGATTACTGACGTGCAGTGCCAAAATTAGTACGCAGGGTCACGTTTCTGTGCCTATATAGTCAGCCTTACAAGCTCATGTTTGGGCAAATATTTTGGTTGCCAATCCCTCACAACACTAAACACAAGTGTCTAATGGAAGACTGGAAGCTAGATTTATTGAGTTACCAACTGATATTGCAGACTATAAGGGACAAAATAGAAGATTCCTTTGACGTGACTGAAGAAAACCTTTTATTTCTACAAAACCCATATCAGACTCACAAAAGGAAACAGGGGCTCACGGAAATGCCAAGATTCATGACAAACTAGACAAAAATGTAAATAATAAGCATGTGCCAAACTCCTTTTCTAGTAGCAGATATTAATATGCAGGGGATACAGTTTAGGCAAATAAGTGCACCACACAGCAAATGATGATATAAATAGAAAACAATGGGCGCTTTCTGGTAAATAAAGTACATTCAGGGTCTTCCAAGATTGAAAGAACACCCACATGGTGGTAATGTTATTGAGTACAATACAATAGAGCTGGAAACGGAGATTGGTACATGGATTGCTGTGGTCTCATGTTATGTTATTTTCATTTCTAACCCGCACAGATACTATAAGAATGTCCCGGCGCGAACCTTGAGAGAATGAAGAGGAGCCAAGATTAGGGAAATAGGTGAGTTTTCAGCTTCTTTTTGTAAAGACTCGGGTCCTGAGTGCATCGAAGCGTGAAGGGCAGATCGTTTCAGGCCAAAGCGGCCTTCACAGCCAGAGAGCTGCCGCCCGTCCTTTGCAAGCGGAAACGCGAGACTTGAGCGAGGAGTTGAGTGGAGGAACGCAGGTATCTTGCGGGGGTGTAGAAGGAAAACCGTTTCTGAAGATAACATGGCCTTGTGGCATACAAAGCGCGGTTGGCGATAGCTAAGATCTTGAATCTGACCCTCTGTGCCACAGGCAGCCAGTGTAAGGCGCGTAGGTGTTGTCTCACACTACATCTGGTAGGTATGTTCAAGAGAAGCCTGGCAGCCGCGTTCTGCACCACTTGCAGTTTATTTAGTAAGTAGCTCGGGACGCCAGCATATAAGGCGTTGGCGTAATCTAGCCGAGAGAGGATAAGGGCACGGGTCACTATCTCCTTGGCCGCCTGAGGAAGAAGGGGAAGAAACTTCCTAAGGATTTTTAGAAAACCAAAGCAGGTCCCCGACAGCTTCTTGATCTGGGTCGAGAACAAGAGATTTTCCTCAAACCAAACCCCTAAGTTCTTAACAGGGTTCCCTGATGAGGCAGGCAGCACTGAATCGGAAGGCAAGAGTGTTTCCCTAAACCATGGGGGAAACTTGCTGAATAGGAGGATTTCTGATTTCTCCTCGTTACATTTCAATTCAGCCGCCGCCAACCAGCGAAAAACTGCGGTCAGGCAGTGTTTAGCGGCCGAAATAGAGCCCACATTTTTTCCCCATGTGAACAGGAGCTGGGTATCATCGGCGTAAGCGATTATCTTCGCCCCAAAGTTCTCAGCCAACTGAACCAAAGGAGTAACGTAAATATTAAAAAGAAGAGGTCTCAGGGAGGAGCCCTGTGGGACCCTTGTGGTCACTTTCTTCGGTGAGGAGGAAAACGGTGGGAGCCACACCTTCTGCGTCCGATCCTCCAAAAAGGATTTGAGCCAGCTCCAAGCACTTCCTGATACGCCAATCTCCGCCAGTCGGGTGAGCAGCAATGCGTGAGGAACCGTATCGAATGCCGCCGAGAGGTCCAGCAAAACCAGGGCGGCCCTCCCGCCAGCATCCAAACAGTCTGGGATGGGGTGTGCAGTTATCAGAAGGCCTATAAAATGTGTTCTTACTATAGTTACTCTGGGCCACATTGTATTCGGTGAAATAATAACTTCTCCCACTTCCTCCACAATAACAGGATACAAACTAGGCTAGGATTCATAATCTGTGATTGTATGAAAGAGCAATCTCTCTTAAATTACTATTAGATGTTAAATAGTACATCTCTTTGAAAAACACTAATATATATGCACATTTCCGAACTCCTATCAGTGTCTCCCTGCAATTTTATTTATTAGGGCCTTTAAAATAATTAAGTTCCATGGTACAACAGAGTTTTCCAGGGCCAATCACATAAAATTACCAAATAAATCTGGAGCTTTCAGAAAACTAGTCTTTTCCACAGACCACCGAAGAAAGGTATTATCTCAACATAGGTACCTCAGTGCCTCAAAAAATGAGCCATTGTCTTTATTTTGCTACATTTGTTCACTTTCTAGAAACTATAAGAAGAATATAATTATACTAAGAAAGACTATTACTACCTTGAAATAAGATGCAGAGGACTTTTTCAGCACAACACGTGTGAGACTGAACTTAATGATTGCAACTCCTGGTTTAGACCCTGGGAGGGGAAAACATATACAAAGGTTCTGACCAGTAGTCAAACAGAAATGCCAACAGACAACCCTTAACAAAGAACTCTTCCTTAGTTAACATCTTCATGTTACAGAAATTCAAAACTTAATTTTAAAGAAGTGGTTCCCTGAAAAAAATTACATCTTTTCAAAATAGATTGGCCATTTTGTTTGTATTGGTGCATGTTTGAGCTTCTTAAAAGCCTATGCGGTGTTAGGTTTTTCAAGGAAGAGTTTCACCTTCTCTAGCTTTCAAACGTCACAGTTAGGACATGTACAGACACTCTCGTCACCCAATGACAGTGAGAGAGACTGGCACTTTTCAGTGTCCAACTTACTTTGTACAGCTCCCTCATCAATTTTGTAGCAGTATCTTTGCCAAAGGGAATTCTGTGATATTCATGCATCAAAGAAACACCAGATTGCTAATTCTCACAGGAACACATACAAGAATTCCTTACAACAAAAAATGATATATGTTGGGTTGATGGAATTCATGCTAGCTGATGTCAAGGGGCACTGGAGTAGCACCAATAACTAAACTATGTGAAAACAGACAGGATCCTCACTAGATATTGATGGAGAATCAAATGTAGGTCTCTACCAGATAAGCATCTCATAAACAACTTCGGTCAAAACAAAGAAAGAACAATTGAAGTTAAACAAATACTATTAAAGAGGATCGAGAAACAATGGTGCAGCATGTGGACTAAATTGATTGATCTTCAGATTACTAGAAAGCATAACAAAGAGTTGCATAGAATATGAACAAGTAAAGAAATGCAAACTATACAATTGTGAATAAACAAATTTACCCTTAACTGTAACAGTTGTTTTGAAAATACAATTCCAAAACATTTGAACTTCATCAGACAGAAAAACTGAATACATATGAAAAACTAACCTGCAATCTTTAAAACAAATCATCAAAAAAAGGCTGTTTTGAGAGTTTTTAAAAAAGAAATTGGATCTTTTCACAAAACAAGTAACTTAACCTCCACCGAATCTTAGCAAATACTTACCTACATGTTCTGATACCTGGCACCGATATTCTTCTTATAAATGTGCACTGTTTTCGTTAGTGATTTCATTAAAATCAAATATTTTTACAAAAGTTAATATCATTAAAAAAAACTGTTACAATTCATATGTAAATGTAAGATTATGGTTTGTAAGTACCTACAGTCAGCTTATTTTCATTTGCAAATTTTGGAAAAGTACTGCAGAAAGGAGTGATTACCTACAGTAAACTTTCCCCAGAGTTTATTTGATAAAATGGTTTCCAATTTT
The DNA here is from genome assembly GCA_963921515.1 of Calotriton arnoldi. Classification (NCBI taxonomy): domain Eukaryota; kingdom Metazoa; phylum Chordata; class Amphibia; order Caudata; family Salamandridae; genus Calotriton; species Calotriton arnoldi. The sequence continues at coordinate 3,015,288 of CAWUFW010000424.1, read as the reverse complement.
ATCGATAACCATATTCTACAAATATTAAAATTATTTTTGACTGCACTGTAGGGAAATAGAAATGCGGTCAGCATTGTATTAACTTCAGTCTCACTATATAACATATTAAATATCAGTAGTATGACAATCCAAGGGCTAGCACTAAAGAATCTTTGTAAGCATAAGTGAATGTTTCCATTCTCTTTATTAATGACCTAATAAAATTCTGACATGCTTTGTTTGTTTATTTACATTCTGATCCTTCTACAGATCCCTGGAGTAAAACATCCAGCCAAGGAAGGCAACAAAAGGTATGTTTAAGAAGAGGGTGCATTTGATGGACATTTATTTTAGGAAGTCTCCTTTCCCTGGACTCCAGTTGCTGTTTTTATGGAACTGATTGTCCTGTTGAACCAAGTCTTCTTGGTGGCTTGGACTTCATTCAGTGCAAGACCCAGATGATGCTCCAAATCCTGAAAAAAAGTTGGATAACACTGCGATCTAGTGACTGTAGGCACTCCAAGACCAACAGAGCAGGCAAAAATGCATACAATAGTCATACTCAGTTTAGGCAAAAAAAGAGAAAACATTCAAATGTAAACCTGGCCATAAGAGAATCAAATAATTATTTGGCTCATGAGAGAAGTCAGTATTTCTTTACGATACCACATGGAAATGCCTGCTTTGGCATATTTCTTACTTGAACACACCTTCCCAAGCGCTAGACTGGAGCTGGATTCGTTCCACCATTTCAAGCCCCTTGCCCCAGGTGGCACTGATCAATATCTGCAGTACCACTTCATCATAAGTCGTAGCCCATAAATGGCCCCAAGCATACCAGTGATTTCAGCTTTGTGTTTTCTCAATTGTGAAACATTCAAAACCTACAAAGAGTAATCATCACCTCTGAATAATCACAATATGTGACTAACAGCCTTCCAAAGTCTTAATAATGTTTTGTCTCTTTCGCTTGATGAGGAGGAGAAAACAAATATTGTTAGGCAATATCTTGAGAATCTGACAGTCTGTAGCCAATTTCAGCAAAAGAGGGTTTCAGCTTAACCACTTTATCATTATGCAATCAAATCAAGGGAGCACTGGCAGAAAGGACCTAAAGTTTGCTCTCATGTATGGCTGACGTTTGGGCACCAAAAGAACAAGTTACTTACTTTTGGTAATACTCTTTCAGAAACTTTATCTGGCCGCAGATTCCTCAACTTTAGAATATAACCAGGCACAAGACTGCATCAGGAGAATACTTTAGCAATTTCTGTACTACCCTGGAAGTGACGGAACATAGGTGCATGATGACAGCTTAATCTTTCTTCTTCCGCACCTTCAGACACAAATTGTTGGTGACAGTGTGTGAAAATCTAACCTGGAATCTTGTGATGGTCTGATTTCCACTGCACAGAACGAGGAGGTGGGAGGGAAGTGAAGAATCTGTGGTTAGATGGAGTATCCACGAGAAAACGGTAAGGAAGGTAAGTAACTAGTCCTTCTAATGGATACTTCCAACTGAAGATGCTTCACTTTTAGAATAGATATCTGTTGGTCCTGGCCCTCTCTTACCTTAAAGCACAAGTTACTAACTTGTGTAACGATATATCTGTAAGAGACAGTAGTTAGTGCAGATTCCTTACCTTAGAATATCCCCAGGCGTCAGGCTGGATCCGGAAAGTTTTTTGCGTAGCAGTACCCTTGCGCGTCGGTAGGCGGCGTCGTGCGGCTCCGCGTCCGTCGTCGGCGTCGTGATCGCCGGGATGACGTCGCGGGCAGTACTTAGGCGCCGCCCTGCGCGCTGACGTCAGTTCTGTACACGACTTTCCGCGCCAGGAACGCAGAGCCATGCAAGAAGCTGACATAGGTGTCTGAAAAATACTAGGGCCCTGAAAGGGATGTCCTTAACCCTAGAAATCAGTTCGCAGAACGGGGAGGATGGGTGGGGCGGTAAGGAATCTGTCACTAACTACTGTCTCTTACAGATATATCGTTACACAAGTTAGTAACTTGTGCATCTGAAAGAGACACGTTAGTGACAGATTCCTTACCTTAGAATAGATACCCCAGCAATACCAACCCCGGTGGTGGGTCTGCGAACAAAGATCAGACAAGGAAGTCCTGGAGGACAGAACGGCCAAAGAAGCCGTCCCTCCGGACCTGACTGTCAAGGCAGTAATGCTTTGTAAACGTGTGCAGCGAGGCCCACGTAGCTGCCTGACAGATAACCGGCAGCGGAACACCGCGGCCCAAGGCCGTGGTAGCAGCCGTTGCCCTGGTGGAATGGGCACGCAGCCCAACAGGAGGCTCCTTCTTAGCCAAAGAATAGCAGGTCTTGATGCACAAGGTAACCCAGCGGGAGATGGTCCTCTTGTGCACCGCCCGACCTTTTTGGCGCCCACGTAGCCAACAAAGAGCTGGTCATCCACCCGGAAGTGTTTTGTGCGGTCAATATAGAAAGAGAGCGCACGTTTTGGGTCCAGACGGTGGAGCCTCTCTTCCTCTCTGGAAGGATGCGGAGGCGGAAAGAAGGTGGGCAAAGTGATGGTCTGCCCAATGTGGAAAGCAGTAACCACCTTTGGCAAGAAGGACGGACGCGTCCGAAGAACAACCTTGTCTGGATGAACAGACAGAAAGGGAGGTTTGCAAGATAGAGCCTGGAGCTCACTCACCCGCCGAGCGGAGGTGATGGCCACCAGAAAGGCTGTCTTCAGAGTCAGAAGACGAAGAGGACAGTTATGTAGAGGCTCAAAGGGAGCGCACATTAAAAGGTAAGAACCAAGTTCAAGTCCCACTGAGGCATCACAAACGGAACAGGAGGGAAGAGGTGAGTAATGCCTTTTAAGAACCTGTTAACAACAGGGGACATGAAAAGGGAGGGCTGATCAGGGAGCCTGAGGAAGGCCGAGATAGCACAAAGATAACCCTTGATGGTACCCAGGGCAGAACCCTGTTGGGCCAAAGAGAGAAGGAACAGAAGGACCTCAGAAAGAGGGGCAGAAAGGGGATTCACAGCCTTTGCTGTGCACCATGCCACAAATTTGTTCCACCTGCAGGCGTATACCACCTTAGTGGAGGGACGCCTGGCTGCCAGAATCACATCACAAACTTCGGGAGGCAAGTCGAAAGGAATCAACTGCCGCCGCTCAATCTCCACGCAAGCAGGTGTAGACTGGACAGGTTCGGGTGGAGGACCGTCCCCTGCTGCTGCGACAGAAGATCCTCCCGAAGAGGCAGACGGATCGGGGGATCTACGCTCATATTGAGTAGCTCGGGATACCAAACTCTTCGAGCCCAGTCCGGAGCCACAAGAATGACTTGGGCCCGGTCGTGCCGAATCTTCTTCAACACTCTGGGTAGAAGTGGTATAGGCGGAAAGGCGTACAATAGACCGCAACTCCACTCGTGACGAAAAGCGTCGCCGAGCGAGTGCCGCCTTGGAAATTCCAACGCGCAGAACTGATGACATTGCGCGTTCTCTTCGGTGGCGAATAGATCTAACCAAGGCTCTCCCCACTGTAGAAAGAGTCCTTGCGCCACTTCCGAGTGAAGACGCCATTCGTGATCCATCATGCACCTGCGGCTGAGTTCGTCCGCCCTGGCGTTCAGGGAACCTGCCAGGTGTTGAACCACCAGGAACATGCCCTGATGTTCCAGCCATGTCCAGAGGCGCAGAGCCTCCTGACAAAGGGTCCACGACCCCACCCCGCCTTGTTTGTTGCAGTACCACATGGCGGTGGTGTTGTCTGTGAACACCTGCACTACCTTCCCTTTGACAGAGGGAAGGAATGCCTTGAGTGCAAGTCGGATCGCCCGGAGCTCCAGAAGGTTGATATGGAGCCGGGACTCCGCCGGAGACCAGAGGCCTCTGATCTCCGCCTCTCCCATGTGACCGCCCCATCCCAGAAGGGACGCGTCCGTCACAACTGTGTGCTCTGGCTGGGGAAGGGAGAGGGATCTGCCCATGACCCATTGCCGGTTCGAGAGCCGCCACTGCAACTGTTTTGCAGTCCCCTCCGAGATCTGGACGTGATCGGACAGGTCGCCCTGGTGCTGCGCCCACTGGAACTTCAGGTCCCACTGCAGAGCCCGCATATGCCATCTGGCATGAGTGACCAGCAGGAGGCCATGAGGCCCAGCAGCCTCAGGGTCATCCGTACCGAAACCCAGGATAAGGGCTGAAAGATCGGAATCATAGCCTGAATATCCCGGACTCGCCGTTCGGGAGGATAGGCCCGAAACTGCGTCGTGTCCAGAACTGCTCCGATGAAAAGGAGCTGTGGAGAAGGAATCAGATGCGACTTTGGCACATTGATGGAGAACCCCAGCGAGTGCAGGAGTTCGGCCGTAGTCTGGAGGTGGGAGACAACTGCCTGGGACGAGCCCGCCTTCAGCAGCCAGTCGTCGAGGTAGGGGAAGACTGAAACCCCTGCCCGGCGCAGATGAGCTGCGACCACCGCCATCACTTTCGTGAACACCCGAGGGGCACTGGTAAGGCCAAAGGGGAGCACGGTGAACTGAAAATGCTCGAGGCCTACCGTGAACCGAAGGTAACGCCGGTGGGCCGGCAGGACGGGGATGTGGAAATAGGCGTCCTGCAAGTCCAACGCTACCAACCAGTCTCCGGGGTCGAGGGCAGTCAAGACCTGAGCTAGGGTGAGCATCTTGAACTTCTCCTTCCGGAGGAAGCGATTGACGTTCCGGAGGTCCAAGATAGGACGCATGTCCTCCTTGTCCTTTTTGGGCACCAGAAAGTAGTGGGAGTAGCAACCACGCCCTACTTCTGGGGTCGGAACATGCTCGATGGCCCTCTTGGCCAAGAGGGCCGTGACTTCCTTCTGTAGAAGCACCAAGTGATCCCCTGACATGCGGTGGAATTGAGGTGGCATGGCTGGGGGGTGGTCTCGAAGGGGAGGGAGTAGCCCCTTCGGACAATGTCCAAGACCCACTTGTCCGAGGTGATGGGACGCCAGTGGTGAAGGTGATGGCGGACCCTGCCCCCGACTGGCGTGCTGTGCACCTGAAAGGAGGGACTAGGAAGGGCTTGGAGGCCGCGGACGGGTTGGAGGTGGTGGCCTGACCCGCACGCTGGTTGCCCGAACCGCCACGGCGGTATCCACGTCCTCGGCCACGCGCGGCGCTTGCTGCGCGGGCCGTTGGCCGGGCTGTGGAGCGTGACTGGGCGCCCCTTCCGTGGCCACGAAAGGGGCGAAAAGCAGACGTTTGCGGAGGGCGCACAACAGCAAGGCCCAGGGACTTAGCAGTAGCCCGTGAGTCCTTGAAACGCTCCAGCGCATGGTCTGCCTTTGAACCAAAAAGACCGACTCCATCAAAGGGCATGTCCATGAGAGTATTCTGGACATCCCCTGAAAAACCAGTGGTTCTCAGCCAGGCGTGGCGACGCAGCGCCACCGTCGTTGCAAGCGATCTGCCCAGCGAGTCGGCGGTATCAAGGCCACAGCGGATGGTATACTTAGCCGCATCACGCCCTTCCGCAATAGCGCGGGTAAGCAGTGTCTGGACCTCCTCAGAACACTGCGGCAAAACATCAGCCACCGAATCCCACAGGGAGTGGGTGTATCGGCCCAAGAGGCAAGCGGTATTAACAGACCGCAAGCCAGCACTGGAGGAGAGAAAGCCTTCTTCCCAAAGTGATCCAGGCGCTTGGATTCCCTATCCGGAGGGGCGGTAGGGAAGGCTGTTTGGGAGGCAGAGGCTTGGACAACCAAGCTCTCAGGGGTGGGGTGTTGGGAGAGAAACAGGGGGTCGCCCGGAGCCGGGCGATGGCGTCGGGCCACGTTCCTATCCACAGGAGCCCCTGTGGTGGGTTTGGACCAGGCACCCAAAAGAACGTCAGTGAGTGCATCGTTGAACGGCAGCACAGGCTCCGAAGAGGAGGCCGCCGGCTGAAGCACTTCAGTCAGGAGGTTAGTCCTGGCGGCCACTGTAGGCAACTGGAGATTTAAGGCTCCAGCAGCTCTACGCAACACCGTTGCAAAATTAGCCCCCTCCTCCGTTGCCACGGGAGGAGACAGCATGCCAGAGTCGGGGGAGGTATCCAGCCCACTGGCATCCCCAAGTTCCTCAACCCAGTCCGGGTCAAACTCGCACTGTTGTGTGAGAGGGTCGTCAGACCCCTCCCAGCTCTCCTGGTCCTCCTCAGGTTGAAAAGATGGAGGAGGAGGGACATAAGGGACCCAAGGCCTCATCGGCGCCGGAACCGGCGTCGGGCGGCGCCGGTCCGGCTCCATGTCTGGACCCGGGGAGAACCGGGGAACGACGCCGCCCGGAGCCCCGGACGGCGTCGGAAACGGCACCGGGGACATCGGCGTCGGCGGAGGCGTGGTTAGGTCAACCGGCGTCGATGGGGGTTGCGGCACCACCGGAACCGGGGTCGAGGCCGGGGCCGGAGCCGAGGCCGGGACGAAGGCTGGTGGGACAGGCGACGCCGGGACCGGAGTCGACGGCGACGCCGGAGCAGCCCCATCTGGGCCCGCGGGGCCCGAAGGCGCACCGGAGGGACCTTGAGGCCCGAAGAGGCGGGCCATGGCCGACAGGAATTTCTGTACTTCGGCCGGAGTCGCCCCGAACCCGGGAAGGACGGGTAATGCGGGGGCAACTCGACAGGCACGTCCGGGGCCGCGGGGACGGTGCCGACAGGGACCTCAGCCGAGTCGCGCGACCGGCGAGGCGGAAGTCTTAGAGCGATGACGCCGCTTAGACTTCTTGTGCTTCGACTTACCGGAGGAGCGCGAAGACTTGGATTCCGACGAACGGCGGGGACTCCGCGTCCGGCCCCTCGACCTCTCCCGGGACCGGGGCTTGCTGCGGCGCGGAGCCGACTGCCGGACTTCAAGGAGCTTTCGAGACCGCTCTCGCAAAGCCTTCGGATGAAGTTTCCGGCAGTCAGGGCACGACTTCGTGTCGTGGCCTCGGCCGAGGCAGAAGAGACACTCGAGGTGGGGGTCCGTGATGGACATCATACGACCACATTCCTCGCAGGGCTTAAAGCCGGGCATCCCTACGACACCTTAGGAGTCGTGAAGACTCGTTGAAGAGAACAGTGAAAAATTTCACAAAAAGATAGTCAAAAAGTGACTAGGGCACTGCTCTTCCCGGATCTGCGCTTACTGGCGCGGAAAAAGAAGAACTGACGTCAGCGCGCAGGGCGGCGCCTAAGTACTGCCCGCGACGTCATCCCGGCGATCACGACGCCGACGACGGACGCGGAGCCGCACGACGCCGCCTACCGACGCGCAAGGGTACTGCTACGCAAAAAACTTTCCGGATCCAGCCTGACGCCTGGGGATATTCTAAGGTAAGGAATCTGTCACTAACGTGTATCTTTCAGATACTTCGAAATTGCATATCTCTGGTTCTACTGATTGGATTTTTGTTTTGGTGTTACATAATTGATTAAAATGAACTCTATTTTCCTGAATTGGAGTGGGATTTTCTTTGGAAGGATGAGGAAGAGAAATGAAGGTAGGCAAGGTGAGGGTCTGGCCTACATGAAATAGTGTGTCACAAGAAAGGGGGCATGAGTACTCAACACCAGTTTGTCTAGGTAGAATGTTGTATAAAGAGGCTCACAGAAATTGCTTGAAGGTCGCTAACCCTTCTGGCTGATGTACTGGCCACTCGACAAGCCGTTTTGATGGCCAGTAAGTGTAGAGGGCAATTGTGTAAAGGCTCGAAGGGCGCACATATCAGGAAAGTTAAAAGCAAGTGCAGGTCCATTGGCAGCCGCAAAAAAGCAGATATAGCTGAAAGGTATCCCTTAACAGTGCCCAGATTTATCCTTGCTGGGCCAGTGATAGAACAAACAACAGAACCTCGTACAAGCCTGCAGTAAGGGGGTCAACATCTTTGGAAGCACACCAAGCCACAAATGTATCCGAAAGGCAGGTGCATACTGTCTTGGTTGAGGGACACTGGCTGTCAGAATGACATCACAGACTTCAGGGGGAAGGTCAAAAATTGTCAACTGTGGCCGCTCAATCTCCAAGCATGAAGGGGCAGCCTGATTGGAGGACACATGCTCAGTATTTCGGGGTACCAAACTCTCCGTGCCCAATTGGGAATGACTAGGGCCGGTCGCTCCTCATCTTCTGGACTGCTCTGGGCAGGAGTAGTTTAGGCGGAAAGGCTTACAGGAGGCTGACATACACTCGAGACGAAGAGAGTCTCAAAGCAGGAGTCGTCTTGGAAACTCTAGTCATGTAGATGACCACAGTTGCACCCAGGCAGTCCAGTTTCTGGAAACTTTGGATGGCTTCAATCTAAGACAATCGGTCTCGACACCCACTCATGGAGCCGGACACATGTTGGACCTGATTTTCTCCAATATTACAAACCTCAGGGTAGACGACCCCCTTAGCATGACCTGGTCTGACCATTTGTTTGTACCTTTCACCGTCAAACTCGAGCCCAGTACTGCAGAATGCCAGCCTCTGGCCAAAAAAATACGGGACTGGCGTAAGGTCACAGCTGAGTCTCTGGGACCGGCACTGTCAAAATCATTGCCAGGGCTCACAGCCGATCCTAATAAAGACTCCGCCGGCTTCAATAAATGGGTTGCTGATGCTGTAGAGATGTTAGCACCCTTGAAACAAGCATCCTGGAAAAGAGCTAAACCCTCCGCCCTTTGGTTCTCCGAAGAACTAAGGAAGGAGAAGAGTGGATGTAAGAAGCTGGAACGGACTTGGAGAAAGCCCTACAACCAGACGGACAAAGTTCTCTATAAAGAAGGCCTGAAAAAATTTCACAGGCTCAAGCGCCGCAAGAAGAGAGAATATTTTGCCAACTGCATAGACAACGCACTTAATTCCACCAAGGAAGTTTTTAACATCACAAAATCTTTTCTCAATCCCACTGCCTTGGACCGCTCCTTTTGCACTAACCTATCAGACTTTTTGAGTCCAAAATTCTTGTTTCTACTCGACATTTCCTCTAACAGAGGAACCGCCCTGCTTTCTGCCATCCTCAAATTCGCATGCCCCGCTGTCCGTTTTTTAACACCCCTTCCCCAAACTTTAGCTGAATTACTGAGATGCAAATCAGGCTCCCCTGGAGACCATTGTCCCGCTCACATGTTTAGCTCACAGGCACACTCGTTAAATCCGACACTCAACCAGATTTGGCACACCTCCATGATGACAGGTGTCTTTCCTACGATTTGGAAACACGCCTACTTACTCCCACTCCTTAAGAAACCAACAGCGGATCCTGAGGTTCTTAGTAATTTCAGGCCTATTTCCCTGCTACCGGCCCCTGATAAGATCTTGGAGAGGCTGGTGCATAAGCAGCTGGCAACTTACATAGATACCCACGGCCTCCTCCATGCATCACAGTCGGGCTTCAGAGCAGGTCACAGCACCAAGACAGTCCTACTGGAAGTCTCTTAATTAATTTGAGAGTCCATGGATCAAGGTGCCTCGGCTTTGCTGGTGCTGCTAGACCAGTCGGCAGCCTTTGATACGGTGTCACACTCCATACTACTCAGCAGACTCCACCAGGTTGGAGTGTGCGGCAATGCACAATCCTGGCTTCGATAGCATCTGGAGAAGCGAACCCAGCAGGTGTTTCTTCGCTCTTTCGTTTCATCTGCGAAACCACTACGGTGTGGGTTGCCGCAGGGTTCAGCACTTAGCTGCTGCTTTTCAACATCTACCTAGCTCCTCTGGCCACGCAGATTGAAGCCTGGGGTGTGAAAGTGGTGTACTATGCTGACGACATGCAATTGGTGTTTGCCTTTAAAGACCATTCAGTTGAGGCTTTTCACAGTTTTAAGGCATGCCTAAAAAACTCTCAGGCTGGATGCATAAAAACTGTCTGAAATTGAACACTGAGAAAACGGAGGTCTTGTTTTTCAGCCGGGTGCCCCCTCCTAAGCCCAGTGTGTGGTGGCCATTAGAACAGAATTCTCCTCCTCCACCCCCCTCAGAGGCTGCCAGGAATCTGGGAATTAAGATGGACAAAGAGCTCTCCTTTTCCGCCCAGATACATCATATATCTTCTACCCGTTTTTGGAAGTTGAGGGCCATTAGAAAATTCATGCGTTTCCTGCCTGAGGCTCATAGGAATACGGTAGTCCATGTGTTAGTCAAGTCCTTATGGACTACGCCAACAGCCTTTACCTGGGGCTACCTTCTTATCTACTGCGCAGGCTCCAACGTATCCAAAATGCCGCAGCAAGGCTAATCAGGTGGGTGCCTATGTGCGACCATATTTCGCCGCATTTGAGGCAACTTCACTGGCTTCCAATTACTAGAAGGATTGAATTTAAAGCTCTGACCCTGGTCTTTAGAGCCCAAGAAACCTGGGGCCGGTGTACCTCCAGGAAAGGCTGCAGCTGTACCAACCAAATCGGGCCTTGAGATCCAACAACCAGCGACCATTGACAATCCCACGTTATCGCAAGGAGAGATCGGGCGGCAGATCTTTTACGGTGCAGTCAGCTAAACTTTGACTCCATCTGAGTCTACTCGAATCAGAAACAGAATTCCGGAAAGCCTTAAAGACCTGGCTTTTTAGGCTGTAACCTCTGCTCGTCCCGCCTCACACATGATTGTCCGCTAGCGCTGGGACACCTCCGTCAAGGTAGTTGTGCGCTTTAGAAACTCCACATTCATTCATTCATTCTAGCATGCATAAGTGGTGACATATCGCTTTTCATTGGGGACAAATAGATCTAACTAGGGTTCTCCCCAATACCTTGCTCCACCTCCAGATGGAGAAGACATTCGTGATCCGCTAGGACTGCTGAGTTTGTCCGCTCTGGAGTTCAGAGAGTCCTCCAGATGTTGAACAACCAAGGAAACGCCCTGACGTTCCAGCCATGTCCATCGGCGCAGGGCCTCCTGACGCAGGGTCTGCCCACACCGCGCGCTGTTTGTTACAATACCACATAGCAGTCATGTCTGTGAACACCTGCACAAGCCTGCCCTTGACAGAAATAAGAAAGGCTTTCACTGGCAACTTGAATGCTCTCAGCTCCAGCAAGTGCAGCTGAGACTCTGCCGGAGACCAGAGTCCTCTGATCTCTGCCTCTCCCAGATGGCTGCCCCAGCCCAGGAGTGATACATCTGCCACTATAGTCTGCTCTGGTTGGGGGAAGGGAGAGGGCTATGCCACTGACCCAGCCGCGGTTCAACAGCCACCAATGCAAGTCTTCAAAAACCTCAAGGTACAATTTTATCGCCAGTGGTGATTGATAGCTCAATTAGAGAATACATGTGACTGATAAAATGATATCTCTTGATTTGTCCTTTTAGCTTTCAACTAAAAATTGTCTGAAAGCTATCTTCAATAATTGAACTTTTTTCCTTATAATCAGGTATGTTTAAGAAATGTGCATAGAAAGGGTGAAAGGTGTTTTTAATTTCTTCTGTTAGTCACTAAAACAGATAATGTAAATACCCAATATTGAATACTGTGACTGCCCATAACCGTCTTGTTCATAAGTGCATGGCTCCGAGGAAGATCTCGTCAAATTAAGTACCCAATGGAGATCGAAAAGTGTAGGCATGGCGCTGGAGTGTTAGGGTGCAACTATAAAAAAGGATTGAGTCCTTAATATTGGACTGATGGACACCTAACACCCACGCAAGGGAGACATATCTTAAAAGACTTCATGCTGGTTGATCACAGCCGTGTTAGGTTCTTTGAAAATCATGTTAGTTTTGTTTATATTGAGTATTCTGCACTATTTCTTTGTTTATTATTGATTAGGCTCTTTTTCTTAATGCTTTTATTGATTAGGCACAGTTTGTATTTAAGATATATGTGTTGTATTATGTAATGAATTCTGTTTTTAAACTGGTTGCCAAATGATATGATCAATTTATGTTGTAGAAGCATTATGAAACTAATTTACGAATGAATTAAATTAATACAGATGCGATGAAAAATGTCTGCATGTCTACGGCTGCATTACATTGGTAAAAAGGATGGTGAATGAAGGTATTGTTCTGTGTGTTATATTTAGTACCCCAACCCTTATTGCTTTTAATTGGGACAATCCCCATTTTCTGTAGGCTGTAAAGAAAGGAGGCACTGGCTCCAAATCAGAAGGTCTGGTTCCCGCCGGCATCTCTGTCTGGCGACGGTGACTCGGCTCTGTATCAGGGCCATTGTAGTGATGGGGGCCGGCGCCATTGTGATGCGTTGGCAGCGCCAGGAAAGACGTTGCTGGAACGGGCTTGGGGAAAGGTCGCGGTCTTGTGTGCAGAGCCGTTAAGGATCCAACACAGAAATCAAGGGGCCCGCCTGGCACAGAATGATGACAGCTGGCGGAAATCCAGTTGGGGCACCTGCCGAATGCAAGGGGCTTGAAGACGCTCCAGAGGGATCGGTCCGCCCAAATAGATGGTGCATTGCCTCAAAATTCACAGAGTTCGGCTGGGGTTGATCTGGCTCCAGGAAACTCAGGGAATCGGGGAGCAGACCCAGTGATAGGATCAGTGTGGGAGACGAGCCTAGAATGATGCAGTTATTGCACCTCAACTGATGTCTTGGATTGGTGCAGTGAACTCAAAGAGGCTCGACTTCTTGGGTTTCTTTGATATCTTGTGGGACTTGCCCGACGACTTCGAAAGTGAAGATGAGCACCTGTAACGACTTGCCAGTGAGTCCCGGGCCCTTCTGTGTGACCGGGAACTGGATCATGGGGGCGTCCGGCGACGAGGAGCTTCAAGGAGTGCTCCCTCAGAGCGTTGGGATTTAGGGCACGGAGTTCCCACAAGCCTTTGAGTCGTAGTCAAGCTTCAAGCACCAAAGACAGACCAGAAAGGGGTCTTTCACAGACATCAGTCTGTGGCAGGAACTAAAGGGCATAAATCCCACCGACTTCTTGGAGGACATCCCTAGCACACTGGGAGACAAAAGTCTGAGAAAAAGATTTGAGAAAACGCCAAAATAATGGGTGTTAAAAAGTGACTGGATCTTTGCTAACTGGTGTGGAAAGAAAACAACTGATGTCAGCGTGCTGGGGTGGCGCCTATATAGGCACCGTGAACATCACTTTCGGATTGGACGACACGGAGCAGAATAACACTAGCTACCAGCAAGCAGGGGTACTGCTCGAAAAGTTTACGGATCCAGTCTGATGCCTGGGGAATACTCTAAGGTAAGGAGTATGCAGCTAGAAGTCTCTCAGATAAGGAGAGACAGGATGAGTACACAATCTAGGGCAATGAATGACATCTTCGCATTGAAACATTATGAACAATGACGTTTGGAGATCGGACCTTCTCCATTGGTGCAGTTGGGCTGCTGGAATATCTTAAATTTGTTCCTGTCTAGAGACCCCTGACAGTCTATATTTAGAAAGCTTCTTAAAAAATTTCTGTTTCACCGGTTTGTAAAGTGCTCATGAGGTGATTTGGAAGCAGTAGTTCAAAGACAGCACCATTAAGCTTTTTGCATACTTGTGCTAAAGAAATAATAAATTACAACTACTTTCAGAAGCTCATACTTATGGTTTACCGATTGTCTTGTGCTCAGGAAAGCTGCCTTTTTGTTCACCTATTCTGCTAGATGAGCAGATGATGGTCAAATTACTTTGTCTACAGTTCAATTTCAAATTAGAATACCCTTGTTACTTCGTAATCTTTACCCCACTGCACCTGCTTGTTCAAACAGAACACAGTCACAGTGTTGTCTGTCACACCTTGTACTTCATTTCCTTGCATTTCTGATAGACTTTCAAGGCTAACCTCACCACTCCAAAAAACTGATGTGACAGAATCTCTCTTGGTATGACCAGAGTACATGGAGTGCTAAATCATAGCTAGGAGGTCCCGGTCTGATAGAAAAGCATCTATGACCGGCGTGGCCTGGCAAGATGGCCGAGTAGACGCTTCCACCGACCCTCCCGTCGGTCTAAATTAATCCGTTGTCATCCTGAGTACCCTGGCTACGGATTTCCCTCCTGTGGCACAGGCAACGAACGTCTGAACTCCTGGCGCCTACATGCTGACCTGATTTGTGGGCTATTGCCGTGAAACGAAACGGCAAAAAATGGAAACAGGCCACCATTTTCCCCGAACTTTACTGGGACTGGTTCCGGCAGAGAGTAGCCGGCTCCTGTGCTGAGCCCCGAAGAGACCACGAGAGACCGCTGCACGACTTGAATTAGTCCCCCCCGAAAGTAAGTGAACTGCGAGGGGGACGCTGAGGGAAAGCGAGTGGTGAGGGGTCCGGGCCGGGACTGGCGCAGGCACAGCGGAGGCGCCAGGGTTCCCTGGGCTCGGCTGCTGCGCCCTTGGAAAGGGAAATAAGAGGTGTGGTTCTGAGACACAATCGGTGTCAAGGCCTGACCGGGGACGCGCCGGATGCCCGGCTTCGGCTAGGGTCGAGGAATCGACCGTGCCTCCTCCGAGGTGCACCCGGCAGCCGAGATCGGAGGTGCGCTGCTCTGCTGCAGTGGCACAGCTTACGAACAAATAGACCCCGATGCCCCCCCCTAGAGGGAACGTCCCCGAAGTCTGCGAGGCCTAATCTCAGGTGCGGAGCCTGGGGGAACGAATGGTGGTGGATGCTCCCTGAAGATACAATACTCTACAGGCCTGGAGTGCAGTGGCACAAAGGCCCATGGCCCTTGGGGAAGTAGGGCCTTCACAGTACGGCCCAGAGCAGAGAGATAAAGGGCTGAAAGGTGCGTGCTGCCTGTGGCGAACCCAATGTGCAGGATACTGATAAAATAAAGCACAGATCGGAAGGGGCTGGAGGCCTCGTGTTGGCGCAGGAGCGCACCAGGGAGTGGCATATCTGCTTTTATTCAAGCTGCCTTGAAGTGAGGGGCCATGCATTCACCGTGAAGAGACCTTGAGGGTAGTACGCAGCTCTGCAACACAGGTTAACAAGAGGAGTAAGGAAGAGGAGTAAGGAAGAACAGAGCTCTCACACTGCCCTATTGAACGCAGTTGGCATTAGAGCAAGGGAAGAGCACTAGTGTTACCCTGGCACCCTGAATGAACACAAAATCCAGCATTATGGTCAAAGATAAAGGGAATCGAGCCGCCCAAACAAACATTTCAAATTATGCGCACCTTCTCCCGGCTGAACATGGGGCGCAAGCAATACCCATGACAGACCAACCAGGAACAGCACACGCCATGGCAGACCCAATCCCGTCTATAGCAGATGTACTGGCAGCTATTCATACCACCCGTGATGAAATGGTACATAAAATAGACACAGTCGCAATTGAGGTCAACCTGCTCTGCTGTGATCTCCACAAGGTATCGCACAGAGTAACCACTAACGAACAAACGGTGCATAATCTGCAGGAGGAGGTCCAAACTCTGAGGGGTACTGTGATTGAACTCCAACACAAAGTGACTCGTTTGGATGAACAGGCGGAGGACTCAAAAGATCACGCAGAAATAACCTACGTTTTATAGGATTTCCCGAAAAGGCAGAGGGACCGTCTGCTGAACTCTTCTTGGAAGACTGGATTGCATCCACGTAGCCCAAAAAAAGCACCATTGAAAGGGCGCACAGAGCGCTAGTGCCCCCACCCATATCGGGCCACCACCACAAGCTATGATTTCCAGACTTTTTCATTTCCGTGACCGGGATGCAATATTGCAAATCACCCTCACTCGCAGCCCGCTCATGTTTGAGGGACACAAGATCTCAATTTACCCAGACTATACTCAGCGGGTGCAGGACTAAAGGAAATCCTTCTTGGCGGTGAGGCGTCACCTCAGAGATCTGAACCTTAAATACAGCCTCCTTTTCCCTGCCAAGCCGAGGGTTTAAACCAACGGGAAGGCATTGTTCTTCTTGGCAGCGGAGGCCAGTGAATGGTTGGACTCCTGAGGACACACTCAGGTGTGTGTGTGTGGTTCCCTCCACGGACTCACCACTGCCTAATGGTTCGAACCATCCACAGCGGAACAGGGGATCGCAGAACACACTGATACACAACGCCAAACTGTGCAGCCCGGGAAGAATCTGGGTGTGTCCAGACGGCACCCTACAGGCATCGGACACTGTCCCTGAGTTAGGGGACTCCGGCCAGGCACAACTGTTGATCAACACCACCAGTGAAGGTGATGACAACTAAGGAGGAAGCAACAGTCAGTCAGGAAGAAGTGGAAATTGACGTTTGGGCTAGATAAGTAACTATTGCTTATAGGGGAAATTGATTATAATTTATCATATGCAGGAGGGTAATTTTCATTGATACACAGGACTGGGAACCTTAAGGCCCAGGATACATGTGATCGACGGGGGGCCCACCCCCCCAGAGGTGGGCACCCAGTTGGGAGCTAAAGGCATGTCCTCGCACCCCACTGGCGAGCATACCACTTGCAGTGCAAGAGACTGTTACACTGTTTTATTTGGTTAACAATTAAAAAAAGTGCAGACACTCGGAAATTTGGAATGCAGATTGAATACTACGGTTGCATTGTTCTGATCTGTCTAATGTTTGTGGGGGGGGGCGGGGGAGATGGGGCGGCACGTGCACATCCTTACCTTGTCTCTTCAGCTGCCGGGGGGGCGGAGGGGTGCTACACTGCCCAAGCGGAGGGGGGTGTTTCGTTCTGATGGGGACGGGTCGGGGTTGTTCCTCCCACTCTTATTTCAAGCCATTGAATGTAATATATCACCATGGTTTCAGGGGCAACAGACGCAATATGGTAATGCATGGTTGCACAAATTGGGTAGTAAAGGAATAGATGTGGTATGGCGACCCACGTGATTAAATTGATCACAAGGAATGTTCGTGGTCTAGCTGCCCTCGACAAGCGCAGAAGGGTATTCGATTTTTTTAAACGCTACAGAGTGGCCATAGCATGCTTGCAGAAGACACATGTCTGGGGGATTCCCTGCCCTGTCTAAAGAAGCGATGGAGGGGGCAACTCTATGCCACCTCTTATTCTGGGTTTGCCAGAGGGGTCCTCATATGGGTGGCTCCCGGGGTTTCCTTTCAATACCTACATCACTCTGTGGATACTGATGGGAGATATGTTATCCTACATGGGAGGTTAGATGGAAGGGAAATGTGCATTATTAATGTATATGCCCCAAATGATGATTGCCCGTCTTTCTTCCCCACAATGATGAGCGCGGCGGCCCCATATCTGGGGACATCCACGCTGCTGGCAGGTGAAGTTAACTGCGTCCTTGACGGCACCGCGGATCGTGAACACCCGCGATCCCATACCAAGCTCCAACTGACGGAGACCCTTCGAGATGTTATGGCATCTGGTGGATTTGTGGCGCCACCGACACCAATCAACTCGACAATTTTCCTGTTATTCCCCCACGTCCGGAACCTTTAGCAGGTTAGACTACGGGCTCCTCTCAGCGGAATTGGGCTTGAGGTGGGGAGAATAACCTATCTTCCCAGATACCTCTCCGACCACTCACCCGTCGTGCTCAGTTTGAGCGGTACAAGAACTCATTCTGCCATACCCTTCTGGAGACTCGGGACTGCGGCACTGTCGGACCCTCCATTTGCGGCTGTGATATCAGAAGCCCTAGGAAACTATTTTAAGGAAAATTGGGGGTTTGCCTTGAGTCGGGCGCTAATATGGGAGGCCATGAAGGTGGTAATTAGGGGGTTATGCATCAAAACATCGGATGGGGTTCGGCGGCAGCTGGAACAGGAGATAGCCAAACAGGAGGCAATATTGGGAGTATTAGAGAGGACCCGCCAAGGGGCCCCACATAGGATGGAGGAGTGGCGGCTGGCACGAGAAACGATACTCCTAGATCTGCATAGACTAGAAAAACATGTGCACACTGCACGGCGACAGATTACATATGGAGGGAGACAGAACTGTAGCCTTACTGGCTCGTCTGGTTAAACAAGGGTCCGATATCAACCCCATTGTACAGATTAAAAATAGTGAAGGGAACTTGGTATTCTCGCAGAGGGTAATTGCGGAGGTCCTGGCTGATCATATTGGGAAAGTACATGCAAGATGATCCTTTACGCCGCAAGAAAAGAGCCAAGACTGTTTGGACTCGGTTGAGCTCCCTCAGTTATACGCAGAGGCAAAGGAGACCCTAAATGCCCCGATACAAAAAGACGAAATTCTGACGGCTATCCAGCGCCTTAAAACCGCTAAGAGCCACGGAGCCGATGGACTACCTGCAAAGTTCTATCAGAGGTGCGCCCCTTTGCTGGCCAACCATCTGATGGAGGTTTATAATGAAGCGCTTGCGCAGGGGGGGTGCTTCCACCTTCCATGAGAGAGGCCCTGGTGGCCATGATACCAAAATCTGATAGGGACCCCCGTTTAGCTAATTCATATAGGCCGATCTCCTTACTAAATATAGATGTAAAGATACCTCTTGGCATTATGGCAACGTGCCTTCTCCCTTGGGTCTCCCATATTGTTCATACGGATCAGGCAGGATTCATACCCAAGCGCAGCACTACGCACAACTTGCGGAGGCTGGCACATATTTGGCATGCCCCATGTTTAACGGAGGACGAATATGCCTTAGCATTATTGGACATAGAACAGGCCTTCGATTCTGTGGCATGGCCCTATCTATGCCAGAGGATCGGAGCTGGAGAGGAGTTTCTTAAATGGGCCAGGTTACTCTATGCAACCCCTATGGCAAGAATAAGGGTGAGGAACTTGGCTTCCAAGCCATTTCCACTCAGTAGAGGCACCCGACAGGGCTGTCAACTTTCCCCGCTTCTGTTCGCACTGGCCATGGAGCTAGCCGCAGCCCTGAGGGACAGGCTGGGAGACTGGGGAGTCAGGCTGGGTGAGACCAACCACGTGGTCTCTTTATATGCTGATGATACTTTAGTCTACCTATGCCAGCTGACAATCTCGGTGCCACTCCTGATGACAGAGTTACAGAGATTTGGAGAGGTGTCGGGTCTCCTGCTCAAATGCGGGGAAATCCAAGTTAATTCCCATTGGCAGACTGGCAGGGGTGCCGCGGGCAGAGCTCCACAGGGGGGAGTTACCATGGGCAGGCGAAGGAACAAGATATTTGGGAATACGACTGGCAGAGAAGGCCGCTGCCTAGCTTGACCTCAACATCGGTAGAGTAATAGGACTTCACAGCTCCAAACGGTTTTGGCGGGACTTATCATTGTCACTTATGGGTCGAATTGCAATAATAAAGATCATTTTACCAAGATGCCTAAATACGATGCAGCACTCGTTACATTATTCCACAACATTATTTTCGGACACTTGACCAACTCCTAATAGACCTCTTATGGGGCAATAAACGTAAACGGGTACGCTTAGCAACACTGCAGAGAACGTGGGGAGAGGGGAGGGCTGAAGTCCCATGTTTAGAGTTCTATTACATGGCCTCCCAACTACAACATGCGGTGCATTGGCTAAATACTGAAAATAACTGGGAGACTGACCTTTTGCCAGGTACACATGACGGTTACACATTGCCCGAAATCTTGATGCGTGGAAGAGGGTTTCTCCCCAGGATCACATATATTGCATGACACCGTAGTTCGAAGGGTGGATCAACATGCTCCGTATATCCCCCAGATATGCCCCTCTGGGTATTACGTCCTTTTGCCTGTATAGCGGAATCTATGTCTCTACGAAGGTAGAAGGAAGGAAGTTGTCAATACTGGGTGACCTGTATATGGATGGCAGGTTTATTATCCGTGACGCCTTTGACCTGGGAATGGGACAGTTCCTACAATACGAGAAAATCTCAAGCGTGACGTGGGAAATCTGGACGGGGTTTCCAGTGGAACCCCCTCGTACTTACACATTGATGGTAATGCTATACATGGCGCAGGGCAAACGGTTAATATAGCATCTGTATAGAGCCTTAAGAGATGATTTACCAGGAGAGACACTGCTGGTAAAGCGGAGATGGGACGCCATGCTAGAGGAACCGCTTTCTGATAAAGACTGGGAAAAAGTTCAGGAAGGGGTTTGCACAGTCAGCTCTAATGCGCGATTTAAGCTCCTACAACACAACCTGGTGCACGAAGTATACCTCACCCCGAGCACACTGCATACAATCTACCCTACCCGTAGTGATGAATGTCCGAGATGTAAATCACAAGCGGTGGACTTCCTTCATATGGTTTGGTCGTGCCTCCCGCTACTTTCCTACTGGGACTCGGTGATCACACACATACAGAGCCACAGGATGGCTCATCCCCAAAACGATCCGACAAGTACTGTTAGGCCTACTCCCTAACACAAAAAATTAAGCAGGCGCTTTCTCACACTGGGATTAGTGACGGCAAAACTGCGCATTGCTATCACCTGGCTCAGACCTTGGCCACCACAGGTGGGAAAATGGATGAGGGACATATGCGAATGGGCAACTGCGGAAAGGGTGCAAATGAAGCTAGTGCGTACAGATGAAAAATTAGAGGAGGATCTGGGGGCATGGTCTCAAATGTTGACGGACCTTAAAGAGGAGTAGGGTCCAGAAGCTCGGGGTCAGGAAGTGAGACGGGGTCGCAAGGACGAGAAGGGACCCAGACTGGGAATTGGCATGAATTAATGCTCAGAGCTGGTGAATGATATACAACAACCATGTACACATAGCATTGATATTGTGGCTTTATGTCTGAAGTCGGAATTGGGAGGGAAGGGTGGGGAGGGGGAACCCGGGAGTTTGGTTTGACATGATCTATGTAGGCATCATGGAATGTATATTATGTATATGAGGTATCACGGATGTGGACCAGTAGTCCGGAACATGGATTTTCCCTTGTCCGTTTTCCTTGAATTGTAAGGTGGATTATTCCCAATGATGAAAAGTGATATTTTCCCCTCAGGGACCATGGAGGGAGGAAGGGGGGGAAGACTCATTGCTATATAGTATATGCTTGTTTCTGATGTCTATGTGATTCATAACGGCCAATAAAGTTAACTGAAAAAAAAATCTATGACCAGAAGCAATTAAGAAACTAGAAAACCATATGATGCCGTCAGTCCTCACATACTCAAGCCTGATTGAATCATTTGACTAGGTTTGGCACAAAGTTTGGAAGTCGTAATATGAATATTGTGGTGCCTTTCCAATGCCGGATAGCGCTGAATCTATGAACTGAAGCTTTTGTGAAGGTATCAGACAAGACTTCCGACAGACTGAATATTCTAGATTGAATAAAAGTATAATAGTAGAGACATCCTTCTGTAACATCAGTGGACTTGCTACATTTATCAGCCAGCAATCAGGTAAGGGTAAACATGGGGTCCCTTGTGACAACTAGTGCCATCATGTTTGTAAAGAGGCTGTCATTAGGCCAATAGCAGGACAGTGAGCTGAAAGCACAAGTTACTTACCTTCGGTAACAATATATCTGTAAGAAACATTAGTTAGTGATAGATTCCTTACCTTAGAATTACCCCCAGGCGTCAGACTGGATCCGGAAAGTTTTCGTCAGCAGTACCACTGCGCGTCGGAAGGTGGCGTCGTGCGGCTCCGCGTCCGTCGTTGGCGTCGTGGTCGCCGAGATGACGTCGCGGCAGCTACTTAGACGCCGCCCTCGCGCGCTGACGTCAGTTCTGTACACGACTTTCCGCGCCAGGAACGCAGAGCCATGCAAGATACTGACCACTGGTGCATTGAAACTAGGGCCCTGAAAGGGATGACCTTAACCCTAGAAATCAGTTCGCAGAACGGGGAGGATGGGCGGGGCGGTAGGAATCTATCACTAACTAATGTTTCTTACAGATATATCGTTACCGAAGGTAAGTAACTTGTGCATCTGAAAGAAACACGTTAGTGATAGATTCCTTACCTTAGAATAGATACCCCAGCAATACCCACCCCGGTGGTGGGTCTGCGAACCAAGATCACACCAGGAAGTCCCGGAGAACAGAACGGCCAAAGAAGCCGTCTCTCCGGACTTGGCTGTCCAGGCAATAGTGCTTAGTAAAAGTGTGCAGCGAGGCCCACGTAGCTGCCGGACAGATGTCTTGTAAGGGGACACCACGTCCCAACGCCGTAGTGGCAGCCGTCGCCCTGGTAGAATGGGCGCGCAGCCCCAACGGAGGCTCCTTCTTTGCCAGAGAATAACAGGCTTTCATACACAAGACGACCCATCTGGAGATAGTCCGCTTGTGTACGGCCCGACCTTTCTTGGCGCCAACGTAGCCAACAAACAGCTGGTCATCCACCCGGAACTGTTGTGTGCGACTCAGGTAAAAAGAAAGCGCACGTTTTGGGTGCACGGTGGAGCCTCTCTTCCTCTCTGGAAGGATGCGGAGGCGGAAAGAAGGTGGGCAAAGTGATGGTGTGCCCGATGTGAAAGGCAGTAACAACCTTCGGCAGAAAGGATGGACGTGTCCTGAGCACAACCTTGTCCGGATGGACAGACAGAAAAGGAGGTCTGCAAGAAAGAGCCTGGAGCTCACTCACTCTCCTAGCAGAGGTGATGGCAACCAGGAAAGCAGTCTTCAGAGTCAACAGACGAAGAGGACAGTTGTGAAGAGGCTCAAAGAGAGCACACATTAGGTATGCGAGAACCAGGTTCAAGTCCCACTGTGGCATTACGAAGGGGATAGGAGGAAAAAGGTGAGTAATGCCCTTGAGGAATCTGTTAACAACAGGGGACTTGAAAAGAGAGAGCTGATAAGGGAGCCTGAGAAAGGCCGAAATAGCAGAAAGGTAGCCCTTGATAGTGCCCAGAGCAGAGGCCTGCTGGGCCAAAGAAAGAAGGAACAGTAGGACTTCAGAAAGAGGGGCAGAAAGGGGATCCACAGCCTTTGCTGTGCACCATGCCACAAACTTGTTCCACCTGCAGGCGTATACCAACTTAGTGGAGGGACGCCTGGCTGCCAGAATGACATCACAGACTTCAGGAGGGAAGTCGAAAGGAATCAACTGCCGCCACTGAATCTCCACGCAAAGGGGTGGAGACTGGACAGGTTCGGAGGGAGGACCGTCCCCTGCTGCTGCGACAGAAGATCCTCCCGAAGAGGCAGTCGGATCGGGGGATCGATGGTCATACTGAGTAGCTCGGGATACCAAACTCTTCGAGCCCAGTCCGGAGCCACAAGAATGACTTGGGCCCGGTCGCGCCTGATTTTCTTCAGCACTCTGGGCAGAAGTGGTATAGGCGGAAAGGCATACAACAAACCGCAACTCCACTCACGACGAAAAGCGTCGCCTAGCGAGTGCCGCCTTGGAAATTCCAACGCGCAGAACTGCTGACATTGCGCGTTCCCTCCGGTGGCGAATAGATCTAACCAAGGCTCTCCCCACTGTTGAAAGAGACCTTGCGCCACGTCCGAGTGAAGACGCCATTCGTGATCCATCATGCACCTGCGGCTGAGTTCGTCCGCCCTGGCATTCAGTGAACCTGCCAGGTGTAGAACCACCAGGGAAATGCCCTGATGTTCCAGCCATGTCCAGAGGCGCAGGAACCCACCCCGCCCTGTTTGCTGCACTGTTTGTTGCAGTACCACATGGCGGTGGTGTTGTCTGTGAACACCTGCACTACTCTCCCCTTGACAGAGGGAAGGAATGCCTTCAGTGCAAGTCGGATCGCCCGAAGCTCCAGAAGGTTGATATGGAGCCTGGACTCTGCCGGAGACCAGAGGCCTCTGATCTCCGCCTCCCCCATGTGGCCGCCCCATCCCAGGAGGGACGCATTCGTCACCACTGTGTACTCCGGTTGAGGAAGGGAGAGGGATCTGCCATTGACCCAATGCTGGTTCGTGAGCCACCACTGCACCTGTTGTGCAGTGCCCTACGAGATCTGGACGTAATCGGACAGGTTCCCCTGATGCTGCGCCCACTGGAACTTCAGGTCCCACTGCAGAGCCCGCATATGCCATCGCCATCACTTTCGTGAACACCCGAGGGGCGCTGGTAAGGCCAAAGGGG
Organism: Calotriton arnoldi; assembly: GCA_963921515.1. Lineage (NCBI taxonomy): Eukaryota > Metazoa > Chordata > Amphibia > Caudata > Salamandridae > Calotriton > Calotriton arnoldi. The sequence goes on along the minus strand of CAWUFW010000424.1, from coordinate 2,991,492 downwards.
AGCACGGTAAACTGAAAGTGCTCGTGGCCTACCGTAAACCGCTGGTAACGCCGGTGGGCCGGGAATGTGGAAATATGCGTCCTGCAGGTCCAACGCTACCATCCAGTCTCCAGGGTCGAGGGCAGACAAGACCTGAGCCAGAGTTAACATCTTGAACTTGTCCTTCCGACGGAAGCGATTGACGTCCCTGAGGTCCAAGATAGGACGCAGGCCCTTGTCCTTCTTGGGCACCAGAAAGTAGTGGGAATAACAACCACGTCCTACTTCTGGCGCAAGAACGCGCTCGATGGCCCCCTTGGCCAAGAGGGCCGCGACTTCCTGTTGCAGAAGTGCCAAGTGATCCCCCGACATGCGGTGGTACTGGGGTGGCATGGCTGGAGGGGTAGTCTCGAAGGGGAGGGAGTAGCCCCTTCGGACTATTTGTAAAACCCACCTGTCCGAAGTGATGGTGCGCCAGTGGGGAGGTGATGGCGAATCCTGCCGCCCACTGGCGTTTGATGGGCCTGAAAAACCGGACTAGGAAGGTTTGGAGGCAGTGGTGGCCGGGGTGGAGGTGGACTGACCCGCCCGCTGGCCCCCTGACCCGTCTCGGCGGGTCCCACGTCCGCGCTGAGACTGTTGCTGCGCAGGTCTGTGGCTCTGAAACGAATGTGTCGGGCGCCCCTTCCGTGGCCACGAAAGGAGCGAAAAGCAGAAGGCAGAGGAGGGCGCGTGGCGGAAAGGCCCGTGGACTTGGCCGTAGCCCGCGAGTCCTTAAAGCGCTCCAACGCACTATCTGCTTTATTGCCAAAAGGCGAATGCCATCAAAGGGCATGTCCATCAATCAGTGTGTTCTGGACATCCCCAAAAAACCCAGTTGTCCTCAGCCAGGCGTGGCGACGGAGCGCCACTGTCGTGGAAATCGCCCTGCCCAGCGAGTCGGCGGTGTCAAGGCCACATCGAATAGTGAACTTTGCTGCATCCCTTCCTTCAGCAATAGCTCCGGACACTGAGGCAGCACTTGCGCCACCGTATCCCACACAGAGTGGGAATAACGGCCCAAGAGGCATGCAGTGTTCACAGACCGCAGCCCTGAACTGGCGGAAGAAAAAATCTTCTTACCGAACTGCTCCAGTTTCTTGGATTCCCTGTCCGGTGGGTGCGGTACGGAATGGGCTCTGGGACGCAGAGTCTTGGACAACCAAGCTCTCAGGGGTGGGGTTTTGGGAAAGGAAAAGGGTGTGAGAAGTTGGCCTGGCATATGCTGTCCACTAATTATAGTGGGCACCTTGCACCAGTCCAAACAACCCCTTATTGGAGATAGGTTAAAGACAACCTTTATTGAAAGCTATCCTAGTGGTAGCTATGGAGAGCAGCCTTCAGGCTAAGTCTTGAAGGAATGTAAAGCAGCTTGTTTTACCAGTCTATAATCTCTTGAGTGACCAAATGAAAGAGGACCACACCAGGTATATATTCAAAATATATGTATTTATTGCTAAACACACCCCTCTAGTCTCTTTATGAGGCTAGAGTTCGAAAATACATAAGTTATAAGTTAGTTATCTACAGTAATAGCACAAATACACGTTTGAGCCCTAGGGCGTACCAAACCATATACCAATAAAGTGGTATAAGAACCACGACTGAGCTAGAGACAGGGCCTAGAGCCTGTAGAAGTGCTTGGACCACAAGGAACCACCCAAGGTAGTGACACAGGGGACCCACGGGGGACGGGTGCAGTGTATGAACACAGCCGCGAATCGCCGTTAACTTCTATGGGGAAAGTCGCAGTTTGAATTTAAAAGAAAGGGACACTTAGAGGAGGACTTGGAGCAAACCCTTTGAGAACTAGGCTGTTCTAGTGTCAATACCCACGGGAGCACCGGAGTACTCGAGTTACCTCACCCAGGGAGCCGGGTGCATAGGTGTCTTTCGGGGTCGGGTTTCGTCGTCGCTTTCAATGGCGATCTGCTGCAAAGTGCTGCTGGCGGCCAAGTCGAAAGTGTTCGGGTGGATCCAAAGGTGGATCGAAAATCTGAAGAACCTGAAAGCAGAGGGGACAGAGTCTGGGTCACTAGCCAGTGACCAGGAAGGCGAAGAGCAGATGCCCACCGATGTCGAGTGCTTCAGGTAGGTTGACGGTCGTCTTGACTCTTCAGCCACGAGGTCCAGGAGGCGTCGACGGCGACCAGGAGCTGGATTCGAGCTGTCCCACGACATCTGTCGATTGCAGGGGTGTCGGCGACCGGATTGGACCCAACAAGCCTTGGCAACGGCAAGTCTCGTGGAAATGGAAGAAGGACGATGGTGCAGACCAGCAAGGTCTGTGGGACTCACCCAGCAAGGGTAAGTCAGGGCACGCCTGGAGCAACCAGGGAGCCCAAGCAGAAGAAGATTGGCCTTCGGGAGGGCCTACTAGCCAACGGACTAGCGACCGCGAAGGAGCCTCGAGTCGACGCACGTGGAGCTGGCTCACAGGACACTCATGGAGTGGAGGCCAGCGATCTTTGGTGCAGTTGGTGCTGGAGGCTGGGGCTACTCTGAGCCCAAAGCACGACTTCGTGGGAGACCCAGAAGAGGATGCACTTGCAAATGCGATCGGTGTCCAGGGGTCACGGTTCCACGTTACCCACGACAGCTACGGGCCTCAGCTTTGCTGGGGACTCAGGGCAGCCTCGGGGAAGTCTGGAAATCCACCTCTGGTGATGCAAAGACTTCGGCGTCCGGCGGGAGCTTTAGCGATGCAGACCGGACAATTGCTTCTTTGGTGCCTGCCAAGCAGGGGAGTAACCCTTGACCCCAAGGGAGATTCTTCAGTCCTCTAATCTTGAAGTAGAGCGTCGAAGGTCCAGGATTCTGTGTCAGAGTTTCGTCCAGGTTAATCTAAAGTCCTAAGGACTGGGGTCCCATACTTATACTAAGGTAGGGGGTTGGACATACTCTGTGGACCCACCTATAGGAGGGTCAGGGCAGAGGGGTGGTTACACCCCTTTCCCTTTGTCCAGTTTCGCGCCAGAGCAGGGGCTGGAAGCCCCTGAGCCGGTTTGAACTGGGGTATGCACAGGGACACCAAATGTGCCCCCAGTGCAGGACTTCAAAGCACCAGAGAGTGCTCCCGCCCAGCCCCAATACACACTATCCTGTCTGGGAGGTGGTTACACCTCCCTGGGACAGAAACCTATTGTCCAGGCCTCCCCTGCCGGAGTTTCGGTCAGCAGCAGGAGGCCAGACTCGTGTCTGTGGCAGCGGCATCCATTTTGTGATGCCAGGGCTTGGAAAGAAGTTACCGGGCAGGCCGGTGTGTACATGTCTCTCCCTCTAGAAGGGTGGAATGCTACCCCCGCCGCCAGAACTGGCGGGGGGGGGGGTAGTATTCCAAGATGTTTGACACCAAACACGACATGTCCGTGCAGCCATCCCAAAGTTAGCATTTAACGCGAGGTTATAATGCGCTTAAGAGTATATGGTCGGGCTGCACTACAAACAGCATCAGAGAAGGGTCTCCGAACGCTGCAGAGGGGCCCAGCTCATGCAGGGGCACCCTCTCACATAGGAACCACGCACTCTGCCTTCAGGATTGATAAGGCCTGCCATAGGAGTGACTTATAGGTTTATATGTGTGTATGTATGTAGTGATATAGGTAGCCGATATGACAGTAAGGGGTGCATGCACCACCTTACCCAGGCTGCAGTAGCAGACCTGTGGTGTCCTTTTGGCTGGCCTTCCAGGGGTGGCACAATACATGCTTCAGCCCCTGGCAGGCCTCTGAGGTACCTATGCGCCCTGGGTACATAGTATACCATATACTAGGGACTTATAAGGGCACTCCAGATTCCAATCAGAGATGTGCCTAAGGCACATGGAAACCATTTTAGAGAGGAAGCAGCTAGGCTGGGGTTCTGATTAGCAGGGCCCCAGCCAGACTAAAGTCGAAAAACAGTGAAGCATCAGCAAAAAGTGGGGGTACCCATGTGAAGCAGATCCTACTCTCCTACAAAGGGGGTCGCCCGGGGCCGGGAAATGGCGTCGGGCCACGGTCCTATCCACAGGAGCCCCTGTGTTGGGCCTGGACCAGGTGCCCAAAAGAACGTCTGAAAGTGCATCATTAAAAGGCAGCAGTGGCTCCGCAGAGGTAGCCGCCGGCTGAAGCACTTCTGTCAGGAGGTTAGTCCTCACGGCCACTGTAGGGAGCTCGAGGTGGAGGGCCTCGGCCGCCCTACGCAACACCACCGAGTAACTTGCACCCTCCTCCGTAGCCACGATAGGAGGAGTGAGCATGCCAAGGTCAGGAGAGGTATCAAGACCACTGGCGTCCCCCAGCTCCTCTGCCCAGTCCGGGTCAAACTCACATTGTGCTGTGAGAGGGTCCTCAGACCCCTCCCAGTTCTCCCCTTCCTCCGAAGGCTGATGAACAGGCCAAAAATAAGGAGGATGGACATAGGGATAGAAAGGTCCCATTGGCGTCGAGCGACGCCTTGTCCAGATCGGGGCTGAAACCGGGGGCGACGTCGTCCGGTGGGACGGGCGACGTCGGAGGTGGTGCCGGAGGAGTCGACGTCGGTCGAGGTGTCAGAAGGTCAACCGGCGTCGACCGGGGTCCAGGCCTGGATCCATGGGGGCCGTGCGGCGCCGGAGCCGACAGCGATGCCGAACCCGGAGCAGCCGACAGTATAGTGCGAGGAACCCCAGTCGGGCCCGCGGGGCCCGAAGGCGCACCGGCGGGGCCCGACGGCCCAAACAGGCGACCCATGGCTGACAGAAATTCCTGCAGCTGGGCCGGAGTCGCCGACGGACCCGGGAAGGGCGGGTAGGCCGGCGGCGACTGCGTAGGTTCCGCCGGAGCCGCGGGGAGGCACCACCCACACCCTCAGCCGCGTCGAGCGAGGGGAAGTCAGAGAGCGATGGCGCTGCTTTGACTTCTTGGAACGCTTCGTCTTACCTGACCCCGAGTGCGAAGACTTCGATCCCGATGAACGATGGTGGTGGCTCCGCGACCGGTCGCTCGACCTCCCAAGGGACCGGGACTGCCGAACTTCAAGCAACTTTCGGGACCGCTCCCGCAAAGTCTTCGGCGCCATGGCCCGGCAGTCGGGGCACGACTTGGGGTCGTGGTCGCTCCCCAGGCAGTAAAGAGACACGCGGTGCGGGTCCGTCACCGACATCATGCGATGACAGTCCCCGCAGGACTTGAAGCCGGGCATCCCTACTGCACCAGGAGTCGATCGACTCGAAAAATAGAGACAAAAAGGCCTCGAAAAACTCAGTCAAAAAGTGACTGGGGGTACCGCTCTCTCCGGATCTGCGCTTGCTGGCGCGAAAAACTAAAGAACTGACGTCAACGCGCGAGGGCGGCGTCTAAGTAGCTGCCGCGACGTCATCTCGGCGACCGCGACGCCAACGACGGACGCAGAGCCGCACGACTCCACCTTCCAACGCGCAGGGGTACTGCTGACGAAAACTTTCCGGATCCAGTCTGACGCTTGGGGGTAATTCTAAGGTAAGGAATCTATCACTAACGTGTTTCTTTCAGATCTGCACATTCCTTACTGTAAACTGCAGGTATTGCCGTCTGAAAATTGGGAAATGAATATAGGAGTCTTGGAAGTGCAGGAAGACCACTCTATACCTTTACTGTAAGGACTTGTTTAAAGTGACTATTTTCATAAATTTTAACAGAAATCTCAAATGACGAACCGGAAATAATCTTTTCCCCCTTTAATGGGCACAAGAAGGTATATGAAATAAGATCCCTTTCCTCTTTCTAATGGATCTATTTTGACTATACCCTTCCTAAGAGGAAAGAAAATTACTTTTATCAATATGTTGTTGTAGGGGAAGTGTAGATTGGAAGTGGGGGGCATTGCCCAAAATTACAGAAAATAGGCCAATTTCAATATCTGTAAGATCTACTGATCCACTGTTAACTACTGTCGCTGCTAAAGAAACGCTACCACCCAATGCCAAAATGGGATCTTGTAACTCAAAAAGCTGAAAGTCTAAGAGCTTTTGAAGGAGTAGGAGCTGGTCTGCTGGTGCCCAAATCTCTGCCACTATAGGGATGAAAGTCCATGCTTTAGTCATGACTCTGCTCAGTTTAAACTTCTCCATTGAGGAGTCATGCCTGCTCTCTGAAGAACCCCTGCCTAACATAGCCATACCAAACATTAGTGTGGGGGTGTGACCTAGGCATTTGGTGATGCGTATCCTGGAGTGCCTTCGTAGGACTACACTGAAGCCCATAGAGTGAGTGTTATCTGCTGTATCAAGCACCATCTACATTACCTGTTTAGAGGCATCCATTGCTTCTTGCACCAAGTCTTGAAGAACAAGTTACTTACCTTCGGTAACACTATATCTGTAAGAGACATATATTCGTTATAGATTCCTTACCTTAGATTTACCCCCAGGCGTCAGACTGGATCCGGAGAATTTTTCTTCAGCAGTACCCCTGCGCGTCGGTAGGTGGCGTCGGTCGATGCACCGTGTTCGGCATTGGCGTTGTGATCGCCGGAATGACGTTGCAGTATCTACTTAGACACCGCCTCTGTGCGTTGACGTCAGTTCTTTACACGTCATTCCAAGCCAGAAGCACAGAGCCATGCAAGACACTGACCACTGGTGCACAAAACTAGGGCCCTGAAAGGGAGTCCCTTGCTCTGGAAGTCAGTTTGCAGAACAGGGAGGATGGGTGGGGCGGTAAGGAATCTATAACTAATATATGTCTCTTACAGATATATTGTTACCGAAGGCAAGTAACTTGTTCATCTGAAAGAGACTATTAGAATAGATACCCCAGCAATACCAACCCCGGAGGTGGGTCTGCGAAGCAAGTTCACACCAGACAGTCCTGGAAAACTGAATGGCCAAAGAAGCCGTCTCTCCGGACTTGGCTATCCAGGCAGTAATATTTAGTGAACGTGTGCAATGATACCCACGTGGCTGCCTGGCAGATGTTATTGAGGGGGACTCCACGTCCCAAAGCAGTAGTGGCTGCCGTCTCCCTGGTGGAATGGGCGTGGAACCCTACTGGGGGTTCCTTTTTCAGCAAGGAATAACAAATTGTAATGCAAAGAGCGACCCATCGAGAGATGGTTCGTTTTTGCACGGGCCGACATTTCTTGGTGCGCACATAGCCAACAAAGAGCTGATCATCCACCCGGAATTGTTTTGTGCGATCCAGATAGAATGATAGCGCACGTTTTGGATCCAGATGGTGGAGCCTCTCCTCCTCTTTAGAAGGGGGCGGGAAGAAGGTGGGCAAAGTGATGGTCTGTCCTATGTGGAAAGAGGTAACCACTTTGGGAAGAAAAGAACGTCTAGTTCGAAGGACAACCTTGTCCGGATGAACAGCAAGGAAAGGAGGTTTAAAAGAAAGAGCCTGAAGCTCACTCACCCTGCGAGCAGAGGTGATGGCAACCAGAAAAGCAGTCCTTAAGGTCAAGAGTCTGAGAGGACAATTATGTAGTGGCTCGAAAGGAGCGCACACAAGGTAAGTTAAGACCAGATTCAAGTCCCACTGTGGCATTACGAAAATAATTTTGACAGAAGGAAGGAATGCTTTCAGTGCAAGACGGATCGCCCGGAGCTCCAGCAGGTTGATGTGGAGCCCGGACTCCACCGGAGACCAGAGGCCTCTGATCTCCGCCTCTCCCATGTGGCCGCCCCATTCCAGAAGTGACGCATCTGTCACAACTGTGAGGTCTGGTTGGGGAAAGGAGAGGAGAGGGATCTGCCGTTTACCCAATCCTGGTTCGTTAGCCACCACTGCAATTGGTGTGCAGTGCCCTCCGAGATCTGGACAACATCAGAAATATTCCCCTGATGCTGCGCCCACTTGAACTTCAGGTCCCACTGCAGAGCCCGCATATGTCACCTGGCATGGTCCACCAGCAGGATGCAGGAGGCCATGAGGCCCAGCAGCCTCAGGGTCATTCTTACCGAAATCCGGGATAGAGGCTGAAACAACGGTATCATAGCCCGAATATCCCAGACTCGCTGCTTGGGAGGATAGGCCCCAAACTGTGCTGTATCCAGAACTGATCCGATGAAAAGGAGCTTCTGAGAGGGAATCAGGTGTGACTTCGGCACGTTGATAGTGAACGCCAGCGAGTGCAGGAGGTCCGCCGTAGTCTCCAGGTGGGAGACGACAGCCTGGGGCGAGCCCGCCTTCAACAACCAGTCGTCAAGATAGGGGAAGACTGGAACCCCTGATCTGCGCAGATGAGCTGCGACCACCGCCATCACTTTCGTGAACACACGAGGGGCGCTGGTAAGGCCAAAGGGGAGCACGGTAAACTGAAAATGCTCGTGGCCTACCATGAACCTTAGGTAACGCCTGTTGGCTGGCAGGACGGGAATGTGGAAGTAAGCGTCTTGCAAGTCCAACGCTACCATCCAGTCTCCAGGGTCGAGGGCAGACAGGACCTGAGCTAATGTCAACATTTTGAACTTTTCCTTCCAGAGGAAGCGGTTGACGTACCTGAGATCCAAGATAGGACGCAGGCCTTTGTCCTTCTTGGGCACCAGGAAGTGGTGGGAGTAACAACCACAACCTACTTCTGGGACAGGGACTCGCTAGATAGCTCCCTTGGCCAAGAAAGCCGTAACTTCCTGACGGAGAAGGGCCAAGTGATCCCCCGACATGCGATGGAGTGTTGGTGGCATGGAGGGAGGGGTAGTCTCGAAGGGGAGGGAGTAGCCCCTTCGGACTATCTGCAAAACCCACCTGTCCGACGTGATGTTGTGCCAGTGGGGGAGTGATGGCGGATCCTGCCGCCCACTGGTGGCCCTGAAATATCGGACTAGGAAGGCTTAGAGGCTGCTGCAGAGGGGGCACTGGTGGACTGGCCCGCCCGCTGGCCACCAGACCCACGGCGTTAGGTCCCACGTCCCCGGACACGCAGAGGCTGGGTGGCTTGCGCCGGCCTGTGTCCCTAGGCGGAACGTGGTGGGGCACCCCTTCCTTAGCCACGAAAGGGGCGAAAGGCAGACTGCACAGGAAGAGAGGTGGCAGCGAGGCCCAAGGATCTGGCCGTAGCTCTAGAAAACCTTGAAGCGCTCGAGCGCATGGTCCGCCTTGTCACCAAACAGACGACGGCCATCAAAGGGCATGTCCAAAAGAGTGGATTGGACCTACCAGAAAAGCACGTGTATCTCAGCCAGGCGTTGCGTCTTAGGGCTACTGATGTAGAAATCGTTCTACGCAACGAGTCGACGGTGTCCAGCCCACAGCGGATGGCAAACTTCGCTGCGTCTCTACCCTCTGCAACAGCACTGGAGAGTGTGACCCGGGCCTCCTCCGGGCACTGTGGCAGCACTTGCACGACCGTGTCCCACACAGAGTGGGTGTAGCGGCCCATGAGACATGCGGTGTTCACTGACCGCAGTCCTAAGCTGGCGGAAGAAAACATCTTCTTCCCAAGATGATCCAGCTTCTTGGATTCCCTATCTGGGGGAGCAGTAGGGAACGCGCCTTTGGAGGTTGAGGCTTGGCCCACCAAGCTATCAGGGGTAGGGTGTTGGGAGAGGAAAATGGGGTCGGCCGGGCGGTGGCTTCGGGCAATCATCCTATCCACAGGAGCCCCTGAGCTGGGCTTGGACCAAGTGCCCAGAAGGATGTCGGTGAGGGCCTCATTGAACGGCAGCAGGGGCTCCGAGGAGGCCGCTGCCAGTTGAAGCACCTCAGTCAGGAGGTTAGTCCTGACTGCCACCATAGGAAACTCGAGGCCCAGGGCCTCAGCCGCCCTACGCAACACCACAGCGTAAGAGGCTCCCTCTTCCGTGGCCACGATAGGGGGAGAAAGCATACCAGGGTCTGGGGAGGTATCCAGACCACTGGCATCACCCAACTCCTCTCTCCAGTCCGGCTCTTCTAGCTGGTCTGCCAAATGGTCCACAGACCCCTCCCAGTCCTCCTCATCCTTCCCTGGCTGCCACTCAGGGTGAAAAGGAACACCAGGATAGAACAGTGGTACAAAAGTACCGGTCGTCGCCGGTCCGACTCCATGTTCGGCTCGAGTGGGAGGCCGGGGTCGACGCCGGCCGGGGACCCAACCGGCGTCTGAGGCGTCGTCAGTAGAATCGGCACCGGGGGAGGTGTCGTGAGGTCAACCGGCGTTGATCCGGATCCAGGCCTGGATCCCTGCAGCGTTGAAGGCCTAGAGCCCTCAGCCGAGTCCGCAGGCCCAAAGGCGCGGCGGCAGAGTCGGGCTGCCCAAAAATGGAGTGGAAGGCCTCGTAAAAGGCACAAAGCTGGGCAGGGGACGCTCCAGCTCCCGGGAAGGGAGGGAAGCTCGGAGTCGTCCCAGCAGGAACTGTGGGCAGAGCCGAAAGACGACGACCTTCCGCGTCCCGTCGGCCGACGGAGGGGGAGAAGGGGAAGAGTGACGGTGCTTCTTCACCTTCTTCTTGTGCTTTGAATTACCAGAAGACGAAGACCTCGATGAGGAGTGATGGTGGTGACTCCGCGACCGGTCCCGCAACCTCCCTCTCGACCGGGACCTCGAGCGGCACGGAGCCGACTGCCGGGCCTCCAGAAGCTTTCGGGACCGCTCCCACAAAGACTTCGGGTTCATGGCCCGACAGTCGGAGCACGACTTTGAGGCGTGGTCGCGCTCCAGGCACCAAAGGCACACGAGGTGTGGATCTGTGACTGACATCAGCTTTTGACAAGAGTTACAAGGCTTGAAGCCGGTCCGCCGATGTGACATTCCTACATGCACCAGGAGTTGAATGACTCGAAAAAGATGTTGACAAAAAGTCGAAAAACACTAGTCAAAAAATGACTAGGGGTACTGCTCTCTCCGGATCTGCGCTGGCTGGCGCGGAAAAAGAACTGATGTCACCGCGCAGGGGCGGCGTCTAAGTAGATACCGCAACGTCATTCCGGCGATCACGACGCCAACGACGAACGCAGTCGACTGACGCCACCTACAGACGCTCAGGGGTACTGCTGAAGAGAAATTCTCTGGATCCAGTCTGACGCCTGGGGGTAATTCTAAGGTAAGGAATCTATAACTAATAGTCTCTTTCAGATATGTTTTTTTCATTCGATCTGGACGTTTATCAACCGATACAGCCCCGACTTCTCAAAGAGCATACAAGTATGCAGCCAACAAACAATGGCATCGGAGGACCATAGGACTACACTCTCAGGAAAAAAACACTGTTTGGCCTACAGCTTCTACCTACTTTAACTGCCTGTAATTGGATCAGGATAGGTGTTTTTGGCTGACCTTGCACAAAGAGGGTTGTGCCATCAGTGTCGCAGGACAGGGGTGCTAAGCAAGTACAGAGGATGTGAAGGTGCAGACTTATATTTGTGGTAGGCAGTCCTTGTAACAGTTGGGGCTGCATGAGGTTTGTCCCACAACACCTATACCTGACCAATCAAACCACCAATTAAAAGCATTACACCATTTGGAGACAGCTTACCTAAAATATCTCGGTGAACAAAAGAACTTAAAAGCCTCTGTATGTAAAGGGATGACAAGAGTATCTGCTGCTTTTTAAGCGCAACAGCAAAATGAGGCTGTTTCACTATGAGTGGCTCTTTCAGGTGGTTGAAATTCAGGCCAGTAGTAGTATTTAGGCCACTCATTGTTTGCAGATCTGCACGCAGAGTGAAATTGGAGTCAAAAGGAGGCAATACATTGTCTGCCTGAATATTATGATCTTAGTAGCCAGCCCAGAAGGGTTAGAAAACAGGATTGCATCCCAATCAGACCTGAAAAGGGTGTGAAAAAGAGGTGGAAGATCAGTGCAGTGATAAGGGAGATGAGTGCGCTTTCCCCTTTAGGTATAGCTCAGGCTTAGTTTTAGCAAATTAAAGAATCTCCTAAGTAAAAGTAAACAGTGCAGCCAATGGCACACATTTTACACAAAAGGGTGATGCTCCGGGGAAATACAATATCCGCTTCAGAAGAGGTTTTGAAGACTTAGAATCAGAATGTTCAGTAGGTATTGGTATGGATTGGAGTAGATCATTCTGAAAGGAGCACACAGGGCATCAGAGGCACACTATACACCGCAGAGGCCACTGCAGATGCACCAGAGTGGAGATGCAAATGCAGCAAGCATAGCTTTCTGGAATGCCTCAATTTGGCTAGATGAGCCACTAACCATGGGAATACTCACCTGTGGAACTGGATGAAGAGGAGGTATCTAGTGCAACAACAAAGATGACTTCTCTTTCAAATGCAGGTACCCCCTATGATAATGTGAAGAGGACCTTTGCTCATTATGCCTTTTATTCAGAGAAGGGGCCCGTGATCAAGTATAGGAGTGGGTCTGGGCTTTAGGAGGCATTCTTGACTTGCACCTAATGAATGCCATAAACATTACAGCTGTTCTTTTATGAATAGCCTTAGGATGCATAAGTGACCAGAGGTTACACTTTTAGGTGTTGTGTTTCTTCCAAAACACCACAGGCCTTTGGTGAGAGTGTCAGTTTTAGACAGGGGTTTCGTGACACGATTTATAGGGCTTGAAGCCCGAAAACAGAGGAGACATGAGATTCTTTTAGAAGAAGCACAGCATATGCCAAAGAAAAGGTGAAAGCTCTCTGGGGCTAGCGTGGCTCCGTGTATGGAATGTTGCACAACTTCCCATCGAGTCTTGAAATGTTACTGCTGGAGCGCCGCAGAGAATCAAGTTGGTTACATGACACGATAGAAAAAAATGCCAGATGCCTTCTCATGCTTGGCAAGTGGTTTAAGTAAGGAATATGCACAAGGTTATATCCACTGGACATAAACCTGTACTCACTATTATACATTTTTAACAGTTCATAAATATTAATAATATACAAATCACACTCCACACAATCGCTATTCCATTTAGATTTGTTTGCCAAAAGACTTGTTGGATTCTGCCATGATTTTAATAAATTATAAAGATGATATACCATATACTTTTCATGGACCAGGATATGCTTGCTGTCAGAACCCCATTCAGAGGGCCACCGGGCATACAGAGGACCACAGGGCATGCAGAGGACCACAGGGCATGCAGGGGCTTACTGGGCACAACCGAGGTGGTTGAGGCCGTTTACTCTTGATGTCCCGGGCCCACCCTACTATGGATCCCACTCACTTCGGTCAAGTGCCTCCTTCTGCACCTTGCACTCAATTGGTAACGTAGCCCGAGCAGTCAAGGCTCCCTCAGAGGGAAGTGTAGATACAGATCAGAGAAGATGACTCATTAATCAAAGTGCATGCAGCGCACACAACAAATCAATGTCCAGTCAAATACGTATTTTGTATAAAAGAAGTTTTTTTTTTTGTTTTTTTTAAACTTGTTTTTATTAAAACCGCTTCCACGTATCGGGTACAAAGGACATGCATATACGATTTAGGATCTTATAAGCAATATACAGTCTGTGGTGTCCACATATCATATCCTGTTCACATACAGCCTCACCATCACGTGAGCTTGCTACTCATCTATTATAACAGTGCAAATGCAGTTTATATTTTTATATTCGTAGGACCTCTACCCTACATAACAAATAAACAACAATAGTAATCATCCCAACTAGGGAATTAAGTTCCCTCCCCAATCCAACTCCTACCCCACCTCCCCCACCCTGGTGACAGCGGCAGACAAGTGGCCCAACCTGGTTAACCTAAGTAGAGAGCTGGTGGTGCACTCATAACTAGCATGTGAATCATGTGTTCATGGTGTGAGAAGGTGTATGGAGCGGCGGCTCTTCAGGGGGTATTAAGACGGGCATAGTGCTCTGTGTGCTATGCGCGCTGTCCGTCTCACTCATTTGTTGTTGTGGACATTGCGGTTAACATTTGCCCCCATTCCAGGAGATCGCTCTCCGCATTGTCATCTGTCCGCACTATCTTAAGGCGACACTCCTCGGCTACCCCCCATTCCCGTAAGTCTTCCCTCCATTTTTTCCATGCAGGCGGACTTGGTTGTACCCAGTGAATTGCTATTCGTCGTTTTGCCAGGACCAGTCCCAAGACTGCGAACCTACAACGCATCTTCGTCCCTTTCTTAGGTATCGGAACTACCCCCAATAGGCAATGCTTTATGGAGAGATCTATTCGTACCGCGGTCGCTGTGCCAAGAGACAGCACCACTTGGTGCCAGTACCGCTGCAGACAGGGACAGCTCCAGACCATATATAGAAATGTAGCTGGATCTGTGCCACATCGTGGGCATACGGAAGATAACCCTGGCGTGAATCGAGCCAAGTATTATAATTCTAATTCTACACATGCAGTGGTAAACAACATTCAATAAACAATAACAGTACCCCTTGAGGTAGGCACCCTAGTAGTTGTCAGGCACCCCCTAGGGTACTAAGTTCCCATGTAACAGCAGTGTTGTTATTCCGCACTCACAAGCGGCAACATACAGGGAATGTAAACTACTAGGCCCTGTTCATGGGTTTCCCCCTCTTGGACTAAGCCAATAAGATGTAATCACTTAGAGTTCAAGTAGGGTTGCAAAATCCAAAGGCGGTACATCCCCCGGGGGTGGTAAGCCCAGTTCTCAGCTTACCCACTCCGGCGGTACGAACACTTACAACAGTGCAGTGTGGTCCTGGCCCAGATCGGCAAAGTCGGGCTGCACATGTTCACACTCGTAGCTCCTGGCAGGTGCCGGCTCTCTCTCTACTGAGCCGTGCTTACCAGCGTCCTGACGATCGGAGTTGCTCCGTCTCCAGCCACATGCAGTAAGTCTTGTTCTGCCTCTTCGGGGTTGGGGGAAGTCTCCTTGCTCCGGCGGGGCTCTGACTGAGTGTCCTCAGTCCCCGGGCCTCCTCGTATACAAAGACTCCCTCGTCTTGGTTGTAGCAGCAATTTGGGTCACGGGCAACGACCCGGACCCCTGGCCTCAGCGCTACGAGTGGCCCCTCCTAACATACAGGGGTCACTCCAACGAACCTCCCTGTCTGGTCAGGTTGCCTCCTGCGCAGACCCTCCTGGCACATGGGGTTGCAGTAACGTTTGTACACGGGCGATGCAATACAGTTTCTTAGCACCCGGCGGCTCCTCCTGGCATACGGGGTCACCAACCTCCACAACGCTGCACACGGGCATCGGCCCGATCGATGCAGCAATGTCCTAGGTGCACAGCAGCACCCTCCTGGCATTCGGGTTCACCAATCTTTACAACGCAGCACAGGGGCAACAGCCTGATCGGTGTGGCACAGTCCTCAGTGCACAGCAGCACCTCCTGGATTATGGGGTTGCCGAACTTCAGAACACAGCACATGGGCAACGGCCCGATCAGTGTGGTACAGTTCCTCACACCTCGCACAGGAGCTCCACATTTCTGGGCTCCCCTCTGGATCTCGTTTTCTCCAAAACGCTCCTCTCCCTCATAGGCACAACGGTCTTGGTGAGCGGGTAGGTATTGGTGCTCCACACTCCAGGACTGGTGATCTTGGTTTTCCAGGGTGATGTGCCCTTACCCAGCAGGGAGACTAGAAGGCTAGGCTCCTGGTCACAGGCAGAGGTCTTGCAGAGCTTCCAATCCGCATGCAGCCCGGCTGGCTGCTCAGCAAATGAAAAAGTATGGGGACTCAGACTCCCCTACTTATAGTTCTTTTCCAGACACAAAATGTGATTTAGGGTTCTGACCTTTGAAGTTTTATGTCAGGGTTCTGCTTCTTTGATATGGACTTCTCACCCCTTCATCCTTCTTTCTGAAAGATGTCTGTCACAGCAGGCAGGAACTTTGAATCTGATTAACCCACAACAAGATTCATGGGAGTGACCAGAGTTCACTCCTGGATGTCAGCCACAGTGATCTGTGCATCAAAGGTTAATCCCGGGCCCTCAGCCCTACAGTTTATGATTCCCATTTCAGCTTCATCTCCCTCTTCCTGAGATGTGTGCAGGCCCTTTCCTTGTGATCTGTCACTGAATCAAAGAGCCCTTTGAAATGCACAGGGAGAACCTGGCTCTCCCTCACCCAGTGCTGGTCCCACCCAGCTCACAGGAAAGCAGCAATATACAATTCTGTCTGGAGGAGACTCCTCTACTCCTCATGTTATAATGCCGCTTTTTGTTTACTAAAACACTGATCTTCACCTTTCTTTTTTTATAATTCTATACTTTTACATTTGAATGCAAAGACTTAATTTTATGCACATCATGTATCCTTGTATTTGTATCCCGTCTAATTCTTATTGCAATGGTTTTAAGTAACTTAGCAATTATTTAATAAACTTGAAACTACTCCTCATGTTTTCACCAGGCAAGCTTCCCAAAATGGAAGCTAAGGTGGTCCTTGCAATGTACCAGTACAGGCATTTCTGCACTCAGCTTACATTCACAGCACACTCCACTGTCTAGTATTGTTGTGCCCATGTACCATGCTAACACCAGTATTTTCACATGCAGCACATGCACTCAGTCTGTTCACACTGTTCAATACTACAGTCTCTCTGTACTGCATCGGATTGTGTCACTTTCAACACCCTCTGCCAACGCACACACATTTACCATGTGCACACTGTTCCACAGAGCACCCTGTGTGTAGTGTATATCTTGCGTGCTCACATGCACTAAGCACATGTTTTCACTACGCACACACTTCTACATCAACCCAATGTAGGCCAACGGTGAGTTAAATATACAGCAGTAGAACCTTTAAAATGGTGAGTGAGCCTGTAGGCCTCTCTCCAATGACTCTGGGTAAAAAAGACCTAGTCACTACTATTGATCATCACATGGTATGCTGCCACCACCGTGATTGTGCTGTTTAACTCCTGATGAAGTCAGTAGCAGTCCCCCACTATGAGCGCAGCGCTTTGGGTGCCCCTCCAGGTCCAACAAGACCACAATCCATGAGACCGGCTTTTGCCAGGCGCACAAGTATGATTTGTGTCTGCCTATGACAGAAATAAAAAATCAGCATCAGAGATCCAGACAATGATACAGTTGGGCACTCAGGGCAGGGGTGCACGTCTTTACCATGCAGAGGACTTTTCCATCCCAACACTTGCCAGACATGTAGATGTCATATCCCACTTTGCCAAAGGTACAACACAAACGCAGGACGTCTTGGAGTCCAGAAAGCAAAGAACAGTCCTTGCAGTAGGGTACTGCACTACAAGACATGACTCCCAAGTGTCCACTGCAAAACATAATGGATATTGTGTCTTACAGATTCTTCATCTCTGAATTTTCCACAATGCATCAGAGAGAATCCAGATTTTTTTCAACTTAGCACTGGCACCCAGCAGATGCTACGAGCTGCTGTTGCAGCCGGTCTAGTCTCAACTGCACAGCAAATCTGTGGGCACATAATGAAGCCATCTGCACTGGTGATGATAGTTACTTATTTTCCACTCACCACAGACATAGATCCAGTACCCCTGTTATTTTAAATGTGTTTTCTCAAGATCCAGAGTTTTCTTTTAGAATGTTATTGTACTTACCACTCTAAAAAATAGATGCTTGAAGACAGAATAAGAAAAGAGGCCTTGAATATTGCTCGCCACCAAATAATACTGCACTCTCATCCACTTCACCAGGGTAATCGGAGTGGATTCCTCTTGTAGGACAGGAGAGCCCGTTGAGCGAGGGGCAGTGCAGGAGAAGATTACATCAAACTATTGATGTTCAATGTGGCAATCACTGCTCACTATACCTTTTATGTGAGTAGCATCGCTTATGTTCACTGAGGTGCTAATGATTATATTATTCTTTTATCTTTCACCCGTCCAGCACTGCTTAATGCCATTGCCAACCGCCATTCAACCAGTAAGCCTTCTAATGGCACCGGTCCTTAAGAGGTGTTAAAGACTGCATAAGGGTGCCCAATTTCTTTGGCCAATGAAAAGACTATTCTTGTTACAATCACTGTTGTACTTGGCCCTTTTTGCAGGGTCATCCCTAAACTTTTTGCCTTTCTCCTAGCCTTTTTTCTGACATGGTGTTGGTGGTTTTAGGACTCTGGGCACTTTAGCACTGCTGTACAGTGTAAAGTGCGTGTGCTCTCTGTGTTAAATATGGTAAGGTTGGTCTACACATGTTTGGCCTATTTAATTTACCTGTCAGTCCCTTGTAAAGTGGTATCTCATATACCCAGGGCTGGTAAATTAAATGCTACTGGTGGACTTGCAGCGCGGATTACGCCACCCACCAAAGTAGCCTTTCAAACCCATCTCAGGCCTCTGCCATTGCAGGGCCTGTGCGCGCAGTGTTTCTGCCGCTGTGACGTGGCACCTAAAGTGTGTGCCATTTCTGTGACCCCCCTTTTACTGCATGTCAGTCACCCCTAAGGTAGGCCCTAGCTAGCCCTATGGGCAGGGTGCATTGTAGGTAAAAGATAGGACATGTACCTTAAGTGTGTGACATGTCCTGGTAGTGACAAACAGCCATTTTGGTTTCTCACTACTGTGGGGCTGCCCTCCCATAGAAATGCATTGGGGATTCCCTGATAAGTGTTTCAGTGGTAATTCCTGATACGAGAGGAGCAGCGTGGTCAAGTTTGGTATGTTGGAAATAGTAATAATAAATGCTACGCAATGGTGTGCGCAGATTTATTATGACTATTTTAGAAATGCCACTTTTAGAAGTTGGCATTTCTGTGTGCGATGTGTCTGCCTGCCTGATGTGGATTGCATGTCTGGCTGTTGAGTGACAGGGGCTGGTGAGGTGTGTGTGGCTCCAGGAGGGGCAGGGTGAGTCAGCACTAGGCTGAATAGGACATCTGCATTTGGAGTAGTGGGAGGAGTAGTCCCCTGACCCTGAATAGGATTGTGCCTAGCCTATACATTGCTGGCTCCGCCCCCTGTGGTGTGTCTGATCACCGAGCCCCCAACTGACAAAGGGGAAGAGGAGCCTCGTAAACAAAGTGCTCCAATTCCTCCCTGAACCAGTTGAATCTGGTTCCCCCAAACCCTGTATTGCAGACAATGGACTGTGTGATATAAAAATAGGGGCTGTGACCCCATGATTGGGGTGCTGTTCCTGTGTGACTGGGGCGTGCTGCTGCTGGGGGCCCAGGAGGAACCGCCACAAGCGCTTGCCTCCCTGCTGGAGGGCCCTGTGTGCTGGCCTCCCTGGGCCCAGCAGTGCCCCTAGAACTTTACCTTGGACCTTTCTCTTTTTATGGAACCCAGCGCCTCGTGGGCGCTCTGATTTATCTGCCAGCAGAGGAAGAGCTGGCGTCTGCAGCGCGAGGCGCTACTAATCAAGCGGGTGCCCACCCCGCGTTTGGTGTTGGTTTGGAGAGCGGGCGCCCACCCCGCTGGCATGCTTCTTTAGCGGGTGCCCACCCCACTTTAAGGTGACTTTGATCGGCGGGTGCCCACCCCGCAAATATCTTTAATGAAAGCGGGAGCCCACGGCCGAAACTGAGAAGCCGCCGAGTCCGGCGAAACCGGAGGTCAGGCGCATCCGCCTGACTTTGGGCGGGGCCTCGCCTGAGGAAGTTGGAGGAGGCGGAAGTATTGCGGCCCGAGCGGGGCTCCCGTGAGCTGGTGGGAGCCCCGGTGCCAGAGAAGAAGCTGAAGGCAGGCAGGAGCCCACCCCGCCTGCGTGGATGCTGCCGAGTGCGGCCGGATTCGAGGCGTGCTCCCGTGAAGTTGAGAGAGAGCCCCGCGTGTTGCTGCGCCCGCATACAGAGCCCAGAGAAGTGGAGAAGTCCCCCGGAGATCCCGGTGAGTGGGGCTTCACGACGCTTTACACATTGCCTCTGGGATAAGCCTGACTGCTCGTGCCAAGCTACCAAGGGGGTGAGCAGGGGTTATCTTCAGCGTGAAACTCCCTTGCCCTGAATAGAGTGGTGGTTTCTGCCTGGCTTAGGCGCAAGCCCTAGCCAACCAGAAATCCCATTTCTAACAATCACCATTGGTCACCTTTATTGCCATATGGTGAGGTAATGCAGGTGTTGGCTGCTAATCCCCCAACAAAATGGCACCAATATGAGATGAGATTAGATGCTCACATTACCAGGTAGCACCAGGATTCTCATTTGCATGCTTGATGGCGCTAACTACAGCAGTGATAAATACTGCTATGCACTGCTAAATAGCACTGAGTTGTCAGTTTACACTTAACTCACCACTATGTTGCAAGCACAACTTCAAACACTCTCAGCTCAAAGTAGCTTTAAAGGAGTTGTGATACCTCATTTTAAGGCAGGCCTGTGCCACTATGATTCTTCATGGGCATTTTCAAGCACACTCAAAGTAGTAATGAGTGGTTAGTGACATCTCGTTTTAAGGCAGGCTTGAGATATTACCTAGATACTATGTGCTGGTACGTCATCAACCGATACACAGTGGATGAACAGAATACTCACCAATTTACAAACAGCGAATATTGCACCACTGCTAAACACCTTGTCCAATGTCTAATATTTGCCGCAGCACATGTCCATCGCATTTACCAAGTGAGCTACACACAATTATTCTAGAGACTAAGTAGGTAAGCCTGCATGTAGACATCCAGTATCTTGACATCAGACTGCACACAAAGCTCATACAACTGGATTGCACTTACGCAACGCAGACATGAAGACAGAGCTCGGCATATACTAAGCAGAAGATGGTGGAAACCAAGAGGGAAAAAACCCCCGAAGGTACAAATTAACTAAAGATTATGCTAAAAGCACTCTAAAGAAGAACATAGAGTTCCAGAATCTGCTTTTATAAGGAAAGGTAACACTAGTACCTCCCTGCAATTGATTTTCAAAGGTTAGCAACACTACAAGATATAGCACAATCCGCCAAGACTACCACAGACATGATGAAAACAAAATCATAGGAAAAAAAAAAGCAGCATGAACCGCAGACTGGAGCCAAACTAGGCATACTACAAAGAGACAGGCATATTACAAAAGACAATTCTTGTGAAGCAGAAAACTCTCAGGGAGCTCTCAATCCAATTTTCCTTCGCTAGGCCAGTATGCTTCAGGATTCTCAACAAGGACAAAACCTATCTTTTTCAAGATTTGGCTTCTTTGGACACTCATTTTGAACATTATGGAGTGAAACAATTACATAATAGGGCTTGTTGGCTCTCTCTGGTAAAATTGGCACGCTCTTGTAGAACAAGTTATTTACCTTCGGTAACACTCTTTCTGGGCGCTACTTGATCTAACCGCAGATTTCTCACCTTATGAATATTCCCCAGGCACTAGTCTGGATCCAGACATTCTCACAGAAGCTGCTAGGTGGCATTGTGCGGCTCTGGAATTGGCCTCATTCTGTCCCAGAAGTGATGGAGCAGAGCTGCATAAAGGTGGCACTCTCTGGAATCGACCCACCCATTCGGCTTTCCCCAAATAGGGGGGCCAAGAGTAGAGCCCACTTGTACAGCGAAACTTTGTACACCTTTGTTGGTTTGCCGTTTGGGCCGGGTGCCCCTCTTGGGTGCATTTTTTAATAATAAGTGCGATTTGCGTTGGTGTTATGTTGAGGATGGGCTACGGCCCTGTGTGAAAGTTGACATGGCTAGAGCTGTGAAGAAATGAAATGAAAAAATGAAAATGAAAAAGCATTTGTTAAGCGCATGGCTACCCGAAGGCATCCCAGAGCTGATAACGGCAAATAGTGAGGAGCCAGACCAGACTAGGGGAATAGCCAGGTTTTTAACAGTTTACGGAAGGCAAGATGGTTAGATTCCTTCCGAAGATAAAGAGGGAGAGAGTTCCAAAGCTTAGGTGCATTGTAGGAGAACAGACGGCCCCCGCTTCTAGCTTTCCTAATCCTAGGAACAGTGACAAGGTGCAGGTTATCTGAGCGAAGGCATCTATTAGCACGGTAGGGCCGAATAATAGAGTGATTAATGATAGGGCCCTTTCCGGCTAATGATTTATGAACAATACACATAGCCTTGAAATCAACTCTCTCCCTAATAGGGAGCCAATGGTTTTGCTGATTGGTATTTCAGGATATCCAGAAGGATTCTGGCTGCCCAATTCTGTACCACCTAGAGTTTTGAGAGGGTCGTGCATGGGGCCCCCAGATACAGGGCATTCCCATAGTCCAGACGCGATAGGATGAGTGCCTGGACCATAAGTTTCATTGCCTGAAAAGGGAGAAGGGGAAGGACTTTACGGTTGATCTTAAAGATGCCATAACACGAGGCCGCCACATTGCGTGCCTGGACCTTGAAGGTCAGATCTTGGTCTAGCCAGATACCCAGACTTTTTATCTGGGTTTTGGGAGTCGGAATGGGGCCCAGGGTGGTCGGCCACATTGTGTTAAGATCAGAGGGGGACCAATTCCCCAGAATCATCATCTCAGTTTTTCCCCCATTCAGTTTCAAAAAGGAGTCATTCATCCATTTAGCAACCTCTTTCAAGCAAGGACGGAGGCTGGGGGGGGAATTATCAGCATGGTTAAGTCCCACCACAAGTTGAGTATCGTCTGCATAGGTCACTATGTGTACCCCAAAGGGCACCACACACTCCGCTAATGGGCTCATATAAATGTTGAATAATGTGGGACTCAAGGAAGACCCCTGAGGTACTCCACAATGGAGAGGGAGCTGTCTTGAGGCCACATCAGTGTCAAAGACCTGGAAGGATCTATCGCTCAGGAAGGATTGCAACCAAGCCAGTGCGACCCCAGTCACCCCCATTCTTGTAAGTCTATGGACTAAGATTTGGTGGTTGACTGAATCGAAGGCTGCACTGAGGTCCAAAAGAATGACCACAGGGGTGCCTCCGGCGTCCAGGATTTTTTGGACTCTTCAACAACTGAGAGCAGGGCCGTTTCTGTTCCTTGGAGTGGTCGGAAGCCCGTCAGACGGGTGAAGGAGTTTGTGAGTCTCTAAAAAAGCAGACAATACTGAGTTGGCATATTTTTCTGCTATTTTGC
Organism: Calotriton arnoldi; assembly: GCA_963921515.1. Classification (NCBI taxonomy): domain Eukaryota; kingdom Metazoa; phylum Chordata; class Amphibia; order Caudata; family Salamandridae; genus Calotriton; species Calotriton arnoldi. Next base: position 2,968,708 of record CAWUFW010000424.1, on the reverse strand, counting down.
TGATCCCTGGGAGAAGTGAGATAGGACGATAATTCCCCAGGGAATCCGGTCAAGGCTGGGTTTTTTGAGAAGTGCCTTCACCATCGCTTCCTTCCATGGGGGGGGGGGGAACCACTCCAGAGGAAAAAGATGCGTTAATCAGCTGTGAAATAATGGGGGAGACGGTTCCAGCAACTTGTTTCAATATTTTGAGGGGTGCTGGATCTTTGGGCGATCCACTTTTCACCTGAGATAATATGCTATCAAATGTCACACTATCCATCAGGGGAATTGTCTCCAGATAAGCTTCAGTGCAATGAGAACTAATGTCCCGTATTTGGCCCTCTATCGGAGGAAATGAACTGTAGATGTTTTGGATTTTATTGAGAAAGAATTCTGCTAATTTATTACCGCGTGAGCCTGAGGTGTCAAGGGTCACTGGAGGAGGGGGGAGTCTGAGCAGTGTTTTAGCAATACGAAAGATCTCACGCGTGGAGTTAGCTGCTAACGAAATTTTATCTTCGTAATAGGCCGCCTGGGCTATTTTAATTTTGGCTTTGTATAGTTTAATAGCCTCCCTGTAGTTCCGTTTCTTGTCGGGGGAGAAGTCCTTCCTCCAAGATCTTTCAGAGTTCTTACAGGTTTGTTTTAATGCCCGGAGTTTTGGGGAGTACCAGGCCATTCTGTTGCTTCCTATTTTTATCTGGGTCAGTTTTCTAGGAAGAAGCAGATCTAGGGAGTCTCGTATCCATTTGTTAAAGTTTTCATTAGAAATAACAGCATCAGAGTTGTACACTGGTTTTGTTTTTTCTAGCTCTATCAGCCATTGTTCTATTGAAAGTTTAGGCCAGGGACGTGACCTGGTGTTGATCGGCTTGGTGTGAGACACTGCAGCATTGGCCACTCCGGTTGTAACTGGTGGGCTCTATGTAGAGTGTTTCAATGTGAGCCTCCCACTCGGCAGGGGCAATATTTGTTACAGTTGTTGGTTGGGTCGGTCTGGCACATTTGTTCACTAGTTCCAAAATCTCCTTTGAACTTTTGATTTTATAATTTCGTGAGCAGTTGCCCAGAGGTGGTCTTCTTTCAACCTCTGGAGGGTGAATCTTGCTTTCCTGTACTCCTTGCGAGTAATCGATACCTTCTTTCGGAGAGATTTGTATTCGGTGTCATGGTAGGTGCGTCTACAGAGAAGGCTATTTAATTTACATTTTATTTTCACTAGGATTTGCTTGTGTTGGGTTTTTGTCGTGGCGTTGTTTGTCCCTGGGATTTTCTTTATGACTAGGTTTTCTCTTAGGTAATCCACTGTCTTTTCCCATGATATTGCAGTCAATGGGTCGTTGCACTCTTGTATCATTTTATCCAGAAAGTGGTCTACCCTCTCATCGATCACGTCCTGGTGGTCCGCGGTCCACCATATTTTTCTTACTGGTTCTAAGTTGTCTTCTTTCCTGATCAACTGGGTTACTGGTCGGAGGCACTGTGAGAGTGGCACTTTACACATAAGAATGGCATGATCACTTGCCGGCGAAGGAGTTACTGCAAATTCCTGCACTAAATGGAAGTGAGCGATCGAAACCCAGATGTAGTCCAGTGTGGCAATTCTAAAGCACGATATGTGTGTGTAAGCGGCTGGAGAGTTCGATTCAGATCTTCCATTTAAAGTGCGGAGGCCTAGTTGATTTGGGTAAGCTGCTACCTTTATGCCACATCCGTCTTTCCGTTGGTACTGGTGTCTTTTGTCTGGAATGCCCCACATTTGGTCATCCAGTGAAGTCAACGAAGAAGAATCCAAGCCTATCTCCATAAGGTTGGCACTAAAATCTCCCATTATTAGCCACATGTTTTGAAAGTGGCGGGGAGCATTTTGCTTAGGGTTATCTCTCGTTTGATTCTGGATGGATGCAAGTAGATGCAGAGGATCATTATTTGTTGTTCCGAACTACGATCTTCCGCTAGCTGGATCTGAGTCTTAAGGAAAATATGATCTCCCTGCCCTTTGCACAGTAAAGAAGCCTGTAGGGCCAAGTTGTTCTTCACGTAGATTAACATGCCTCCTGAGGTATGGCCACCTGCTTGGGATGCTGTTGCATATGATTCGTAAACAGTATAGTCCTGCCATGGGATTGTTTGCAAGGCCTAAGTTTCTTTTAGGGCGACAATGTCATGGCTCCTCAGGTGGCAGGTTGTCATCTTTTTGGCTTCATCTTTGGTTAATCCTCGGATATTCCAGGAACAGACTTTTAAGAAGTAAGCGCCGTCCTAATGGTTCTATTTTTAACCGGGGTGCTAGGAGCTTCGCTGTTGGGCCTGGGAGAGCTAGGTCCAGTCTTGAGAGTTTTGCCGTTTAAGAACACACTGGTGTGGGCCTCCTGCCTTACTTCTGGTGATTTGCAGCAAGCCCTCTGTTCGGGGCATTGACTGAACTGGACTGAACTGGATAAGGGCCTGGTTGTGTTACTAGAGATCGCACTTTTTGCATTGTTTTCCTTCGGAGTGCTGGAGGCTCTTTCTCTTAGGAGTGCTGGATACTTAACTGAAGCGGCGAAACTGACCTGGATTCCCCAATCTCCCAGACGATTTTTGTTCTTCATTAGTGCCGAGGGCATGTCTTTACTATAGAAGGTTACTTCCGAGGCCTCATTTATCTCACCCTGTTTTGGGGCAACAAATGCCACACTTTCGATGTCTTTGTTTTAATATTTTCTAGTCCCGGTAGGTGCAAGCACAGCTTTAAGATATTTCCTTTGTTGAGGGTGTCCCATTTGCCTTGGGACACGTACTCGGGGTACAACTTCAGCTTTAAGCCTTCTTGGGTCGGCTGCATTTTCTGAGGTGTTCACCGTTGCTTTGTTCTGCTGTCGTAGAAATTTTACTGGTGAGCCTTCTTTGAGCACCCTAATCTCGGAGGGTCGACTTTGCCGATCTGGTCTAATCTCTTGTGGACAATTTAGGGAAGCATTGTATGATGGTTCTTCCCCTCCTTCATTTCCTAGGGGATGCTGCAATCTGCCATCGGCTATTTCGAGGGGATTTAATGCTTTCACATTTTGTTTTTTTCCTGGACAGTCCGAGAGGTTTACTTGTGTAGCTATCGCTTGGGTGATTTTTCCCATTTTGACGTCTTCTTCATCTTCTTCAAGCAACTGTAGTGTCTATTGGCAGCGGGTGTGATATTGTTGGGTGCCCCTGCCGGGGCTTACCTTTGTGACATGCTGGCAGACAACCCTATCTCTTGGTGGTTCAGTAGGCTTGTCAGGAATCAAGGAGCATTCTTTGGCGACCTCAGGTCTAATAAGTTTCTTTGATAGTTGGGTCGCCTTTGCTTTTTCAAGGTTTTTCGCCGGTCCGAGCTCGGTAGATCGTTCGTTGTCTGCACAGTTTTTGCGTGTGCCTTGCACTTTGATGTTTTGTTCTGGGGAGCAGGTTGCTGCAGTTCCTCCCCAATGATTGCGGTTGGGCGAGGGGTCTATTTGGGCTTTAGGTTCCCGGTCTTCACACTGGAGCCAGCAAAGTAGGGCACCATCCTTTTTCTTGGACTTATTTAATTTCGTTCCTTTCTTCTGGTTTTATCTAGATAAGCGCTGGCCTTCTCTGGGGGGGTGCTTATGTCGTGTTTATTACCTCAACAGGTAAGATCAGATTGCTGATGTCTATTCTGGGGTTTGGATGTGCAGGATTATCTGCGTTTTTAATTGAATTGTTGTTATTTTGTGGGTGAGGTCATATTCTTGTTTGTCATTGACTTTCGGAATGCCGGCCTGGTTCTCTTGTGTGTCAATGGTCCTTTGCACTGGAACCTCAGAGGGATCACGACTGTGCGACTGGATTCTTGTCCTGGTGCCAGTTATGTTACCTTCTGGGCGCTCACTGGTGTAAGGGTGTTCTTTACTTAATTTGGGCCAGGATTGGTGTTGGTTATGAGGTGGCAGGGGAGAAGGAGTTGCGTATGCTCGTCCCTGTGCCTCATTCTTCAGATTCTCAATTAGGGTAGTCATTATGTCCGGAAGCGTTTCTAGTTTCTTTAGTATGGGGTTGCATCTACATTCCTTGTAGATTTGCGGTTGTGCTTGCTTGGTCTGAGCTCTAGGTATCAGAGTTTAATTGGTCAAGCTTGGTGTCAATTCCAGTTATAAGTTCGCCTTTCAGGTGAAGAATGTTTATTTGTACATCCAGTTTATCTGCGTGAATATGGGCTGAATTAGCCATTGAGTTCAGGGCTTTGTTAGTAGTTATAAGCAGGGTCTCAACCTTATGAGCGGATGGAGGGCCTCCCTGTGCAAGAATTCTGTTTTGGAAAGTTGGTTAGCCTGGGTTTGAAAATGTAAGATTTTTTAAATTGAGCAGGAACTAGTTGGTAAGGGTCGTTCTCCTTGGGAGCTCTTTGGTGGTTCTTGTTATGACTTGGCTATTTTGTGACTATGAAACCAAGTGTGCAGGAGGAACCACCCTTCCTGCTGGCAGGAGCACAATTCCAATAACAAAGGCTGTTATCAACTGGTTCAAGATGGGTTATCATGAAATGTATACACTTTGAATTAAGTTCATAGTTTCTCATTAGAATATTTAATGTTGATTCCAGTCATTAGGACCGTGCAATTCAATCCATGGTATTTATTAACCCGTCAAATTCAATCCATGGCATATTCAATAATCCAATGCATTTCGGGTCGGAACATGACCCTTCATCAGGGGTCGCTGAACAAGGCTCTGAAAATAAAATGAAATGAAAACAGGAGACTATCATGCAGTCCACAACTGTTGCTCATCATAAACGTGATCATTTTTAATTATAACGAAAAGTTTGTTTGCCGAAAGACAAAGGTAATAAAACGTTCATGGTAAATTCTAAAGCGGGAATGGTGAAGTGCTGGTGATACGACGTGATCAATGATATAAACGACGGCTGCCGTGTCAACCATGTAAGTGCGATGACACGTTTCTAAATGCGGCTCGTGAAAATGCATCAGCAGTATGAAATTGCGCAACAGTGCTTAACGCGGGGTGCTTCTACGAACGTGAACGCGTAGTGTTCACAATCATCCAACTACCCATCATTATCAAAATCAAAATAGCCGAAGGCTAAACACACTTTGTTTGCAACTGGTCCTTCCACAACTGCTTTATTTTATCATGTTCTCTGTAGTATTGAGCACTGCCCCTTTAAAACGTGGAGATTCGCGGCGGCGTTATAACGTTCACCTCGTGCTATGTTACGTATCCACTGCCTCTGTATCGCGGTTAGATGAGCGGCAGCATTTCGGTAAGATTCCTTCGTGTTTAACCACTTGAAGTTCTTGTAACTTCACGACCACACTGTCGCTGTTGAGTGTGCACGACCCGGGTGAGTGCGTTTAGCCTTCGGCTATTTTGTAGGTGGAGGGGCCAGAGGGATGACACAACAAGGTAGGTAGACAGGCAAACAGGGGACAGGTAGGATGCCAGAGGATTTCAGAGGTCGAGCCGGGCGCTGGCGGCAGTCCTATGTCACAATTACGGGGCAGACTGAGTCCGGATACAGGCTGAACACAAGCTATCCAAGACGGATTGTCTGTGAATTCAGCCTTATGTCCGTTGTCAACCGCAAAACTCTAACTTTAGCACTTCCAGGTACTAGCAAGATGCAGTGGATCAATAGGCCAAGAATTCTCTCAGCAACTCTCAATGAGACCGAGGCTTAAACGTTGTGATCACAGGCCGAATGTCCTGAACTTGTTGTGGTGCAGGGAAAGCCAGAAACAGCACCGTATCCAGAATGGCCCTGATGAAAGGAAGCATTTGCAAAGGAATCAGGAGTGACTTCAGCACATTGACTGCGAACCCAAATAAGCAACCCGTCCCCAATTCCAAGGCCAGCAGTCTCAAGATGGCTCCTTTGGCCAGGAAGGCCTGCTCTTCTTGGAGCAGGAATAGGTGCTCCTCTGAAAGCTGATCTAATGTTGGAGGAAGGTGTTGTGGGTTGGAGAGAAACAAAACGGAATGGGTGGTTGCAAGCCCCTAAGGGCAAACTAAAGTAATTTGGAGGCTGATACTGCAGGAGTAGTGGTCCAAGAAGAGCACTGTCCCTGGTGATCTGCACGATATCTGCTTCATTTCGGTCACAGACGGACTATGGTGGCTGTTGCAGAGGTGACACAGTCTATACATTCGCCTTCTGCAGTAATCTCTGAAGGAGCAATACTGATAGGAAGTGGACAAGCAGGGGTGGAAGGGCCAAAGGAACACACCACTGCTCTGCTATCCTTAAACCATTCAATGGCAGAGTAAGACTTCTCACCAAGTAGGCGTAACCCATAAAAAGGCAATAAAAGATGCCTGAAAATCTCCAGAAAAGCAAGTGGATCATATCCACGCATGTTGGCAAAGCACCAAACTAATGCCCACTACTCGACCAAAGCAATCCATAATATCAAGGTCAGCCTTAATTACATACTTGGTGACATCCTGACCGTCCTAAATGGTTTGAGCCAAAGAGGCCGAAACTCCTCCAGGACCATTGGCAGGTTCTTGCTCGTCATGTCCCAGAAGGCATGCGTATAAAGGCATAACAGGCAAACCACACTGACAGATCATAATGCTGGCCTAAGACAATGTTTGTTTCCCGAATGCTTCAATTTTTCACTCCGTCTGGGGGAGTTGTGGGAAACCATATAAGATTCCCTTAGCTGGTAGAAGCTTCAGTCACCAATCTCTCAAGAGTAGGAGGCTGCGTAAAAATATCTGGGTAGCCAGGTGCCGAACTGTAGAGTTTTGAACGTGCCTCTTTACCGATGGGCAAGAGCAACCCTTAGTCCAAGTGCCCGGAAGGATGTCAGTTAGGGCGTCATTAAATGGAAGTAAGGGCTCAGATGAGGGTTGCCCAGGTGGAAAATACTTAGTAAGGACATTTGTCTCGACTTCAACAGAAGACAGCTGTAGATCTAGGACCTCAGCCACATTTCAAATTACAACAGCAAATGAAGCCCTCTCCTCCGTTGAGGGTCCAGGGTGGCAAAATCAACCCAGCATCAGGTAAAGTATCAAATCCACCGGCCTCCTACAAATCCATGTATACAATGCTGTCACTGTATTGTGAATGTAAATCGTCTTCTTCATCATTGGTGACTAACTCAGATTCCTATGGATTGGCCCTGATACAGGGGATGAAGGATGCTGAAGAGGCTCCAAGGATGCTGTGGATGCAACGCGGTTGATGGAGGTCTTCCTGCAGGTACTCCTCGGTCCACGAAGATGGTGAGGGGGTCCTGGTTGCAAGGTCGATGTCCCACAAGGTCCTCTCCAGTCTAGTTGAAGTCCAGTCGCCACTGAACTACAAGTAGCCCAGTGTTGAAGTCTCAGGCCAATCCTTACTGGATCGATAACTTGCCTTCTGAGAGTCCCAGCAGCTCTCCAATAGCACTTCCGGGTTCAGCGCACTCGGGTCGTGGTCCTTGATGCTGCACGGCTACGGTGGTAGCAGCTTGAAGGCTACCAACTTGCCCCAGCAGGCATCTTCAGATGTTGAGTCTCTGTACAGCGAACAGGATGCCAGTCAGCTGGCTCTTGGAGTCTCTTGGCTTCAATGGGCTCTGGAGATAGCTTCTTCTTGAGCAGGACACGGCAGCCATTGTCTCGCTCTACGCTAGCCACCAGGTGCAGTCCTCTGCAGAGCAGCCTCACTTTGCTGGTCCCTTGGTGCAGAAGGGCAGTCCTTTTTCGGTTGTTCCTACAAGTCGGTCGAGATCTGATATTTGGGTGCAGGGATGAACTTTATGCTCAGAAAGTGCCCTCAGGGCAGGATGCGGTTGGCAACCAATGGGCTACCAGGTTCTTTTCCCGCTGATGATCATTTCCAATGGAGTGTGGCATCTGGCTTTCCCAGGATGCACCATTCTGCCCAGTCCCAAGATGGTGAGACTCCTCTGTCGGTGTACAGACCTCACTAGACCGCTCCTCGGGTGTGGCTACCTTTGGGCTACACACCCATGGGGAAACCAGTTTAGCAACTGATTTCCCCTCTCTGCTCCCCGTTCCAGTTTGTCTGCCTAAAGAACAAGTTACTTACCTTCGGTAACGATGTATCTGGTAGAGACACAGTCTAGCCTCAGATTCCTTAACTTAGAATATCCTCCAGGCACCAGTCTGGATCCGAAGATTTTTCAGCAGTACCTCTGCGCGCCGGGGGCCGCTCTGACGTCATCCACGGATGTGACATCAGTGGAGCCATATAAGTCCCTCCCAGCGAGCTGACGTCCGTTTTCTACTGTGAAACTTTTCCGCGCCACAACGCGGAGCCAGTACTAAAACTGAATGTGTGGGAACAGTGTGCCAAAAAAGGGTTAAGGATAATGTTACTTGCATCTGTTCTTGGCATGTAGAGCTGTAGATTTACATGCTTTGCATACTCCTGCCATCTAGTGTTGGGTCTGGATGTTTGCAAGTTGTTTTTCTTCGAAGAAGTCTTTTCAGTCACGAGGTAGGTGACTCCTCCTTTCGGTGATAGTGCACATGGGCATCGACTCCATTGTTAGATTGTTTTCCCGCAGAGGGTGAGAATGGAGTTAGTAAAGGTAGAACAGAGATGTCCATGCGTATGTATGTAAAATAAGAAAACTGCAACAGGTATAGGTATCCGGGGAGGCAGGTGGGCGCATGTGAATCTACAGCTCTACATGCCAAGAACAGATGCTTACTGGGTAAGTAACATTATCTGTTCGAGGCATGTGAGCTGTAGATCACATGCTTTGCATATACTATACAGCAGTAAACTCCCAAAGCGGTGGCTAACCTGTAGCTGTTGCAGTTTGAAAAAGTGTTTTAAGTACTGCCTGGCCTACATTAGCTTGTTGCCTCGCTAACACATCTACACAATAGTGCTCGGTGAAAGTGTGCGGTGTAGACCATGTTGCTGCCTTACAGATGTCAGCTAGGGGAATATTCCCTAAGAAAGCCATAGTAGCCCCTATTTTGCGGGTGGAATGCTCTCTAGGGGGTATTGTCAAGGTTCTTTTCGCTTTCACATAACATGTTTGGATACATTTCACAACCCATCTTGCAATGCCTGATTTAGAAATGGGATTGCCTTTGTGTGGTGGCGAAAAAGCAACAAAGAGCAGTTTTGGCTTAAGAAAATCTTTTGTTCTTTCCACATAATATAATAGAGCTCTTCTAACATCTAGTGTCTCTAAAGCTTGTTCTGCTACAGAATTAGGTTGAGGAAAGAACACGGGTAACTCAACTGATTAACTGATGTGAAAAGCAGAAACCACTTTAGGAAGAAGTTTGGGATTGGTTAGAAGAACCACTTTGTCTTTGTGAAGTTGAAAGAAAGGCTCTTGTATAGTCAGTGCCTGGAGTTCACCAACTCTCCTTAAGGAAGTGATTGCAATAAGAAAAGCAACCTTCCATGAGAGAAATTGTACTTGACACTTGTGCATTGGTTCAAAAGGTGGACCCATTAGCCTTGTAAGGACTATGTTCAAGTTCCATACTGGTGCAGGTGGAGCTCTTGGTGGTATTACTCTTTTTAGTCCTTCCATAAAGGATTTAATCACTGGTACTCTGAATAGAGATAAGTGTTGTCTGTTTTCTAAGAATGCAGCTATGGCTGTGTAGGCTAATCCAGATTGCTGTAAGTGTAAGAGATAACAGATGATGTTTTGCACTGAAGCATCAAGGGGATTGATATTGTTACAGTATACAACAAATCGTTTCCACTTTGCTGCATAACATGCCCTAGTAGTAGGTTTCCTAGCCTCCTTTAGAATATTCATACAGTCTGGTGGTAATTGTAAATAACCAAACTCTATGACTTCAGGAGCCAAATCGCTAGGTTGAGGTCCTTGGGATTTGGATGTCTGATTTCTCCATGGCTCTGAGTAAGGAGACTGGAGTTGGTGTGGAACTACTGAGAGCTCTAGCAGGGTGGTGAACCAAGGTTGACGTGCCCAGGTGGAAGCTATGAGAATGAGTTTGAGGGATGATTGTCTGAGCTTCCGAACTACCAGCGGAATGAGTGGGAGAGGCGGAAAAGTGTAGGCAAATATCCCGGACCAGTTCATCCATAGGGCATTGCTTCTGGAGAGCGGGTGTGGGAACTTGGAGGCAAAGCTTAGGCATTTTGCGTTTTGAGCTGTGGTGTAGGGAAGAAGAATCTGGGAATTAAGTTCCCACTCGTGGATTTGCTGTCTTTGTCTGCTGAGAAGGTCTGCAATTTGTTTACTCCTGGAAGATGTTCTGCTAGGAGATACATTTTGTGATGTATGGCCCATTTCCAAATGGCTTGTGCTAGGCGTGACAGTTGGAGAGAGTGTGTCTCCCCCTGTTTTTGTATATAGTACATAGCTGTCATGTCTGTGCGGACTAAAGACAGTTTTGCCTATTAGGCGAGTTTGAAAGGCTTTGAGCGCTAGAAACACTGCTAGTAGCTCTAGGTGATTTATATGGAGGCTCTTGTACTTTAGAGTCCATAATCCTTGGATTATGTGACTTTGTAGGTGAGCACCCCAACCAGTGAGCGATGCGTCTGCTGTTAGCACTGTCTGTGGAACAGGGTCGAGAAAGGGCCGCCCTTTGGATACATTTTGTGGGTTCCACCCACCACTGTAGTGAGCGATGGGTGCGGCCATCTACCAACACTAGATCGGTCAACTGACCCTGCGACTGGTTCCACTGACTTGCTAAGCATTCTTAAAGGGGGTGCATGTGAAGTCTTGCATAGGGAACAATTAAAATGCAAGACGCTATCATTCCTAGCAGTTGCATGAATACTTTTGCTGGTAATGATTGGTTGGGCTGAAATTGAGTGAGAAGGGACTGAATACTGTGAATCCTGGCTATATTGGGAGAGGCTAGAGCTTTCTGAGCGTCTATCATGACTCCCAGATAAGTTTGTGTGTTGGAAGGCTGTAGATGAGACTTCAACACATTTACTGTAAACCCTAAATGGTGGAGTAAGTGAATTGTGGTTTGAGTGTGTTGGAGTCACATTTGGTAATTGCTGGCTTTGATGAGCCAGTCGTCCAGGTATGGGAAGACATGGATGTTGTCTTCTCAGATGTACTGCGACTACTGCCAGACATTTGGTAAATACCCTGGGAGCAGGGCTGACTCCAAACGGTAGTACTTTAAATTGGTAATGATGACTCGCTATCATGAATCTGAGGTATTTGTGATGAGCGGGATGGATTGGAATGTGGAAATATGCGTCTTAAGTCTAGAGTAGACATAAAATCGCTCTGCGGTATAAGTGGAAGCACTTGTTGAAGTGTCACCATGTGGAAATGCTCTGAAAGTATGTAGCGGTTTAGTTCTCGGAGGTCTAGAATAGGTCTCAAGGAGCCGTCCTTTTTGGGGATGAGAAAGTAAAAAGAGTACACGCCTGTTCCTTGCTGTTGTAACGGCACAGGTTTTATGGCTCCTTTGGACAGGAGAGATTGGACCTCTTGCTGAAGTAGATTTAAATGTTCTGGTGACATTTTGTGAGAACGTGGTGGAATATTTGGAGGATTGTTGGTAAGCTCCAGGCAATAACCATGTTGGATAATTCCTAACACCCATTTGTCTGTGGTCATAGATTGCCAAATGGGGAGGAATTGTAGAAGACGTCCCCCGACAGATGTTAAATGATCGGTGGGCAGTGTAGGCAAGTCACTGCTTGTTGGGGGAGGGGGAATTACTTGGTGTAGAACCCCTGCCTCGACCTTTGTTGTTGTTGCCTCTGTATCCTCCTCTAAAGAAGCCTCTTGTAGAGGAAGATTGTTGCCTTTGTAGGAGGCGGCAGTATTGTCTCAGGACATGGTTTTCGACCCTTCACGGTAGAAGGAGCGACGAAAGGAGCCCCGATTAGAGGAAGATTGGAGAGCTCCCATGGATTTGGATACTTCTGTGTCTTTTTTCATTTTTTCTAATGACTTATCTACTTCGGGCCTGAAGAGATGTTCCTTGTCAAAAGGAGTATTTAAAATAGACTGTTGTACTTCGGGTTTCAAACCAGAAATACTCAACCATGCATGTCTTCTTAATAACACACTAGTGTTGATTTCTCTAGCTGCAGTGTCTGCAGCATCTAAAGCGCATCTAATTGAGGAATTGGATACGAGTTTCCCTTCTTGGACTTAATCTTGAGCTTTTGCTTTGTGCTCATCTGGGAGGTGTTGTAGCAATTGCTCCATCTCGTCCCAGTGTGCCCTATCATATCTGGCTAGCAGGGCCTGGGTGTTGGCAATGCGCCATGATTTGCTTCTTGGCCGGCTACTCTTTTACCAGAGGCGTCTAATAGTTTTGACTCTGTCTGGAGGGGGAGCATCTCCTGTAGTCTGTGAATTGGCCCGTTTACGTGCATTAGAGACCACCAAGGAGTCTAGTGGTAACTGTCCTTTAATAAAGACTGGATCTGAGAGAGAAGGCTTGTATTTTTTATCAATTCTGGGGGTGAGAATGCGAGCACGCACTGGATCTTTAAAGATATCGGCATGTCTCATCATACCTTTAAGCATAGGTAGAGTGTGGCTAGCCCTTTGTGTGCTACTAAGCGTTTCAAATAGGAAATCTTCCTCTAGAGACTTCATGTGTAACTGTACCCCATGATATTCTGCAGCTCTAGCTAGTAACTCTAGATATCCTACATTGTCATCAGGAGGGGACGGCTTTGCAGGGCAAAGATCTGGGTCGTTGTCGCTGTCGGCGAATCCGTGTTATAATCCTGCCAGGGGTCTATTGGTAAAATAATGTCCCCCCCTCTCCATCATCATCATCATCATCAGGTGGTGGTGAGTTAGTTGGTGTAATCAGTAAATGGTGTAAAGGTGGAGACCTTGGTGTAGGGGACCGTGGTGGAGGAGGAGGGGAGGGGTTAGTACCTACATTCTTCTTTTCTTCAAAGGAATATGGCAAAGGGTGTCCTCTGACTCAGGTTTGCGTTTTTTAGGTGATTTAGTAAGAACATGTCCTGTATGTGGATTTATGTAAAGAGCCTTTTGTTTTGGGTCCGATCTGGGTGTTGGGGAGTCGAAAAATCGGATCCTGCAGCTTCGGAGGAATAGTTTTAGGTTTCAGTGCCGAGGATTTGGGTGCCAGGATAGAATGACTTTTGGGGGCGGAAGGTTTCGATGCTGAAGGAGGTTTCACTTTTGGTGTCAATGATTTCGGCTCTGAAGCGGTTTTCGACTTCGAGCCTGAAGGTTTCGGCTCAGTGCCAGTCTTTGGCCGACTTGATCCCGAGCCGGAAGGCTTAGTGACGTGTTTCGGTGCCGAGCCGGAGGGCGGGGCATCAGAAACATCTTGTCGGTGCCAACTGTGGCCCGAAGACAGGGGTGGGACCGAAGCCTTTTGTTTCGGCTGAGTTGGAGTTTGGATCAAGGGGCGTTCGGTACTCACGGGACGTTGACCTTGTGGCAAGTCTTCTTCCATCTCGGAGTCCGATTCTGGAATGGAGACAAGTTCTTCTTCTTCCTTGGCCCCTAATGCGTAAAATTCTTGCTCGGATTCTTTGCAGAAGATGTCCGGTGTGTATTCGACGTTTTGACTCTGCATTTCAAGACGTCGAGCCCGACGATCATGGAGCATTTTCTTCGATCAGAACGATCTGCACGCGTCGCAGTCCTGATCGTTGTGCTCCGGAGACAAGCACAAGTTGCACACTTTGTGCGAATCAGTGTGTGGGTACTTGGCGTGGCACCGAGGGCAGAATTTGAATGGAGTCCGTTCTATCGACTGCAAAGTGGACCGACGCGGTTAGGCCGGACGGCCTTCCCGAGGATCTTCGATCGAAATAGAGGTTTTCCCCCATTGATACGATAAGTGGAGAAGTGGGATACGCGTTCAAAACAATACAGACGAGGGTAGAGTGGATTGCGCACCGACACGAACCCGGAGAAACAGTTTCGAAGCGGAGGGCAGCAATACATGTCCGAACCCGATGGCGGAAAAAAACAATCTAACAATGGAGTTGATGCCCATTCGCACTATCACCGAAAGGAGGAGTAACCTATCTTGTGACTGGAAAGACTTCTTCGAAGAAAAACAACTTGCAAACATCCGGACCTAACACTAGATGGCAGGAGTATGCAAAGCAAGTGATCTACAGCTCACAAGCCTCGAACACATCTTTAAGACGACAATGATAATAAATAATAAAATGAAGATTAACATCATTCTGCATTGTAGAGAAAAACACTACATAACGTAAGTGACTGAAGGACTAGAGCAGAGTACTCGCCTCATAGAAATAGTCTTGCATAAACAAAGAATGATACCCGCCTATAAAGCAAAACAGCAATGAATGTTATGGGAAACGACAAGCAGTCTGCCACCACATGAATGTCATGGGAATCAAGGGGGCGTGGCTAACCAGCCAACATGGCGGACGCGAGTCTGTAGCGCTCCGGCATATAACCCCTGGTTATCCGCCACATTTCTCCTGACGAGCGCCATCCTCGGAGCTATATTGAGGGTCCGAGACGGCGAGGTGACACCGCGACGGAGGGAACACGAAAATCACCGTGTTCGTATCTCCGACTTCCGTAACGGCTGAGAGGCGAAGTGCGGCCCGCCTACTGCCGCGCTGCACCCGGGCGGAATCCGGACCCGATCGGGCGACGGAGGTCGCACGCACATGAACAAACCCGCGGAGTGAGATCGCGGCAGCGCTAGCGGATTGAGGCGAAGATCGGACCCCCTGCTGTCATACCCCCAGGTACAGCTTCGAACGGGGGCCGCTGTCAGGGAATCGCGCGACGTCCGCCGCCTACTGGGCCCTGCCTGAAGTGGCCGACAACGGGATGCGACAGGCGTGGACGTGAGGAGGCCTCCTACCACTGGGACGGCGGTGATGATTAGATAGCTGGCACCAGACACGATACCCCAGCTTGCTACGCGACTGCCCTACCTACGGTGAGATCGCGCTGCGACCCGGCAGGAGACGGCGGTGCGGACTACGTTGTGACCGGCTCGGGGGCCCCCCGGGAGACGGCGGAGGCTGGGCCTAGCTGAGCTCCGATTGCGCTGGACTGGGGAAGCGCGCACGGAAGGCGAGCCTGCTGCGCGAGTCACCTGCGGCTACCCGGACTAGCGCTGGACCCGTGGAGGGGAGCCGCGAGGTAAGGCCCACCGGGCGCCCTGCCGCCCGCTGACCCCTGTTGGTGCTGGGAGACGGCCAGGTTGTGGAGCGGCTCTAGGGCCGATATGAACACTGAGGGGCCTGGACGCTGATCAAAGCCCCGCCACGCTTGGAAGGCGCAAAACGGATCACCGCGTCGCTGTTGAGAAACGAGCAGCGAGGAGCATAAGGACTCCGGGGACAGGTTACCCCCCCCCCTCTCTTGCGCCGCGGGGAGAAGATAGTGTGGCAGAAGACCGGGATGCTGACACCGTGAGAGACTGTGCAGCATACAGTGAATGCACAGTGGATGACAGAGGGCGCGTCACCCCACAGATAGTGAAACGGGCGCCTGATGAGGGGAAGGCCTGCAGACCAGCTCTCCGTCGAGCATTGCCAGCGGGGGAACTAGAGAGCATCTGAGGACATCCGAGGTGCCCTAGAGAAGACACAGACAGCCAGTCCCAGGAACTGACACAGGATGCCACTTCTGGGTTGAATCACTGAAACTGGGCGCCTACGCGGGGGCTGCAAGGGAGTGGAAACTCATCGCGGCTAACTGCGTGGTGGCCACCCGAAGAACAGCGACTGCAGCCTGACGACGAGGCTGGGTAAACCTCTGTAAACCGTGGGGTGATATACCGCTGGGGCTCAAGGAATAACGGTTCCGCCCGGAAGAAGATTAGACAGCATTGATCCGAAGGCGGATGCTAACGGCGCAACAGCTTGTGATGGGCCGAATGCGGGCGAAAATCCAGCAGGGGCCACTACGAACAGGGGGGATGGAAGCCGACAGGATACGCGAAGACGGTGTGACGGAGCCAACGACCGCGGCGATGGCCGCCAAGTTAGACACGGTGCTCGCCGCAGTAGAAAGAATCGGGACGGCGCTCGACAACACCAGGACATCCCTGGAATCCCGAATAGACAAAGTGACATCTGACTTCACGCTCCTACACGCGGACCACCGGAAGCTGACGGAAACGGTGGCCACTCACGAACAGGCAATCAGAGAACTCCAACCAGTCACCCATAGCCATGCTGCGGCGCTGCAAGACATGATGGATCGCATGCATGCCTTGGAAGATAGAATCGAAGATGCGGAGGGACGCTCCCGACGCAACAATATCCGCGTGGTGGGCCTGCCGGAGGGCGAGGAAGGGAGGAACCCGGAGCAGCATGTTGAGACCTGGCTGAGGGGACTGATGCCCCCAGGAACACTGTCACAGCAGTTTGTTGTGGAGAGGGCACATCGGGTGCCAACACAGAGACCACAACCGGGCGCTAGGCCTCGCCCACTCCTCTTTAGACTCCTCAACTACCGAGACCGGGATGCGGTGTTACGTGAAACCAGAAAGTTGGAGGATCTCAAAGTAAACGGCACCAGAGTCATGATGTTCCCCGATTATACATCCCAGGTACAGCGTCGCAGAAGCAACTACATGGCAGTAAAGCGCCAACTACGAGCACTGGAGCTACCATACTCCCTTCTCTTCCCAGCTCGGCTGAGTGTGGTTGCACGTGGAGAGACCCGATTCTTTGACACCCCCGCAGAGGCATGGGATTGGCTCGAAGGGTCGGGCCTATGGACGGGAAAAAGACCAGCGGGATCAGACGGCGAAGGACCCACAAACAGAAGGCCGCGACGACGGGGACGACGCGCAACACCACGCTACGCTAAACCGGGAGCGGCGGCCCCAAGCCCTGAGAGAAGCAGAATGGAGAGACGGGAGGTACTGGAAGCGGTTGCGACACTCGGAACGCCACATGGTAAAGAGCATCTGGGAGCAAGCAGACGAGACTCCTCGGTGGCCAGCGGGGCGTCATCGCCCTCCACCGTGATATCAGACGATGCTGGCCTGCCAGTGGTAACCCCACAGACCGCTGATGGGATCATCTGATGGGAAGCTGGAAAACGCTGAGGGGTGCCCACGCAAGTACAATGAGGCTTATGAACTGAACTGTCTCTGTGGGGCGCTGGGGGAGGCCGCTAAGTGCTGGAGGTCGGCAGACATTTATAGATGACTACCCAGAAGGTAACAAATAATATGTGTGACCGCGCTGCGGAGGCTCCTGTAGCGCCACAATCGGACCATGGGGGGAGGAGGCCCAGGCCCACGCCTAGAGCGGACTCAACACGTTACCCCGAGCAATTAATTGGATGGCGCTCTCACTATATGCAGCAAAGGGGGGTAATCAAACTGCTACACTGTTCAAATACACGACCCCACCAGGCAGTATATAGTAATAGTTCATACTTGTTAAGTAGTGCTAAGTTTGGACGGACTTCCTTGTGAAGTTCGCCCCACGAGTTAAATGTTTAAAGTTGACCCACAGGTCTGGTTGCAGCTGACCGACACATTTTTTTACACCCCAGTCCGAGACACGCTGACAAATATCATATGCTGGTTGATGCGACGACCCTACTGCCCTAGCGATGACAACAGCTAACGTAGTTACGTGGAACATACGGGGTATGCACACGCCCTCGAGGCGATACTCCATATATGCATACCTCCAAAGACACTCCTCCCACATAGCCCTATTGCAAGAAACACATATGACACAGACAGAACTTGAGAGGCTCCGTAGACGCTGGAGAGGGCAGATATATGGCACAACCTATTCCGCGCATGCGAGAGGCACACTGGTCTGGGTGAAGGCGGGGGTCCCTTTTGTCAGCGACGACACAGTAATTGACCAGGAAGGAAGGTATACTCTGGTTCGGGGGACACTAAGTGGTCAACCAATACTGATAGGGTCGATATATGCCCCGAACGTCGATCAGACATCCTTCTTGACAAGATTGTCACTGGCCCTGACTCCATATACTGGGATCCCATGGCTATTGGGAGGAGACTTTAATTCGGTACTCAACGTGAACCTAGATAGGTCTTACCCTCCCCTCCACAAGACGCCTGCTACCTCCAATGCGCAAACACTCACCGACTGGCTAGCACACTGGGCACTGTTGGATATATGGCGCGTTTTACACCCTGACACGCGCATATACTCTCATTACTCGGCGGTACATGATCTTCATGTGCGGTTGGACAGGGTGGTGGGGTCCCAGTCCTTACTCCCACTAGTCATGCAGGCAGAATACATGGGGCGGACACACTCAGATCATAATCCACTACGGATCCAACTAGGTTGGAAAGCCGACCGGCCCCCTATACCCACATGGCGGCTTCAAGTAGCCGCGCTAGAAGACCCAGAATTTCGCGCCTCACTAGGGACGGCTATACTCACATATCTAGAACTCAACGAAGATACGGCGAGCAGTCCTCTCGTGGAGTGGGATGCTCTTAAGGTAATAGTTCGCGGACACTGCCTAGGGGCCACATGGAATATACGCAGACAGCTGTCGCCCTCTCTTGCCCGTCTAGAAACACAGCTGCTGCAGTGCGAGGGCGGGACGGTGGAAGGGGGTGAGTGCCCACCTCAACTAGCGGAGATACGCACCCAACATGCAGAACTGTTGGAACGGCTGCGATGTCACAATTATACGGCTCACACGGCACGCACTCACTCCTCGGCGGACCGGGCGGGTCGCTTGCTTGCTTGGCTGTTAGCCCAGGAGGAGAAGCGGATACCAATTAGCGCCATACGACTGCCGGATGACACCTTAGTACACACACAAAGCGAAATACACAAGGCAATGACGGCCCACTATACGCGATTGTACCGCTCCCGAGGACAGTGCTCCGGTACCGACCTGGAGAGGTTCCTAGAATCGACCCAGTTGCACAAGTTACTAACTTGTGTAACGATATATCTGTAAGAGACAGTAGTTAGTGATAGATTCCTTACCTTAGAATATCCCCAGGCGTCAGGCTGGATCCGGAAAGTTTTGCGTAGCAGTACCCTTGCGCGTCGGTAGGCGGCGTCGTGCGGCTCCGCGTCCGTCGTCGGCGTCGTGATCGCCGGGATGACGTCGCGGGCAGTACTTGGACGCCGCCCCTGCGCGCTGACGTCAGTTCTGTACACGACTTTCCGCGCCAGGAACGCAGAGCCATGCAAGAAGCTGACACAGGTGTCTGAAAAATACTAGGGCCCTGAAAGGGATGTCCTTAACCCTAGAAATCAGTTCGCAGAACGGGAGGATGGGTGGGGCGGTAAGGAATCTATCACTAACTACTGTCTCTTACAGATATATCGTTACACAAGTTAGTAACTTGTGCATCTGAAAGAGACACGTTAGTGATAGATTCCTTACCTTAGAATAGATACCCCAGCAATACCAACCCCGGTGGTGGGTCTGCGAACAAAGATCAGACAAGGAAGTCCTGGAGGACAGAACGGCCAAAGAAGCCGTCCCTCCGGACCTGACTGTCAAGGCAGTAATGCTTAGTAAACGTGTGCAGCGAGGCCCACGTAGCTGCCTGACAGATAACCGGCAGCGGAACACCGCGGCCCAAGGCCGTGGTAGCAGCCGTTGCCCTGGTGGAATGGGCACGCAGCCCAACAGGAGGCTCCTTCTTAGCCAAAGAATAGCAGGTCTTGATGCACAAGGTAACCCAGCGGGAGATGGTCCTCTTGTGCACCGCCCGACCTTTTTGGCGCCCACGTAGCCAACAAAGAGCTGGTCATCCACCCGGAAGTGTTTCGTGCGGTCGATATAGAAGGAGAGCGCACGTTTTGGGTCCAGACGGTGGAGCCTCTCTTCCTCTCTGGAAGGATGCGGAGGCGGAAAGAAGGTGGGCAAAGTGATGGTCTGCCCAATGTGGAAAGCAGTAACCACCTTTGGCAAGAAGGACGGACGCGTCCGAAGAACAACCTTGTCTGGATGAACAGACAGAAAGGGAGGTTTGCAAGAAAGAGCCTGGAGCTCACTCACCCGCCGAGCGGAGGTGATGGCCACCAGAAAGGCCGCCTTTAGAGTCAGAAGACGAAGAGGACAGTTATGCAGAGGCTCAAAGGGAGCGCACATTAAAAAGGTAAGAACCAAGTTCAAGTCCCACTGAGGCATTACAAACGGAACAGGAGGGAAGAGGTGTGTAATGCCTTTTAAGAACCTGTTAACAACAGGGGACTTGAAAAGGGAGGGCTGATCAGGGAGCCTGAGGAAGGCCGAGATAGCACAAAGATAACCCTTGATGGTACCCAGGGCAGAACCCTGTTGGGCCAGAGAGAGAAGGAACAGAAGGACCTCAGAAAGAGGGGCAGAAAGGGGATCCACAGCCTTTGCTGTGCACCATGCCACAAATTTGTTCCACCTGCAGGCGTATACCACCTTAGTGGAGGGACGCCTGGCTGCCAGAATCACATCACAAACTTCGGGAGGCAAGTCGAAAGGAATCAACTGCCGCCGCTCAATCTCCACGCAAGCAGGTGTAGACTGGACAGGTTCGGGTGGAGGACCGTCCCCTGCTGCTGCGACAGAAGATCCTCCCGAAGAGGCAGACGGATCGGGGGATCTATGCTCATATTGAGTAGCTCGGGATACCAAACTCTTCGAGCCCAGTCCGGAGCCACAAGAATGACTTGGGCCCGGTCGTGCCGAATCTTCTTCAACACTCTGGGTAGAAGTGGTATAGGCGGAAAGGCGTACAACAGACCGCAACTCCACTCGCGACGAAAAGCGTCGCCGAGCGAGTGCCGCCTTGGAAATTCCAACGCGCAGAACTGATGACATTGCGCGTTCTCTTCGGTGGCGAATAGATCTAACCAAGGCTCTCCCCACTGTAGAAAGAGTCCTTGCGCCACTTCCGAGTGAAGACGCCATTCGTGATCCATCATGCACCTGCGGCTGAGTTCGTCCGCCCTGGCGTTCAGAGAACCTGCCAGGTGTTGAACCATCAGGAACATGCCCTGATGTTCCAGCCATGTCCAGAGGCGCAGAGCCTCCTGACAAAGGGTCCAAGACCCCACCCCGCCCTGTTTGTTGCAGTACCACATGGCGGTGGTGTTGTCTGTGAACACCTGCACTACCTTCCCTTTGACAGAGGGAAGGAATGCCTTGAGTGCAAGCCGGATCGCCCGGAGCTCCAGAAGGTTGATATGGAGCCGGGACTCCGCCGGAGACCAGAGGCCTCTGATCTCCGCCTCTCCCATGTGACCGCCCCATCCCAGAAGGGACGCGTCCGTCACAACTGTATGCTCTGGCTGGGGAAGGGAGAGGGATCTGCCCATGACCCATTGCCGGTTCGAGAGCCACCACTGCAACTGTTTTGCAGTCCCCTCCGAGATCTGGACGTGATCGGACAGGTTGCCCTGGTGCTGCGCCCACTGGAACTTCAGGTCCCACTGCAGAGCCCGCATATGCCATCTGGCATGATTGACCAGCAGGATGCAGGAGGCCATGAGGCCCAGCAGCCTCAGGGTCATCCTTACCGAAACCCAGGATAAAGGCCGAAAGATCGGAATCATAGCCTGAATATCCCGGACTCGCCGTTCGGGAGGATAGGCCCGAAACTGCGTTGTGTCCAGAACTGCTCCGATGAAAAGGAGCTGTGGAGAAGGAATCAGATGCGACTTCGGCACATCGATGGAGAACCCCAGCGAGTGCAGGAGTTCGGCCGTAGTCTGGAGGTGGGAGACGACTGCCTGGGACGAGCCCGCCTTCAGCAGCCAGTCGTCGAGGTAGGGGAAGACTGAAACCCCTGCCCGGCGCAGATGAGCTGCGACCACCGCCATCACTTTCGTGAACACCCGAGGGGCACTTGTAAGGCCAAAGGGGAGCACGGTGAACTGAAAATGCTCGGGGCCTACCGTGAACCGAAGGTAACGCCGGTGGGCCGGCAGGACGGGGATGTGGAAATACGCGTCCTGCAAGTCCAACGCTACCAACCAGTCTCCAGGGTCGAGGGCAGTCAAGACCTGAGCTAGGGTGAGCATCTTGAACTTCTCCTTCCGGAGGAAGCGATTGACGTTCCGGAGGTCCAAGATAGGACGCATGTCCTCCTTGTCCTTTTTGGGCACCAGAAAGTAGTGGGAGTAGCAACCACGCCCTACTTCTGGGGTCGGAACATGCTCGATGGCCCTCTTGGTCAAGAGGGCCGTGACTTCCTTCTGTAGAAGCACCAAGTGATCCCCTGACATGCGGTGGAATTGAGGTGGCATGGCTGGGGGGTGGTCTCGAAGGGGAGGGAGTAGCCCCTTCGGACAATGTCCAAGACCCACCTGTCCGAGGTGATGGTGCGCCAGTGGGGAAGGTGATGGCGGACCCTGCCCCCTACTGGCGTGCCGTGCACCTGAAAGGAGGGACTAGGAGGGCTTGGAGGCCGCGGACGGGTTGGAGGTGGTGGCCTGACCCGCACGCTGGTTGCCCGATCCGCCACGGCGGAATCCACGTCCTCGGCCACGCGAAGACGCCTGCTGCGCGGGCCGGTGGCTGGGCTGCTGACGTGAAGGGGCGCCCCTACCGTGGCCACGATAGGGGCGAAATGCAGAAGGCAGCGGAGGGCGTGTAGCAGAAAGGCCCAGGGACTTGGCAGTAGCCCGTGAGTCCTTAAAGCGCTCCAACGCATGGTCTGCTTTGGACCCAAAAAGACCGACTCCATCAAAGGGCATGTCCATGAGAGTATTCTGGACATCCCCTGAAAAACCAGTGGTTCTCAGCCAGGCGTGGCGACGGAGCGCCACCGTCGTTGCAATCGACCTGCCCAGCGAGTCGGCGGTGTCAAGGCCACAACGGATAGTGTATTTGGCCGCATCCCTTCCTTCCGCAATGGCGCGGGAAAGCAGTGCCTGGACCTCCTCAGGGCACTGGGGCAAAACATCCGCCACCGAATCCCACAGAGAGTGGGTATAGCGGCCCAAAAGACAAGCGGTGTTAACGGACCGCAAGCCAGCACTGGAGGAAGAAAAACCTTTCTTCCCAAACTGATCCAGGCGTTTGGATTCCCTATCCGGAGGAGCGGTAGGGAAGGCGGTTTGGGAAGCGGAGGCTTGGACAACCAAGCTCTCAGGAGTGGGGTGGACAGAAAGAAACAGGGGTCGCCCGGAGCGGGGCGATGGCGTCGTGACACGTTCCGATCCACAGGAGCCCCTGTGTTGGGCTTGGACCAGGCGCCCAAAAGAACGTCTGTGAGGGCGTCGTTAAACGGCAGCACAGTCTCCGCAGAGGAGGCTGCCGGCTGAAGCACCTCTGTCAAGATGTTAGGCTTGACCGTCAAAGTAGGGAGCTGGAGACGTAAGGCCCCAGCAGCCCTACGCAACACCGTACCAAAATTGGCCCCCTCCTCCGTAGCCACGGGAGGAGACAGCATGCCAGTGTCAGGAGAAGTATCCAGACCACTGGCCTCCCCTAGACTCTCTGTCCAGTCCTCATCATACTGACAGTTGCGAGTCAGAGGGTCATCAGACCCCTCCCAGTCCTCCTGGTCCTCCTCTGGTTCAAAATAAGGAGGAGGAGGGACATTGGGGACCCAAGGGCCCATCGGCGCCGGAGCCGGCGTCGAGCGACGTCGCTCCGGGTCCATGTCCGGAGCCGGAAGGAACTGGGGACGACGCCGCCCGGAGCCCAGGGCGGCGTCGAGAACGGCACCGGAGACATCGGCGCCGGCGGAGGTGTCGTGAGGTCGACCGGCGTCGATGGGGGTTGTGGAGCCGGGATCGAGGCCGGGGCCGAAGCCGGAGCCGGGATCGAGGCTGGAGTCCCGGGCGACGCCGGGGCCGGAGCCGCCGGCGACGCCGGAGCAACCCCATCAGGGCCCGCGGGGCCCGAAGGCGCACCGGAGGGGCCTGAAGGCCCGAAGAGGCGGGCCATGGCCGACAGGAACTCCTGTACCTTGGCCGGATCCGCCCCCGAACCCGGGAAGGGCGGGTATGACGGGGCGACTCCACAGGCAAGTCCGGGGCCGCGGGGGCGGGGACGGTGCCGGGAGGGGCCTCAGCCGAGTCGCGAGACCGGCGAGGCGAAGTCCGAGAGCGACGATGCTTCTTGGACTTCTTGTGCTTAGACTTACCGGACGAAGAAGACTCCGACGCCGACGACCGGTGTGCACTCCGCGAGCGACCCCTGGACCTCTCACGCGACCGGGGCCTCCGTGGAGCCGAATGCCGGGCCTCGAGGAGCTTTCGAGACCGCTCTCGCAAAGCTTTCGGGTTGAGGGCCTGGCATTCGGGACAAGACTCGGTGTCGTGGCCTCGGCCGAGGCAGAAGAGACACTCCCAATGCGGGTCGGTGACGGACATCATCCGCGCACAGGCGCCGCATCGCTTGAAGCCGGGCATCCCTACGACACCTTAAAGATGGAAAAAACAGTGAAAAATCACCAAAAGTATGGTCAAAAATTGACCAGGGCACTGCTCTTCCCGGATCTGCGCTTGCTGGCGCGGAAAAAGAAGAACTGACGTCAGCGCGCAGGGGCGGCGTCCAAGTACTGCCCGCGACGTCATCCCGGCGATCACGACGCCGACGACGGACGCGGAGCCGCACGACGCCGCCTACCGACGCGCAAGGGTACTGCTACGCAAAACTTTCCGGATCCAGCCTGACGCCTGGGGATATTCTAAGGTAAGGAATCTATCACTAACGTGTCTCTTTCAGATGCCCGTGGTCACAGCTACCGAACAGGGCGCACTTAATGACCCTCTTACACTAGAGGAGATTGGAGACGCGATAGGAAAGATGGCATCCGGGAAAACACCAGGCCCAGACGGACTACCGGCCGAATACTACAAAGCCTACCGCGAGTCCTTGGTGCAGCCCCTGCATAAATTGTACACCCAAGCGTTGGAGGAATGCGCGCTGCCTCCCTCAATGCGAGAAGCGTATCTGGTGTCCCTGTTAAAACCGGGCCGTGACCCCACATCCCTAGGATCGTATAGACCCCTGGCGCTGCTTAACGTGGATTGTAAAATCCTCGCCAAAATCCTGGCGGAACGCTTGGCACCAGTGGTCCCGACATTGGTGCACCCTGATCAAAATGGTTTTGTCCCCAACCGGTCCACGTCGCTAAACCTTAGACGGTTCTTCAGAGTGGCCACAGATAGCGAGCGGAACTGGCCCAGGGCCGGATGCCTAGTGCTGGACCTGGAAAAGGCATTTGATTGCCTCGAATGGGGATACCTGGCGGGGGTTCTCCTCCAATACGAACTGGGCCCTGACTTCCTCCGGATGGTCGACCTGCTCTACAGATCTCCTGTGGTCCGTGTACGACTGGGGCCGTATGTCTCCGATGCTGTGCCAGTGTGCAGGGGTACCAGACAGGGTTGCCCCCTGTCGCCCTTACTGTTTGCGCTGGCCATGGAACCGTTGGCGATGAGACTGCGAGCCATGGTGGGGGAGGGTATACCTCTGGGAGATGCGGTGCACCATGTATCCCTCTATGCGGACGACCTACTGGTTTATATACGAGACGTATATAACATACCGCCGCAACTGGCGGACATCCTACAGGAATTCGCAGACATTTCGGGGCTCCGCGTCAATGTAGATAAATCCTGTCTCTACGCGTTCCGGGAAGGATTACACGATCCAGATTACGAGCTAGGCGGCGTGAGGGTAAAGTGGCAAGAGGACACCTTCCGCTACCTGGGGATCCAGGTATATCGCCAATCACAAGACCTGCTAGATGGTAATTTGGGGAGAGCAGTGACGGCGGTCCGGTCGCAAACGAAGTTCTGGGGGACGCTCCCATTGACGGTAACAGGCAGAGTAGCCCTGACCAAGATGGTGATCCTTCCCAGACTTTTGTACTATTTTGTAAATCTGCCCCTCTATGTACCGGCTGCCTTCTTCACTGCGTTCACTAAAACGCTCAGAGATTTTATATGGGGGCTGCGCGACACAGAGTAGCACTGGCAAAGCTGTGCCTACCGACCGACAAGGGAGGCCTGGCGGTGCCCTGTTTCGAGCACTACTATCTCGCTGCTCAACTACAGTGGATTGCCAGATGGCTCGCTGACAGGGACAGAGATGACACGGCGACCACACTACCGCCGCACACATTGGAACAAATAAGTAACCTCTTCCACCCTGCTGCCCGACAAAAAGGCCGAAGCCGCTGCTGTTGGCAGTGGCATACAGGTGCTACCGCAGGTGTTTATATCTTACTAGGCACATTATCCCGTATGCGCCTGCAATACCCTTGGAGGGCTCCCTAGCGGGCTGGGGGCGCTCTCCGCCAATGCCCTAGCGGAGTGGGGGCAGCGGAGGTACAGACCTTGGGGGACTTGTACAGAGACGGGGCGCTAATACCATATGAATCTTTGGTGACGGAGGAAGGGTTGCCGCCAGGGCAGTTCCTCATGCACCGCTCATTACTGGCGACGTTAGTAGCTAGCTGGGGGACATAACCGAGGAACCGCAGCAGCACCTCACAATACAATATCTTCATGTTATGGGGCGGGGAAGACACCTGGTTCGTTGGTTTGCATCGTCACTCCGAATACACGTAGCGATCAGCCTAGATCCGCTCCGCCGAAAGTGGGAACTGGATTTGGGGCGACAACTAGCAGATAAGGAATGGGAGAAGATCCTCAGAAGCCCAGTGTGCATACCCAGGAATATGAGTTTCAGACAAATACAACTATTCATTGTCCATAGAGCGTACCTCACACCTGAGCTGATAAATAAATACTTCAACCGAAACGATGCAGCGTTCCCTAGATGCGATGCACTGGGGGCAGGATTGATACATATGCTGTGGAGCTGCCCCAACATACACACATATTGGCGCGAAATCAGGGACACCCTACAACAATGTACAGGCCGCGACTTACCCCCTGAATGGACTGTAGCCCTGCTCCACCACTTCAGGAGAACCCCAGCCACAAAAGTTACATCCCGGTTCCTCGATCTGGGACTCGTTGTAGCTAAACGGCTTTTGACTAAACGCTGGAAAGCAAGGGACGCACCGCACATACAGGCCTGGCGATACTCCCTACTAGCATGGGCCAAGGCAGAGGGAATTGCAATCCGGAGGGAAGAAACACTGGGACTACGAAGGGAACCCATAGCAGATAGATGGGAGGGACTATACCACAGCTTACAAAATGGGGATGGGGACAATATGGAGAGTCAATCCGAACAGGAGAGACAGGAATAATCACCGGAGATCGATACCCTGTGCAGACCATACCGTAGGGTTCCACATATACACACATAACAGGGGACAAAGATGAGATGGCTAAAAATGCGAAGAAATATAACTGGAGGGATATTTCCAATTGAGGTGCTCGAGAGGGGAAACACTTAATAGAAGCGAGGGGACTGTGTCGGTCCACAATATGGCTGCTGTTAATGTTGCAATATTGTTTTAACGTTGTATCAACTTTAACAACTGTTTCACAGCTCATACGGTATGAACTATAAGAACTATACACAACGATACGTCGGCAAAAATATCTGAACTAATGTACGACCTCTGATCAATTAGATGACACTGAGTAGATGGATCTACTGGGTCGACGGGCTAAAAACGACATAGATATTGAAACTGTGAAATGTTTTAAATTAATATAGTCTTGTGACCTGTATGCCAACACACAACAGAGAACTGTGTACACAACAGAAAACCGAATGTATGTTGTCTGTCATACCTATGTTATTCATGTCAAACAAATAAAAACAGATTTAAACAAAAAAATGAATGTCATGGGAATCAATAACAAGACTTTAGCAACATGAAGTTACGGCAAGTGACAACATTTCTGCAACAGAGAACGTGCAACCACACGCACTGAATATGATCAATTGACTGTATCAGAGTCAAATAGGCCCCAAACTAATGGATAAAGGGGAGGAGGGAGAGGAGAAGGACATGACCAACCTCCACACTGGAAAAGAAAGCAGGGTGCCAGAGCATGCATGGATATATGAGCTCACCACCCATTTGCCAGAATGGGTGGAGAAGCAACAGGTAAAACAGGAGAAGACATCCTGACCTGGTGAAGGATGTGAAATAGAGAAACATGCATGAAGGCAGAGATCACTGGCAGAAAAGGCCTGTGGGTAAGAACCCAGCCTGAAAAGGACCTCGCAGAGCGGGGAGGATGGGTGGGCGTTAATGATTCTGCGGCTAGACTGAGTCTCTACCAGATATATCGTTACTGAAGGTAAGTAACTTGTTCATCTGATAGAGACATCTAGCTGCAGATTCCTTAACTTAGAATAGATACCAAAGCTATACCCCATTGGAGAAGGATCTGCGACTCAACCCCACCAGGTTCCAAAAGAGAACTAATACATCAAGAAGATGGACCAAAACAGGTGGGGACAGCAAAGGTAAGCGTGGCTGACAGACCATTAAGCTCTGTAAAAGGAGTATCAACAAGTTAAGGCAATGGCACCACAGTCCGGCAGAGGACAGTTCGAGACCTTCACCTCCCAGGAAGGGACGAGGTAAAAGCATAGAAACCAGAATGGTCAGAGCCCAATGGAAGAAATCCATAAGCTTCTGCAATAAGAAGCAGAACTGTGCACAGGATCCATGGACCTGCAAAAAATAACGTCCCAGAGAAAGGAAAAAAACAGTACGATAGAGCAGATTGTACAAAATGAGCATACACAACAGTGGATGCCAAGATGGACATGCATTGAGACAGATGTCATCGATGCCGAGACATACAAAACCATAACTACAAGGAGATACGTGTATGTGGATAGTATGGATACACATAGGCAGACTGTGTGAACCGTGGAGTCACCCAACCCACATGCAAAAGCCTATAAAACGTAGCCTCAACAGCACAGATGGGTCGGCAAAAAGACACAGAATGTTATCACCAGGTAGTCATACTGACCAACCATACACAGAAGGACATTGGTGAAAGGATACCGGCAGAAGCCGGACACACACACAAGGCTCGTTCTCATAAGAGGAGAGAAAAAGAGAGAGCGAGAGAGACAGAATCTGCGCTAAGAAACCCAAGATACTGCAACGAGGAAAAACATAGAATGTTTGCACTCTCGCAGATATATATTTTTTTTTTAAAAGTGAAAGGCAATGGATACTCGAAGAGCATGCCCCAGACGAGTACAGCAGCCCACACAATAGGTACCAACGGCACATGAGTGAACCATAATAGAACATAAAATATGTCAAACATAGTAAATCCGATACATATGTATATAGAAGCATATACCTATATATATATACACCTATATATAAATACACACACATATATATATATATATATATATATACACATACACACGCACATACAGATAACCATATACAGATGGATGAAGGACAAAGAGCAGCTAAGGATAACATCTGGCAGAAGCAAAGAGCAGAGCGACCTGAGCCTATGCTTGGGAATGGGAAGTGCATATGAAAAGTGAGGCCCAAGACAATGAAGAACGTAGAACGGCGTCTGGCGTAGAACCAACTGCCGACAATGAAAAAACCAGACAGGGTCTGATACCTGAGGGAAGACCAAGGACAGAAGCACTTCCTAGCACCAAAGAGTAAAGAGTAGACTGCCTGTGAACGTGCCCAGTGTGTGGTAACATACTGTGCCAGAACTGGATTCGGAAAAGAAACTGTCTCTGAAGTGGAACAGAACAACATGCTCACAAGAGACAGACACTGGCTTACGGCGAAGACGGCCAACATAGGCAAAATGGCGGAAAAACAGCGAAATGCTTGAAAAGACACACAAGTCAAGAAAAGGAGTATACGTGAACACTCTGGGGCGAGCCAGACGCGGTGCAAACCCAACAATATTCTGGAGGGGTCTGCATCTTCAGAAGCAGGAGGGAACTACGGACCAATCGTAAAGTACGAACATGTAAACTCCGAAGAGAGCTACGCTACCCTTGTGGGCTTGTCCAGAGACGAAGTCCTACAACAGCAGGTGGAGCGTGAAGAAGCGAAAACATATCACTATAAGTCTATAGCATGAACTATAGTAAAACTCCCCAGATGGGAGATAGATAATCATAAGAGGACCTCGCCGGATCCAAAGTCGGGACCTGCACCACCCAGGAAGAACATTTTCCTGGAGTATCGTATTCACACCACCCAGGAAGACACTTCCCGTGGCAAGTTAGAATGGCTATACAATAACCAACGAATACCCCACATAGTGTATGTTACATCAACAAGGGATCGGAGGGCAGAGAGATAGAAGGAGGCTGTAACTGTAAAATGTTAGCAGCTTTACGAACGATTGTTGCAAAGACAGCACTAGCCTCCGTCGCCATTCTAGGGGGTGACACCAAATCATAGTTCAGGGACGGTTGCAGGCTAACACGTCCACCAAAAACCAAAGGCCCTTCAGTCCGAGGATGTCCGAGGACCTGCAACTGTTCCACATCAACATGTTCCGAAGAACGCTCAAGCAATGCTGGCAGGGGGAGGGGTTTTGGGGGGGGTGTTGAACCCCCAGGGGCCTCATCCTTCATTTGAAAAGGAGTAGGAAGGGACGTCTACGGTGTCGAATGACGTCGAGGTGGCGCCGCAGCGACGCCGACGAACGAGGCTCCATCGACCGACGTTGGGACGGCATCGACTCGATATCCACCGCGATGGGATACTGCGGTGTGGGACGGCGTTGACTCGCAAACAAGTCCCCTGCGGCTGCCACATCAAACGTCATTACAGGGAGCCTCACTGGGCTGCCCCCGACGCTGGAGGTGGACTGTGGCCTGACTTTTGCATGGGAGGCCCCACTGACATCGCCGCGACTCCGGAGTCAGGGTACTCAATTGGCGCCGAGGGCGAACCCACCGGCAAGCTCCCAATATGAGTCCCTACCACCTCTGTGGGGCCTGAAGGCGCGTCAGGGAGAGGGGTCGGCCCAAAGATGGCCTGCAAAGCCTGGTAATAAGCTTCCATCTGGGCTCTAGTCGCCAAAACACCAGGAAATGGTGGGAAGGCGGGGGTCGACTGCTGAGGGGCCGTGTCTGGTAAAGACCGGGAACCAAGGGCCCCGACGTCACGACTACGTGAGGCCAGCGGCCTTCGTAACTCCCTCTTGTGCTTACCTGAAGAAGGCGAGCGACCTCGCGACCTGCCCTGAACAGGAGTCCCAGGTCGAGAAGGAGACCGACAACGCTTGGACTCCGAACGAGACATCCGGGCGGACAACAATTTCATCCTACGTTCCCGCAGGGACTTCAGCTTCAGCCACCAACAGGCGTCGCGCTCCTTGGAGTCGTGGTGCTCGCCCAAGCAGCACATACAAATCACATGTGGATCCTAGTTCCAACATCTGCTGCGTACAGATGTCACATGATTTAAAGCCTGAAGTCATCAGCGCACTGTTCCTGGACGCGAAAAGGTGTTAGTAAGGACAAAAACCAAAACAGGCCAGAGGAACCACTTCTCCTGGATCCACGTCAGCGTGCAGGGAGGGACTTATATGGCTCCACTGATGTCACATCCGTGGACGAAGTCAGAGCGGAGCCATGCGACGCCGTCCCCCAGCGCGCAGAGGTACTGCTGAAAAATCTCCGGATCCAGACTGGCGCCTGGAGGATATTCTAAGTTAAGGAATCTGCGGTTGGATGTCTCCATCAGATCAATGGGGCAGCTCTCCTCCATAGTGTGACACATTTGCCCTTCAAAGGCGGCTTCTCCTTTGAACCCGGCCTTTTGGGGCGAACAACTAAGTGGCTTTCTGCAGGAGGGAGGTAACACTTCCCTGGCCTGCAATCCCTCATTGTTCTCCTTCCTGAGAGTCGCAGGCATGTCTCTTCAGGAGGGCAGAAAATTGTCTCGTGGAACAAGCTGCATTTGTGCCCGGGAAGGCACAAGAGTTTTAAAGGCAACAAAGTGGCAACTTTGCAAAAACTGCACACTGCTACATGTTACATTAATTTCGACTTGAGATACAAGTCTGGCTTAATGTAACAAGCTGTTTGATACCTTGGAGTAACCACTTTGGTCTCACATTTCAGGAGTTAGCACAGCTGAGGGATCAGTGTGTAATCCTATACTCGCCAATTGGGCAATCAAGTAAAAATTGTAGTTTTGCCCGTTTACCGCCAGGACATGTAAAGCACGTGTCCTACCCGAGTCATATTTGGCACCCCGCCTTAGGACTTGGTAGACAGAGGGTTGATTTACAAAGACGTACAGGGTAAGTGGTGGTCTTGCCATTGCTTTCAATGGCAAAGTCAGGCTAGCAGCTCAGGACTGCTCTACAAGTCTGCAGTGGCAGACTGTGGGACTCGTTTTATTTATTGAACCACCAGGGTGGCACAACCAGTGTTGAAAGCCCTGGGATACCCCTCTAACTTTCTTGCCCTGGGTACCAAGGCACCATATACTAGGGACTTACAGGTAAGTTAGCCATTTCCAATTGGGGTACAGCCAATTCGACATACACTTTAGGGTCAGGGCACTGACACAGAGGTCTGATTAGCGGCCTCAGTGCACACTCTAGGAGTCGAAAAACCAGCAGCATCAGTCAAGAAACTTGGGGGTGACCATTAAAGAAGAGGTATCACCTTACAACACAGAAAACTCAATACTACACAAAAAAGGCAACAGATATAGATCCTTCACTGGCGCAGGACAACTGCACTTAGGGATGGTTTTCACTCTCTTCCATCTCAATGCATCCCTCCTTCTATTGAGCACGAGTCTGGGCTGGTATCAAGCTCAAGTACAGATTACCCCTTGTTACTTGTTCATGAACTCAGTTCGTATAACAGTACTCACATTTTTCACAACAGACTCTGTCAACGGAGACCAGCAGCAGACAGATGGTCACTCCCTCTTCTGGGAGATACGCAGGATGAAGATAATCTCCTGATCGGGCTGCCACTGCAGCAGGAAGCAGTGGAGGCAGTTGCTAGGAGTCTGTGCAGGGCTCGGGCATCACTGCCGTTCTCCAGATGGTGACAAGCCTACTTCTGGGATTTGGTTGCGATAGGGCATTGGGCTGTGGAGTCGAGAGTCATGGACCAGCTGGATATAGTCTTCTTGGGGTGGTAGAACCCTGCCCTGATACAATAAGTTGATGATGTGACACGGTCTTCTCAGACACAGTCTGTTGTCACATCAGCATAGTCCGTTCAGGCACAGTTTAACAGTGCAGAAGCACAAGCCACTGGGGCACAGTTTGTTGATGCATGTTTCCCAAGTGGAACCACTTGCCTAGACAGACTGCACTCACATTCCTAGAGCATGCGGATCACTCTCATAGAGCGGATGGATCTTCACTCTTCCAGGGTCAAGCTGCTTCTTGCCCTCCCTGGACAATCACAACTCCTGCAGGTTAGGCAAGCTCCCTCCCTCTCTCAGCAGGAAGGTTGGCTTCAAAGCACTTCGAGATAGGGGGGACAGCTTCTTTCTTCCATGTAAGACTCCATATGATGTCCTCTTACCTTTGGGAAGCTGGCTGTCAAGCAGAACCCAGCTCTAGCTCTGGTTTCACAGCAGACACCCGAATACCCTGGAGTAAGCTTTTCCTTTGTCAAACAAACAAGTAGTGGGATCTGTGTTCCCCACTTTGTCTGCACTTTAACTGGATTGGGGAGGTGGTTCTTTCTAATGTCCTCTTCTCCAGACAAAAGCCTTTGTGTAGAGTGATGTTAGTCACAGCAGGTTAGTCTCCAGCCTAAAGTACCCATAAGAGATGTACAAAGAGGTGTGATATTTCTGCTCCCGGCTATTAACAACTACATTGAACACTGATCAAGAAAAAGACATAAGGCTGGACTCACCTGAAAGGCCCTTTTCACTCTGAACAGCATTTTCACTCTGAACAACAGAGACTGCAATCCCATCCTTCACCCCCACCATTTGTCAGTGGTCAGGAAGACTAATCCGCAGTCTCTCCTAGGAAAAGGATGCAACTGATTTTCTAAAGGAGACTAGTCTCCTTTTCCCCACACCTGTCTCTAGGTCTCCTCCCTCCAACTTCTACAAAGCCAGCAATGTCCTTCCACTATCTGGCAAAACATCACCACCTCCAACTTGTGCATAGGAAAATGGAACACGCACACCTCCATTGCTCTGGTTCACTCATACAATGCATATAACACACAGGCCACATACACGCATACATAACACACATTTGGGATGTTAGAACTAGGATCTGGGTTAGCGCACAGAAGCAGAACTTTACATGAGTGTGCTTGTAGGGATAAAAAAAAAAAAAGGTTATTGTTAGAAGGTGGTTCTGACCATCTGAGCCGCCCGGATTTTTCGCTTTTTGAACACCTAATTGTTGAGCTTTTACCGTGGGAGAGCCTCATAAGTTGGGACTCACCCACAGGGAACTCATGATGAAAGAGACTGCATGTGGATTTTACCGGTGTCCCCCTGGTGAGAGTAGGCCGCTGTGCTGCAGCCGGAGTAAGGGGCACCAGGTTGGTGACATGCAGACACGTGTGTACATGCGTGTGCACACGTGTAGGGGCTGCGCGGGCGAGATTCCTGGCGTGTGCAGCCCAGGAGCAGCTACAGATTGAATGGTGTGGCAGGAATTATGCAGAGCTGGGTGGTGACATGGAATAGGCTTTATATAAAGAGAAGAAACATGTAAGGGAAAGTCAGTGTGCTTTACTGTTTTCACTGAAGGACCACTCCATTATTCTCCTATGAGGATGGGGATCACATGGGATAGTTTCACTTTCCTAGGGCCTACAAATTCTAGACGCACTAAAGTCCACTGTAACGTAGGTGAGGCACAAGTTACTAACGTGTGTAACGATATATCTGTAAGAGACAGAAGTTAGTGACAGATTCCTTACCTTAGAATATCCCCAGGCGTCAGGCTGGATCCGGAAAGTTTTGCGTAGCAGTACCCTTGCACGTCGGTAGGCGGCGTCGTGCGGCTCCGCGTCCGTCGTCGGCGTCGAGATCGCCGGGATGACGTTGCGGCCAGTACTTAGACGCCGCCCATGCGCGCTGACGTCAGTTCTGTACACGACTTTCCGCGCCAGGAACGCAGAGCCATGCAAGAAGCTGACATTGGTGTCTGAAAAAATACTAGGGCCCTGAAAGGGATGTCCTTAACCCTAGAAATCAGTTCGCAGAACGGGGAGGATGGGTGGGGCGGTAAGGAATCTGTCACTAACTACTGTCTCTTACAGATATATCGTTAGACAAGTTAGTAACTTGTGCATCTGAAAGAGACACGTTAGTGACAGATTCCTTACTTTAGAATAGATACCCCAGCAATACCAACCCCGGTGGTGGGTCTGCGAACAGATTCAGACAAGGAAGTCCCGGAGGACAGAGAGGCCAAAGAAGCCGTCCCTCCGGACCTGGCTGTCAAGGCAGTAATGCTTGGTAAACGTCTGCAGCGAGGCCCACGTAGCTGCCTGACATATATCCTGTAGCGGAACACCGCGGCCTAAAGCCGTGGTAGCAGCTGTTGCCCTGGTAGAATGGGCACGTAGCCCAACAGGGGGCTCCTTCTTAGCCAAAGAATAGCAGGCTTTGATACACAAGATTACCCAGCGGGAGATGGTCCTCTTGTGTACCGCTCAACCTTTTTTGGCGCCCACGTAGCCAACAAAGAGCTGGTCATCCACCCGGAACTGTTATGTGCGGTTGAGGTAAAAGGAAAGCGCACGTTTTGGGTCCAGACTGTGGAGCCTCTCTTCCTCTCTGGAAGGAGGCAGAAAGAAGGTGGGCAAAGTGATGGTCTGCCCAATGTGGAAGGCAGTAACCACCTTTGGCAAGAAGGACGGACGCGTCCTAAGAACAACCTTGTCTGGATGGACAGACAGAAAGGGGGGTTTGCACGAAAGAGCCTGGAGCTCACTCACCCGCCGAGCGGAGGTGATGGCCACCAGAAAGGCTGTCTTCAGAGTGAGAAGACGAAGAGGACAGTTATGTAGAGGCTCAAAGGGAGCGCACATTAAAAAGGTAAGAACCAAGTTCAAGTCCCACTGAGGCATCACAAATGGAACAGGAGGGAAGAGGTGTGTAATGCCTTTAAGAAACCGGTTAACAACAGGGGACTTGAAAAGGGAGGGCTGATCAGGAAGCCTGAGGAAGGCCGAGATTGCACAAAGATAGCCCTTGATGGTACCCAGGGCAGAACCCTGTTGGGCCAGAGAAAGAAGGAACAGAAGAACCTCAGAAAGAGGGGCAGAAAGGGGATTCACAGCCTTTGCTGTGCACCATGCCACAAACTTGTTCCACCTGCAGGCGTATACCACCTTAGTGGAGGGACGCCTGGCTGCCAGAATCACATCACAAACTTCGGGAGGCAAGTCGAAAGGAATCAACTGCCGCCGCTCAATCTCCACGCAAGGAGGTGGAGACTGGACAGGTTTGGGTGGAGGACCGTCCCCTGCTGCTGCGACAGAAGATCCTCCCGAAGAGGCAGACGGATCGGGGATCGACGCTCATACTGAGTAGCTCGGGATACCAAACTCTTCGAGCCCAGTCCGGAGCCACAAGAATGACTTGGGCCCGGTCGCGCCGAATCTTCTTCAACACTCTGGGTAGAAGTGGTATAGGCGGAAAGGCGTACAACAGACCGCAACTCCACTCGCGACGAAAAGCGTCGCCGAGTGAGTGCCGCCTTGGAAATTCCAACGCGCAGAATTGCTGACATTGCGCGTTCTCTTCGGTGGCGAATAGATCTAACCATTACTCTCCCCACTGTAGAAAGAGTCCTTGCGCCACCTCCGAGTGAAGACGCCATTCGTGATCCATCATGCACCTGCGGCTGAGTTCGTCCGCCCTGGCGTTCAGGGAACCTGCCAGGTGTTGAACCACCAGGAAGACGCCCTGATGTTCCAGCCATGTCCAGAGGCGCAGAGCCTCCTGACAGAGGGTCCACGACCCCACCCCGCCTTGTTTGTTGCAGTACCACATGGCGGTGGTGTTGTCTGTGAACACCTGCACTACCTTCCCTTTGACAGAGGGAAGGAATGCCTTGAGTGCAAGTCGGATCGCCCGGAGCTCCAGAAGGTTGATATGGAGCCGGGACTCCGCCGGAGACCAGAGGCCTCTGATCTCCGCCTCTCCCATGTGACCGCCGCATCCCAGAAGGGACGCGTCCGTCACAACTGTGTGCTCTGGCTGGGGAAGGGAGAGGGATCTGCCCATGACCCATTGCCGGTTCGAGAGCCACCACTGCAACTGTCTTGCAGTTCCCTCCGAGATCTGGACGTAATCGGACAGGTTCCCCTGATGCTGCGCCCACTGGAACTTCAGGTCCCACTGCAGAGCCCGCATATGCCATCTGGCATGATCGACCAGCAGGATGCAGGAGGCCATGAGGCCCAGCAGCCTCAGGGTCATCCGTACCGAAACCCAGGATAGAGGCTGAAAGATCGGAATCATAGCCTGAATATCCCGGACTCGCCGTTCGGGGGGATAGGCCCGAAACTGCGTTGTGTCCAGAACTGCTCCGATGAAAAGGAGCTGTGTAGAAGGAATCAGGTGCGACTTCGGCACGTTGATGGAGAACCCCAGCGAGTGCAGGAGTTCGGCCGTAGTCTGGAGGTGGGAGACGACTGCCTGGGACGAGCCCGCCTTCAGCAACCAGTCGTCGAGGTAGGGGAAGACTGGAACCCCTGCCCGGCGCAGATGAGCTGCGACCACCGCCATCACTTTCGTGAACACCCGAGGGGCGCTGGTAAGGCCAAAGGGGAGCACGGTGAACTGAAAATACTCTAGGCCTACCGTGAACCGCAGGTAACGCCGGTGGGCCAGCAGGACGGGGATGTGAAAATATGCATCCTGCAAGTCCAACGCTACCATCCAGTCTCCAGGGTCGAGGGCAGTCAAGACCTGAGCTAGGGTGAGCATCTTGAACTTCTCCTTCCGGAGGAAGCGATTGACGTTCCGGAGGTCCAAGATAGGACGCATGTCCTCCTTGTCCTTTTTGGGCACCAGAAAGTAGTGGGAGTAACAACCACGCCCTACTTCTGGGGTCGGAACGCGCTCGATGGCCCCCTTGGCCAAGAGGGCCGCAACTTCCTTTTGAAGAAGCACCAAATGATCCCCCAACATGCGGTGGCATTGAGGTGGCATGGCTGGGGGGTAGTCTCGAAGGGGAGGGAGTAGCCCCTTCGGACAATGTCCAAGACCCACTTGTCCGATGGGATGGCACACCAGTGGTGAAGGTGATGGCGGACCCTGCCACCTACCGGCGTGCTGTGGACCTGAAAGGATGGACTAGGAGGGCTTGGAGGCTGCGGACGGGGCGGAGGTGGTGGCCTGACCCGCACGCTGGTTACCCGACCCGCCTCGGCGGGAGCCACGTCCACGCGAAGACGCTTGCTGCGCGGGCCGGTGGCTGGGCAGCGGACGTGACTGGGCACCCCTTCCGTGGCCACGAAAGGGGCGAAAAGCAGACTGTTGCCGAGGGCGCACAGCAGAAAGGCCCAGGGACTTGGCTGTAGCCCGCGAGTCCTTAAAGCGCTCCAGCGCATGGTCTGCCTTGTTGCCGAAAAGGCCGACACCATCAAAGGGCATGTCCATAAGTGTGTTCTGGACATCGCCCGAGAAACCAGTGGTCCTCAGCCAGGCGTGACGGTGCAGCGCCACTGTCGTCGCAAGCGATCTGCCTAGCGAGTCGGCGGTATCTAGGCCACATCGGATAGTATATTTTGCCGCATCTCTTCCTTCCGCAATGGCGCAGGAAAGCAGTGCCTGGGCCTCCTCAGGACACTGGGGCAGGACCTGCGCCACCGAATCCCACAAGGAGTGGGTATATCGGCCCAAAAGGCAAGTGGTGTTGACGGACCTCAAGCCAGCACTGGTGGAAGAAAAACCTTCTTCCGAAATTGGTCCAGTTTTTGGATTCCCTATCCGGGGAGCGGTAGGGAAGGCGCTTTGAGAGGCAGAGGCTTGGACAACCAAGCTCTCAGGGGTGGGGTGTTGGGAAAGCAACAGGGGTCGCCCGGAGCAGGGCGATGGCGTCGGGCTACGTTCCGATCCACAGGAGCCCCTGTGGTGGGCTTGGACCAGGTGCCCAAAAGAACGTCCGAAAGTGCCTCATTGAACGGCAGCAGTGGCTCCGCAGAGGTAGCCGCCGGCTGAAGCACTTCCGTCAGGAGGTTAGTCCTGACAGCCACTGTAGGTAACTGGAGGTGCAGGACCTCAGCTGCCCTACGCAACACCGTAGCAAAGTTTGCTCCCTCCTCCGTTGCCACGGAAGGAGGAGACAGCATGCCAATGTCTGGAGAGGTGTCCAGACCACTGGCCTCCCCAAGTTCCTCAGCCCAGTCCTGATCATACTCACATTGGGCAGTGAGAGGGTCCTCAGACCCCTCCCAGTTCTCTTCGTCCTCCAAATCAGGGTCAATGTAAGGAGGAGGGACATGTGGGACCCAGGGTCTCAGCGGCGCCGGCGTCGATCGACGTCGGTCCGGCGCAGAGTCCGGATCCGGAAAGAACCTGGGGACGACGTCGCCCGTAGCCCCGGGCGGCATCGTGAATGGCACCGGTGAAATCGATGCCGGTGGAGGTGTCGTTAGGTCAACGGGCATCGACCGGGGTTGTGGCAGCACCGGAGCCGGGGCCGAGGCCGGGGCTGGTGTCGCTGGCGGCGCCGAGACCGGAGTCGCCGGCGGCGCCGTAGGAACCCCACTAGGGCCCGCGGGGCCCGAAGGCGCACCGGGGGGACCTTGAGGTCCGAAGAGGCGGGCCATGGCCGACAGGAACTCCTGTATTTCGGCCGGAGTCGCCGCCGAACCCGGGAAGGGCGGGTAATGCGGCGGCGGCTCCACAGGCACTCCCGGCGCCGCGGGGACGGTGCCGACGGGACCCTGAGCCGAGTCGCGCGACCGGCGAGGGAAGTCGCCGAGCGATGACGCTTTTTCGACTTCTTGTGCTCTTGGCGCGGAGCCGACTGCCGGACCTCGAGGCGCTTTCGAGACCGCTCTCGCAAAGCCTTCGGATGCAAGGCCCGACAGTCAGGGCACGACTTGGAGTCGTGGTCACGCCCAAGGCAGTAGAGACAATTCTGATGCGGGTCCGTGATCGACATCATTCGACCACAGGCGTCGCATAGCTTGAAGCCGGGCATCCCTACCGACACCGTAGGAGTCGAACGACTCGAGAAAACAGTGACAAAAAGTCACAAAAAAGTCAGTCAAAAAATGACTGGGGCACTGCTCTCTCCGGATCTGCGCTTACTGGCGCGGAAAAAGAAAGAACTGACGTCAGCGCGCATGGGCGGCGTCTAAGTACTGGCCGCGACGTCATCCCGGCGATCTCGACGCCGACGACGGATGCGGAGCCGCACGACGCCGCCTACCGACGCGCAAGGGTACTGCTACGCAAAACTTTCCGGATCCAGCCTGACGCCTGGGGATATTCTAAGATAAGGAATCTGTCACTAACGTGTCTCTTTCAGATAAGAAGTATTCTGCTGAGTCCAAAGCCATATCTGTACTGATTGTGGGTCATCCAGAAATGTCATATTCCTCTGACTCACCTCATAACCAGAGCCTTGCTGGGTGTGACCCTGCCAGGCTGGATTAATGACCTTCCTCCCCAACCTGAAGCATTTCAAGGGCAAAGGTCTCCTCTCCAAGAGGGAGAGAAGATGGGTGGAGTCTGCCGGTTATCCATCAGCAGCTGTCACCTGGTGCCAGGCACCAAGCTGCTCTGGAGAGGAGGGGGGGAAGGGGCTTTTCAGAGACCATGTGGCATGAGACCCCTGGACGACACCATTTTGAACTATCCCAGAGGCCTGGGCAGGAAGGAGGGAGCAGGGGCAGAGAGGTGATGTGTTGCTGCCTGATATGGCAAGCAGAGACTTCCTGCCAGCCCCCTCCAAATTCTTTTAAAAGGTCTTGCCCAGGAAAAGGAGCTCTCTCTGGGGTGTGGTCGGCTGAGGAAGACAGGTGCTGGAGCCTGCCGCCATGGGCAGTTGGAAGGAAGAACCTCCAGACTGTCCCAGGACCCTGACTTGCGCCAAAAGGGGAGTCCAGGACCAGTGAGCGGACGCCTGGGCCTCTGCGCAAGGAGAAGAGAGGCCCAGGAGGAGAGCCAGGCAAAAGGCTGGCGCAGGGAGCCAGTGAAGACCGTGCCCTGATGAATTCACCCTCCCTGAGACCAGGAGGGCGAAAGGAAGTGCTCCCAGTGGCTGGGGAGCGCCACCAGGAGCAAGAAGAGGCCAAAATGGAGCAGATCGGCCGCCTCGGGGCCGAGATACGCCACCGAGAAGGTAGACGACGAAGCGAGTGGGGCTCCGCCGTCGGTCCAAGATGTGCCCCCGGGGTGGGTCAGGTCCCGGGGGCTGCCCCCACAAGAAGTTAAGTCGGGGAGCACCGTCGCACTCCACGTGAAACTGCCCGAATGGGGTGCCAGGAGCCCACCCTGGCCCCCGATGAGACCGGAGGGTGGGGAGCGCCGTCGCGCCCCCCTCGCGGGAGAAAAGAAGCCGGGGAGCGCCGTTGCGCTCCCTGCGAAGAATTCCCAGGGGCCCGGGATCCCAACTCCGGGCCCCGTACGCTCCGAAGACAAGTCGGGGAGCGCCGTTGCGCTCCCCGTGAAGACTGCCCATGGGGCCCAGGAGCCCAACTCCGGGCCCCGAAGACCGAAGCTGGGGAGCGCCGTCGCGCTCCCCTGAAGACCTCCAAGGGGGAGGGGTCCGGGATCTCAGCTCCGTTCCCCGGGGTGCCCCGCGCAGGTGGGGGAGTGCCGCCGCACTCCCCCGTTGCAGGAGGAAGGCGGGGGAGTGCCGTCACACTCCCCCGAGGTCCGGCCGGACAGGCGGGAGTCTCCGTGTCTGCCCGCAGGAGCGGGCAGACCAGAACAGAGATGCCGGCTCCCACGACAGCATGTGAGGGTGCTGGCCAGACAGGGAGCCGGCGGGAGCCACCGGGGGTGGGCTCCCCGAGTGGCTCTCCAGCGAGCCTGCAGTGCGGGGTTCCCGGGTGGGACCGGGACCCCGAAGAGCGAGGCAGCAGGAGCTGCAAGCACTCACCTGGGCAGTACGGGGTCCTGATGGGACCGGGCCCCCCACAATGGGCCAATGCGGTGCAGGGCCGCAATCACCGGCAGCGCGGCTCTCCCCGGCACAACGGGAGAGCCGCTCATAAAAGATGCACGGGATGGGGAAGAGCGCCTCATAATGCTTTGCAGAGCCTAGACAGGCCTGCAGGAAAATGCCCGTTTTCTGCCTGTGGTTTCTGCCAGGAGGACGGGGTCACCGCCAAGGGAGTGAAAAGGTGCCGGGGGAAGTGCAGGAGCAACGCAGTCTCCCCCAGCATGAAGATGGAAAGTCCCCCCCTAAGTCTCTGGGGACTCAGTGGAGATTGCCCCTCAAGGGCTCAGCCAGCAGTCATTAGCATCCCGGGGCTGGAACTTTTGTTCTACAGCTGGAGGTGCGTTAGGGACTGCCTCAAGGTCTGTGCTGGGGATGTCTGGAGAAGGGCATCCCCTGGAGGTGAAGAGGTGCAATGGCACGAGAAGGATAAGTTACTTACCTGTAATCCTAGTTCTCTTCCAGGGGTATCCTCATCAAAGTCATAAGCACATGAATATTCCCGCCCATGCGCGGGACCCCGGAAACATATAAAACATATATGTGGAAACCATATATGTAGCTCTATATATATATCTATCTATCTATATATATATATAACAATAAAAAAAACAATGCAGCTTTCCAATACTAGAAACGCTGAGCAATGTTGTAAGAATTTCCCTTGCACATAAATACAATTCCAATAAAGCAGGGAGAAAGAAAACACATTTGAAAACTGCTTTAACCCCTTCCCTGTGGGGGTAATTCCCCCACGGTGCGTGGGGGTGAGTGCGGCGCCGCGGTGCTCGTGACGAGACCAGCTCGTCATGAGTCACAGTGGAGCTGTGCTCATAACGAGCTGGTCTCGTCACAAACCCGCCCACTCATTAATTCTCCCGCACAGGCGGGGAATTAATCCCGCGTGGGCGGTGCGCACCTGTTATGACGAGACCAGCTCGTCATGAGCACAGCTCCACTGTGACTCATGACGAGCTGGTCTCGTCATAAGCACCGAAGGGGTTAATGCACAGCAGAAAACAATCCTGCAAAGAGGAATGAAAGAACATTGCCAGCACATAGGCTGCATTGTAGAAAACATCAGTGTAGAAAGCTGAAAAGCTAACCCACAGAAACACACAGAATAAACTGGCACCGTGCCTTTAAGGCAACCATGACCCCTAGCTTCCCATCATGCCTCAGGGGTGACAGTTAGGTCAGTTGTTCTTTGCGGAGACCCGAAGGCCAGGGCACAAAGAGATGACATGTATCTTGATCACTTGCCCGGGGAGGCGGGTGGGTTGCTTATGACTTTGATGAGATACCCCTGGAAGAGAACTTGGATTACAGGTAACTTATCCTTCTCTTCCAGGGGATACTCATCAATAGTCATAAGCACATGAATAGAATAGCAAGCCCATCCCCTCATCCTGCGGGCAAGTGACAAGAAAAAATACATTGTTAAAAAACATTTCAAAGACTCCAATTAAACTAGCATTGGAATAGATTCCTCTAGGAGGCTTGGCCAACTTGGGTATCCGCTCTGGAGTCAGAATCCAGACAGTAATGCTTGGTAAACGTATGAACCGACTTCCAAGTTGCAGCCTTGCAAATCACGGCCATCGGTACATTGTGTAAGAAAGCAATTGTAGCAGCCTTTCCCCTAGTAGAGAGAGCTTTAGAGGAGGCTAACAGAGGCCTGTTCGCTAATTGGTAAGCCAATTTAATACAGGACACTATCCACCTTGAAATGGATCGTTTGGAGGCTGGAAAGCCTGTCCTAACAGAGCTGTAGTTTACAAACAATTGATCAGCCTTTCTAATGGATTTTGTTCCCTCCAAATAGAATTTGAGAACCCTCTTGAGGTCTAATGAGTGAAGAGACCTTTCTGCTGGTGTAGCAGGATTGGGGAAAAAAGAGGGGAGAGAAATTGTCTGGTTGACATGGAAGTCAGACACCACTTTGGGTAGGAAAGAAGGGTGAGTTCTCAACACCACCCTATTGTGATGGAAAACCGTATACGGTTCATTAGAACAGAGTGCTTGGATTTCACTCACTCTGCGCACTGTTGTAATAGCCACCAGAAAAGCTACTTTCCATGTAAGGTGTTGTGACGTGGCCTTATGAATGGGTTCGAAAGGAGGACCCATCAGTTTTGACAAAACTAGATTCAACTCCCAAGGAGGAGAAGGAGGTCGGACAGGGGGATAAACCTTCTTCAACCCCTGAAGGAAGTCCTTGACCACCTGAAGTTGAAAGAAAGAGGGTTGGTTGGGTGATTTTCTATAGGCTGTAATGGCCGCCAGATGAACTTTTATGGAAGTGTATTTCAAACCAGATTTGGCCAAGTATAGCAGATACG
This sequence comes from Calotriton arnoldi, assembly GCA_963921515.1. Lineage (NCBI taxonomy): Eukaryota > Metazoa > Chordata > Amphibia > Caudata > Salamandridae > Calotriton > Calotriton arnoldi. The sequence continues at coordinate 2,924,491 of CAWUFW010000424.1, read as the reverse complement.
GCAAGATTACCTCTTCTTGCCCGCTAGTCGGACTCCCACCATTACACATACACCACAAGTAAAATCTTTCCATTTAAAAGAATAAGAGGTTCTTGTGGATGGCCTTTTGACTCCCTCAAAATGTCCATGCAATCCTGAGGAAGGTTCAAATGTCCGTACTGCAGGACCTCAGGAGCCATGCTGCCAAGCTCAGCGATGGAAGGCTGGGGTGCAGAATGTTCCCTCCCATTTTGGTCAGAAGGTCCGGTCTGCACAGGAGTCTCCTGTGTGGACAGATCGAGAGCTGTAGTAGGTCCGGATACCACCATTGGCGAGGCCAGTCCGGTGCTATCAGGATCATCTTCATCCTGCATCGGATGAGCTTGGTCACCACCTTCGGGATGAGAGGAAGGGGCGGAAAAGCGTATGCAAACGTCCCGGACCAGTCTATCGAAAGAGCATTCCCTCTCGTTCCTGGTCGGTAAAACCTGGACGCGAAGGCGTGGCCTTTTCTGTTTAGATCATCTGCAAAGAGGTCGATGGATGGACGACCCCATTGATGAAAAATGTCCGCCACCACCTCGTCGTTGAGCACCCAGTCTTCTTATTCTTCGAAGTGTCGACTGAGAGCGTCTGCTCGCACGTTCTGTTCTCCTGGCAGATGCACCGCCGTGATCGAGAGGTTCCTGGCGAGCAGCCAGTGCCAGATCGCTTGAGATTCCAGAGACAGAGGGCGAGAGTGTGTTCCACCTTGTTTGTTTAAGTAATACATGGTGGTTGTATTGTCCGTTTGTATCAGAATCGACTCGGACTGAATCGATGGATGGAATGCCTTGAGGGCCAAATGAACCGCCCGCAGTTCTAACATGTTGATATGATAGGTCTGCTCCTTGCTGGTCCATCTGCCCTGAGTCTGCAGTTGACCCAGATGCGCTCCCCATCCCTGAAGAGACGCATCTGTTATCAGGGATTGTTTTGGAAGAGGCTGATGGAATGGGACTCCCACTAGAAGATTCTTTGGCTGAGTCCACCAGAGAATGGATTTCTTCGCAGCCTGAGAGATGAGAATTCGGTCTTCCCAATGACCCGAGGATTGGTCCCATTTGTCCTCCAGATCCTGCTGCAACGGTCTCATTCTCAATCTGGAGTTAGGTATGAGAAATATGCAAGAAGCCATCGACCCCAGCAGAGACGCCACTTGCCTTACTGATGGTTGATGTGCTTGAAGGACGATATTGCATTTGTTTCTCATTGATAACAGTCTCTCCTCCGAAGGAAACACTTTTCCTAGGCCGGAGTCCAAGGTGGAGCCCAGATAGTGGAGCGATTGAGTAGGTTGATGAACTGATTTCTCCATGTTCACATGAAGGCCCAAGCGGTGAAGGAGATCTAGGCAGATGTGGTAGTGATGCTGCACCATGTGAGGAGATGATCCCTTCAACAGCCAGTCGTCCAGGTATGGATACACAAACAGCCCCTGGCGATGTAATGCTGCCGCCACCACTGCCATGCATTTCGTGAATACCCAAGGGGCAGATTTGAGGCCGAACGGTAAGACTCTGAATTGGTAATGCTTCGCGTCTACCATGAATCGCAGAAACTTGCGATGTCGTGGGGCAATTGGAATGTGAAAATACGCATCTTGGAGATCCACCGGACACATCCAATCTTGGTTTCCTTAGATGTGGGAATATTTGATGGAGCGACAACATACGAAATTTCTCCTTTCGGATGAACTTGTTCAGAGATCGGAGATCTAGAATAGGTCTGAACTTGTGCGCTTCGTCTTTCTTCGGAACATGGAAATATCTGGAGTAAACTCCTTTTCCCCTCTGGGCAGGAGGGACCTCTTCTATGGCTAGCTTCTTCAGAAGGGTCGACACTTCCTGACGCAGCAGTTCCAGGTGGTGAGGACATGACCTTACCGGAGGAATGTCTCTTGGAGGCGCGCAGAAACGTAGCGCGTATTCATTGCGCAGTATATTTAGCACCCACTGATCTTTGGTAATGTTGCGCCACTCTTTTATGCAATTTGAAATACTTCCTCCCACTGGAGTGTGCAACGGTGCTAGAGGAAGCAGAAAATCATTGCTTGCCTTGAGTTTTAGCTGTGGAAGAGGACTGCTGTTGATGTCCTCCTCTGCCTCTCGAGGAACGACGGCCTTGGTATTGAGATTTGGTTTGTTTGTTTTGCGACCATTGAGGGGTTTGAATCCTCTGTTGGTAGTTTTTGCGGTTATAGGGCCTGTAGCGTCGTTTGAACTCCTTTTTCTTCTCAAGGCCCACAGCCTTTGGTGTATCCAACTCGGCCTTCATTCTGGCCATCTCCTCGTCAGTGTGCGATCCGAAAAGGGAGTTACCAGAGAATGGAAGATTCAAAATACGCTGCTGAGCTTCCGGTTTCAAAGCTGTTAGGCGCAACCAGGAAGACCTCCGTGCACATATTCCATGCGCATATGAGTGTGCAGCCAAAGAAGCCCCATCCGCTACTGTGCTGATCACTTGATTGGCTACCAGCGCCCCTTCTTGGAGAATCTCTGCGAAGTCTTGTTGATCCTCCTTTGGCAGCTTCTCTTTAAAACGCTCCAAGGAATCCCATAAGGACCTGTCATAACGGCCCAGCAGGGCAGCAGCGCTAGAGACCTTGACTGACTGACTGAGGTATTTATAGAGCGCACTAATGCCGAGGCGTCTTGGCGCTGAGATAATGGCAGTCCATCCTGAATGACTGACCTAGGTCCTGGAAAATAGCCAAGTTTTTATCAACTTTCTGAAAAGGGGCCTACTATTCTGCAGTCTTAGATGTGTTGGGAGGGAGTTCCACAATTTGGCCGCTTGGTAAGAGAACCCCTGCCACCCCATCTGGCTCTTCTTATCCTAGGGACAAGAACCAGTCCGGTGTTTGCAGACCTAAGACATCGAGTAGGCAGATATCGCGGGAACAAGCGTTGAATATCTGCCGCCCCACCTCCATATATGGCTTTATGCACTAAGCAAAGCGCTTTGAAGTCTATTCTTCGGCGGACTGGTAGCCAATGGAGGAGTCTTAGGCTCGCGGAAATGGGGTGGTGTTTAGGTAAGTTTAACAATACTCTTGCAGCCGCGTTTTGTATGGACTGAAGTTTGGAAAGCTGCCTGACTCCTGCACCTAAGTATAGTGCATTGCAATAGTCAGTTCTAGAAGACACCAATGCACCAACCACTGTTTTCCTTAATGAAAGTGGTATAAATGGAAGAATCTTCCGTAAAATTTTTAGTGTAAAGAAGCAGGCCGAAAACACTTGGTTGATCTGAGAAGTAAGCGTTAGCTCTTTATCGACCATAAACCCCAAATTTCTGGCCTTCGGTGCCGGGACAGGGAAAGTTCCGGCCTCAGACGGCCACCAGAGTTCGCTCCAGACCGAGGGCTTATGGCCGAACTCTATAACCTCGGTTTTACCCGTGTTTAATTTCAAAAAGTTAGAGTTCATCCAACCCATCAGTGCCAGTAAGCAGTTCCGGAACCTTTCCGCCATCAAATCTACATCTTGTGTGACTGACACAACTAACTGAGTGTCGTCAGCATATGACACTAGAGAAAAACCATGACTTTTTATTAGTCTGGCCAATGGGGCTACGTAAACATTGAACATAGTGGGGGACAGGGCGGACCCCTGGGGAACTCCACAAGGGAGAGTAAACTTTCCTGACTGAAGACCATTCCAATGAATTGCCTGTACCCTGTTGGCCAAATATGAGGCCAAAAGGGCCAGGGCCTTTTCCTCAATACCGGCCGCTTTCAGTCGTTGCACCAACACCTGATGGTTTACGGTGTCGAACGCTGCGGTTAGATCTAGTAGTATCAGGATGGACCTGCCCCCTCCATCCATCACTTTTCTCATCTCTTCCATCGCCATAATCAAGGCAGATTCTGTAGAGTGGAGAGCTCGAAAACCATGCTGCGTTGAATCCAGTATGATACCTTAAGAGAAGATGCTGCAGAGCCGCAGGACTTTCTCCCCCAAGAATCCTGGGCTCTACTCTCCTTGTCTGGAGGAGCTGACGAGGAAGACGCCACCGCGTGTGTCTTCTTTGCTGCTGCGATGATGACAGAATCCGGAGGAGGATCTGATTTCAGAAAGAGAGGATCCGATGCAGCAGGCTTATACTTTTTCAGGAATCGAGCCGGAGCTGCCTTAATTGAGGATGGGGTGAGGAAGATGTACATTACCGGTTCAAGGAGACCAGGGACTAGAGGAAGTAATGGTCTAGCCGCAGACCTCTGATGGAGGGTCTCGAAAATGATTGAAGTGGTGGTCTGAGGAGCTGACATGTCTATGCTCAGCTTCTGTGCTCCTCTAGCGAGGACATCGTGGAAGGTGTTAACATCATCGATGGGTGACACTCTTGAGGGAGGGCTATCCGTAAGGGTTGGAGAGTAGTCCCTTTTGAATGAGTGCGTCGAAGATGACGAGGAAGATGGTGTTCTTCGCCTTTTGTGATGAACTTGAAATGATCTATGCTCCGGAGATTTGCTTCGGCGCTCCCTGGTCCGAGTAGTGGGGGACCTGTCCACCTCCTGCACTAGACGTTGTAGTGGGGATCTGTGCAGTGGACTGGAATAGTCCGTAGGTCGCTGAGCATGACCGAAGGGTTCTTTCTGCCAATGATGGAGGGGTTGAAGCCATCTGGGCGAAAGGTGAATCGAAGGAGATCGCTGTCTCCGTGGAGAGCCTCTTGGAGTTCTTGTCTGCTCTGGAGAATGAGCAGAAGAGCTAGAGGACTCTGCAATCTTTGGAGCGTGATCTGCGTCTTGATGAACGATGCGACGTCGATGGAGAATGTATCGACATCGACCGACTATGAGTCACCATCACTGGCGAATCCTTAGAGCGGGATCTTCTCCTCGACGTCGACCTCTCCTTGTGCTTCGACGTTGTGTGATGTGACGTCGAACACCTGGACCTGACAGACTTCGCCTCCGACGTTGAGCGTGCAGGAGAACCCAACGAAGTATGAATCGATGGAGAAATCCTTCTTGACGTCGTGTCTTTAGGCCTTTCAGATCTCTCTCTCGACGCTGATCGTCTATTGGAAGCCAGCGGAGTCGAGATCGGAACACTTCTCGTCGTCGATGTAGACCGCCTTCTCGACGTCGAACGACGCTTAGTATACTTGACCCTAGGTCTCGACGACGAGTCCTTCGTCGTCGTCGAAGATCTAGCCCTCGACGTTGAACGTCGCCTGGATGACGACAACGGAGGAGCTGAGTGTCTTGCCTCTGGTGACAACGAGGCACGTCTCGACGTTGACCGCCGCCTGGTTGACGGCAGCGGAGACGCCTGCTTCGACGCCGATCGCCGATGAACTGGCGACGGCGGAGCATGTCTCGACGTCGAACGCCGAATTGACGGCGACGACGGAGACCAATCCCTCGACGTTGGGCGAGCCCACACCAACGGAGATCGACTCCTCGACGCCGATCGTCGCCTGGTTGACGACGGCGGAGGATCTGATGTACCTGTAGTCTTCTTCAATGACCGGTGTTCTCTCGACGGCGAGCCCGCCGCCGTTGGTCTCTTCGTCGACGTCTTCGCTGCCGATGAAGGTATTTTTGGCGCCGAGCCCGACGCCGATGGACAGCAGACTGGTACTTTACTTCTAGATGAAGATCTGGCTCTCTCTTTCCTCTTTTTCATCGGAGATCTGCTTCTTGAAGGAGTTTTTCCCTTCTCAGCCAGCCCATAGAGGCGAATCCTCTCTCTGTCCTTCAGTGTTCTTTTGGACAGTGACTGGCAATGCTGGCAAGTCTTAGGAGCATGATCAGAAGGAAGGCAAAGAATACAGACAGGATGGGAGTCTGTTTTAGCCTTTTTCTTGCCACAGGAAGGGCAAGAGACAAAAAGAGGGCATATTTGACTGGAAAACTATACCCAATTCTCTCAAAATTAGCAGAAAAGTACTTCAACAGCAAAAAAACGTCGAAGTAAAAGGTTTTTGACATTGGGGCGGGACCAAGACAACGTGATCAAGTTAATAATGCCCAGCTGTTCCACCACCACGAAGCCATGCCAGTGAGAAAGGGAGAATACCCGAAACGTTTGGTGTTATGGCGCATACTACGCTGCGAGGTCGAGACTGAGTTTGCTGCTGCCTACCACAAATAAAGGTGGAAAATACGATTGTGAGTGGTGTCTTCAATTGTGGGAGCAGTATCGATTGGTATATATATATATATATATATATATATATATATATATATGGATATATATATAGAGCTACATATATGGTTTCCACATATATGTTTTATATGTTTCCGGGGTACCGCGCATGGGCGGGTATATTCATGTGCTTATGACTATTGATGAGAATCCCCCGGAAGAGAAGTGCATTTATCCATGTTATTTCTACTGAGGGACTGGAAGTCACATGTGTGATGTGAATTCATAAGCAAAGTGGGGTTATGTTGCTGGACAGTCCTGCTAGGGTGTCTGGCTGTATATGCTTAATCCTGTGATTTTAACTGTGATGCCTTCTTGGGGCTTTAATTGCAATGCATTTTAACTGTTATCCACTATGATGAGTACTGTCATTCTAAGTGATGCCCAAACATGTATTCTTGCTACTGCGTTAGGTGAAGAACAACCCAGACTGTTAGCCACTAAGATGTAGAGGTGTATACTGTATGGTCAGTATGAGATGCTCAGACAGGGTTATGTGTCACCATGGCAGGTTTGCCCATTTTAAATGCTTATTGAGATAAAGGGGTGGATCGCCACTGGGATGGTGCCAGTGGGCAAGGCCCTCGTTCCAGGTTATGTTCAACCCACTGCATGAGTGGGCAAGATGATGTGCATACATGGGAGTGGTGGTACTAGACCCCACCCCCCCTTCGGGAGGGGTGGGAATGTTATGCAATGTCACAAAGCAATTCCAACAGCTTATGTATATTTGTAAATTGGTGCATAGTATTGAGCAGTGTGTGTGTTAAATAAATGCACTCTTCCTTTTATAAAGCAAAGTACAGACTGGACAACCATTTATTGAGTGTTATTTCTGCGTACTGGTAAATGGCGATTACTAGCCCACACCACCTCCCTTGAATAAGCCTTAGACTGCTCTGCAACGCTACCCTCTGAGAGTCAAGCGCTACAATGGGGTGTTTGGTTCCCAGTGAAGGACAAATGTAGTCATGGTATTTGTGCAGGCCTCACAGATACTGCCTTGTTCTCCAAAGGTTACGGTCACTGCTACTGATTCACAAAACAGTACGCTGCCACCAAATGCTAAACCCATGATAGGGAGGGCAGCCAATGGCAGATAAATGAAGGCATGCTTGGTGAGCCCCTCTAGGTCCAGGACTTCACTCATGTCAAGTGACAGGCCTAGCCCTTCACACTCACACACACACACACACACTGTGGATTAGCTTGAGGATGGAGCCAAAATAAAAAAAAACAGGATGACAGATACTTGCAGTTGGGTACTCTGGATAGGGGAAAATTCCCATTCCAACAAACAGCAACCATTTTTTCCATTAAAATGTCATAAAAACATTATTTAAAATAAAGGCAAAGTCCTAACCCAAGCCAGCAGAAAAAAAAAGAACAAAAACAAACAAATCAAAAATGTAAACAGTGACCCCCGTTACCACCATCCATGAAAAAATGTAATACAAGTTTCTTGGGTGCCTCTTAAACCTAAAGGACTCAGGATGACACATGAGGCTTTTTAGGTGGTTAGTGTCTGAAAGAGAAAAGTTGTTTAATATGTTAAATTAGTTTGCTGCGTCAGTGAGCTACCTATGTGATGGACATTTTCTGATAGGATAATCATTGTATTATTGGAGAGAGAGGCGGGACCAGGCGTGTGAGCACAAACTGTAAAAACAGTGATAAATAGATGCTGGTAAAACAGTAGATAAGCCGCACTGAATATTTAGTAATCAATCATAGTTGGGATATCTAGCGAAACGTAGCGCCTACCTGGATTTTGCATTCTGCTTCAACTAACTGCAACTTTGTTTGGGCCAATTCGAGCTCCATTTCACGCAGCTGATTCTTCAGAGCCTCTTTTTCCTCATCTGCGTCTTCATCAGAACCCTCTTTGGCAGAAATCACAATCTTCACATGTCCCTCTTTACTGAAAAATTCACTGCACCGTTCACAGCCGTCAACCTTTTGCTAAAACCAATAACACTGGTTACAAGCGATCAATCAATTAATCAGTCTTTAGTTTTATACTTTAGTTTTCACCCCCATTCAAAGGAGCACTGCCATACTGCTGAAACAATAAAAATCATATTTTTGTCTCTGATAAACAAAATTAAGGAAATCATTAAAGAAATTACAAATAGCATATACTGGAGTCTTGCACAACCATCCAAAGAAAAGAAAGGCCAAAACACATCTGGCTTCTGTACTTTAGAATGCCCCACTGCCAAGCATCAGCACCCGATGCAGATTCCCAGTCACAATAATGGAAGCCTGCTCTGAGGATCCAGGGGTATTGCGGGCATTTTTAGAAAAACAAGTCTGGTGCGTAAATATTTAAGATTCAAGACCCTGCTTATGCAATTTATTTGTCATGAAGGCTGACTTGATAACACGTTCAATTGAGGTGCTTACACCTAAAGCAAGTCTTGCTTGATATTCAGAAACACATAGTTGGCTCTGCTTCTGAAGATAACCATTTGCTTAAGCCAGTAAGAAGCAGGGGCTTTCACAGGTTATGCGAACAAACAATTTTAAAGTTAAATAATTTATGATAAAAAGCTGAAGAAACAGTGTGCCAAATAGATTTAAGAAATTATAAAGGATTCCCAAAATAATTTGACAAAACACATCATAGAGGCAATAAAAACCTTTATGAGCAAGGCCACGGGAATTACGCATCATTAGAGAACCAAAGTATGTGGCCAGGTTGACTAAGTTATGTGGCAATGAAAGGTAACACATGTGCCACCTCTCATCTAAAAACACAGCTCTTTAGAACAGAATAGTACATAAAAAGAACAAAGACAATATGGCACAATGTGTACATGAGCGCATAGGTCCGTCGTTGCGCCGCTGCCTCCTGCACCTCCCTGGTCTCAGATAGGTGTTCGAGGCCCTCCTCCACCCACAGGCTCCTGGCTGCGCCTCATCCCTGGTGGTCCAGAGGGAGAGCCTTGCTCTTCTGCTGGTCCGCTGTATCTGTCATTTCTATTGGTCTGCTTTCTGTCTTTGTGCCTGGTTCTCTATCGGTCTTTTTCTAGTGCCGTTTATTCTTATTCTTTTTACTGTTCTTTTTCCTACTGTGCCTAGTATTCTTATTCTTTTTATTGTTTTTTCAAGACTTTTCTGCCTACTGTATTGTGCCATTGTGTCCTTCCTTGCCGTTCTCCTGCCGCTGCTGCCCCCACGACCCCTCCCCACGTCGGTTCCCGCCTCTCAGTAGCGCTCCCTCCCCCGTCCCCTACTTAATGGCGGCTGCCGTGCGCGGCCGTGCCGCTGGCGCGCCAAAGGCAAGCCCGTCTGCCCCCGTCCGCGACCCGACCAGCGCCAAGGACCCTGGTCCTCCGACCACCCACCGCTACGACTCAGAAACAACAACTGCCAGCTGTCTACGCCGAACACCACCCACGGCCAGGTCTCCTGCCGACAAACCTTCACCGACCTCCGAACCTCCACGGCCACCGCCCTCCCGCCGGATGTCAGCGCACCCGAACCCCTGAGGTGCATCATCCTCAGCGTACGCTCCCTGCACAAACATGCAGTAGAGATCTGGGACCTCCTCGACACCCTCTCGCCAGACGTCGCCTTCTTCACAGAAATACAAGATCCAGAGGAAGGACCGCCCAAAACAACCAGGAGGAGGACTCGCCATCGCATACAAGAACTCCCTCCTACTCACCACTTCCAGCACAAACCACTCCTCGTCCCCCACGGAACATCTCCATTTCCAGATCCAGACCAGCCGCAGAACAACCCTATGCGGCACCCTTGCCTACAGACCTACCGGACCACGAACCATGTTCACCACAACCATCACCGACCTCATCACGCCCCACGCCATCGCCTCCATGGACTACATACTGCTCGGAGACCTTAATTTCCACCTCAACAACCACAGCGACACCAACTCCACTGCCCTCCTGGACAACCTCGCCAACATCAGACTGAAACAGCTCGTCACCACCGATACGAATAAGGAAGGACACACCCTCAACCCCATCTTCGCAGAAGGGAACAACATCCACTTCAGCCACACTACGCAACCCCCCTGGACGGACCACCACTGCGTATATTTCTCCTTCGATACAACCACCGCTCACAAACCTACACCATGTCCCCGCGAAGGAATTAGAGCAAGGTCACCGAGGAGCACCTCAACTCCACCCTCAACCACGATCCCCCTCCCACCACGACCGACGTCAACTTTGCAGCCAACGAACCACACAGATGGATCTCCAACTGCGCAGACAAGTTCACCCCCCTCCGCAACCCCTACAGACTGCGCCCCAAGAAAGCCACCTGGTTCACCACCGACCTCAGAGAATCCAGACGCACCTGCAGACGTCTCGAGAAACTATGGAGAAATAGCGAAACCCTGTAAGATAGGACCACCTACAAGAACTCCATGACAGAATACCACCAACGCATCAGATCCACCAAAAAGACCTTCACCCAGGACAAAATCGTCGCCAACTCCAGCAACTCGAAGGAACTCTTCAGCATCATTCAGGAATTCTCCAAACCCCCCAGCGAAGCCTCAGACGTGTCACCTTCCCAGGACCTCTGCAACAAACTCGGCTCCTACTTCCATCTCAAGATCAAGTCCCACTACGACAACTTCAACGAACAGACACCAGACACCGAAACCACACCTACCTCCAGCAACCCCAGCCAGCCTACCATCTCCGCCTGGACTCTGGTCACCACCGAAGACACCGCCACGACCGTGAAGAACATTCACTAAGGAGCCCCCACGGACCCCTGCCCGCCGCACATCTTCCACAGTGCTGCCGCCGCCATAGCACCCGAGCTACGACGCACCATCAACGCCACCTTCGAATCCCACACATTCCCCGACGACTGGAAATGCGCAGAAGTCAAGCCCCTCCTCAAGAAGCCCTCGGCAGACCCGATGGACCTCAAGAACTACAGACCCATCTCTCTTCCCTTCGCGGCTAAATTCACTGAGAAGATCGTCAACATCCAGCTAACGAACTTCATTGAAGCCAACTCCATCCTCGACTCTTCCCAATCCGGATTCCGCAGCAACCACCACACTGAGACCGCCCTCCTTGTCGCCACAGACGACATCCGCCCTCTTCTTGATCAGGGCCACACCGCGGCCCTCAACCTTCTAGACCGCTCTGCAGCCTTCGACACCGTCTCCCACCGCACTCTCACCGCCAGACTCCACGACGCCGGCATACAGGGAACCGCCCTCGACTGGATCCGCTCTTTCCTCATCGGCCGAACCCAAAGAATCAGACACCCGCCTTTCCTCTCCAAACCCACAGAGATCAACTACGGAGTACCCCAAGGATCATCGCTCAGCCCCACGCTCTTAAAAATCGACATGGCCCTCCTCGCCGCCATCATCAGACAGCATGGACTCAGCATAGTATCCTACGCCGAAGACACCAAGCTCATCCTCTCCCTCACGAAGGAACCCGACACCACCAGACTCAGCTTCAAGGAAGGAATGAAAGACGTCGCATCCTGGATGAGCAGCAGCTGTCTGAAGCTCAACTCGGTGAAGACAGAAGTCCTCGTCCTCGGACCCACCCCCTCAGCATGGGACAACACCTGGTGGCCCACCATCCTCGGCAACCCCCCCCTCTCACGGACCACGCACGGTACCTCGGCATCATACTGGACTCTTCCCTCACCATGACCTGACAGATCAACACCGCCTCCTCCACGTGCCTCAACACCCTCCACATCCTCCGCAATACCTTCAAGTGGATCACCCCCGAATCCAGAAAGAGTCACCCACACTGGAATCAACAAATCCCTGCTCCGTAAACTCCAGACCATCCAGAATACCGCTGCCAGACTCGTCCTCGGCATCCCATGACATGAACACATCACCCAGCACCTACGAGACCTCCACTGGCTCCCCGTCGAGAAGAGAGTAACTTTCAAGCTACTCACTCACTCCTACAAATCCCTCCACAACACCGGACCTCAATACCTCAACAAAAGAGCCTCCTTCCACGTACCCAATAGAAACCTCCGCTCCACTGACCTTGCCCTCGCTGAAACCCCGCTCATCAGCAAAGCAAGAACAGGTGGAAGAGCCTACTCCTACATCGCGGCAAAGACCTGCAACGATCTCCCGCTAAACATCAGACATTCCCCCACTCTGCACACCTTCAGGAAGTGCCTCAAGACCTGGCTCTTTGGCTTAATCGGTGCTGCACACCCCCTCTGCCCCCCAGTGCCTTGAGACCCTCACGGGTGAGTTGCGCGCATCACAAATCCCTGATTGATTAATAGGTGTAATGAAGCTGCTGGAGGCCGTGTCATTCACTAGGCGCGCTCATGTGTGATGATGCACATGCACTTATGCAGCATCACGCATGTGGTCGCCTACTGAAAGACACAGATGCAATCTTAATTTTTTATTACTGATTCAAGATGGCGGACACGACTTAAAGTGGTAAACATATTTTAGAAAAAACTTGCGTGAAAGTGCTGTTTTGAAAGCCAACAAATCGGAGCTGGCGGGTACTGTTAAAAAAAACAAAAAAAAACAAAAGTGAAGGCCTTATTGGGGTGGCTGAAAATGGAAGAGCTTTAGGCAGTTGAGGGTAAATTAAATTACAATTAAAACAGTAAAAATGGGTGCTGAAGGGATGGGTGGGGGATTGAGAGGGGAAGGGAAACACTGAGGACGTGGGTCCATGGAGGAAGCAGCACAAGAGAGAGTACAAGGAAACACATGCACTCATGGAGCGCTAAAAGAAAAAGAAAAAAGTTGTTTCCTAAATGTGACCAGTGGAAGGATACAAGACATCCAATCAAGAGGATGATAAATAAGCTATGCGCCAGAAGAAGGAAAATCACAAGTAAAGGAAGGAAAGTCATCAAATAAGAAGGAAGAAAAGGAGTGTGACAAGAAAGCCAATCAATGGTAAGGAATGGGAGGTCTCTAACCCAGCCTAATTTTTTGGAATAGTCCATAAGACGTCTTTAGCAAACAGACTGTGGAAAGCTGTCTGTATGTGAAACTTAAAAATAAAGTGCACCAAAGCGCATTTTTTTTTACTTAGAAAGGGGTGGCCCGGTATTGCAGCTGCTAGGCACTCTAAAAAAAAAACTAAAAAAAAACAGGAGGGGTGAAGCGAACAATAGCGGAGCAGGAAGGGAGATGGAGGGAGAAGTAAACATATGAGTGGCAGGAGCAGCGGGGAAAGTGTGTGTATAAATTAGAAGAAGAAAAAGCCCAATTGGGTGGTAATGCAATGAGGAGCTTGGAGGGGGAGCAACACGGGGAAGGTGGGGATGTGAGAGGAGAAGCAGCACACGAGGCAGAGAGCATGAAAGCGGATACTCCCATGAAGTGCTGAAATAAAAAGAAACAAGCATTTGCAATGCAATAGGTCTCGCATTTACGCGAAGTTTAAGCTATTGGCATTGTAAATGACAATGCCTTTATTTATGTTTTATAAACCAAAATATAAATAAAGGCATTGTCATTTACAATGCCAATAGCTCAAACTCGCGTAAATGCGAGGCCTATTGCATTGCAAATGCTCGTTTTACTTGGTGCCATAACAGCTGGTTGGAAGTGGGGGGTACTCCCTTGCTTTCTGTGCTTGCCCCTTTGCCCCATGCCTTCCCTCCTCCGTGCTCCCTGTGCACCACGCCTCCTCCTGGACTGTACTCCCTTGCTACAAGTCTCTCCTTGCCCCGTGTCTCCCCTCCTCTGTGCTCTCCCCACCCCCGCCATGCCTCCCTCTGCTCGAGTCTCTCCTTGCCTGTTCATCTCACCATCCGCCTTTACAGCACTCGGCACCCCCTCAGCAGCTGCTGCCTTTTACACAGTCCCAGCCGGGGCTCGAGCAGGAGGCCTGGCAGCCCTTCTGCACGAGACGCCACTCTCCCACCACACTACGCCAGCCCCCCTCCTGAGGGAAGCGGATGGGGTCACCGGGCCAGGCTGCCCTGACTGCCCACCTGACACAGCACCGCAGCCCCCCAGGTCCATACGGTCCTGAGCGTATCGCACTGTACCATTGCACAGTTGCTATGGCAACAGGTTTCAGATCCTGTACCGGTCTTTTTTCTTCTTTTTTTTCTACAGCAACTCTCTTTTTATGCTATAACAATGCACATTTCTCTCAGATAGAAAGTGGGTACTCTTCTATACGCATATGTTCAATCATCCTTGCATACATTCATCAATGACCTGTATTGGGTGCTGCTTTATATCTCTGTGCCTCCCTGGTGCTGTAATATCAGATAAAGTACGTTCGCTGTGTTCCGAAAACCCTGTAAGACGATGGATCAGCGTCAGTCAATCAGAACACGGCAATTCAGAGCCTCCCAGTCTTCTAGGAGCGCTGAAGACAGGGATGTGCTGCGCGTGGTAATGCTAAGCTGTCTTGGGTGCTAATACCAAAGAGACCCAGTATTGTGCAGTGTGTCAATGGTCCTGCTGCAGTGGTCTTTGCATAACTTGTAAACGTTATCACATAACACGCTATGCATGTGCCAGATAAGAAAACACCCACCGTCCAGTGTTACTCCTGATGACGCTACTGGCTGAGCGATAGCGAGGGCGCAGGCATACTCGGCTCCCCTACCGGAAGTGCGTGTAACACCGGGAAGCTTGGTATCATGTGCGTCACAGAGTGTGCCCTTCAGGAGACCGAGGCCGGCACAACTCACGTACTATCTGGAAGTGCCTCTCTGACGCTCCCCACATACAGTACCAAAGGTGAAGGACTCGCAGGGGACGCTTAGGTGGCCTGCCCTGCCCCATTCCTCCCCATCGCCACATTTCCATCCTCCTTCCTTCCCTTCTCCCATCCGCCCATTCAACCAGCCTTGGGTCCAAATGCAAGGAGGAGAAATGGCCCACGTGTCATATTTTGGTAGTTAAAAAGAACGGTATTGGAACCCAGTGGGACCCTCACACTCGGGGGCGTCGTGGACCCCCAAGCGGCTACAGAGGGGGGCAGGTTCTTTATGGGTCTCTCCGGGCTTGCCAGACGAAAACTCAGAATTAAGGCTACAAGGAAGAAAGAACAAGCGAAGGCAATGCTTTTTTAATGAGCATAATGCTCTGAAATGAAAAACAAAAAAAAAGCGAACCTTAAAGAGGGGATTTCAGCGGCCCTTGTCTGCCTGATGGGTAAATTAACTAGAAAGCTCTTTAAACAAGCGCGGTCCCGAAAGTGAAAGAGGACCGCGCCGGAGCATGGGGATCTCTCGTCTTTATGGGGCCATGTGTTTCTAACACATGGCCCCATAAAGATAAGAAACTGCTTTGCGACAGCAGCAAAGCAGGCCACCGAGTCCGGCTCGGAGGCCAAAGGGCGTCCACCAAAAACCCTCATTTCCAATGGCAGGCCACAGTTTACCATAAACGGTGACGCCGGCCAATGGAAATGAGGGGCGGGGCTTAAAGCCCTTTTCTAAAACTACTCATCAACAATAAATCTCGCCGAGCGAGCTGCGCATGTGCGCAGCAACGCTAGGCGAGACCTAAAAAGTAGTTTCCTGATGTGGAAGGAAACAATTAATTCAATCAAAAAAGATATTAAAGAAGACATGCTCATGGGGGTGGGAGGACACAAGAAGAGGAAGGAACGCCATTGCATAAGATGCAAGCAAATAAGATTAAGTGAATGTGGGCCATGAAGGGAATACAAACTTCCAAAACGCACCCATTTTCCAGCAGTGGTTCGTGCGTGTTTGATACGCATTGTGCAATGGCTCATACTCATTCATATGAGAAAGAGAAAAAAACTTCGTCCAATAAACGTGTCTATCGAACAGCTACGAGTGTGTGAGTATTTGGTTTGAAAGCAGCAGTACTCGAGCATATAGTGGTCACAAAGCAAGACTTCCAAACATTAACAGTCAGTCAGCCAGAGGATTTGGGGAGGATGGAGTTTGTACATGTGTTTCTCCAGGTGGGGAGTTGGAGGGACGTTAAAAATATTCCTGAAAGTTAGAGGAACACATACCATGTTACATAATCAGCTCAAACTGTGCCTATTTAATATTACCAATGTTGCACCACATATCCTTTTCCGCAGGTCTAACAAGTGAGTTAGGAGTGCAGAGAAAATTAAATATTCAGGAGTATAGCTATGTATTTTGAACTGCGCCAGACTAACGTAAAGAGAAACTGAGCGAGAACAGGAAGAGAGTTCAAGCACAGAAACTAGTAAATGAGGATCCCAATGACTGAGCATCAGCAGCAGCGCTGGGAAGATGGGGGGAGTTGCACTGTGAGACTGGAGCAGGCTGCCATTGTCTATTGGCCGAAAGACCCATCACTCAACGCTCTGGACATATAAACCTAGGTTACTTTATATTGGCATTTCCTATCGCCTTCCCACCTTACTCTCCGACTCGTTTAATGTAAAACAGGTCCTAAGACTAAGGCACGCATGAAACCCAGGGAAACACCTCCAGTTCTGAGGCGCCGTACTTCACTGGTGGTGAAAGAGAGTCGTGACGTCTGCTGTTCTCCCTAAAGAAGAGCATCCATTCAATAAGCAATTTTGGAAAACGCAAAGGGGTGAATGAAACTTGCACCCTAATACAAAGACAGATGGGGGTTACAAAGAGCTATTGTCTTGTGCGCAATCTTGACGTAGTTGTCCTCTGAGGTCCTCGTTTCCAATCTTAATTCAGAGTGTATTAATATTGGAGTCGGGCAGACCTCAGGTATTGAGCTCATGTTTCTCTCACGAGTTAGCTGGTAAATGATGCTTGGGTTGCACTCCCTCCCGCGTTGCTGTGCGGTCGGATTTTTCCAGGTGGATACATTTGTTTTACGTTTAATGTCCGCTCTCCCATGCGCATGACTTACTTTGTTCTTCTGACGGTTCTTGGTACTCAGGCCAAAGCTACCGCCACCTTTCCCAGCACCGGGCCCTACACCCAAGTCCCTGCCTTCCCCAGTCTGTCGTTTCTCCACTGCCTATTGTAGTGGAAGGTGTTGTTTTATTTCAGCCATCGGAGAGATCCTCACCCCACCTCCATCCGCGGGTGATCTCGCCCTTCTAACTGTGTCCTGGGAGCAGCAGTGCGGGGACTCGGAGCTCCAGCCCGCTCAGACCTTGCTTCCAGCTGAACCTTGAAGCTGCCGCCTAAGCCTCGATGCAGCCGCACTTGCAGCTGGTCACAAAAACCCCGCCCTTTTCGAATCTGGCGGGCACAACTGTAAAGACTGGAAGCAGACGTCAGGTAAGTTGAACAGTCTTTATTAAAGAAAGACACTGACACCAATGAGGGCGTCTTCTCGGTACAGAGGTTTGGCTCCAACTGTCCCTTCAACCGTCACCCATGCCCAGGGTTCTACCACCGAACGTATGGACGTCATAAAACCCTGGGCATGGGCTCGCGGCAGGAGAGACGGCGCAAGGCAGGTCGCGAGACCGATGCGGTACATACAATTGCAGGTGACACAGTTAGGAGAAATAATCAAACATAACACATCTCCTTTTCGTCAAATAAAGTGCAAAGTAACAGGGGGGAAGGGCAAGAGGAAGGAGGGGGGGAAAAAGGGGAAAGAGGAGAGCAGAAGCCAATGTGTATGTAAGCTGAACAAGAGGGGTACAGAAAAAAAAAGGTTAGTCACACATGAAGTCACGTAACCTTGCAGGTGGTTTGAATTCTCAACCATGTCTGCTCACAACAGGTTCCCTGACAGCTACACCTCTTACATGGGGATCGTTGTCAACATCATCATTATTTTGAACGTAGTTGTCACTATTGGTGACGGGGTTTTGTGAAATGTCATCAAGGGATTCCCCATTGGAAGAAGTGCCACTATTGTCATTCTGGAAGATATCACCACCCGGAACACCCATTCTGCAAGGAGATGTAACTTCAGTCTCCTCTGGGTTGCGATCCTTATTGGTGTCATCATCCAGAAGCCAAACGTAATCTGGGGAAGTAGAGGGTCTGGAGCCCTCTGAGTTGGTGTGCTGATGAGCTGTAATCTCTCCTCCACATGGATAAGGACGAGAAATGCCAAACCTTCCCATCACTTAAGAGGGCTGAGTTGCAGAAGATTTTCTTGACCACCAAGGGCTGTAAAAAGTGACTTTGACCCTTTTTGACAAAACCACTTTTCCTTACTTTGACGCCTATGTGAATGTTACATGTTTACATGCATGTTTGGAATCGTAATACTTCTTGCTGGTCAGTTGAGAGTGTAACATTTTTTCCTTAATCTTTCCTGTGGACCAAGCAACTTTCTTGGGTGCTAACCACCCCACGTTATCTTTAGTGATTGGGGTTCTACCTCTTAACAACACAAAGGGGCTTGCGCCTGTGGACTCACAGGGTGTAACACGGAAAGCCCAAAGGTTGTGTACCAATTCTTTCCTCCAAGAAAGGTCGTTGTGGTTGGCAAGTTGTAAGATGCCTTTTATGACACTGTTGAACCTTTCTACTGCACCATTACCAGCCAGGTGGTACAGAGAAGTGGTTTTGTGAGAGATGCCATTATCCATTACAAATCTTTTGAAAGCATCAGAGATAAATTGGGGACTGTTGTCGGTAACAATGCATTTGGGTAAACCTTCTCTCAAAAACAACTTTTGCAAGAAATTAATTATGTTTTTGGTATCTGCGTTGTGTACAATATCTACTTCAGGCCATTTTGAAAAATGATCAACAAGTACAATGAGGAAAACCTGTTCACTGTTCTCCCAAATGGGGCCACAAAGGTCCATACCTAATCTGACCCAGGGCATACTGGGGCTGGAAAGGGGTTGTAGGGGTGACCTAAAAGTGCGTTGTGATTTGTCAGAATTCTCACACGCAGAGCAGTTCCTAACCTTTCTTTCAATCTCTAGATCAAAACCTGGCCACCAATAGGAATGTTTCACTCTACTTTTAGTTATTCCTATGCCTAAATGTCCTTCATGGCAAATGTTAAGAAGTTTGGAACGAAGGGAAACAGGAGGCATGACCTTTCCATTTCTTAGAATAAGACCTCCTTCGCATGACAATTCGTGTCTTAGCTCCCAGAAAGTGGGTAAATGTGTAGGAACATTTTTTAGCGGGCCAACCATCTTTGATATGCCTTTTCACTTCACCTAAATTGGTATCAACTTCTTGGGCTGACATCCATTCAGACTGAGAAATGCAGGGTACATCTTCTAGAATGTTAGCTACACAGAATGATTCAATATCAGAGGTAGGTTCACCCACATCAGGCAATGGCAAGCGACTTAGACAGTCAGCGACAGTGTTCTTGATACCAGGAACGTACTGTACTTCATAATTGAAGTCCATCATTCTGATGGATATGCGTGCAAGGCGGGGAGAGGCACTTTGTAGTCCCTTGGTGGTGAGGACCTTGACCAGGGGTTTATGATCACTTCCAAGAGTGACATGATACCCCCATATGTATTGCCTAAAGTGTTCTAAGCCCCATGCGAATGCCAGAGCCTCACGCTCTATCACGGAGTACCTTTCCTCCGTGGGTGTAATCGAGCGTGAGGCAAAAGCAATGGTTCTTTCCTTGCCTGCGTTATCGGTTTGGGTCAAGACAGCTCCAAGACCTCTACCACTTGCATCAGTGGTGACGATGCTGTGTAAGGAGGGATTAAACCCCTGTAGGGGTGGAGCATTGCAAATGTCGTTCTTGATCCCGGTAAAAGCTTCTTCACAAGCACTGGACCATTCGAACTTACTCTCTTGTTTTATAAGCTGTCTTAGAATGAAGGTTTTAGTGGAGAAATCTTGAACAAACTTTGCGTAAAATTCCGAGAGGCCCAGGAAGGCTCTTACCTCGTCTTTATTTGTGGGGGAGGGGGCTTCTCTTATAGCAGATAGTAGTTCTTTTTTTGGTTTGATACCATCTCCACAAATTTTGTGTCCTAAGTATGTGACCTTAGTCTCTGCGAATTTGCATTTGCGAACATCAGCAGTGAGACTATGGTTTTCCAGGATACTTAACACTTTGGTTAATTTAGCATCATGTTCCTCTCTGTTGGTACCCATGACCATAATGTCATCCTGAAAGATTAGAAGGTTAGGTTCATCTTTAAAAAGTATCTGCATTAATCTCTGGAACATGGCTGCAGCGGAGTCCAATCCAAAGGGTACCCTTTTAAATCTAAAGCAACCGAAGGGTGTTACAAAGGTGGTGAGGCATCAACTGTTGGGGTGTAGTTCGACCTGGTGGTATGCTGCAGTGAGGTCAATTGTGGAAAACCACTTGATGCCATTGGTGTGTGATAACATCTCGCTGATTTTGGGTAAGGGGAATTGATCAGCGAGGATGTTTTTGTTGAGATCGCGGAGTTTACCGTTGGATTTCTTAGCAACGACTAAGGGTGCAACCCACTCAGCCGATTCAACTGGTTCGATTATTCCAGATTTTTGCAATTTAAGAAGTTCGGCTTCAACTTCGCTTATGATGGAGAAAGGAATATTTCTGGACTTGTGAATGCATGGAACAGCGTTTTTTTTAAAAGTTTGATCTTGTGATGAACCCTTTAAGTTTGCCAATGTTATCAGAGAACACTCGAGGATACCTTTTAACAATGAAGTTCTTGTACTCATCTTCAGTTTGTAAGGAAAGCACAGGATCTGGGCTATTAGGGTCAAGAATTATGCCTAACTTTCCTTGGTCAATCCAACCAAGTACTGAAGGACCAACAGCAGAAACATACAACTTACCCAGCATTTGTCGATCTTTGAATTGGAAACACAGTTCTCTGTATCCTAACACATCAATAGGTTCACCAGTGAACGTTTTGGGTGAAATATCAGGATTGACCAAATGTTTACCGATGACGGGTACAAATTTCCCTATCCAAACGTTCTTATAGACAATTGTATACGGTGAACCAGAGTCTGCTACAAAGGAGATTTCCACACCACCAATGTTTAGATCACACATGGGCTTTTTACATTTACCATGCACATTTTCATCAACTTGTAAAACAAAGAGATTCATGTCATCATCAGAATATATGTCATCTTGGTTTTCTGGTACGACAAGTTTTACATTAGTGTTTCTTTTTTGTTTGCTTGGACACATTTTGAAGAAATGACCAATTATGCCACATTTTGAACATATTTGTTTAAGTGCGGGGCATTTTTTATCATTCGCCAAGTGATATTTGCTACCACACCTAAAACATTTCCTGTCCCCCGATAATTTAGTTTTGGGACTAAAATCCTTCCCCTGTGAAGCATTCGAATTGGATTTTTGAACCGGGCCTTTGAGGTTCCTGACTCTAGCAACAGTTGGTTGTTCCTCCGCAATGGTTTTGTTCTTATCTTCTGACAAAACTGCTTTGGCACACCTCCCAGTTAATTCTGCACACTTGACAATGTCGATGACTTCTTGAAGTGAAGATTCACCCTTTGCCCACAATTTTTCTTGGTTGTTGCGATAGGCAGCTTGCATAACAATTTGGTCGCGGATGAATTCATCATGCAGTGTGCCCAAGCGACAGGAAAGAGCTAAATTCTTTAGTGCAGCAACGAAATCCTCAACTGACTCTTCAGAACTTTGTTTGCGATGAAAGAATTTGAATCTGTTATCGGACACACATACTGTGGGTTTGAAGTAAATAGATAAATCTTCAAGTGCGTTGGTGTAGACATCCCCTTGATCCTCTGTTATGGGTTTCTTATTAATACGATTGTAAATTTTCATCGCTTGCGCACCTAAACAGTGTAGCAATATTTTCGTCTTTCTTTCTGGAGTAAGATCTTCGTCATCTTCGAAAGTAGAGATGTAGTTCTCAAAGTATTCACGCCATTCTTCCCATTTAAGAGAAGAATCCCCATCGAGGGAATAAAAGGTTGTGGGGGAGAAAGGTTCTAAACATTTCCAGAGGCCATGGTAAGGAGGATGAAGGTAAGTAAGAAAGAAGAGAATGGATGAAAGAAGGAGAATGCAATAATGTAGGTAAAGTAGTAGGAGATGAGGCTGAGGAATAGAAGCGTGAAGATGAGCAGAATAGGTGGAAGTGAGGAAGAGTAACCGTGAAACAAAGCTGTACGCGAAAGTAAATAGAAATGGAGCAGTGCACTAGCTGGAAACGACAGGTAGAAAAGTAAAGTGATAATTGTAGCGCATTGCTAAATGCAAGGAGGGTTGCAGAATGTAAAAATGGCACCAAATGACAATGATGAATGGATGCACTTGGTAGAGTGTGTGCATCACTGAGGTAAAACCACCATAGCAGGTAACAAAATATGTTACTATAAGAGTTTGAGAGGTAAAAGGTGGAAGTGGATAAAAAAAACGTGTAAAAATGATGGTTAGATGCGCTGGGAAGTGTGCGCGTCACTGATGAAAGGGAAATAGCGCGTTGGTAACAAGAATGCTACAAATGACTCAGGCTGGATGCGCTTTGAAGTGTGCGCATCACTGTGGTAACAAGAATGCTACAAATGACCTAGGCTGGATGCGCTTTGAAGTGTGCGCATCACTGGTGAAAAGAAATGCACGTTGGTAACACGAGTGTTACAATAGACCAAGGCTGGATGCGCTATGAAGTGTGCGTGTCACTGGTGAAGAGAAATGCACGTTGGTAACACCGTGTTACTTAAAGCACAAGTTACTAACTTGTGTAACGATATATCTGTAAGAGACAGTAGTTAGTGACAGATTCCTTACCTTAGAATATCCCCAGGCGTCAGGCTGGATCCGGAAAGTTTTTGCGTAGCAGTACCCTTGCGCGTCGGTAGGCGGCGTAGTGCGGCTCCGCGTCCGTCGTCGGCGTCGTGATCGCCGGGATGACGCCGCGGGCAGTACTTAGGCGCCGCCCCTGCGCGCTGACGTCAGTTCTGCTACACGACTTTCCGCGCCAGGAACGCAGAGCCATGCAAGAAGCTGACATAGGTGTCTGAAAAATACTAGGGCCCTGAAAGGGATGTCCTTAACCCTAGAAATCAGTTCGCAGAACGGGGAGGATGGGTGGGCGTAAGGAATCTGTCACTAACTACTGTCTCTTACAGATATATCGTTACACAAGTTAGTAACTTGTGCATCTGAAAGAGACACGTTAGTGACAGATTCCTTACCTTAGAATAGATACCCCAGCAATACCAACCCCGGTGGTGGGTCTGCGAACAAAGATCAGACAAGGAAGTCCTGGAGGACAGAACGGCCAAAGAAGCCGTCCCTCCGGACCTGACTGTCAAGGCAGTAATGCTTTGTAAACGTGTGCAGCGAGGCCCACGTAGCTGCCTGACAGATAACCGGCAGCGGAACACCGCGGCCCAAGGCCGTGGTAGCAGCCGTTGCCCTGGTGGAATGGGCACGCAGCCCAACAGGAGGTTCCTTTTTAGCCAAAGAATAGCAGGTCTTGATGCACAAGGTAACCCAGCGGGAGATGGTCCTCTTGTGCACCGCCCGACCTTTTTGGCGCCCACGTAGCCAACAAAGAGCTGGTCATCCACCCGGAAGTGTTTTGTGCGGTCAATATAGAAAGAGAGCGCACGTTTTGGGTCCAGACGGTGGAGCCTCTCTTCCTCTCTGGAAGGATGCGGAGGCGGAAAGAAGGTGGGCAAAGTGATGGTCTGCCCAATGTGGAAAGCAGTAACCACCTTTGGCAAGAAGGACGGACGCGTCCGAAGAACAACCTTGTCTGGATGAACAGACAGAAAGGGAGGTTTGCAAGATAGAGTCTGGAGCTCACTCACCCGCCGAGCGGAGGTGATGGCCACCAGAAAGGCTGTCTTCAGAGTCAGAAGACGAAGAGGACAGTTATGTAGAGAGCTCAAAGGGAGCGCACATTAAAAAGGTAAGAACCAAGTTCAAGTCCCACTGAGGCATCACAAACGGAACAGGAGGGAAGAGGTGAGTAATGCCTTTAAGAACCTGTTAACAACAGGGGACTTGAAAAGGGAGGGCTGATCAGGGAGCCTGAGGAAGGCCGAGATAGCACAAAGATAACCCTTGATGGTACCCAGGGCAGAACCCTGTTGGGCCAGAGAGAGAAGGAACAGAAGGACCTCAGAAAGAGGGGCAGAAAGGGGATTCACAGCCTTTGCTGTGCACCATGCCACAAATTTGTTCCACCTGCAGGCGTATACCACCTTAGTGGAGGGACGCCTGGCTGCCAGAATCACATCACAAACTTCGGGAGGCAAGTCGAAAGGAATCAACTGCCGCCGCTCAATCTCCACGCAAGCAGGTGTAGACTGGACAGGTTCGGGTGGAGGACCGTCCCCTGCTGCTGCGACAGAAGATCCTCCCGAAGAGGCAGACGGATCGGGGATCTACGCTCATATTGAGTAGCTCGGGATACCAAACTCTTCGAGCCCAGTCCGGAGCCACAAGAATGACTTGGGCCCGGTCGTGCAGAATCTTCTTCAACACTCTGGGTAGAAGTGGTATATGGCGGAAAGGCGTACAATAGACCGCAACTCCACTCGTGACGAAAGCGTCGCCGAGCGAGTGCCGCCTTGGAAATTCCAACGCGCAGAACTGATGACATTGCGCGTTCTCTTCGGTGGCGAATAGATCTAACCAAGGCTCTCCCCACTGTAGAAAGAGTCCTTGCGCCACTTCCGAGTGAAGACGCCATTCGTGATCCATCATGCACCTGCGGCTGAGGTTCGTCCGCCCTGGCGTTCAGGGAACCTGCCAGGTGTTGAACCACCAGGAACATGCCCTGATGTTCCAGCCATGTCCAGAGGCGCAGAGCCTCCTGACAGAGGGTCCACGACCCCACCCCGCCTTGTTTGTTGCAGTACCACATGGCGGTGGTGTTGTCTGTGAACACCTGCACTACCTTCCCTTTGACAGAGGGAAGGAATGCCTTGAGTGCAAGTCGGATCGCCCGGAGCTCCAGAAGGTTGATATGGAGCCGGGACTCCGCCGGAGACCAGAGGCCTCTGATCTCCGCCTCTCCCATGTGACCGCCCCATCCCAGAAGGGACGCGTCCGTCACAACTGTGTGCTCTGGCTGGGGAAGGGAGAGGGATCTGCCCATGACCCATTGCCGGTTCGAGAGCCACCACTGCAACTGTTTTGCAGTCCCCTCCGAGATCTGGACGTGATCGGACAGGTCGCCCTGGTGCTGCGCCCACTGGAACTTCAGGTCCCACTGCAGAGCCCGCATATGCCATCTGGCATGAGTGACCAGCAGGATGCAGGAGGCCATGAGGCCCAGCAGCCTCAGGGTCATCCGTACCGAAACCCAGGATAAAGGCTGAAAGATCGGAATCATAGCCTGAATATCCCGGACTCGCCGTTCGGGAGGATAGGCCCGAAACTGCGTCGTGTCCAGAACTGCTCCGATGAAAAGGAGCTGTGGAGAAGGAATCAGATGCGACTTTGGCACATTGATGGAGAACCCCAGCGAGTGCAGGAGTTCGGCCGTAGTCTGGAGGTGGGAGACGACTGCCTGGGACGAGCCCGCCTTCAGCAGCCAGTCGTCGAGGTAGGGGAAGACTGAAACCCCTGCCCGGGCGCAGATGAGCTGCGACCACCGCCATCACTTTCGTGAACACCCGAGGGGCACTGGTAAGGCCAAAGGGAGCACGGTGAACTGAAAATGCTCGAGGCCTACCGTGAACCGAAGGTAACGCCGGTGGGCCGGCAGGACGGGGATGTGGAAATAGGCGTCCTGCAAGTCCAACGCTACCAACCAGTCTCCGGGGTCGAGGGCAGTCAAGACCTGAGCTAGGGTGAGCATCTTGAACTTCTCCTTCCGGAGGAAGCGATTGACGTTCCGGAGGTCCAAGATAGGACGCATGTCCTCCTTGTCCTTTTTGGGCACCAGAAAGTAGTGGGAGTAACAACCACGCCCTACTTCTGGGGTCGGAACGCGCTCGATGGCCCCCTTGGCCAAGAGGGCCGCAACTTCCTTTTGAAGAAGCACCAAATGATCCCCCAACATGCGGTGGCATTGAGGTGGCATGGCTGGGGGGGTAGTCTCGAAGGGGAGGGAGTAGCCCCTTCGGACAATGTCCAAGACCCACTTGTCCGATGGGATGGCACACCAGTGGTGAAGGTGATGGCGGACCCTGCCACCTACCGGCGTGCTGTGGACCTGAAAGGATGGACTAGGAGGGCTTGGAGGCTGCGGACGGGGCGGAGGTGGTGGCCTGACCCGCACGCTGGTTACCCGACCCGCCTCGGCGGGAGCCACGTCCACGCGAAGACGCTTGCTGCGCGGGCCGGTGGCTGGGCAGCGGACGTGACTGGGCACCCCTTCCGTGGCCACGAAAGGGGCGAAAAGCAGACTGTTGCCGAGGGCGCACAGCAGAAAGGCCCAGGGACTTGGCTGTAGCCCGCGAGTCCTTAAAGCGCTCCAGCGCATGGTCTGCCTTGTTGCCGAAAAGGCCGACACCATCAAAGGGCATGTCCATAAGTGTGTTCTGGACATCCCCTGAAAAACCAGTGGTTCTCAGCCAGGCGTGGCGACGCAGCGCCACCGTCGTTGCAAGCGATCTGCCCAGCGAGTCGGCGGTATCAAGGCCACAGCGGATGGTATATTTAGCCGCATCACGCCCTTCCGCAATAGCGCGGGTAAGCAGTGTCTGGACCTCCTCAGAACACTGCGGCAAACATCAGCCACCGAATCCCACAGGGAGTGGGTGTATCGGCCCAAGAGGCAGGCGGTATTAACAGACCGCAAGCCAGCACTGGAGGAAGAGAAAGCCTTCTTCCCAAAGTGATCCAGGCGCTTGGATTCCCTATCCGGAGGGGCGGTAGGGAAGGCTGTTTGGGAGGCAGAGGCTTGGACAACCAAGCTCTCAGGGGTGGGGTGTTGGGAGAGAAACAGGGGGTCGCCCGGAGCCGGGCGATAGGCGTCGGGCCACGTTCCTATCCACAGGAGCCCCTGTGGTGGGTTTGGACCAGGCACCCAAAAGAACGTCAGTGAGTGCATCGTTGAACGGCAGCACAGGCTCCGAAGAGGAGGCCGCCGGCTGAAGCACTTCAGTCAGGAGGTTAGTCCTGACGGCCACTGTAGGCAACTGGAGATTTAAGGCTCCAGCAGCTCTACGCAACACCGTTGCAAAATTAGCCCCCTCCTCCGTTGCCACGGGAGGAGACAGCATGCCAGAGTCGGGGGAGGTATCCAGCCCACTGGCATCCCCAAGTTCCTCAACCCAGTCCGGGTCAAACTCGCACTGTTGTGTGAGAGGGTCGTCAGACCCCTCCCAGCTCTCCTGGTCCTCCTCAGGTTGAAAATATGGAGGAGGAGGGACATAAGGGACCCAAGGTCTCATCGGCGCGGAACCGGCGTCGGGCGACGCCGGTCCGGCTCCATGTCCGGACCCGGGGAGAACCGGGGAACGACGCCGCCCGGAGCCCCGGACGGCGTCGGAAACGGCACCCGGGGACATCGGCGTCGGCGGAGGCGTGGTTAGGTCAACCGGCGTCGATGGGGGTTGCGGCACCACCGGAACCGGGGTCGAGGCCGGAGCCGAGGCCGGGACGAAGGCTGGTGGGACAGGCGACGCCGGGACCGGAGTCGACGGCGACGCCGGAGCAACCCCATCAGGGCCCGCGGGGCCCGAAGGCGCACGGAGGGACCTTGAGGCCCGAAGAGGCGGGCCATGGCCGACAGGAATTTCTGTATTTCGGCCGGAGTCGCCCCGAACCCGGGTAGGACGGGTAATGCGGGGGCAACTCGACAGGCACGTCCGGGGCCGCGGGGACGGTGCCGACAGGGACCTCAGCCGAGTCGCGCGACCGGCGAGGCGAAGTCTTAGAGCGATGACGCCGCTTAGACTTCTTGTGCTTCGACTTACCGGAGGAGCGCGAAGACTTGGATTCCGACAAACGGCGGGGACTCCGCGTCCGGCCCCTCGACCTCTCCCGGGACCGGGGCTTGGTGCGGCGCGGAGCCGACTGCCGGACTTCAAGGAGCTTTCGAGACCGCTCTCGCAAAGCCTTCGGATGAAGTTTCCGGCAGTCAGGGCACGACTTCGTGTCGTGGTCTCGGCCGAGACAGAAGAGACACTCGAGGTGGGGGTCCGTGATGGACATCATACGACCACATTCCTCGCAGGGCTTAAAGCCGGGCATCCCTACAACACCTTAGGAGTCGTGAAGACTCGTTGAAGAAAACAGTGAAAAATTTCACAAAAAAGATAGTCAAAAAGTGACTAGGGCACTGCTCTTCCCGGATCTGCGCTTACTGGCGCGGAAAAAGAAGAACTGACGTCAGCGCGCAGGGCGGCGCCTAAGTACTGCCCGCGACGTCATCCCGGCGATCACGACGCCGACGACGGACGCGGAGCCGCACGACGCCGCCTACCGACGCGCAAGGGTACTGCTACGCAAAAAACTTTCCGGATCCAGCCTGACGCCTGGGGATATTCTAAGGTAAGGAATCTGTCACTAACGTGTCTCTTTCAGATAGGGTGAGTAGCTGCGCTATATAAAAACGGACTTACTTACTTACATTTTCTGCAAGGAGATATATCTTTTGAGGTATGGCCCATCTCCATATGCTTTGAGCTAATTGTGAAAGCTGTAGAGTGTGCGTCCCCCCTTGTTTTCGTATGTAATACATTGCTGTCATATTGTCTGTACGAACTAAGACAGCTTTGTGTACTAGATGCAAATGAAAAACTTTCAATGCTAGAAAAATTGCTAGTAGTTCCAGATGGTTTATGTGGAGTTGTTTTTGTTGTACGGTCCACATGCCCTGAATGGTATGTTGTTGCAGATGAGCTCCCCAAGCAGTGAGCGATGCGTCTGCTGTTAGCACTATCTGTGGAACCGGGTCGAAGGAATGGCCGCCCCTTGGAAAGGTTTTGTGTATTCCACCACTGCAGAGAGCGATGGGTGCGGCCGTCCACCAACACTAGATCTGTCAACTGACCTTGAGCCTGGTTCCACTGACATGCTAAGCATTCCTGTAGGGGACGCATTTGGAGCCTTGAATAAGGAACGATTACAATGCAAGAAGCCAACATTCCGATCAATTGCATGAACACTCGAGCTTGTAGTGAGTGTTGAGGCCGAAATTGTGAAATTAGATTTTGTATGTTGCGTATCCTGACTGGGTTGGGGTATGCTAGAGCTTTGCAAATGTTTATTGTGGCTCCTAGGTACGCTTGTGTGTTGGACGGTTGGAGGTGAGACTTGGTGAGGTTTACAGTGAATTCCAAGTCGTGCAGCAGCTGAACTGTTTTGAAAGTGTGGTGTATGCAGCTGTGTTGCGATCTGGCCTTTATTAGCCAGTCGTCTAGGTAAGGTAAGATGTGAATGTGTTGTCTTCTTAAATGAGCTGCGACTACTGCGAGACACTTGGTGAAGACTCTGGGAGCTGTAATTACCCCGAACGGGAGAACTTTGAATTGATAATGTTGTCCGTCCACCACAAACCTGAGATATTTTCTGTCAGCCGGGTGAATGGGAATATGGAAGTAGGCGTCCTTTAAATCTAAGGTGGATAGAAAGCCGCCTTGCTGAAGCAGTGGGAGCACCTGTTGGAGGGTGACCATGTGGAAGTGGTCTGACTGAATGTAGAGATTTAGCTGTCTGAGTTCTAGTATAGGCCTGAGAGAGCCGTCCTTTTTTGGAATTAAGAAGTACAGGGAGTACACTCCGGTCCCTTGATGATGTAATGGGACTGGTTCTATCGCATGTTTTTGCATTAGAGAGAAAACCTCTTGTTTTAAGAGGACGAGATGTTCTGGTGACATTACACGTTCTCTTGGAAGAATAGTTGGGGGAGTGCTGGTAAGTTCCAGGCAGTAACCATACTGGATAATTTGTATTACCCACTTGTCTGAGGTGATTGAATTCCAGACAGGTAGGAACTGTGAGACGTCCCCCGACTGGAGTGGAATGATCGGGGGGTAGTGGAGGGAAGTCACTGTTTGTTGGCAGGGGAAGTGCGGGTAGAGTTACCTCTGCCTCTTCCCTTATTATTATTTCCTCTGTAGCCTCCTCGAAAATAACCTCTGGAAGAGGGGGATTGGTTATTACCCTTGTAAGAGGAGGAGGGATTCTCTGAGGACACAGTTTTCGAGCCACCCCTGTAAAAGGAGCTGCGAAAGGAACCCCTGCTAAAGGGCAATTGTAAAGCCCCCATGGACTTTGCAGTTTGTGTCTTTCTTCATTTTTTCTAAGGAAGTATCGACAGCTGGTCCGAAAAGATGCTCCTTGTCGAAGGGCTGATTAAGTATGGAGGACTGTACCTCCTGCTTGAATCCAGAGATTCTAAGCCAAGCGTGTCTGCGCAATAGCACACTAGTGTTGATGGCGCGAGATGCTGTGTCTGCCGCATCTACTGCGCATTTAATGGAAGTGTTGGTAATAAGTTTACCTTCCTGAATGAGGTCATTAGCTTTGGTTTTATACTCATCTGGCAAATGTTGCATGAGTTTTTCCAACTCATCGTAATGAGCCCTATCGTAGCGTGCTAACAGAGCCTGAGCGTTGGCAATACACCAATAGTTAGCAGCTTGAGAAGCCACTCTTTTGCCGGAGGCATCAATGAGTTTGGACTCCTTGTCAGGAGGAGGGGCGTCGCCTGTGGTTTGGGAGTTAGCTCTCTTGCGGGCATTGGACACTACAAGAGAGTCTAAGGGCAACTGACCTTTTATATATGCGGGGTCTGTATGAGCGGGCTTGTATTTTTTTATCTACTCTAGGGGTGAGTATTCTTGCTCTGACTGGGTCTTTGAATACCTCATCCGTGTGCTTTAACATGCCCTTTAGCATTGGTAAAGTGTGAGTAGACCTTTGTGAGTGAGTTAGTGTCTCAAAGAGGAAATCCTCTTCTAGAGGTTCCTTGTGAAGCTCCACCCCATGATATTGAGCAGCCCTGTTGATAAGCTGAACATAGCCAATGTTGTCGTCAGGTGGAGAGGGTCTGGAGGGATACAGGTCGGGGTCGTTATCTTGATCTGGGTCCCTATTATAATTTTCCCAGGGGTCAATGTCCTGTGGTATGTCCTGATCCTGTGGCACATCCTGCTCTTCATCCCCATACCCATCATCTTTGTCCTGTGGGTCAGGTGATAGTGGAGGTGGTGGTGAATTTGATGGTATAATCAGTAAATTTGGATTAGGAGGAGGAGAGGGAGGTGGCATGTAAGGAGGAGAAGGGTTAGTACCCTTGTCCTTTTTCTTCAGATGTATAGGGTAATCCTCTGTGAGATCCAACTTCCGTTTTTTAGGCAGAGTGGCATGGATGTGACCCGTTTCAGGGTTAATACTTAGTCTCTTTTTTTTTGGATCCAAAGGTGGTTCATCGAACCGAGGCTCTTTGGATGGAGTATCCTTTTGTTTGGGAATTAATTTCGGCGTCGAAGGTTTAGGCTGAGAGTCTTTGAGTGTCGAGTGTTTTGAATCAGAGTGCTTGGTTTTATCTGATTTTGGCTCCGAACCTTTCGGAGTGGCAGGTTTCGGCTCCGAACTTTTCGGCGCGGTGGGTTTCGGCTCCAAGCCTTTAGGTGTCGAGGATTTCCGCTCCGAAGCTTTAGGCGTGGAGGATTTCGGCTCTAAGCTCTTCGGTGTCGAAGATGTCTTTGGTGCCAGTGGTGTCGAGACCGGGAGATGCTTCCACTTATGTTTCGGTGCCGAAGGTGTTGGGTCGGCACCGGAATGAGGCAGGCTCGAGCCCGAGCCGGAAGGCTTCTGTTTGTGTTTTGGAGCCAGGCTGGAGGGAGGAGCATCTGAAACTTTTTCTCGGTGCCGACCTGAGCCCGAGGGCGAAGATGGTACCGGAGCCTTAGATTTCTGTTGACTGGGCACAGGGGGATCTGTACTCACGGTACGCTGACCCAGAGTGATGTTTTCTTCTTCCATGTCGGAATCGGCTTCGGACACGGAGACCAGTTCTTCGTCCTCGGCTTCAGCAGCTGGATGGTGGATATCGGAATCTTTGCCGAAGATGTCCGGTACAGAGCGGCTGCCGCGTCGCATCTCGTGGCGTCGAGCCCGACGATCACAAATAGTTTTCTTCGATCGGAACGATCGACACGATTCACAGTCCTTTTCGTCGTGTTCCGGGGATAAGCAGAGGTTGCAGACCTCGTGCAAGTCGGTGCGTGCAAATTTAGCACGACACCCGGGACATAGCTTAAATGGAGTCCATTCCATCGACTGCTGGCGTGGTCGGCACGGGTAGGCCAGACGGCCCGCCTCGAATTTCCCGATCGAAGGTTTTCTTATTTTAAACGATACGCGTCGAATGGGGAACCGCGATGGATGGACAATACCGTCGAGGGTAGAGGATTGCGCGTCGAAGGGGTTAAAAAACGATACCGAACCGGAGCGCAGCAATACACATCCGAACCCGATGGCGGAAAAAAGCAATCTGGGGATGGAGTCGATGCCCATGCGCACTATCACCGAAAGGAGGAGTCACCTACCTCATGACTGTAAAGACTTCTTCGAAGAAAAACAAAGTGCAAACATCCGGACCCAACACCAGATGGCTCATATGCCTCGAACGGTAAGTAACTCGAAAATCTGATAGACTTTCACCCACATATTCGTTTCCTCAGAATAAATACCAAAGCAATACCTCCTCGGAGTTAGATCTGTGAACAGGCTCAGACTAAAAAGTCCCGAAGGACTGGATGGGCAAAGTGCCTGGTACGCCGGACCAGACTATCAAGGCAGTAGTGTTTTGTACACGTGTGCAGAGATGTCCATGTAGTAGCCTGACAGATGTCCAGGATGGAGACCCTAGAGCTAATTCAGTGCTCGCAGCTTTGGTTCTGCTAGAATGAGCACTCAAGGGCTTGCTCCTTGGCCAGTACGCAGCAGATCTTAATGCAGAGTACAATCCATCTGGAGATAGCCCGTTTCTGCACTGCTTGCCCCTTCATAGTTCCTGTGAACCCAACAAAGAGCTGATAGTCCACCCAGTGTTCTCTGGTGCGGTCAATGTAGAACAACAAGGGTGAACACATTATAAGGTTACAACCAAATTAAAGTCCAATTGGGGAATATAAAAAGGTTTGGGGAGAAAGGAACAGTTTCTTACCTGTAACTCCAGTTCTCTCGTAGGGATTTTTCCATGAAAACTCATAAGCACTTGAATAGTCCCACCCAGGTGCGGGGACCCCAGAGCACTTCTTTAGATAGATCTTCTTAAGTGGGATTTATTTGCCTTTCTTCAGGAAGGCCTGCAAAGACACTTAAGAGATAGAGAGACAATAATGCAGCCTTAATAAATAGGGTACACTGGCCGCATCTTCATCTTGAAGTGAAAAAAGGGAGCCAGTATACTATAATTTGTATAATTTTTGAAGTGTTTTACACAGAAGAATCCCCTTCACAAAACTCCTTTTTTCATGATAGAGATGAAAGGAGAGGACAGAATAGCCCCATTGGCTGCCATTATATGTCTTAAAAATAGAAGCTGTGTCTTTAAGAATCCAGAGACCACCAGTATCCCATCATGCACAGCTAGTGGCAGTTACTTCAGTTCTTTTTGAGGGCGATGAGAAGTGAATGCATGTTTTATGTTATGGATCACACTGTCTATTCCACGGGGGAGGAGGGAGGGTTGCTTATAACTTATCATGGAAATACCGCTATGAGAGAACTGGAGTTACAGGTAAGAAACTGTTCCTTCTCTCGTAGGGGATTTCCATGTATAGTCATAAGCACTTGAATAGACTAGCATGCCCATCCCTATGGAACGCGGTGGAAGAGACAGAGAAAAAATTATATGCAGATTTAAGCAAATAGGTTCTGAAGGGAAGCCTGCCCTACAAGAGCATCTGCCTTGGCATCCGAGTCCAGGCAGTAGTGTTTAGTAAATGTATGAACTGATTTCCAGGTAGCAGCATTGCATATCTCTGCAATGGGTATATTATGAAGCAAAGCCGCAGTAGCTGCCTTCCCTCTGGTAGAGTGAGCTTTAGGCTTACTGGCCAGAGATTTATTAGCTTTTTGGTAACAGAGTAAGATGCAGGAAATAATCCATCTGGAGATGGACTGCTTGGAAGTCGCTAGACCTGTATGGAGCGAGCCATAGTTTACAAATAACTGGTCAGATCTCCGTAGATCCTTAGTTTTATCCAGATAGAATTTTAAAACCCTTCTAACATCAAGGGAATGAAGAGATCCCCCCGCTGGAGTAGATGGATGCTGGAAAAAGGTAGGTAAAGTAACCGTCTGGTTTACATGAAAATCCGAAACCACCTTAGGGAGGAGTCCTCATGACTACTTTAGATGCATGAAAAACTGTGTATGGCTCTTGACAGCAAAGTGCCTGGATTTCACTAACCCTGAGGGCCGAAGTAATAGCCACAAGGGAAGCTGTCTTCCAAGACAGATGCTGAAGAGACGCCTTATGTATGGGTTCAAAAGGTTCCTGCATAAGACGAGAGAGGACCACATTAAGCTCCCAAGGAGGAGAAAGACTTCAAATGGGAGGAAAAACCTTCCTCAAACCCTCCAAGAAATCTCTGAATAGGAATTCTGAAAAAGGAAGTTTGTGAAGGGCATTTCCTGTAGGCAGTTAGGGCTGCTAAGTGAACCCTAACAGAAGAAGATTGAAGGCCGGATTGCACCAGATGGAGCAAATGTGGAAGGAAATATGGAAGGATGACATCTTCCTGGCAAGAGGTAGGATCCCCATTCTTCGATGAGCACCAGATACAGAATCTCTTCCATTTATGAGCAGAAGCGGGACGTGTGGACGGTCGCTTTGCTTCCTTGAGGATGTCCATGCAGCTCTGAGGTAAGTTCAAGTATCCATACTGTACTAGCTCAGGAGCCATGCTGGCAAATTCAAAGAGGAGAGGTTGGGGTGCACCATCTGGCCTCTGAACCTTGTTAGTAGGTCTGATCTGCATGGAAGCCTGAGATGTGGATGGATAGACCGGTGAAGGAGGTCTGTAAATCACCACTGACGTGGCCACTAGGAGTAGCATTTTGGCCAGTGACTGCGACAGCTTGATGAGGACTGCCGGGATTAGGGGAACTGGAGGAAAGGCGTAGAGAAATCTGCCTGACCAGTTGATCCATAGGGCATTCCCCAGGGTTCCCGGGTTGGTAGTACCTTAATGCGACGCTTTGGCATTTGCTGTTTTCTGTGGTGGTGAAAAAGTCGACCTCCGGAGTACCCCATCTTCTGAAGATATCGTGGACCACATCGTCGTTTAAGACCCACTCGTGGTTTTCCTGGAGGAGCCTGCTGAGAGAGTCGGCCTGAGCATTCTGAACACCTGGGAGGCGAGTTGCTGTTATGGTCAAGCTTCTGGCCAGAAGCCACTTCCAGATCATCGGGGCTTCCCGAGATAATGGTCTGGACCTCGAGCCTCCCTGCTTGTTGAGGTAGTACATTGCTGTTGTATTGTCTGGAGAAGCAGGGAGTTGGAGCGGAGTGATGGCCGAAAGGCTTTCAGCGCCATATGAACTGCTCGTAGCTCTAGCAGATTGATGTGGTAAATGGGTTCTCTGTGTGACCATTTGCCCTGAATTTGAAGTTGACCTGTGTAGACTCCTCATCCCTGAAGAGAGACATCCATGACGATGGTCTGAACAGGTATCTCCTTGTGGAAAGGGATCCCTCGTAGGAGATTGGCGGGATAGCACCACCATTTGATGGACCGGAGGGCATGCTGAGACAATTGAGTCTTGTCTTCCCAATCTCCTGTTCGCTGGTCCCATTGGTCTTCCAGGCATTCCTGCAGGGGTCACATGTGGAGACGTGCATTCGGTGTGAGGAATATACAAGATGCCATCGAGCCCAGGAGTGAGGAGATCTTCCTCACGGTTCGGTGAGTCATTGCCATGAGAGCCTGAGCTTTCCAAAGTAACGGTAAGCGTCTCTCCTCCAAAGGACACACGTTTGCCGAGCGAGTATCGATGGATGCTGCCAGATATTGCAGGCACTGCACAGGAATTGAGGTTGACTTCTCCTGGTTGACATGAAGACCTAACCGAAGGAGAAGATCGGAGATCCAATTGAAGTGTAGCTGAGCCTCCTGAGACGTGGATGCCTTGATTAGCCAATCGTCTAGATAGGGGTAGACGAACACTTTGTGTTTCCTCAGATGGGCCACTACCATCGCCATGCATTTGGACAAAGTCCTGGGTACCGACTTCAGGCCAAATGGAAGTACACAGTATTGATAGTGGTTGTTCTCCACTGCAAACCTCAAGAACTTGCGATGCTTCCTTATGATGGGAATGT
The DNA here is from genome assembly GCA_963921515.1 of Calotriton arnoldi. NCBI lineage: Eukaryota > Metazoa > Chordata > Amphibia > Caudata > Salamandridae > Calotriton > Calotriton arnoldi. The sequence continues at coordinate 2,888,238 of CAWUFW010000424.1, read as the reverse complement.
GGAAGTATGCATCTTGAAGGTCAATTGCGCATAACCAATCCCCTTGCTGTAGCTGAGGGTACATTTGGTGCAATGCTAGCATCCGGAATCTCTCTCTCCGAATCCACTTGTTGGCCGTCCTTAGGTCGAGAATGGGTCTGAACTGGTTCTTGTCTTTCTTTTTGACAAGAAAGAATCTTGAGTATAGCCCCATGCCTCATTGTAAAGGAGGAACAGGTTCCACCGCCTGTTTCTGTAAGAGAATGTTCGTTTCCAGTTGTAATTGGTGCAATTGGAATCTGGATTGTTTCGGAGGTATTGCCGGTGGAGGGCTGATGTATCTGAGAGAATATCCATTGTGAACAATATTCAGCACCCAACTGTCTTGCGGGATTTTTTGCCACTCTGTCAGGTAATGTTGGATGCTTCCCCCCTACCGGAGCGGGTAACGGAAGAGGGGGGAAGACAGGATTCAGGGGTTTGACCCAGCTGGTATCTTGCCTCCTTGAGCATGTTGCTGGCCTGATCTTTCTCTTGCCTGTCTTTTTTGATAAGGTTGGTAGGAGCGTTGGTACTGTTGTTGCATACCTGACTGGAGGCCCGAATACCATCGAGGGGTTTGAACCCTCTGTGTAGAACAGCGGCGTTGAAAAGGTCTGAAAGATTTACGCTGTTCCTTAGGTCTTTCCAGGCCAACAGCTTTTAGCATCACCATTTCTGCCTTCATCCTGGCCATCTCCTCGTCTGCATAAGTGCCGAAAAGAGTCATACCTGAAAACGGGAGATTCAGGATGTGCTGCTGTAATTCAGGCTTAAGCGACGTAAGACATAGCCATGAGTGCTGCCGTAGTGCCACGCCGTGGCAATACCCATGCGCAGCAAGAAGGAATGTGTCCGTTGATGCGCTTATAACTTGATAAGAGACCATCAGACCTTCTGTCAAGATCTCATTAAAGTCCTCTCTTGTCTCTAAGGAGGTAGTCCGCAAACTGTTGGAGCGATTCCACAGCGCCTGGTCATATCTGCCTAATAAGGCTGTGGTCTAGTAGCTTTCATGGTAGTCGCTGTTGTGTTGCAAACCTTTCTCCCAACTGAGTCAATTTTTCGGCTCTCTTTATCTGGTGGCACTGTGGGGGTTGCAGCTGTGGCATGTTGCTTTTTCGCCGCCACCACAATGACATAATCCGGAGTTGGGCCCGTCCATAGGAAAGCAGGGTCCTGCTCCGGAGGCCGGTATTTCTTCTGCAGCCTGGAAGGAGCTGACTTAATTGAAGAGGGTGTCAAAAAAAGTTCCATCGCCGGTTCCAAGAGGCCCGGCACCAGAGGAAGCAAGGGACGTGACGCTTGTTTTTGTTGAAGAGTCTCAAATATGACGGAGGTTGTTGGTGTAGGAGTGGACACTGGAATGTTTAATTTTGAAGCACCCCGCACCAGAACCTCTTGAAAGGTTGAAATATCATCAACTGGGGAAATCTGCGGAGGAGGCTAATCCGACAGTGTAGGAGAGTATCTCGCTGTGCTTGAAGAGGAGGTGTCGCTGGTATGTCTGGAATGAGACCTTCCTCCGTGACGGCGATGATGTGAATGAGTAGAGGAGTGTCTATGACTGTGAAACCGATGCCTCATGTGAGACCTAGGTCTTTGTAGTGGTGGTGGAGGCGGTGGAGGAGGAAGCGGAGGCAGTGTCGGAGGTCTTCATTCCACATCTGGAAGAGGAGATGGAGATTGCGGAGGAGGAAGCGTTGGAGAAGGAACGATACTAGATGGAGAATAGGTTCGGGAGTACTCGGAATCCGAAGTGTAAATAAGTCTTCTCCTTTTTCGCGCCTCCTGAAGCCTTGAAGAGGCTGACTAAGTCCCTGAGGAAGATCTTTGCGTCCCTCTCAACGTTGATCTACTCGTCGACTGTGACCTTCGACGTCGCCTCGGAGGATCTCGTCTCGACGTCGCACGATGGTGTCTCGATGTCAAGCGCCAGCCTCTCTGCATAGACTGAAGGTGGGAGCGCATCGGTGATCGACGGTGGTGACTTGACGGTGATCGACAAAGGTGTCTCGACGTCGAGTGACTGTGGCGGTGCAATAAGGTCCTAGACGGCGACCTACTGTTGTATTCCTCTTAGGGTGTCCATACACGGGCTTTCCTGTATCATGTCCTTATATAGGCACAATTCGCCCTGCCCTTATATAGGCATAAAATCCCAGTCCTTATTTAGGCATTAAACCGTGCACTCCAAATACAGGCATGGTCTCTGACATCCGTCCACCCTAACGTCACAACAAGTTCTTGAAGAACAGACCCTTAGGCTTCGGGAGTTTCCCTAGCACAGGACTATTGATTTCTTCAAGGACTCATCTATCATGCATGAACCGTTATACCTTAGGGGTTCATTCATGACGTCTTCCGCTGTCCGATTCACGTCAATGCTAACATTCTGAGATACCTCTCAGGTATAAATATACCTTCCCTAGCCCTTGTAAACTAGAGGAGACCTCGACTTCAGAGGAGCCCGTTTCCCGGCCTGATGCACTGAGAAGAAGCTGTCATCCCTGCACGCAGAGAGTCCAGCTTCCAGTGATCTGACTTCCCTAGCGGGGTGTTGGAGTTCGAGTCTGGCAAGAGATTCCTACCTCTCTCATTCTTAAGGTATGGAGCTGACTAGAACCTAGAGGGACTCTTGGCATAACATACTCTTAGTATACCATAGTAAGGAATACTTCACCTACTTCATACCTCTCCCTACACCTAGGTTAGGTACATTGGGGTAGAACTAGCTTAGAGACGCATCGTATGAGTACTCACATTTTTAGTCTATGTTATTTATGTAAATGAATATCTACTAAAGATCATGCTAGCGCAGTATTATTTATTTCTACTGCTTACGCTGTACATTATTTATCTTGCATACTGTCTTGTGATCGTAACAGCACATGTTACTTACACAAGAAACAAGACTGTTCAATAAACCTTTTATTGAAACGCCAGTCTATTCTTTCTGTGTAACTTTGAGGAAAACTAAGCATGCACGATTGAGCTGAATGAAATAGTTATCTATTGTTTCTACGACTCTGGGACACGTTCTGATTCTATAAGGGAAACAAAGTTGTCATGTTTTGCGGCTGCCAGAAACTACTCCCTTCTTGTTTGTCAAGGAGTTTCTAGTGGCCTCTGAGCTAGCTGGCACAAGAAATTAAGTTTAATATACTCGATAGGGACATACTGACCTTAGTCCTATGTCAAACCTATAGGATATATTATTCCAATGCGCAGAGCCTATTAGGGAAATAGGAGCTACACTACATGGCGCCCAACGTTTGGTAAGGCGGTAATTTAACGCTAGATACTGAGTAACTCAGCCGTGCTTTTTCTCTCAGAGACCCCTACCCATATACTCCAAAAGACGTCTGGAGTGGGCAGGGTTAGGTATCCACCACGGCTACATAGGGAAGCACCCTATATATTAGCTGTTTGGTTAGCTCAACGTTGAAGGATACAGTGTTCCAAAATATTGTGCACCTTATCTTTGTTTCCTTGAAACTTGTTCTACATTTTTCATAAAATAAAATGCCTGACTCCGACAATGACACTGGTGCTACGGCAAATCCAGCCCAAGCAGCAGTTTTTAACATTACAGGTTTAAATGAAACCGAGGAGGGTGTTATAGACATCCATCCAAACTTAAGAAGAGCCATCACTCTAAAACTCATAAAACATGGCCTACCACCAAGAGGAGGTAGATCAGTTTTCGTGATAGAGGCACACGGATCCTTTCAGACAGAGGTATTCTATTCATGGGTAATATTTCCTGAATCCAATCCAGTTACAAAACTGTTTCACTTCTAAAAAGATGATCCACCAGAGGAATACATTCCTTTCGAGGATATAGAAATTCCATTAACATACCAGGAGCATCAGCTCTCGTTTAAAGGCGCCCTAAAACATCACAGAAACATTACCAGGCTCGGTCCACTAGGTAGACCAGGAGCAACATGGCCGATTCTAGCCGGCTACACACCTCATCCTGAAATTGATATGTCAGATGAGGAACTACTTACTCAATTTACAGAGTTAATAAAAATATACAGACAATTGGTCCAATATGTAATGCGGACTTTCACAGTCCAACCACCATTAACCATTCCAAATCAGACTCCTCAACCGGGGAATACACTAAAAATTACACCACAGACTCTATACGCAGTCATGGGTAAAATGCCCACAAAACGTGAGCAAATTCCATTCTGGATAGCTCAAAAAATTACTCAAATCGAAGCAGTATTTCCAAATACTAGCCCGTATGAGAAACACAGAATCCTAACTATCAGTTTACCGATGGGGATCACACCACAACTGGAAGACTGCACCACTTGGGGCTCAGTCTTTGCTGCCACCTATACTAAAACACATGGCATTCCGTCAATTGCGGTAATACCTGATGTCCTGAAACAAATTCTAAACGAATACGGGGCAGAGCCTGCTCTAAATTTAGGTATGAAATTACTGAAAAATTTCGACCAGGTCTCAACAATAATATTATCTAATATTAAAGGGGAGGCAGCAGCAGTGGCGATCCGCCAAAAATTAAGGAATTTGATGTTACAGAACATCAAACAGAGCTACCCAGAATTATAGAACAATCTTATGCAGAATTAGGCAGAGATAGTTTGGGTGGAAGACCAGTGAAGCCGAAACTATCTGAAAGTCCTGAGAAGGACTCTATAAAACAAACTCCTACATCTTCTAAAAAGAAGTGGGAGACTAATAAACAAAATTCAAACGAGAAACGTTCTCAATCCCGAGGTAGGTCTCCTCAAAAGGAGCCCTCTGAAAGGAGGTTTAACCTCAGGAATAGGGATAATTTGAGAAAACCTGACAGGTATCAAGATACTGATACACGTTCCTCTCGTCCCTTTCAGATCTCGTCACAGACTTCGGAAAGAAGAGGACGGTCAGAACATAGAGAAGAACGCGTGAAATCGAAAGACGACAAACACGTTCCGAAAAATAAAACAAAACCTTAATTCTCGAAAAAGAAAGTAGCAGGTCTGAAGATCAGACATGCCGAGAATACTGAGAACACAACTCAAGAACAGAGAATGGGCTCAGACAATGCTGGACAGTGCAGCAGAAGTCACAATAGCTCGCCAGAACCTGAAGGAACTTCTGGAGATAGTGGACTTGAATGAGTACATTACAGTTGAGACTGTAGACACCAGGGTTAGTACTCCACAAAAGTTATATGAAATAACACTCCGGATGGAGGGAGACATACCTAGACAGGTGAAAGCACTTTTTGGGAAAGACTATCAAGGGGCTATGACATACTTCTAGCAGAAAAAGACTGGCCACCACAATTTGTCAGGGAGTGCCCACACGGCGAGGACATTATTATGCCTGCCTTCTCCAACCATATTCCAATTCACCTAAAATATACATATGCCAGGAAATGGGCAGTAGCCCAGGCCCCAGCATTATATAAAAATCATGTAGGATGGGATGAGGACTCCCCTCACCATAAAATACATCTGAAACATGAACCAACTGCACAAAGGCAGTATCCAATAAAGCAAGAAGCTAAAAAACAGGTCAGGGAGATCTTAGATCAACTTGAATACCAAGGGGTGATTGAAACATGCACCTCCTCAATGAACAATCCTTTGTTTCCTGTCTCCAAACCAGACAACACATATCGTCTAGTTTTGGATTACAGACACTTAAACACTTGTTCTAAAACATTTGCAGTGCAAAATGCACATAGCACAGCATTAATGAATAACATTGTGCGTAAAAATATAAAACCACATTAGACATCTCAAATGGTTTCTTTTGTCAAAACATAGCACCTGAAAGCAGGTACTTAACAGCATTCTCCATAATGGGGACCCAGCGTCAATTTTGTCGACTCCCACAAGGGTTCAAGAACAGCCCAGGTTTATTCTCAGCGAGAGTAACGGAGTTACTACAAATTTATGACAATGAGGCATTGTCCTATGTCGATGACATCTATCTGACAGACGATGACCTGGATAAACACTTGAACAGGGTAAGCGCCATTATACTGGGCTTTGCCTCTGAGGGCTACAAATTCAACTTTAAAAGTCCCGAATTGCCCATCTCAATGTCCTATTTCTAGGATATGAGCTTTCAAGTGAAGGCAAGAGCTTGGCAGCTAACTTTCTAGAGAAATGTGCGCTGCTCCAACCTCCAAAAACGCAAAAACTTACAATCCATCCTGGGTTTCCTAAATTTTGGAAGAACATACATACTAAATTAGGCAGAAAGGGTTAAACCTCTCTACGCATTAATCAAACCTGATTTTTCAATCAAACATTGGACAAATGAACACACAGAAATCTTGCGTTCACTCCAGGCTAACATGTTAGCAACAAATCACTTACAAACACGCGTAAGTCAACGCAACCTGGTGATCCGAATAATTTCGGGTCAATGCGGATTCACCTACTTAACATTTAATGAGGGTGAAAAAATACCAATAGCATACAAATCACATTTGTATACACAAGCAGAAATGCGCGTCACTTCAACTGAAAAATTCTGACAGCAGTTCAAACCGCTGTAGCAAAAGAAAGAGCCCTAGCACAAGGGAAACGCATTATTGTCGTAACCCCAGTACCAGCTTTAGAAGCGGTTACAAAAGCAAGCATTCCAAATGCAAAAGCATTACATCCAAGATGGATACAATGGGTTAATTCTCTTGCTGCAACAGATGTTGAATATGTTTTTGATCCAGATTTAAAAACACAAGCATTCCTGCAATATAAACAAGAATGTCCTCTGCCCACTGAAATTCTGCCTCTCGATCTGTACGAATTCATAATTTACACTGACGGATCCACACAGCCCGCAACAGGAAGTAAGCAAGCTTACAGTGCAGCGTGTGCAATTGTTAAAGGTCGCATGCGAGATGGCATCTTCAGACCTATGGTCACAAAAACTCAATCTCTAGGAGATTGTACAGCTCAGCGAGCTGAGCTACAAGCATTCAAACTGGCACTTGAAAGTACAGATCGAGAATTCCCCACACTAATAGTGTGCGATTCCTTTTACTGTGTTCAGTCGTATAATGAATATATACAAAACTGGCTTGAAAATGGTTTCAAAGATGCGAAAGGTGGCACAATAAAGCACAAAACGCTTTGGGAACAAGTAGTTCAGTTGAAAACCGAACTACCAAAGGCTCACGTGATCCACACACTGAGTCATCAACGTGATGGCATTCACGTTGCAGGGAATTCATTGGCTGACGAAGCCGCAAAGGGGGCTGTTCAGACGGCTTCCGTAGCTGCGATCACTCGTTCAAAAACAAAAATAGACGGTGAGATAATGTTGGCTGTCAATGCTTCAAGCAAGGGCAGCAGTGCAGCGTTACCAGAAAAGTTTCCACTCAAGTACTCTTATGTAATTGATGCGAACAACGTTCCTTTTGCTCGAATCCCTGGAGTGGGGGATAGGGTAATTCCAAACATGGAACGTAGAGCAGCTTTGATTTATGAGGCACATTTGGGGGAGGGTCTGTCACATCAAGGGATCTCTAAAACAATTTTGACTTTAAAAGAGATGTACTGGTGGCCTGGAATGAATACAGAAATACACATATTCATCAATAACTGCATAGACTGTAAATTACAGCGAGAAAGCCACCAGACACCATGCTACGAAAGTAGCCGCCCATTACAGACACCATTGTTAGACAGCATTAGACTATCTACGCGCCTGCGTCCTACTGGACAAGTGCAATCCCACAAATACTGAATCAAGGTTCCTATGGATATGGCCTCAGCGCTCGGCTGACGCTCGAACTGTTATAAAAGATTTGCGAGTCTTTATCGGCACATACGCAATAGGCACGCTACATTCTGACCAGGGCCCTGCGTTTAGCTCTCGGGCTTACAAAAAGCCATGGCCAGTCTGGGCGTTGCATTGCGGTACTCCTCTCCATTCCATCCTGAGGGAAATTCGGTTGTGGAAAGGAAAAACCTGGACATAAAGCAGTCTATAACAGCTAGGGTATTAGGTTCGGGTGATGGGTGGGTCAAACATCTTTATGGGGTCCAGCGCTCATTAAACAACCTGCCAAGAAGTTCTCTAGGGGGGGTCACTCCATATGAGGCCCTATTTGGGACAAGAAAGTGGGTACCAGATCTCGATGACGTAGGCACAGTGGTGGAAAATAAAACGTTTGATATCAAAGATCGTTTGGCTGTTTTACAGGAACTGAATGAGTTAAGAACGAAACAAAGCAACGTATTCCTGCAGCCAACCACCACTGGGGAAAAACCGGCGGTCCCAGCAAGGCCTGTCTGGATTCCAAAAGTTGGGGATCTAGTCAGAGAAAAAATTGCGGACAAGAAGGAATTTGGACCTTCTTACAGACAACCAGTACCTGTCCTAGCAGTTCAAGGAACAAGAACAGTACTTCTGCCGCCCCTTGCTGGAAGAAAGGAGAAAAGATTTGTGTCCATCGACCTCATCAAACCACAGTATGTGGCCAATACTAAATAGTAGGCCTCGTGGACTCCGACCTAGTAGCAGACGCACTCCTCTCGCTACTATCCAAGAGGTTCAGACTGAAAGACTGATAACCATCACGAATTCAGCAGTAACAGATGAAGGACTGAGCAACAATGCTATGGAACTCATCCCTCTTGAAGCACAAGTTACTAACTTGTGTAACGATATATCTGTAAGAGACAGTAGTTAGTGATAGATTCCTTACCTTAGAATATCCCCAGGCGTCAGGCTGGATCCGGAAAAGTTTTGCGTAGCAGTACCCTTGCGCGTCGGTAGGCGGCGTCGTGCGGCTCCGCGTCCGTCGTCGGCGTCGTGATCGCCGGGATGACGTCGCGGGCAGTACTTAGGCGCCGCCCCTGCGCGCTGACGTCAGTTCTGTACACGACTTTCCGCGCCAGGAACGCAGAGCCATGCAAGAAGCTGACACAGGTGTCTGAAAAATACTAGGGCCCTGAAAGGGATGTCCTTAACCCTAGAAATCAGTTCGCAGAACGGGGAGGATGGGTGGGGCGGTAAGGAATCTATCACTAACTACTGTCTCTTACAGATATATCGTTACACAAGTTAGTAACTTGTGCATCTGAAAGAGACACGTTAGTGATAGATTCCTTACCTTAGAATAGATACCCCAGCAATACCAACCCCGGTGGTGGGTCTGCGAACAAAGATCAGACAAGGAAGTCCTGGAGGACAGAACGGCCAAAGAAGCCGTCCCTCCGGACCTGACTGTCAAGGCAGTAATGCTTAGTAAACGTGTGCAGCGAGGCCCACGTAGCCGCCTGACAGATAACCGGCAGCGGAACACCGCGGCCCAAGGCCGTGGTAGCAGCCGTTGCCCTGGTGGAATGGGCACGCAGCCCAACAGGAGGTTCCTTTTAGCCAAAGAATAGCAGGCCTTGATGCACAAGGTAACCCAGCGGGAGATGGTCCTCTTGTGCACCGCCCGACCTTTTGGCGCCCACGTAGCCAACAAAGAGCTGGTCATCCACCCGGAAGTGTTTTGTGCGGTCAATATAAAAGAGAGCGCACGTTTTGGGTCCAGACGGTGGAGCCTCTCTTCCTCTCTGGAAGGATGCGGAGGCGGAAAGAAGGTGGGCAAAGTGATGGTCTGCCCAATGTGGAAAGCAGTAACCACCTTTGGCAAGAAGGACGGACGCGTCCGAAGAACAACCTTGTCTGGATGAACAGACAGAAAGGGAGGTTTGCAAGATAGAGCCTGGAGCTCACTCACCCGCCGAGCGGAGGTGATGGCCACCAGAAAGGCTGTCTTCAGAGTCAGAAGACGAAGAGGACAGTTATGTAGAGGCTCAAAGGGAGCGCACATTAAAAAGGTAAGAACCAAGTTCAAGTCCCACTGAGGCATCACAAACGGAACAGGAGGGAAGAGGTGAGTAATGCCTTTTAAGAACCTGTTAACAACAGGGGACTTGAAAAGGGAGGGCTGATCAGGGAGCCTGAGGAAGGCCGAGATAGCACAAAGATAACCCTTGATGGTACCCAGGGCAGAACCCTGTTGGGCCAAAGAGAGAAGGAACAGAAGGACCTCAGAAAGAGGGGCAGAAAGGGGATTCACAGCCTTTGCTGTGCACCATGCCACAAATTTGTTCCACCTGCAGGCGTATACCACCTTAGTGGAGGGACGCCTGGCTGCCAGAATCACATCACAAACTTCGGGAGGCAAGTCGAAAGGAATCAACTGCCGCCGCTCAATCTCCACGCAAGCAGGTGTAGACTGGACAGGTTCGGGTGGAGGACCGTCCCCTGCTGCTGCGACAGAAGATCCTCCCGAAGAGGCAGACGGATCGGGGGATCTATGCTCATATTGAGTAGCTCGGGATACCAAACTCTTCGAGCCCAGTCCGGAGCCACAAGAATGACTTGGGCCCGGTCGTGCCGAATCTTCTTCAACACTCTGGGTAGAAGTGGTATAGGCGGAAAGGCGTACAATAGACCGCAACTCCACTCGTGACGAAAAGCGTCGCCGAGCGAGTGCCGCCTTGGAAATTCCAACGCGCAGAACTGATGACATTGCGCGTTCTCTTCGGTGGCGAATAGATCTAACCAAGGCTCTCCCCACTGTAGAAAGAGTCCTTGCGCCACTTCCGAGTGAAGACGCCATTCGTGATCCATCATGCACCTGCGGCTGAGTTCGTCCGCCCTGGCGTTCAGGGAACCTGCCAGGTGTTGAACCACCAGGAACATGCCCTGATGTTCCAGCCATGTCCAGAGGCGCAGAGCCTCCTGACAAAGGGTCCACGACCCCACCCCGCCTTGTTTGTTGCAGTACCACATGGCGGTGGTGTTGTCTGTGAACACCTGCACTACCTTCCCTTTGACAGAGGGAAGGAATGCCTTGAGTGCAAGTCGGATCGCCCGGAGCTCCAGAATGTTGATATGGAGCCGGGACTCCGCCGGAGACCAGAGGCCTCTGATCTCCGCCTCTCCCATGTGACCGCCCCATCACAGAAGGGACGCGTCCGTCACAACTGTATGCTCTGGCTGGGGAAGGGAGAGGGATCTGCCCATGACCCATTGCCGGTTCGAGAGCCACCACTGCAACTGTTTTGCAGTCCCCTCCGAGATCTGGACGTGATCGGACAGGTTGCCCTGGTGCTGCGCCCACTGGAACTTCAGGTCCCACTGCAGAGCCCGCATATGCCATCTGGCATGATTGACCAGCAGGATGCAGGAGGCCATGAGGCCCAGCAGCCTCAGGGTCATCCGTACCGAAACCCAGGATAAAGGCCGAAAGATCGGAATCATAGCCTGAATATCCCGGACTCGCCGTTCGGGAGGATAGGCCCGAAACTGCGTCGTGTCCAGAACTGCTCCGATGAAAAGGAGCTGTGGAGAAGGAATTAGATGCGACTTCGGCACATTGATGGAGAACCCCAGCGAGTGCAGGAGTTCGGCCGTAGTCTGGAGGTGGGAGACGACTGCCTGGGACGAGCCCGCCTTCAGCAGCCAGTCGTCGAGGTAGGGGAAGACTGAAACCCCTGCCCGGCGCAGATGAGCTGCGACCACCGCCATCACTTTCGTGAACACCCGAGGGGCACTTGTAAGGCCAAAGGGGAGCACGGTGAACTGAAAATGCTCGGGGCCTACCGTGAACCGAAGGTAACGCCGGTGGGCCGGCAGGACGGGGATGTGGAAATACGCGTCCTGCAAGTCCAACGCTACCAACCAGTCTCCAGGGTCGAGGGCAGTCAAGACCTGAGCTAGGGTGAGCATCTTGAACTTCTCCTTCCGGAGGAAGCGATTGGCGTTCCGGAGGTCCAAGATAGGACGCATGTCCTCCCTGTCCTTTTGGGCACCAGAAAGTAGTGGGAGTAGCAACCACGCCCTACTTCTGGGGTCGGAACATGCTCGATGGCCCTCTTGGTCAAGAGGGCCGTGACTTCCTTCCGTAGAAGCACCAAGTGATCCCCTGACATGCGGTGGAATTGAGGTGGCATGGCTGGGGGGTGGTCTCGAAGGGGAGGGAGTAGCCCCTTCGGACAATGTCCAAGACCCACCTGTCCGAGGTGATGGTGCGCCAGTGGGGAAGGTGATGGCGGACCCTGCCCCCTACTGGCGTGCCGTGCACCTGAAAGGAGGGACTAGGAGGGCTTGGAGGCCGCGGACGGGTTGGAGGTGGTGGCCTGACCCGCACGCTGGTTGCCCGATCCGCCACGGCGGAATCCACGTCCTCGGCCACGCGAAGACGCCTGCTGCGCGGGCCGGTGGCTGGGCTGCTGACGTGAAGGGCGCCCCTACCGTGGCCACGATAGGGGCGAAAAGCAGAAGGTAGCGGAGGGCGTGTAGCAGAAAGGCCCAGGGACTTTGCAGTAGCCCGTGAGTCCTTAAAGCGCTCCAACGCATGGTCTGCTTTGGACCCAAAAGACCGACTCCATCAAAGGGCATGTCCATGAGAGTATTCTGGACATCCCCTGAAAAACCAGTGGTTCTCAGCCAGGCGTGGCGCCGGAGCGCCACCGTCGTTGCAATCGACCTGCCCAGCGAGTCGGCGGTGTCAAGGCCACAACGGATAGTGTATTTGGCCGCATCCCTTCCTTCCGCAATGGCGCGGGAAAGCAGTGCCTGGACCTCCTCAGGGCACGGGGCAAAACATCCGCCACCGAATCCCACAGGGAGTGGGTATATCGGCCCAAAGACAAGCGGTGTTAACGGACCGCAAGCCAGCACTGGAGGAAGAAAACCTTTCTTCCCAAACTGATCCAGGCGTTTGGATTCCCTATCCGGAGGAGCGGTAGGGAAGGCGGTTTGGGAAGCGGAGGCTTGGACAACCAAGCTCTCAGGAGTGGGGTGGACAGAAAGAAACAGGGGGTCGCCCGGAGCGGGGCGATGGCGTCGTGACACGTTCCGATCCACAGGAGCCCGTGTTGGGCTTGGACCAGGCGCCCAAAGAACGTCAGTGAGGGCGTCGTTAAACGGCAGCACAGTCTCCGCAGAGGAGGCTGCCGGCTGAAGCACCTCTGTCAAGATGTTAGTCTTGACCGTCAAAGTAGGGAGCTGGAGACGTAAGGCCCCAGCAGCCCTACGCAACACCGTACCAAAATTGGCCCCCTCCTCCGTAGCCACGGGAGGAGACAGCATGCCAGTGTCAGGAGAAGTATCCAGACCACTGGCCTCCCCTAGACTCTCTGTCCAGTCCTCATCATACTGACAGTTGCGTGTCAGAGGGTCATCAGACCCCTCCCAGTCCTCCTGGTCCTCCTCTGGTTCAAAATAAGGAGGAGGAGGGACATTTGGGACCCAAGGTCCCATCGGCGCCGGAGCCGGCGTCGAGCGGCGTCGCTCCGGGTCCATGTCCGGAGCCGGAAGGAACTGGGGGACGACGCCGCCCGGAGCCCAGGGCGGCGTCGAGAACGGCACCGGAGACATCGGCGCCGGCGGAGGTGTCGTGAGGTCGACCGGCGTCGATGGGGGTTGTGGAGCCGGGATCGAGGCCGGGGCCGAAGCCGGAGCCGGGATCGAGGCTGGAGGCTCGGGCGACGCCGGGGCCGGAGCCGCCGGCGACGCCGGAGCAACCCCATCAGGGCCCGCGGGGCCCGAAGGCGCACCGGAGGGGCCTGAAGGCCCGAAGAGGCGGGCCATGGCCGACAGGAACTCCTGTACCTTGGCCGGATCCGCCCCCGAACCCGGGAAGGGCGGGTATGACGGGGGCGACTCCACAGGCAAGTCCGGGGCCGCGGGGCGGGGACGGTGCCGGGAGGGGCCTCAGCCGAGTCGCGAGACCGGCGAGGCGAAGTCCGAGAGCGACGATGCTTTTGGACTTCTTGTGCTTAGACTTACCGGACGAAGAAGTCGGCGACCGGTGTGCACTCCGCGAGCGACCCCTGGACCTCTCACGCGACCGGGGCTTCCGCGGAGCCGAATGCCGGGCCTCGAGGAGCTTTCGAGACCGCTCTCGCAAAGCTTTCGGGTTGAGGGCCTGGCATTCGGGACAAGACTCGGTGTCGTGGCCTCGGCCGAGGCAGAAGAGACACTCCCAATGCGGGTCGGTGACGGACATCATCCGCGCACAGGCGCCGCATCGCTTGAAGCCGGGCATCCCTACGACACCTTAAAGTTGGAAAAAACCAGTGAAAAAATCACCAAAAAGTATGGTCAAAAATTGACCAGGGCACTGCTCTTCCCGGATCTGCGCTTGCTGGCGCGGAAAAAGAAGAACTGACGTCAGCGCGCAGGGCGGCGCCTAAGTACTGCCCGCGACGTCATCCCGGCGATCACGACGCCGACGACGGACGCGGAGCCGCACGACGCCGCCTACCGACGCGCAAGGGTACTGCTACGCAAAACTTTCCGGATCCAGCCTGACGCCTGGGGATATTCTAAGGTAAGGAATCTATCACTAACGTGTCTCTTTCAGATACACAAGTAACAGTTCGTCCAAATACACCTGTCTACACCAATGTAACAAGTGATCAACTGGTACCAGCGATTTCTACAAATCCTGATGCAATTCCAACAATTGACAGAACTGCTTCTGGCTATTTCATTAACTTTGATACGTTCTCAGAAGATCCGAGTGAACCTGAAACGACGCCAGCATCATTCAAACTCAAGCAGCAAGTACAAGACTTTCTTCACTTTATGAAAAAGACTTATCTGGTTTCACCATGAATTGAACTCTGGATTATATCTGGAATATTTGTTTTCCTGCTTTGGCTAGCTTTGGTTACAACTGTGAGCGTGCTTATAAGTGGCAGATACATCCATGTGAACACTGAAGGAAAAGATGTGAACGTACTTTTGAAACCACATAAATCTTCCCATCGTGAAGCAAGAGACTTGTCAACAGTGAACATCACAGCCGTTCCTGTACAGGATGGTATAGTGTGGGACAAAACTGATTTTGATATCTTTGGCCCGACGGAAAAATTGAACATTCCACATTTATTTAAAATTTCACTAAGTGATCTAATTTCGTCCAGTACCTACTCTGATGATTGGGACTTTGAGACTGTTAATGACAATGTTTGACCTAGAAAAATCTGCTGCATTTTCTAAAAATGAATATTTAGAGGGTTCATCAGACTATGAACAGCTGTATTGCTATAACCACTATGGTCATCATTATTTGCATATATCTGCATACCCTAGAAATGTGTTTATGTTTAACCAATGGGAGCATTGTCCTACACCACCAAAAGGTAGTTCAAAAACATTTGCTAACAAGTTTCCATATTTTTCAGGTTACAATACATCTGATCCAGAAACGTTTTACTATAAAAATGTAAACAAAACAGGACTGAAAATTATGTTAACTAATACAAAACAGATTTACTCTGCAGCATTTATTGCCCAACTGTCGAGACAGGGTTTCGACTTATGGAAAGACACAGTAGACACAAAAACTGTCTGGGGAACTAAAGATTGGCAAGTGCAGGGAATAGAAGCTTTATTTAGAGCCTGTATCATCCCTGAACAAATAATGTTTTTGAATGAAACTGTCCAACAAACATCTTGTCTTGGATTAGCCAAGATCAAAGAGATGAAAACACCTTCTGTACCAACACCTGCCGGTGATAACAAAACACAGGCAGCGGTTACAGTTGACCAAATACTACAACTCAACAGATCTAATCCTGATTGGAGAAAATGGTTGATCTGGCCCACAGACACGAACAACTGTCAGGAAAGATTCCTGAATAAAACTCAGGGCTTTACTATTCATAGGCCAGGCCCAAGATACGTCCAAAGACAGCATCAGGGGGTAGTAACAACATACAGTGTAGGTAAATTATGCCTCGATTGGCTGCAGAAATCTACGCTACAGGATGTGAAACAACACTTATCCTTACTTACAGAAGACGCAGACCGTAGGAAATTCTTGCTTGGACCAAGAAAACCGCGTCAAAAACGTTTCATATATGCCGGCATTTATGCTGCCTATAATGAAGCATGGAAAGTGTCACAGATGGAGGCCGCAGAACGAATACGTGAACTTGATCGTATTAATTTAGAGAAAACCCTCTCTGTGGTCGACAATGGGTTAACAACTTTGTCCTCCAGAATATATTCATTGGATGGCATTGTATCCTCCGCTATCGACATACTAGAACAAGATTTGGCGATGTTACAGCAAGGCCAATCTCAATTACGTTCTATTGTGTTATTAAGCTGGACGCTGCAATCTTTGCGTGCGGGCTATGTGCCTTGGCGTTTCATCAACACGTCGGCTCTGTTTGCAGAATACAATCTAACTGATAAACAGATCGAACTGGCACAAAGAGGAGCAAAGTATACAGTGCTGAGCATTGAAAAACTGGAAAAGTTACCATTCACAGTGGCAGAAAAACCAGCTACAGAATGGCTCATTCATGGCAAAATCACATTACCTGTGACTACTTTTCAATTTCAGTATTGCCTCAGACAAATGCAAGCAGGCAAATATGAAAGGTTGGGTAAGGAATACATTAAGACGTCTTGGGATTTACCGTATACATATAGATGTTGGAGTGGGGATCGTGAAGTGTTTTTGAGCGGTACACGATGTATAAGTGCACTGAGCGGTTCACTTATATGTCAGGACATTTCTTTACACGGGGTTTGCAATGGTTCTGTGTCAAATTTGTCTTGCCATCAGCAGGGTACACCAGCTGCTGTGATTAATCCAACGTTTGGACAACTTTCTAATGGGAGTTACCTCATGTTGAATGATCAGAGTTGCTGCGGCATGTTGCCAGGCATCCCATATCTAGTAACGGTCAACTCCAGGGTCACTTGCTGTATGCAAGTATTGTTTGCCCAAATAGACACAGTCAGGGAATCGCCTCTATGGCCTTCACTGAACGTCTCTTTTTATAAGATTTGATACTTTGAGCAGAATGACAGCCATGCTTTTACAGCAAACAGTGCCTTTGACCTTGGCCAAAGAAACCTATGATCTACAAGTAGCAAGGACTTCGGCTGAGATACAGACTTTAATACGTACAAACTGCCCTATACATTTCGTGGAAATGATAGGACTTATCTTTAACATGTCTGATACAACCGGAATTGTACATGTATTTAAGAGCATCTGCTCCGGTCTGTTAGCACCTTTCCAGGCAATACTCAGAATCATCCCGAACTTTGCACATTCGGTGTTTGGTGGCATACCATTAATTCTAGCACTTGTTGCCGGAATTCTATTTCTCTTCCTGCTATTATGCTATGGCCAGCCTATTCACAGACATCACTCCGAGCGAAGTGGAGAAAGCTCTCCTTGAACGAAAGTGCCGTGAGCGAATAGTACAGCTTTTGGGCATGACTCGTCTACGGGAACTTAATACCACGTGGTTCCTGTCATTCAGACCAATCTGGCAAGATTGCATCTTACCTGTCCTACGATGCCTGCTATGCGGTGAAGAATGCGTGTTGGACACCTGTCTAACATTTCCATCAGCAACGCCAACGGATATCGATACTCTGCTGGACCCGATAACGGCCCATGCTCTGTGTTGTCCCCAGAGGCTACCAATCCTGATGACGGCATTCATTGAGATCTCACAGTCGCTTCCAGCTGCTGCTGAGGTACGAGATGGATCTACAGGCACACAGGTAACAACGGACGCGAACATTGCTGCGGCAACCTTTGCTGAAAGCGATGCTTCACATCTCTGTGCAATTAATCTACTACACGAGGTGTTCCGACTGTCACCAACTTCAGTGGACGATGTTTTGTCTACAGAAATAGATGATCTCATGTTTACACCAGACCCGTACACTGACTCTGATTCGGCCCACAGTGTTCCAGAGATGCAGTAACAATTTGGCCTTCGTATTTCAAAACTTGGAACTCTTCCCAAATTGAATTTTTTCCCATTTTTCGAACTAAATGGCAATTCAATCTGCTTGAAGTAGAACTAGCCTTATAGTACAGACTTCGCGGTACTTCCTCAGACACTTTGTCATCTTATTTTGTCTAAAAAAGTTAATTAATTTTCGTGACATGAAATGACTGATTTTTGAACAACTTATCGATCATTTTCCGTCACATGTAAATATTACTGCTTATTTCGTTCAGACTGCATTTTATTTCCAAATATATACCTGAAATGAAAAACAATGCTTAAAATGTACAGTACCTTTTGCATTTTAATAGGTTTTTAAATGCTTTTTAGGAATATTTTTAGCAATATGCGGTACTCCGTTTTATGTTTAGCATATTAAATGTTTAGCATTTTATTATTATCGTACACACGAAAGTGGAGTGGGTGTTGTATTCCTCTTAGGGTGTCCATACACGGGCTTTCCTGTATCATGTCCTTATATAGGCACAATTCGCCCTGCCCTTATATAGGCATAAAATCCCAGTCCTTATTTAGGCATTAAACCGTGCACTCCAAATACAGGCATGGTCTCTGACATCCGTCCACCCTAACGTCACAACGAGTTCTTGAAGAACAGACCCTTAGGCTTCGGGAGTTTCCCTAGCACAGGAATATTGATTTCTTCAAGGACTCATCTATTATGCATGAACCGTTATACCTTAGGGGTTCATTCATGACGTCTTCCGCTGTCCGATTCACGTCAATGCTAACATTCTGAGGTACCTCTCAGGTATAAATATACCTTCCCTAGCCCTTGTAAACTAGAGGTGACCTCAACTTCAGAGGAGCCCGTTTCCCGGCCTGACGCACTGAGAAGACGCTGTCATCCCTGCACGCAGAGAGTCCAGCTTCCAGTGATCTGACTTCCCTAGCGGGGTGTTGGAGTTCGAGTCTGGCAAGAGATTCCTACCTCTCTCATTCTTAAGGTATGGAGCTGACTAGAACCTAGAGGGACTCTTGGCATACTAGGCGTAACATACTCTTAGTATACCATAGTAAGGAATACTTCACCTACTTCATACCTCTCCCTACACCTAGGTTAGGTACATTGGGGTAGAACTAGCTTAGAGACGCATCGTATGAGTACTCGCATTTTTAGTCTATGTTATTTATGTAAATGAATATCTACTAAAGATCATGCTAGCGCAGTATTATTTATTTCTACTGCTTACGCTGTACATTATTTATCTTGCATACTGTCTTGTGATCGTAACAGCACATTTTACTTACACAAGAAACAAGACTGTTCAATAAACCTTTTATTGAAACGCCCGTCTATTCTTTCTGTGTAACTTTGAGGAAAACTAAGCATGCACGATTGAGCTGAGTGAAATAGTTATCTATTGTTTCTACGACTCTGGGACACGTTCTGATTCTATAAGGGAAACAAAGTTGTCATGTTTTGCGGCTGCCAGAAACTACTCCCTTCTTGTTTATCAAGAAGTTTCTAGTGGCCCCTGAGCTAGCTGGCACAAGTAATTAAGTTTAATATACTCGATAGGGACATACCGACCTCAGTCCTATGTCAAACCTATAGGATATATTATTCCAATGCGCAGAGCCTATTAGGGAAATAGGAGCTACACTACGTCTGTAGCGTCTGCGGTGGGCTTCCTGATGCCGACCGAGGTGTTCTCGTCATCAGCTTCGTAATCGGCGTGGAAGATCTTCGACGTGGAACGTCGACGCCGTTTAGACCCAGAGCCCTGGGTCGACGGCAAACAGGTCGGCGCTGTACCTTCTCTCGACGTCATCGTCCTCGACGTCGACCGGTGCAGTCTTTCAGCTCTTCTTCTGTTGGGGAGCCCCCCAGAGGCTGAAGACAGAGTCCTGGTAGAGGACCGACCCGCTCCTTGCTCTGAAGTCCCACCTGAAGACTGGGCCTGCTGTTTTTGTTACTCTTCTGCTCCTTGAAGCCGAATCTTCTCTGTCACGCAGAGTACGCTTAGAGAAGGTTTTACAGATTGAACAGGAGTCAGGAACATGACTAGCAGGTAGACATAGTATACACACTCTGTGTGGATCAGTCTTGGCCTTCTTCAGTGCACAGTCTGGACACTTATCAAAAAGAGATGGCATTTTTGAGTGAAAACTGCAAAATTTCCTGTCAGAAAAAGACAAAAAAAACATCCAGAAAGACCAAAGACTTCGATTAAAGTAGCTATTTGTTAAATTCAGAAGTGAATTTTGAAGAAAAAAACAATTTGGTAGAGCTGAATGCTCCAGGGTCCTGATAGCAGGAGCCGGAAAAAAGAACTGAAGTAACTGCCACTAACTGTGCATGATGGGATACTGGTGGTCTCTGGATTCTTAAAGGCACAGCTTCTATTTTTAAGACATATAATGGCAGCCTATGGGGCTATTCTGTCCTCTCCTTTCATCTCTATCATGAAAAAAGGAGTTTTGTGAAGGGGATTCTTCTGTGTAAAACACTTAAAAAATGATACAAAACAATAGTAAACTGGCTCTCTTTTTTCACTTCAAGATGAAGATGCGGCCAGTGTAGCCTATTTATTTAGGCTGCATTATTGTCTCTATCTCGTAAGTGTCTTGGCAGGCCTTCCTGAAGAAAGGCGAATAAATCCCACTTTAGAATATATATCTAAAAAAGTGCTGCGGGGTCCCCACACATGGGCGGGACTATTCAAGTGCTTATGACTATACATGGAAAACCCATACGAGAGAACATATGTTGAAGACCTTTTAGAAAATGTGTCACAACACGTGACTTATACAGGAAGGAGGGCTAGTCTGGCAGCTGCAAAAAACGGAGACGGCCGAAAAATACCCCTCAACTGTGCCCAGGGCAAAGCCTTGCTGGGCCAATGATAAAACAAACCACAGCACTTCAGACAAGGATGCAGCAAGGGGGGTTAATGTGTTTTGCAGTGCACCAAGCCACAAACATGCCACAATGGCAGGTGCACATAGTCTTAGCTGATGGACGTCTGGCTGCTATAATGACCTCACAGACTTTAGGAGGAAGATCGAAGACTCATTTGCTGCGCTCAATCTCCATGCAAGAAGGCAGAGTGTGCAGGTTCGGGTGCAAAACCCTTACCTGTTGCTGCAACAGGAGATCCTCCCAAGGGGCCAACCTGACTGATGCTCATGCTCAGCAGTTCAAGATATCATACTCTCCATGTCCAGTTGGGAGCCACAAGAATGCCTTGAACTTGGTATGTCTTGATGATCATCAGAATTCAGGGCAGAAGTGGTATCAGCGGCACGGTGTACCGTAGTCCTGAGCCCCATTCAAGATGAAATGCATCTCTGAGCGAGAGCAACCTTGGAAACTCCAACCTGCAGAAGTGCAGACATTTCTCTGCGGTGGCAAACAGATCTACCCATGGTTCTCCCCAGTTGCAGCAGAGGCCTTGCAAAACCTCAGGGTGAAGATGCGGTTTGCGATCCACATGGCATTGATGGCTGAGTTTGTCTGCTATGGCGTTCAACAATCCCGCCAGGTGTTGCACAACCAGGAAAATGTCCTGACTCTCCAGCCATGTCTGAAGGCGCAGGGCATCCTGGCACAAGGTCCAGGACCCCACCCCACCCGCACTGCTTGTTGCAGTAGCACATGGCTGTGTTGTCCATGTACACCTGAACCAGCCTCCCCTTGATGGATGGAAGACTTTCAATGCCAAGTGGATTGCTCTCAACTCCAACAGGTTGTGTAGCTGAAAGTCCGCCTGAGACCAGAGTCCACTGTTCTCCACCATTGAATGCAGGTGATCCCCCATAGTCTGGAAGTCGGTGACGACTGCCTGGGCGAGCCCTCCTCCAACAGCCAGTTGTCAAGGTAGGGGAAGACTGGAACCCCTACCTGTCACAGGTAACCTGCAACCAACCTCACTTTTGTGAACACCTGAGGGGCACTGGTAAGGTCAAAGGGGAGCAGAGCAGACTAAAAATGCTTGTGGTCCGCCATGAACCGCAGGTAGTGTCTATGGGCCAGTAGAACAGAGATGTGGAAATACACATCCTGCAAGTTCAATGTTACCATCCAGTCAGAAGGATCCAGGGCAGATAGGACTTGAGCCAACGTGAGCATCTTTAATTTAACCCTTTTTAGGAAGTAGTTGAGAGGGCACAGGTCCAATTTAGGACGGAAGAAAGTACCAGGAATAGCAACCATAATCTAATCCTGATGTCAGCACCCGCTTGATGGCTCCTTTGGCCAAAACAGCCTGCACTTCCAGAAGCAGCAGGAAGAGATGGTCCACCATCAGCTGATCTGAGAACAGTGGCATGGGTGACGGGGTTTCCATGAAAGGAAGGGCGTTACCCCGCTGGACAATTTGGAGCACCCACTTATTCAAGGTTATGGCTTGCCAGTGGAGCAGGTGGTGCCTGATCCTGCTGCCAACTGGTTGCCGGTCTGTGATATTGCGAGGGCATATTAAAGGTGTCTGGAGGTTGCTGCTGCCCACGGGTGGGGGTTGGGTGGGCTGGTCTAATCTCTTGCCTTTGGTCCCATGAGGCTTGTGGGAGCCACGTCAGTGGCTGAGAGAGGACTGAGGAGCTTCTTGGTCGTGGTGACTGGGTAGTAATGGACAAGGCTTGTAGCCCCTAACGTAACCACAGTGTAAGGCAGAATGAGGCTTGCATGGGGCCATGGTGAACTCTGGCGGTGTCCCTACTGTCTTTGAAGTGCTAAATATGCCGCTAAATATGCCTTATCGCTAAACAGCCAAGTGCAATCAGGGTATGTCTATAAGGGATTCCTGGACATCATCCAAGAAGCCATTTGACCTCAGCCAGGAATGGCGACGAAGTGCCACCGATTAAGCAATTGCTCTACCTAGCGAGTCTGTCGTGTCCAGTCCACAACGTATAATGAACTTTGCTGCATCCTTGGTGTTGGATATAGCCTGGGTCAGGATGGCTTGGGCATACTTCGAGACCATGGGAAGCACTTGCGTAACCGAGTCTCATTCTTTGTGGATATATTGTTCCAAGAAGCATGTGGTGTTCACAGACCACAGTGCAAGGCTGGTGGAAGAGAACATCTTCTTACCAAGGATGACCAGCCTCTTGGATTACCTTTCTGTGGTGTGGTAGGGAACGCACCAGGGTTAAGCGTGGACATGGAGGTCTGGATGACCCACCTTTCCAGGGTGGTGTGCTAGGTGAGGAAAGCTGTATCCCCAGGAATGAGGTGGCAGCAGGCAATTGTCCTGTGCACAGGAATGACCGTGCAGGGCTATGCCCAAGCCCCTAGGAGGACATCAGTTAGGGCTTCAATAAAGGGGAGGAGAGGTTTTGAATGGGACACCTAGGGTTGAATCACCTCTGTCAAGATACTGGTCTTGACCTCTACTAAGGGCAGTGTAAGATCCAGACCCTCCGCTGCTCTCCGCACCACTATGCCAAAGGAAGCCCCTCCCTCCGTAGCCACACTAGGAAGCGAAACTAGGCCAGTAGCTGGGAAGGTGTCTAGACAACTAGCATCCGCCAGTTCCTCATACCAGCTATCCTCGGCCAGGGATTCCTCAAGAAGGTCATGATAACCATAAGGATCCTCAGATCCACCCCAAGCATATTCCTCACAGGGCATATCGGAAAGTGGAGGCACTGTCTCGACCGTAGGGTAGTGGTCCGCTTGATGTCAGAAGACACCGTTGTGGCTTTGTATCGGATTCGGGAATAACTATGGGGTCTGCCCTGCCACTGTCGATGGTACTGGGAACGGGCACACGCCAAACCCCGGTGAAGGTTGTTAATTCGTGACCAGGGTCGATCCGGATCAAGAGACAGATCCAACGGATCTGACTGGCATCGAGGGCAAATCTGCTGGCTGCAATCTAGTCAGGGTACTGTTCAGACCTGTGGGGCCCGAAGGCGCTGTGGGTGGGTTGGCTTGTCCAATGATGAGGCGCATAGTCTCGGAGAACTCTTTCATGTGGGTGGGTGGGAGGGGGAGGGGGCGCTCCGGCTTTGGGAAATTCAGGGAAATGCAGAGCAGACCCAGATTCAGGCTGCGCGGGGAAGTATGACAGCGGGGCCTAGACTTGTAGCGTCATTTCAGCACCTTGTCTGATGAAGTGGACCAGAGTGGTGAAGCCAAAGAATACCTTAACTTCTTGGTCTTCTTTTTCTTGCGAGACTCACCCAACTAAGATTTTGACTGTGACGATGACCTACTGGACCGAATCTATGAGTGACCGGGACCTGGAACGGTCTAGAGTTGTCCGGTGTTGAGCAACCAGGAGCTTTAAGGCACACTCTTGAACCACCTTGGCGTTCATCGCACAACAGTCTTGACAGACCTTGGGAGTCGTGGCCCAGCTCCAGGCACCATAAGCAAACCAGGTGGTGGTCCGTCACAGAAATCTGCCAGTGGCAGGCTCCACAGGGTTTAAAAACCACAGGTTTCTTAGGGGACATACCCAAGACACACTGGGAGCTAACGCTCAAAAAATTGTAGACAAAGTCAAAAAAAGTACTCAGTAAATGACTGAGGTAGCTCTTCCGGATGTGCGCAGACGGCGCAAAAAAAACTCATGTCAGCGTGCTGGGGTGGCGTCTATATAGGTACTGTGCACGTCACACCCGGCAAGGATGGCGCAGAGTTGTTCGGCGCAACCTACCGGCAAGTAGGGGTACTGCTCAAGATGTTCCAGATCCAGTCTGATGCCTGAGGAATATTCTAAGGTAAGGATTACTGAGGCTAGAAGTCTCTATCAGATGGTATGCTTCTGGAAAGGTGCAAACACATGAAGAGGAAAAAAAGCCATCAAATAAGAAAAGGCACATAACAGTGACAAGAAAACCAACCATTTATAAGCATTAGGCGAGCTCTAAACCCCATGCAAGTGCATGGTATAGTCCACGAGAGATCTTACGCTCTACATTTTGAGTTGCTTTAGCCTTTGAACAGCAGAGCTTGACAGTTTTCAGAACCAGACCGATGCCTGGGGATATTACTATAAATTAGAAATCTGCAGAAAATATAATCTATTACACGTTTGAAATGCAACTTTAGTGATTGCTGAGAATAAACCAGCGGGCATTTATGAACAAAACAATAAAATACGAGTTAAGTAGGCGTATTACATAAACAAAATTATGTGGTCAAGAAATGTAATGGCCTACCCGAATTTTCTCAATTTCAGTTTTATTTGAAGACTGCTGTTTTTCAAGTCTTTCGCTCAACTGGGAGCAAATCTGAAAGAAAACATTTTTGAATTATAATGGTAATTGCTGCTCTACTATTACACAATTCTTTGAAATAATGAAGGCTAAACAAATAGAGTAAAGTCAAAACACAAAAACACATAATAGGCTTGTTTCCTAGTACCGTAACTGTTTCTTTCGTATCCGGTGTGCAAATTTCCACCTATTAGCCGACAAAGCCTAATTATATAGTTTCCAAGGTAATCTATGAATAAAAATTAAACTTGCCAAATAGACCACTTTTAAAATTAACTGACCACTAAATATAGAGGCTTGATTTACAAGTAGATGTTTAGTGGCACTGTCCTAAAAAGGATCATTTCAAATGAGTTGTCCCGCTCATTGTCCCACTGGCTGCTCTGCCAGCCTGCAACTCGCCAACAAGTGTCATATTTCCCAGTTGTACTTTGGAAAAGCTGTGTTCATAATCCAGATCAACCCCTGGCCACATTAGTGGCCTAGTGCCAATGTACTTACCAAATCTTCCCTTCTCTCCCGTATAGGCAAAGCCAAACAAATTCATTAGGCCATGCCATACACTTAGAGAGGGAGAGGCTTCTTTCTAGGGCAGATCAGACTACCATGCCTTGCTGATGGATAGTAAATGTCTAACAGCAAATCTCCTTGGGCAGACAACTAGGTAAGGAGCTGATCTTTGGAAAACTCAGCACTGAGAAACGCTAGGCTGAGAAAGGAAATGGCATCAAAAATAATGGGGCTGGAAAGTCACACCTATGCATAAAAATCAATATATGGTCTTACAGGAATAAGCAACACACAACCACAAATATTATTTAGTATATTTAACGTCATATCTAAAGTAGCAAAAATGATTTACTTTTTTCCTTTACTTTTTCATATGAGGCGGTCGTAAACCCAAAAGGACGTGACTTTTGTGATAAAGTGACATGGAGTGAGAAAATAAAATTGACATTACAATACAGACAAAATACTGATCTCAACATAATGGACATAAAACATAAACCTAAAACATTATTGGCGCTTCTAGGTTGGTTGATAAATAACATGAAGCAATGGGATTGCCATCGACGTTTCGACCCTGTGTTCATGTGTAACTGGTTGGACATCACGGTGGGTCTTCCTCAGGACTAACTAAAAAGCTAACCGCCTTGGTGCCAAATGATATTCTAGGAAAACGGGAGCTCCTCCAGGCCTCGATGGAGTCCAAAATGCGGATCGCCAAGATTCCAAAATCAGATAATCAGAATCCTGCAACGGGAGACCCTCAATTGGGTTTTCGTTCAAAATATTTGACGCGGGGTCTGTAATGAATACACCAACAAACGTGAGGAGATCAATGTACCTTTACCATCTTCATTGGTTCCCAGGAGTTACAGGAACAGCTATGAGCCACAAAAGAAGTCTTCCCACGGCTAGGGCGTGCCAAATGCGGTCAGGGAGAGAATCACGATCATTAAATAAAGAATTCTTTATTAATAAGAATTCATTATTTATTTAAATGATCCTGCGATTCTCTCTGCATTTGGCATGCCCGTGCCGTGGGAAGACTTCTTTTATAGCGAATAACTGTTCCTGTAACCCCTGGGAACCGGGATCTTTTCCTCCTCCTTAACAGCCAGCTCAAGAACGGCTGGCCGAGGATCATCTTGTTTTGCTTAGAGAGGTATTTACAGCTCTCCTGGCCAAGGTTGCTATAGAGAGGGTTCCGATTTCAGAAGTAAGTAGTGGTTGCTAGTCCCATTACTTTCTGATACTCAAAAGAACAAATATCTTCGTCCTTTTCTACACATTTGGACCGTCAATCCCGAATCATCAGCAAGACCCATTTTTCCAATGTTGTGGACTTCCAGCGAAGGAGATGATGTTGAATTCTCCCTCCAGCTGGACACCCAGGGCCTTACAGAACCAAATTAGAAAGGCTTAGAGTCTGTAGCTGTCAGGAGGTGAGTGGCGGACGACTTCTGGCTACCATTACCGCAAGGTCAGAATGCACTGCGTCCATGTCCTTGCACAACTTGGGCAGTCTGTGCAGGACGGTGGCTGGGATATGGCTGACGTGGTTGAAAACCCTTCTGCTGCCTCGAAAGGGGCAAAAGGCAGACTGGGAAATAGGGGTCACTGAGAGGCCCAAGGACCTGGCCATAGCCCATGAGTCCTTGAAGCGCTCCAGCTCCGAGTCTGCCTTCTCTCCGAAGAGACTAGACCCATCAAAGGGAATGTCAATGAGGTTGGCCTGAATATCACCATAGAAGCCAGATGTTCTCAGGCAGGCGTGGTGCTGCAAGGCCACCACCGACGAAACCGCTCCACCCAGCGAGTCAGTCGTATCCACACCTAATGGTGAACTTCGCTGCATCTCTCCCATCTTTGACTGCCTGGGAGAGCAAAGTCCGGGCCTCCTCCGGGACCTGTGGCAGCACTTGCACAACGGTTTCCCAAAGGGTGTGCGAGAAACGGCCCAAAAGGCTTGCAGTATTCACCGACCACAATGCCATCTTTCTAAGTGCGTCCAGCCTCTTATATTCCCTTTCCGGAGGAGCAGAAGGGAACGCACCATGGGATGTTGAGGCTTGGACCACCAAGCTCTCAGAGGTAAGATGTTGGCTGAGGAAACCTGGATCACCTGAGATAGGGCGATGTTGATGTGCTATTGTCCTGTTCACAGGAGCCCTCTTGCTAGGCTTGGACCAAGTGCCTAGAAGGACATCCGTCAGTACTTCATTGAAGGGCAAAACGATTTCAGATGAGAAAGCCCAGGTTGAAGCACTTCAGACTTGCAAAGAGGGCAGCTCCAGCCCAAGGACCTCTGCTGCCCTCTTTACCACAATAGCATAAGAAGCCCCCTCCTCCATAGCCACAGTAGGTAGAGAGAGCATACCAGTATCTGGAGAGGAATCCAGACAACTGGCCTCAGCAAGCTACTCGTACCAGTCCAAATCCTGACCCGGATTGTCTAACTGTTGTTCTAAAGGGTCAAAAGATTCCTCTCACTCTTCTCCCATGTCAGAAACCTCTTCAAAAAGAACAGGCAATGACCTGGGCTCTGTTGGTGCTCGGGTTGACGTCAACTCGACTCAGAGTAGTCTGGAATCAGAATGGGGCTGGTGGCGCCGGGAACGTCGACTTCGGGGCTGGAGAAGGTCGTGCTGGTACGACCAGTACCGACCCGGAATCGGATCCATGAGACCCCACAGGCGCCCAGGTGGAGCCGTCGGTGTGGAAACTGATGGGGCCTCTCTTCCAACCCCACGGAGACCAAAGGCGCACCAGAGGGATCAGCCCGCTCAAATACTTGGCACACGGCCTCATGAAATTCTGTAATTTGAGCGGGGTTGTTCCGGCCCCCGGAAACAGGGGGAGGTGCTGAGTTGAACCTGGCTCTGGCTATGCAGAACCGTGCCTGCAATGTCAATGTTCCTCCCTCGTCAATCCTGGATGGACAAGGTGAAATCAAAGTCTGCTTAGAGTTCTTCTTCTTGTGCCTTTTCCCAGAGTGTCGAGAGAACCTGGAGTGCGAGGAAGAGGACTTGGGGCTCCTGGAGTGGTCCGTGACCTTCTCATCCTCAATCGGGAGCAGGACCTCTGAGGAGTCGCGCTTGATGGCGACGGAGTTGTTGTCGCGGTCGAGAAACCATAAGCACACGTGTGGGTCGGTAAACGACACAGCGTGGTGACAGGCGCCACACGGCTTAAACCTACCTTCCTAGATGTCATTCAAAAACACACATTTAAAAAATCTTCAACAAAGCGTTGAAAAAAGAGACGGAGGGGTAGATCTTCTCCAGATCAGTGCTAACTGGAGCAGAAAGAACTGACATCCGTGCGCCTGGGTGGCGCCTATATAGGAGACAATGTCACATCTGGTGCCAACAACACAGACGATGCCACATGGAGCTGAACGGAGCCACCAGACGGCGCGCAAGGGTACTGCTCACATAAAAGTTTTCAGATACAGTCCGCTGCGTGGGAACTTCAAATGTAAGGAATCTGCAGCTAGAAGTCTCTACCAGAACAGTATGTTACTATTTAGAATAATATGTTAACGTCAACGGCGATTAAGTCTCTTCTCCTCCTTAGAAGGGGGAGGATAGAAAGTGGATAAGGTGATGGACTGCCTCAAGTGGAAAGGAGTGACCACCTTAGACAGGAAAGCAGCTCTGGTCCTAAGGCACAAGTTACTAACTTGTGTAACGATATATCTGTAAGAGACAGTAGTTAGTGACAGATTCCTTACCTTAGAATATCCCCAGGCGTCAGGCTGGATCCGGAAAGTTTTTGCGTAGCAGTACCCTTGCGCGTCGGTAGGCGGCGTCGTGCGGCTCCGCGTCCGTCGTCGGCGTCGTGATCGCCGGGATGACGTCGCGGGCAGTACTTAGACGCCGCCCCTGCGCGCTGACGTCAGTTCTGTACACGACTTTCCGCGCCAGGAACGCAGAGCCATGCAAGAAGCTGACATAGGTGTCTGAAAAATACTAGGGCCCTGAAAGGGATGTCCTTAACCCTAGAAATCAGTTCGCAGAACGGGGGAGGATGGGTGGGGCGGTAAGGAATCTGTCACTAACTACTGTCTCTTACAGATATATCGTTACACAAGTTAGTAACTTGTGCATCTGAAAGAGACACGTTAGTGACAGATTCCTTACCTTAGAATAGATACCCCAGCAATACCAACCCCGGTGGTGGGTCTGCGAACAAAGATCAGACAAGGAAGTCCTGGAGGACAGAACGGCCAAAGAAGCCGTCCCTCCGGACCGGACTGTCAAGGCAGTAATGCTTGGTAAACGTGTGCAGCGAGGCCCACGTAGCTGCCTGACAGATAACCGGCAGCGGAACACCGCGGCCTAAGACCGTGGTAGCAGCCGTTGCCCTGGTGGAATGGGCACGCAGCCCAACAGGAGGCTCCTTCTTAGCCAAAGAATAGCAGGTCTTGATGCACAAGGTAACCCAGCGGGAGATGGTTCGTTTGTGCACCGCCCGACCTTTTTTGGCGCCCACGTAGCCAACAAAGAGCTGGTCATCCACCCGGAAGTGTTTCGTGCGGTCGATATAGAAGGAGAGCGCACGTTTTGGCTCCAGACGGTGGAGCCTCTCTTCCTCTCTGGAAGGATGCGGAGGCGGAAAGAAGGTAGGCAAAGTGATGGTCTGCCCAATGTGGAAGGCAGTAACCACCTTTGGCAAGAAGGACGGACGCGTCCGAAGAACAACCTTGTCTGGATGAACAGACAGAAAGGGAGGTTTGCAAGATAGAGCCTGGAGTTCACTCACCCGCCGAGCGGAGGTGATGGCCACCAGAAAGGCTGTCTTCAGAGTCAGAAGACGAAGAGGACAGTTATGTAGAGGCTCAAAGGGAGCGCACATTAAAAGGTAAGAACCAAGTTCAAGTCCCACTGAGGCATTACAAACGGAACAGGAGGGAAGAGGTGTGTAATGCCTTTTAAGAACCTGTTAACAACAGGGGACTTGAAAAGGGAGGGCTGATCAGGGAGCCTGAGGAAGGCCGAGATAGCACAAAGATAACCCTTGATGGTACCCAGGGCAGAACCCTGTTGGGCCAGAGAAAGAAGGAACAGAAGGACCTCAGAAAGAGGGGCAGAAAGGGGATTCACAGCCTTTGCTGTGCACCATGCCACAAATTTGTTCCACCTGCAGGCGTATACCACCTTAGTGGAGGGACGCCTGGCTGCCAGAATCACATCACAAACTTCGGGAGGCAAGTCGAAAGGAATCAACTGCCGCCGCTCAATCTCCACGCAAGCAGGTGTAGACTGGACAGGTTCGGGTGGAGGACCGTCCCCTGCTGCTGCGACAGAAGATCCTCCCGAAGAGGCAGACGGATCGGGGAATCTACGCTCATACTGAGTAGCTCGGGATACCAAACTCTTCGAGCCCAGTCCGGAGCCACAAGAATGACTTGGGCCCGGTCGTGCCGAATCTTCTTCAACACTCTGGGTAGAAGTGGTATAGGCGGAAAGGCATACAATAGACCGCAACTCCACTCGTGACGAAAAGCGTCGCCGAGCGAGTGCCGCCTTGGAAATTCCAACGCGCAGAACTGATGACATTGCGCGTTCTCTTCGGTGGCGAATAGATCTAACCAAGGCTCTCCCCACTGTAGAAAGAGTCCTTGCGCCACTTCCGAGTGAAGTCGCCATTCGTGATCCATCATGCACCTTCGGCTGAGTTCGTCCGCCCTGGCGTTCAGGGAACCTGCCAGGTGTTGAACCATCAGGAACATGCCCTGATGTTCCAGCCATGTCCAGAGGCGCAGAGCCTCCTGACAAAGGGTCCACGACCCCACCCCGCCTTGTTTGTTGCAGTACCACATGGCGGTGGTGTTGTCTGTGAACACCTGCACTACCTTCCCTTTGACAGAGGGAAGGAATGCCTTGAGTGCAAGTCGGATCGCCCGGAGCTCCAGAAGGTTGATATGGAGCCGGGACTCCGCCGGAGACCAGAGGCCTCTGATCTCCGCCTCTCCCATGTGACCGCCCCATCCCAGAAGGGACGCGTCCGTCACAACTGTGTGCTCTGGCTGGGGAAGGGAGAGGGATCTGCCCATGACCCATTGCCGGTTCGAGAGCCACCACTGCAACTGTTTTGCAGTCCCCTCCGAGATCTGGACGTGATCGGACAGGTTGCCCTGGTGCTGCGCCCACTGGAACTTCAGGTCCCACTGCAGAGCCCGCATATGCCATCTGGCATGATTGACCAGCAGGATGCAGGAGGCCATGAGGCCCAGCAGCCTCAGGGTCATCCGTGCCGAAACCCAGGATAAAGGCTGAAAGATCGGAATCATAGCCTGAATATCCCGGACTCGCCGCTCGGGAGGATAGGCCCGAAACTGCGTCGTGTCCAGAACTGCTCCGATGAAAAGGAGCTGTGGAGAAGGAATCAGATGCGACTTCGGCACATTGATGGAGAACCCCAGCGAGTGCAGGAGTTCGGCCGTACTCTGGAGGTGGGAGACGACTGCCTGGGGCGAGCCCGCCTTCAGCAGCCAGTCGTCGAGGTAGGGGAAGACGGAAACCCCTGCCCGGCGCAGATGAGCTGCGACCACCGCCATCACTTTCGTGAACACCCGAGGGGCACTGGTAAGGCCAAAGGGAGCACGGTGAACTGAAAATGCTCGAGGCCTACTGTGAACCGAAGGTAACGCCGGTGGGCCGGCAGGACGGGGATGTGGAAATAGGCGTCCTGCAAGTCCAAAGCTACCAACCAGTCTCCAGGGTCGAGGGCAGTCAAGACCTGAGCTAGGGTGAGCATCTTGAACTTCTCCTTCCGGAGGAAGCGATTGACGTTCCGGAGGTCCAAGATAGGACGCATGTCCTCCTTGTCCTTTTTGGGCATCAGGAAGTAGTGGGAGTAGCAACCACGTCCTACTTCTGGGGTCGGAACATGCTCGATGGCCCTCTTGGCCAAGAGGGCCGTGACTTCCTTCTGCAGAAGTACCAAGTGATCCCCTGACATGCGGTGGAATTGAGGTGGCATGGCTAGGGGGGTGGTCTCGAAGGGGAGGGAGTAGCCCCTTCGGACAATGTCCAAGACCCACCTGTCCGAGGTGATGGGACGCCAGTGGTGAAGGTGATGGCGGACCCTGCCCCCTACTGGCGTGCTGTGCACCTGAAAGGAGGGACTAGGAGGGCTTGGAGGCCGCGGCGGGTTGGAGGTGGTGGCCTGACCCGCACGCTGGTTGTCCGAACCGCCACGGCGGTATCCACGTCCTCGGCCACGCGAAGACGCCTGCTGCGCGGGCCGGTGGCTGGGATGCTGACGTGACTGGGCGCCCCTTCCGTGGCCACGACAGGGGCGAAAAGCCGAAGGTAGCGGAGGGCGTGTAGCAGAAAGGCCCAGGGACTTGGCAGTAGCCCGGGAGTCCTTCAAACGCTCCAACGCATGGTCTGCTTTGGAACCAAAAAGACCGACTCCATCAAAGGGCATGTCCATGAGAGTATTCTGGACATCCCCTGAAAAACCAGTGGTTCTCAGCCAGGCGTGGCGACGCAGCGCCACCGTCGTTGCAATAGATCTGCCCAGCGAGTCGGCGGTATCAAGGCCACAACGTATGGTGTATTTGGCCGCATCCCTTCCTTCCGCAATGGCGCGGGTAAGCAGTGTCTGGACCCCCTCAGAACACTGGGGCAAAACAGTCGCCACCGAATCCCACAAGGAGTGGGTATATCGGCCCAAAAGACAAGCGGTGTTGATGGACCGCAAGCCAGCACTGGAGGAAGAAAAACCCTTCTTTCCAAATTGATCCAGGCGTTTGTATTCCCTATCCGGAGGGGCGGTAGGGAAGGCGGTTTGGGAAGCGGAGGCTTGGACAACCAAGCTCTCAGGAGTGGGGTGGACAGAGAGAAACAAGGGGTCGCCCGGAGCTGGGCGATGGCGTCGGGACACGTTCCTATCCACAGGAGCCCCTGTGTTGGGCTTGGACCAGGCGCCCAAAGAACGTCAGTTAGTGCATCGTTGAACGGCAGCACAGTCTCCAAGGAGGAGGCTGCCGGCTGAAGCACTTCCGTCAAGAGATTAGTCTTGACCGTCACCGTAGGGAGTCGGAGATGTAAGGCTCCAGCTGCCCTACGCAACTCCGTTGCAAAAGTGGCTCCCTCCTCCGTAGCCACGGGAGGAGACAGCATGCCAGTGTCAGGGGAAGTATCTAGACCACTGGCATCCCCTAGTTCCTCTGCCCAGTCCTCATCATACTGACACTGCTGTGCCAGAGGGTCCCTCAGACCCCTCCCAGTCCTCCTGGTCCTCCTCCGGTTCAAAATAAGGAGGAGGAGGGACATTTGGGACCCAAGGTCCCATCGGCGCCGGAACCGGCGTCGAGCGGCGTCGGTCCGGCTCCATGTCCGGAGCCGGAGAGTACATGGGGACGACGCCGCCCGGAGCCCCGGGCGGCGTCAGGAACGGCACCGGAGACATCGACGCCGGCGGAGGCGTGGTCAGGTCGACCGGCGTCGATGGGGGTTGCGGTACCACCGGAGCCGGGATCCAGGCCGGGGCCGAAGCCGGGACCGAGGCTGGAGGCACGAGCGACGCCAGGACCGGAGTCGTCGGCGACGCCGGGGCAACCCCATCAGGGCCCGCGGGGCCCGAAGGCGCACCGGAGGGACCTTGAGGCCCGAAGAGGCGGGCCATGGCCGACAGGAATTCCTGTACTTGGGCCGGATCCGCCCCGAACCCGGAAAGGACGGGTATTGCGGGGCGACTCCACAGGCATGTCCGGGGCCGCGGGGACGGTGCCGGGAGGGGCCTCAGCCGAGTCGCGAGACCGGCGAGGCGAAGTCCTAGAGCGATGATGCTTTTTGGACTTCTTGTGCTTAGACTTACCGGACGACGAAGACTTGGATCCCGACGACCGGTGAGGACTCCGCGACCGACCCCTCGACCTCTCACGCGACCGGGGCTTGGTGTGGCGCGGAGCCGACTGCCGGGCCTCGAGGAGCTTTTGAGACCGCTCTCGCAAAGCTTTCGGGTTGAGGGCCCGGCAGTCGGAACACGACTTCGTGTCGTGGCCTCGGCCGAGGCAGAAGAGACACTCCAGATGCGGGTCTGTGATGGACATCATCCGAGCACAGGCGTCGCAACGCTTAAAGCCGGGCATCCCTACGACACCTTGGAGTCGATTCGAAAGAAACAGTGAAAAAATTCACCAAACAAGTTAGTCAAAAAATGACTAGGGCACTGCTCTTCCCGGATCTGCGCTTGCTGGCGCGGAAAAAGAAGAACTGACGTCAGCGCGCAGGGGCGGCGTCTAAGTACTGCCCGCGACGTCATCCCGGCGATCACAACGCCGACGACGGACGCGGAGCCGCACGACGCCGCCTACCGACGCGCAAGGGTACTGCTACGCAAAAACTTTCCGGATCCAGCCTGACGCCTGGGGATATTCTAAGGTAAGGAATCTGTCACTAACGTGTCTCTTTCAGATAACCATCTTATCCGCATGGAAAGACCTAAAGGGAGGCTTGGAATTCACTGACCCTCCCAGCGGAAGTGACTGCCACTAAAAATATAGTTTTAAACACTAGAAACCTTAAACGCTACAAACCTTAAAGGGCAACTATGCAAAGGTTCAAAGGGTGAACCCATCAAGAATGTGAGAACCAAATTCAAATGCCACTGAGGCATGATAAAAGGAGTGGGAGGAAACCTATTAGAGAGACCCTTAATGAATCTCATTACTATGGGAGATTTAATCGAGGGTTGGTCTGGTAAACAGAGAAAAGTCGACACAGTAGATAAATAGCCCTTAACAGTAGCTACTGCACAACCCTTTTGCGCTAGGGAAAGAGAGAAACTCAGAACATCAGATAAATGAGCCTGTAAGGGATCAATCGATCTCTGCCACACCATTTAACAAACCTGGCCCACCTAACAGAATAGGCAGATTTGGTGGAGTGTCTTCTGGCTGATAATATAACGTCCATCACATCCGGTGGGAGAGAGAAAGAACTCAGGTTGCCCCGTTCAATCTCCAGGCATGAAGGTGCAGGCTCTGCAGGTGGGGGGTATAGCACCTCCTCTTGCGACTGCGAGAGGAGGTCTGCCCTGACAGGGAGACGGAGCGGAGGGTGCAATGAGAGGTTGTGTATATTCCTAGTGTCTGATGGGACGCAGGCACACCCATCTAGGATGGTAGACATGCCCACAGCAGAGTAGAAGTATATAGACGCATAGGGCA
Source organism: Calotriton arnoldi (assembly GCA_963921515.1). Classification (NCBI taxonomy): domain Eukaryota; kingdom Metazoa; phylum Chordata; class Amphibia; order Caudata; family Salamandridae; genus Calotriton; species Calotriton arnoldi. Next base: position 2,852,559 of record CAWUFW010000424.1, on the reverse strand, counting down.
ACAGGTGGTAGAAAGGTGCTGTTAGCTATTGTAAACAGCCAATTAATGACTTTTAGGATCTTGGACATATTTATGCTATGTTGGACATATGTAAGTAGTATATCCTTACTGTGTTCTGCTGTATGATAGTCCATGGTGTGTACTGGTGGACAGTGCTGTCATGAGCACTGTTATACTGAACAATATGGCATATATGAGCTGTGCAATGTTATTTTACAGTGTATTGTTGGCGGAGGTGTATGTGTTATGTGATTAGAGATGTGGGCTGCGTGACACCCATTCATTACATATCTGTACTATGCTGGAGAAGTGGACAGTGTTCTAGATAATGTGCCCGGTTGAGGGTTTGTGTGTAAGGTCCATGTCTAGAATAGTTCTGTGGAGTGGGAGTCAACTAGAGAGTAACCACCCAAAAAATTAAGGAGGAGAAAGCCAGTGGGCAGTAACTACAACAAGCACTGGGAAAGCCAATAGGTCCAGCTTTCTCCACCAGCTTTTTAACAATGCTTGTTTTGTTCTGTCATGGTTTCTGTAAAAAGAACAAGATACTGACCTTCGGTAACGCTTTTTCTGGTGGATCAGTATCTGCCTGTGGATTCCTCACCTTTTGAATTACCCCCATGCACAGCATTCCATGGAAACGTTTCTCCTCAGCTCTCCCACATCGACGAGGAGGTCACAATGGAACGGCTCCACACGCAACTCTGCGTGACGTCATCGGATCCATAAGAATACCTCGTCGGCGTGCGGACGTCAGTTCCACCCCTTTTTCCCATGCCTTCGAGGCGAACGGGTGAACCAACAACATTTTCACAAGTATACAAACACAACCAAACCTGGAAATTCTTCATCATAGAAATTTCCCAATGCCAACTCTCTCATGATTCCACCATTGATTCACATAAGATATATATTGATTATTTTTGGGTATAAGCAGACAGGCAATGGGGTGGCGAGTGGGTCAGTGAGGAATCCACAGGCAGATACTGTATCGACCAGAAAAAGCGTTACCGAAGGTAAGTAACTTGTTCTTCTGATGGATACATCTGCCTGTGGAGTCCTCACCTTTTGAATTGTGTCTCCAAGCAGACCCGCTCCTGGAGGACAGTGGCGGCTGGTGGCTGCAAAAAGTGGTAGGGCGGAAGTCCATACACAGGATTGCACTACGCAATTTAGCATAGTGAGCAACCTGATGCCTGATTTTCTCAGGGAAAGTGTGGCTGGGAAGAGAGGGTGAACACACTTTTACACAACTCAATAGTTTTCTTTTATCGACCTAGAGAGGGTGAAAGGTTGAGTGGAGATCATCAGCCATGTCAGAAGGCTTAGTGGATGCATTAGTCCAATGAGCCTTCAGACCCAGACCCAGCTAAGAGTCCAGAGACTGACCAGATTTCATTCAAACCTTCACCAGTATTACCAACGTATGTTCATCACAATTTCTTATCAACTCGCATTCATCCATCTACCCATACACTCTCATTCCCCCTCTGAGCCATATACTACACACACCCATTCTGCTGTTCACCCACTCACACTCGTTCACTCAATCATACATTCTCATCTAACTACCCTTCCACTCATTCACCTAATTCACATTGCCATTCCCACTCACTGTTATATTTTCAGTTATTTAAATAGGTTATTAAAGGCAGCAGGTTGAATTTCAGTCAACTCATGGTGTTTTAACAAGCTTTCGTCTATCCACCTTATCATTCTCACAGTCATCCACCCAGTTACTCACTCAACTACTCACTTAAGATCATTCCCCTACCTACCTACCCACATCCAACAATTATTTCACTTTCTCCCATCTTACATCATTCACTTACTCACTCATATTCACCCATCCGCATCAAGCTTCCTATCGTCATTCACCCAATTCATATAACCAGTCGTCACATTTACCTATCCACACAGTCAACCCCCACATTCAATTACTCACCCATTCACACTCATACACCAAACATCACTCATTGAGTAACCAGCAATTTCATTAATAAAAAGCTACACTAAGTGGCATTGTTATTGCTTGTTTTATTCTCCCTGCAGATGACATCTAGTAATGTCTACTGCCACAACATTAAGCACATTTGATCTGCAAGGCAGATAAAAGAACCATATGTAGTTGTAACAGTAAGTAGCTTTGTACTGACCCCATTTGTGCTGCAGAGGAGACAGCACAGCAGTTAGAAAGGAATAGATTTTGACTTTTTCTCCAGCTTATTTGTGCAGTTTTTTTGAGGGAGCTGCGGATCCGGTCATTTTACCTGAAAACGTAACGTTACCTCACACTTATCAGGATTTCTTTTTTACAGTTTTAACTTTTATTTAGTAGGAGCTTGACCCAAAGGGTTTTTATGGCTCTTTACATGAGCACATTTGTATTCGTTTTGTTAAGGAGGGGTGACTAAGTGATTAGCCCAGAATCAAAGAATGTTAATTAAGCTGACCCCAAGACCCTAACTAGGCTCCCCAGTTCCACAGTCTTTACACCACACCTTTATTAATATTTCCAAACTTTACAGCTTTTCGTGTGGCACGGTATAAAGATGAAAACCTGTTTCAAGCCTGATTAACTTTACTAAACTAAGACATCCAGAATGCACGTTTGTACATTTCTCACCTCAGACAAACGTGTTCTACTCAGTGAGTCGCATTCCTACCTGTATGATAATGTTTCCAGTGCCTTTCCTGCTTCACAAGTGAAACTCTTCTCAACGTGCTGTGATGCTTGCACTGTCTGTCTGGCTGTACGTTCCGTTCCTTATGTGATGCAGCTCCCACATTTATTTGCCTAAGTTATTTATGGTGTTCTGGCAGCTCGCAGTGCAGGATCGGATGGATTCTCATATATGCAGCGCTAAATATGAAAGGGCACGTGACGTCCTGGGCTGGCCGTAAATACAATAACTCAAGCCTGACTTGACGCCACAGACTGACTAAATAGCTTTGTCTGTGGCGCCTTTCGCATGCTTCCTAAACCCACCCTTTCACATCTCGTCACGGGGTGAGCTGTGGTCTGTGAACCTTGCTGGCTCTACCTCACCCAGTGGCGAGATACTGAAGGGTGGGGTAACTGGTATTGAGTGGCATTCAAACTCGCACAGCCCGGGCTTGAAAGCTATACGCCCCAGGCTGTTTTAAACGGACGCTCCAAAAGAAGGTGGAGAAACTAAGGTGACGTCACAGCGCTTTGAGGAAATACCAGGGATGTGCGTGGGTAAGCCCTCCTAGTGCTGAATCGTGCACATTCTCACGGATGGGCATGCGCCTCGCAAAACTACCTATTAATATAACCTTTGTTACTTTTAATTGTGTTTATTTACTTAACCTTGTTTACAAGTAGGCTATGAAAGGAAAGGGGGCGCAGCCCCTACGCCCTTATACAGGAGCTGCTGCTGCTGGAGGAGGGTGCCTGCCTGCACCAAAAAATCCTGCAGCACAGAACGTGCAAAATGACAGTCCCTCCTCACTTCCGAATCCAAACAATACTGCTTTGCAAAAGTGTGGAGGGAGGCCCAAGTTGCCGCCTTGCAGATGTCAACCACAGGGACACCTCTAGCCAAAGCAGAAGACGACGTCCTAAGTCGGGTAGAATGAGCATGAACACCTTCAGGAGGCTCCTTCTTGGCCAGGGTGTAGCAGATCTTGATACACAGGATGATTCACCTGGATAGCGTTCTATTGTGGATAGCCTTGCCCTTCATCTTGCCCACATTACCAATGAAGAGTTGATAGTCAAACCTGAAGTCCTTTATTCTGTCCAAATAGAAGCAGACTGCCCTCTTGGGGTCCAGGCGATTAAGTCTCTCCTCCTCCTTAGAAGGGTGAGGGGGAGGATAGAAAGTGGATAAGGTGATGGACTGCCTCAAGTGGAAAGGAGTGACCACCTGAGACAGGAAAGCAGCTCTGGTCCTAAGAACCAAGCTATCCGCATGGAAAGACGTAAAGGGAGGCTTGCAATTCACTCACCCTCCTAGCGGAAGTGACTGCCACTAAAAATATAGTTTTAAACACTAGAAACATTAAAGGGCAACTATGCAAAGGTACAAAGGGTAAACCCATCAAGAATGTGAGAACCAAATTCAAATGCCACTGAGGCATGACAAAAGGAGTGGGAGGAAGCCTGTTAGTGAGACCCTTAATGAGCTCATAACTATGGGTGATTTAAACAACGAGGGTTGTCTTGTAAACAGAGAAAAGCCGACAAGGTAGATAAATAGCCCTTAACAGTAGCTATTGCATAACCCTTTTGCGCTAGGGAAAGAGAGAAACTCAGAACATCAGATAATTGGGCCTGTAAGAGATCATTCGATCTCTGCCACACCATTTAACAAACCCAGCCTACCTACTAGAATAGACAGATTTGGTTGAGTGTCTTCTGGCTGATAATATAACGTCCACCACATCCGGTGGGAAAGAGAAAGAACTCTGGTTGCCCCGTTAAATCTCCAGGCATGAAGGTGCAGGCTCTGCAGGTGTGGGATGTAGAACCTCCTCCGGCGACTGCGAGAGGAGGTCTGCCCTGAGAGGGAGACGGAGCAGAGGGTGCAATGAGAGGTAAAGGAGGTCTGTGTACCAAACCCTTTGCAGCCAATCTGGGGCGATCAATATGACTTGGGCCCGGTCTTGGCGAATCTTCCTCAGAACCCGAGGAATCAAGGGTAGGGGGGTGGGGCGCGTAAAGAAACTGTGAGCCCCAATGTAACAAACGCGTCCCCCAATGCTCCCCACATCGGATACTGGAGACTGCAGAATGACGGGCAGTGTGAGCTCTCTTGAGTGCACACAGACCCACCGAGGAAACCCTCACATCCGGAAAATGTGAAGAACCACCTCCGGATGGAGATGCCACTCGTGATCGGCCGAATACTGCAGGATGAGACTTAACCCTAGAAATCAGTTCGCAGAACGGGGAAGAAGGGTGGGGCGGTAAGGAATCTATCACTACTAATGTTTCTTACAGATATATCGTTACCGTAGGTAAGTAACTTGTTCATCTGAAAGAAACACATAGTGATAGATTCCTTACCTTAGAATAGATACCCCAGCAATACCAACCCCGGTGGTGGGTCTGCGAACTAAGATCACACCAGAAAGTCACGGAGAACAGAACGGACAAAGAAGCCGTCTCTCCGGACTTGGCTGTCTAGGCAATAATGCTCGGTAAACGTGTGCAGCGAGGCCCACGTGGCTGCCTGACAGATGTCTTGCAGGGGGACACCACGTCCCAATGCAGTAGTGGCTGCAGTAGCTCTGGTGGAATGAGCACGCAGCCCCACCGGAGATTCTTTTGTAGCCAAAGAGTAACAGGCTTTGATACATAAGACAACCCAGCGGGAGATGGTTCTCTTATGGACCGCCTGACCTTTCTTGGTGCCAACGTAGCCAACAAAAAGCTGGTCGTCCACCCGGAACTGCTGTGTGCGGTTGAGATAAAAAGAGAGCGCACGTTTTGGGTCCAGACGGTGGAGCTGCTCTTCCTCTCTGGAAAGATGCGGAGGCGGAAAGAAGGTGGGCAAGGTAATAGTCTGCCCAATGTGAAAGGCCGGAACCACTTTTGGCAAAAAGGAAGGACGGGGCCTGAGCACAACCTTGTCCGGATGGACTGAAACGAAAGGAGGCTTACAAAAAAGAGCCTGGAGCTCACTCACCCGCCTAGCGGAAGTGATGGCCACCAGGAAGGCAGTGTTTAATGTCAAAAGGCGAAGAGGACAGTTGTGAAGGGGCTCAAAGGGAGCGCACATCAAGAATGTCAGAACCAGATTCAAGTCCCACTGAGGCATCACGAAAGGAATAGGAGGAAAAAGGTGTGTAATGCCTTTGAGAAATCCATTTACAACAGGGGACTTGAAAAGAGAGGGCTGATCAGGGAGCCTGAGAAAGGCCGAAATAGCAGAAAGGTAGCCCTTGATAGTGCCCAGAGCAGAGCCCTGCTGGGCCAAAGAAAGAAGGAACAGTAGTACTTCAGAAAGAGGGGCAGAAAGGGGATCCACAGCCTTTGCTGTGCACCATGCCACAAATTTGTTCCACCTGCAGGCGTATACCACTTTAGTAGAGGGATGCCTGGCTGCCAGAATAACGTCACAAACTTCAGGAGGCAAGTCGAAGGGAATCAACTGCCGCCGCTCAATCTCCACGCAAAGAGGTGGCGGCTGGACAGGTTCGGGTGGAGGACCGTCCCCTGCTGCTGCGACAGAAGATCCTCCCGAAGAGGCAGTCTGATCGGAGGATCGATGCTCATACTGAGTAGCTCGGGATACCATACTCTTCGAGCCCAGTCGGGAGCCACAAGAATGACTTGGGCCCGGTCGCACCTGATCTTCAGCACTCTGGGCAGAAGTGGTATAGGCGGAAAGGCGTACAACAGACCGCAACTCCACTCGCGACGAAAAGCGTCGCCGAGCGAGTGCCGCCTTGGAAATTCCAACGCACAGAACTGATGACATTGCGTGTTCTCTTCGGTGGCGAATAGATCTAACCAAGGCTCTCCCCACTGCTGAAAGAGACCTTGCACCACCTCCGAGTGAGGACGCCATTCGTGATCGAGCATGCACCTGCGGCTGAGTTCGTCCGCCCTGGCGTTCAGAGAACCTGCCAGGTGTTGAACCACCAGGGACATGCCCTGATGTTCCAGCCATGTCCAGAGACGCAGAGCCTCCTGACAGAGGGTCCACGACCCCACCCCGCCTTGTTTGTTGCAGTACTACATGGCGGTGGTGTTGTCTGTGAACACCTGCACTACTCTCCCTTTGACAGAGGGAAGGGATGCCTTTAGTGCAAGCCTGATCGCCCGCAGCTCCAAAAGGTTGATATGGAGCCGGGACTCCGCAGGGAGACCAGAGGCCTCTGATCTCCGCCTCTCCCATGTGGTCGCCCCATCCCAGGAGGGACGCATCCGTCACCACTGTAAACTCCGGTTGGGGAAGGGAGAGGGATCTGCCGTCGACCCAATGCCGGTTCGTGAGCCACCACTGAAACTGTTGTGCAGTGCCCTCCGAGATCTGGACGTGATCGGACAGGTTCCCCTGATGCTGCGCCCACTGGAATTTCAGGTCCCACTGCAGAGCCCGCATATGCCATCTGGCATGATTGACCAGCCGGATGCAGTAGGCCAATAGGCCCAGCAGCCTCAGAGTCACTCTGACCGAAACCCGGGACAAGGGCTGAAAGATGGGAATCAGAGCCCGAATATCACGGACTCGCTGTTCGGGAGGATAGACCCGAAACTGCGCCGTGTCCAGAACCGCTCCGATAAAGAGGAGCTTCTGGGAGGGAATCAGGTGCGACTTCGGCACGTTGATGGAGAACCCCATCCCCCAACCCAAGTGCAGGAGGTCGGACGTAGTCTGGAGGTGGGAGACGACCGTCTGGGGCGAGCCCACCTTCAACAACCAATCGTCGAGATAGGGGAAGACTGAGACCCCTGATCTGCGCAGATGAGCTGCGACCACCGCCATCACCTTGGTGAACACCCGAGGGGCGCTGGTAAGGCCAAAGGGGAGCACAGTGAACTGAAAGTGCTCGTGGCCTACCGTGAACCGTAGGTAACGCCGGTGGGCTCGCAGGACGGGGATGTGGAAATAGGCGTCCTGCAAGTCCAGCGCCACCATCCAGTCTTGTGGGTCGAGAGCAGACAAGACCTGAGCTAGAGTGAGCATCTTGAACTTCTCTTTGCGGAGGAAGCGATTGACGTTCCGGAGGTCTAAGATAGGGCACAGGCCTTTGTCCTTCTTGGGCACCACAAAGTAGTGGGAATAACAACCACGACCTACTTCGTGCGTCGGAACGCGCTCGATGGCCCCCTTGGCCAAGAGGGGCGCAACTTCCTGCTGAAGAAGCACCAAGTGATCCTCCGACATGCGGTGGTATTGAGGTGGCATGGCTGGGGGGGGGGGGAGGAGGGGTAGTCTCGAAGGGGAGGGAGTAGCCCCTCCGGACTATCTCTAAAACCCACCTGTCCGAAGCGATGGTGCGCCAGTGGGGGAGGTGATGGCGGAGCCTGCCACCCACTGGCGTTTGATGGGCCTGAAAGTTCGGAAGGTTTGGAGGCAGTGGTGGCCGGGGTGGTGGTGGACTGACCCGCCCGCTGGCCCCTTTGTCCATCATGGCGGAACCCGCGTCTGCGCTGGGATGATTGCTGCGCCGGCCTGTGGCTCTGTTGCGAACGCTGCGGGGCGTCCCTTCCTGTGCCACAAAAGGAGCGAAAAGCAGAAGGCGGAGGAGGGCGCACTGCCGAAAGTCCCAAGGACTTGGCCGTAGCCCGTGAGTCCTTAAACCTCTCCAACGCGCTGTCCGCTTTGTCGCCGAAGAGGCGATGGCCATCAAAGGGCATGTCCATAAGGGTGTTTTGGACATCCCCTGAAAATCCAGTGGTCCTCAACCAGGCGTGACGGGGAACCGCCACCGTCGTTGCAATCGATCTGCCCAGTGAGTCGGCGGTGTCTAGGCCACAACGAATCATGAACTTTGCTGCGTCTCTCCCCTCTGCAAAAGACACACAATTGATGGACGGAATGCAGAACAAATCAAAACATTCACCCCCAGTCAAGAGATCTGGGTTAAATCCATCATTCTTTTGCTCACCATGCCACCCCAGTTTAGACCTGGCCATATGCAAATCAGTCTTGACCCTGTGCCTCATGGGAACAGTCCAGCCCGAACTGCCAAGCCAGGTCCTCCCTGCCCAGACGTGGGTCTCCATGCCACTGGAGTCAAGCTATCCTGGCTGATGAGGGCTGAGAGCCCGAAACCGGTCCTAGGATGCTTGTTTCCAGTCCAGGGAGGACCTGGCCTGGCAGTTCGGGCTGGACTGTTCCCATTGGGCGCAGGGTCAAGACTGATTTGCTTATGGCTGGGTCCAAACTGGAATGGCATGGTGAGCAAAAAACGATGGATTTAGGCCCAGATCTCTGTACTGGGGTGAATGTACGACATTGTTCTGCATTCTGTCCATCAATTGTTGTTTTTGCATTTGTCACCCGAGTGGGACGGGTATGCCCAGACGTGGGTCCCGTGCTCTCCATGCCACTGGAGTCAAGCTATCCTGGCTGATGAGGGCTGTAAGCCCGAAACCGGTCCTAGGATGCTTGTTTCCAGTCCAGGGAGGACCTGGCCTGGCAGTTCGGGCTGGACTGTTCCCATTGGGCGCAGGGTCAAGACTGATTTGCATATGGCTGGGTCCAAACTGGAATGGCATGGTGAGCAAAAAAACGATGGATTTAGGCCCAGATCTCTGTACTGGGGTGAATGTACGACATTGTTCTGCATTCTGTCCATCAATTGTTGTTTTTGCATCTCTCCCCTCTGCAACAGCCTGGGAGAGAGCAGGTCGGGCCTCCTCCGGACACTGGGGCAGCAAGTTCGCCACCGTATCCCACAGAGAGTGGGAATAACGGCACAAGAGGCATGCGGTGTTCACGGACCACAGCGCAGAGCTGGTGGAAGAAAAAATCTTCTTCCCAAACTGATCCAGCTTCTTGGAGTCCCCAACCCAGTAGTTCCCAAACTGTACGCCGCGGCACCCCAGTGCGCCATCGGAACTCACCAGGGGCGCCGTGCACTTCTTGGGAACGTGGGAAAGGTTCTGCTCTAGTACTGTAACTTTAACTAACCTGATGCTTATATTGGTGATGCCGACTGCCTTGCATTGGTTTACCCTGCGAGTATTTCTTTGCTTAATACGGCTCCGTTATAAAGACATGCACTTACCTTTTTTGTAATGTGCATTTGGAGGCCCTGAGTAACCAATGTGGGGATGTCATGTGGGGGAGTTACAGAAGTCCCACCGGTCAGCGTCTGGAATGGTTTGAACCAGCGCGTGACGTAACAATCAGGACAGTGCTGCCGAGCGTGATTGCTGCCGTCAGCCACTCTTATAATCGGAAAATGGGTAAACATGATCTTGTGAAGTGAAGAGGTCAAATTACGACCAGCTGAGAGCGTTTCTGGAGTCTTTGGGGGGTGTTTGAGATTTCTGACGAACTGCAATGTGCGTTGTAATCTTTCCTTCCACTGAAAATACCATGTTCTCAGTTGGCTTGCCTTATTTTCCAATGTTAAGAATTCAAACTGCTTGTGTTCCATTCTTTCAAAATGTTCACCACACTGTGCGTACTGTAAAACAAAGCATTGAAATGCAGTGGCACACGCATGTTTGAAAACACCCTCACATCTATTAAAATGGGCTTATCTAAGCACATGGATTTTTCCAAGTAATTTCGGAGTAGTTGAAAAACTATTGAATGATGGGCTGCCGCTATAATACTCAAATCTTGTTTATTAGAGCCTGGTGCCACTGTTATACACATACAGTGCTTTATTTGAATCGAACGCCAGATGGATGCAGTGACGTCTTGAGCGTCACGTGCAACTGGCTGCATGTTAAGTCAGAACACATATCTCCTGCTGCAGTCCAATTTACCCACTTCTATCTGCAGAGGAAATTAATAGGAAAGTTCAAAGTAACAATTAATATTATGAAATATGATGCCTCTTATCTAACCGGACACAGTTCTAACGCACAGCACCAAACTACGGCAGCTCATGGTAATGGAGTTTATTATAAGTCAGTCAGGAGGTTTGCAGGGCATCGTGAATGAGGACACGCTATGTAGGAGAATGTATGAATTTCCACAGCTGTGATGGAGAAGGCAACATGTTTTGTGGCATTAACAGGAAGAGCCACCAGTGAAGAATAATCAAAATTGATTACATTAGCAATGTTTCACTTATTGGTGCTGATATTCAGTAAAAAGCTACAGTACTGTGCAGTACACTACATAGGATCTGAACTTCTTAGTAAAGGATACACAATCATTTGATGACTTGCTTAGCAAGGAGTAGAATGAAATACAATGAATATTAATATTATGGTTATATTTTGTTCATGCTGCTATACCAGTGTATGCCTATGTCTCTTACACATGAATCTGCACGAGTCCGTTTGGAGGTGAACGCACAGACCTGGTGATTTCACTGTTCACAATTTTTCATCTAAACAAGAAATGTCCTGCCAAAATTACTTCAATCGTTAAACAGGACTGATTTCTTACATAGCACAGGCACAGATGCACTGTGACATATCTACCTTCCAGGAATGAGCCTTTCCATGACAATAACAAAGCGCACACTTTGCACACAGTAAAATAGGAAAGGCTGTTTCTTGATCGTGGTAGTAGTCACAGTGAGTTTACGCTTTCAGTGCTTAAACAAAATGTGCGAAAAATATGCAGGGTGAGAGGGAAAGGGGGTACTCCTTGGCATCAGGTGGCACTACTATGCTTTTAAATCCTGCATTGACAACATATCCGCGAATATCGTGTAATGCCCTAAAAAGAAATGTCAGTAACATTTGTATAGATTCCCTGCTGCCGGTAATGAAACAGAAGCCACAGGTTAAAATAAATAATTTTGCAAATCTGGACACCACATTCCCTTGGTTGGACAGAACGGTGCTGTCTAAACAAAAATAGATTGTCATCTTTCTATGAAAAAAACCCCCAAAGAGTACTAGTGGTGACACAGCCTTGAGCTGCGCAGAGACCTCAGCAGTAAAGGAAAGAGTGAGTAGGTCTCCTAATCTTGACTCGTGCACTGAAAGGTTTACTGAAGAAAGTTGCTAGTCTCTGTTAATGTCACACAGTTATCTCAGAAAACCTACCACGAGGTCAGCACTGCAGAAGCCACCGGACCGATTTTCTTCATTTCAATTATCTCTTCTTCCCCTGATTACACATTGGTTTACCTTACAATTCACGTCAACGGTATGTGTTTGCTCACAACACCAGTAAGCCTCCATACCAAAAGTAGCATGTGACATAACATTTTCTCATTTATTACATCTCCTTCTTAATCACTGTACATTCCAGTGCCTGTGGTCAGGCTTACATCACCCCTCCCTGAAAAAAATTGACAGGATGGGGAGCCGCGGCCAACCACCAATTATGTCAAGGGAGCCGCAGGTCGAAAAAGTTTGGGAACCACTGCCCTAACCGGTGGTGCGGAAGGGAAAGCGGTTGGGGAAGCAGAGGCTTGGACAACCAAGCTCTCGGGAGTGGGGTGTTGGGAGAGGAAAATGGGGTCACCCGGAGCCGGGCGATGGCGACGGGCCACGTTCCTATCCACAGGAGCCCCTGTGGTGGGCCTGGACCAAGTGCCCAAAAGAACGTCAGAGAGGGCTTCATTGAAAGGAAGCAGCGGCTCCACAGAAGTAGCTGCTGGCAGAAGCACCTCTGTCAGGAGGTTAGTCCTGACGGCCACAGTAGGGAGCTCGAGGTGTAGGGCCTCGGCCGCCCTACGCAACACCTCTGCATAACTGGCGCCCTCCTCCGTAGCCATGGTAGGAGGAGACAGCATGCCAATGTCTGGTGAGGTATCCAGACCACTGGCGTCCCCAAATTCCTCAGCCCAGTCCTGCTCAAACTCGCAGGCTGCAGCGAGAGGGTCCTCAGCCCCTCCCAGTCCTCCCCTTGCTCCTCAGGCTGTTCAACAGGTCGAAAATAAGGAGCAGGGACATGGGGATAGAAATCCCCAAGCAGGGTCGAGAACGGCATCGATCGGCACCGTGTCCACTTCGGGGCTGAAACTGAGGTCGAAGTCGTCCCGAGGTGCGGGCAGCGTCAGGATCGGTGCCAGTGGAGTCGACGTCGGTGGAGGCGTAACAAGGTCAACCGGCGCCGACCGGGATCCAGGCCTGGATCCAAGGGTGTCCTGCAGCGCCGTGGCCAGAGCCAACAGCGACGCCGAGGCCGGAGCCGCCGGCGAGGATACGCGAGGACACCCATGCGGGACCGCGGGGCCCGAAGGCACACCGGCGGGACCCGACGGCCCAAAGAGGCGAGTCATGGCCGACAGGAACACTTGTATCTGGGCCGGAGTCGCCGACAACCCCGGGAAGGGCGGGTAGTCGGGCAGCGACTCCATGGACTCCGCCGGAGCCGTGGGGGTGGCACCACCCATACCCTCAGCCGCGACCGGAAGTCGGAGAACGATGGCGTTCCTTCGACTTCTTGTGCTTCGTCTTACCTGACCCAGAGTGCAAAGACATGGATCCCGAAGATCGATGATGATGACTCCGTGCACGGTCCCTCGACCTCCCTCTGGACCGGGACTTCGAACGGCGTGGAGCTGACTGCCGGGCTTCCAGCAACTTTCGGAAGCGCTCCCGCAAAGTCTTCGGCGCCATGGCCCGGCAGTCGGAGCACGACTTGGGGTCGTTGTCGCGCCCCAGGCAGAAAAGACACACACGGTGCGGGTCCTGTCATTGACATCATGCGGTGACAATCCCCGCAGGACTTGAAACCGGGCATCCTACTGCACCAGGAGTCGAAGACTCAAAGAAAAACAGAGACAAAAAGCCTCAAAAAGTCAGTCAAAATTTGACTGGGGGTTTTTGCTCTTCTCTGATCTGCGCTTGCTGGCGCGGAAAAAGAAAGAACTTACGTCAGCGCGCGTGGGCGGCGTCTAAGTAGCGTCTGTGACTTCATCTCGCCGACCATGACGCCAACGACGGACGCGGAGCCGCACGACGCCACCTACCGACGCGCAGGGGTACTGCTGACGAAAACTTTCCGGATCCAGTCTGACGCCTGGGGATATTCTAAGGTAAGGAATCTATCACTATGTGTTTCTTTCAGGTTGTTGATGTACTACATCGCAGTAGTGTTGTCAGTTAAGACCTGAACCGACTGACCGCGAAGGGAAGGAAGGCCTTGAGAGCCAAACGTATTGCCCGCAATTCCAGAAGATTGATGTGAAACAATCTTTTTCTCTGGAGACCAAAGACCTTTGATCTCCAGATCCCCCAGATGGGCTGCCCACCCTAGAGTGAAGGCATCCGTTATCACTGTGGCCATCGGAGGTTGAAACAGCTTCCCTTGAGACAGGTTGCCTGGAACACTCCACCATAGCGGTTCCGCAGTAGTGTCTCTGGAGAACTCAGTTTTGTTGAAACCACTGCTTGCGGAGGCACTGCTTGAGGAGGTTGAAATGGCTTCCTTTGAGAAAGGTTGACCGGAACAGTCCACCATAGCAGATCTGCTGCAGTGTCTCTAGAGATCTCCGTTGTGTTGAAACCACTGCTTGCGGAGGCACCACTGGAGGACCCTCATATGCCAGCATTCATGGTTGACCAACAGTATGCAGGAAGCAAACAGACCGAGCAGGTGCAAGACCTTCAGGACTGGAACAGCTGCTCCATTCTGAAAAAGTGGAATCATAGCCTGGATGTCTTGAATTCTCTGTACAGGCGGGAAGGCACGACTCACAGTAGTGTTCAGTACTGCCCATATGAACAGGTTGTGCAGAGAGGGCACCAGGTGAGATTTGGGTACATTAATCGAAAACCCCAACTAACAACAATTGTGCTGTTACCTGCAAATGATGTAGCACCATCTCTGGCAACCTTGCTTTGAGCAGCCACTCATCCAGATAGGGAAAAACAGGAATCCCGACCTTCTGAGATAAGCTGCCACCACTGCCATCACCTTTGTGAAGACCCGAGGTACAGAAGTAAGACCAAACAGAAGGACCGCAAACTGGTAATGCGGTGACCCCGCCATAAAAGGGAGATACTTCTGATGCGACTTCAGGATGGGAATGTGAAAATACGCATCCTGTAAATCGATCGACTCCATCCAATCTTCTTTCTCCAGCTCAAGAAGAATCTGAGCCAGGGTCAACATTTTGAAATTTTTCTGTTTGAGGTAAAAATTCAAAACCCCGAGGTCGAGGATCAGCCGTAAACGACCGTCCTTTTTTGGGTATCTGAAAGTACTGAGAGTAGCACCCCCGACTCCTTTCCTGCTCCAGAACTACCTCGATTGCACCCTTTTGCAGCAATGACGGAACCTCCTGCTGGAGAAGCAGAAGATGCTTTACTGAGCAAAAGCCCTGACGGGGAGGAAAAAGAGGGGGGCAACTCCCAGAAGGGTAGGGCATACCCATTCTCTACGATGTTCAGAACCCAGAGATCTGTAGTAACAGACCTCCAATGCTGTAGAAGAACAAGTTACTTTCCTTTGGTAACGATGTATCTGTAAGAGACATTAGTAGTTATAGATTCCTTACCTTAGAATTATCCCCAGACAACAGACTGGATCCGGAGAAATTTTTTCGTAGCAGTACCCCTGCGCGTCGATAGGTGACGTCGGTCGACTCCGCGTTCTTCGTCGGCGTCGTGGTCGCCGGGATGACGTCGCGGTGTCTACTTAGACGCCGCCCCTGTGCGCTGACGTCAGTTCTGACACGACTTTCCACGCCAGAAGCGCAGAGCCATGCAAGACACTGACCAGTGGTGCACATACTAGGGCCCTGTAAGAGAATCCCTGTCCCTAGAAGTCAGTTCGCAGAACGGGGAGGTTGGGTGGGGCTGTAAGGAATCTATAACTACTAATGTCGCTTACAGATACATCGTTACCGAAGGTAAGTAACTTGATCATCTGAAAGAGACCGTAGTTACAGATTCCTTACCTTAGAATAGCTACCCCAGCAATACCAACCCCGGAGGTGGGTCTGCGAACTAAGTTCACACAAGGAAGTCCTGGGGAACAGAACAGCCGAAAAAGCCGTCTCTCCGGACTTGGCTGTCCAGGCAGTAATGTTTCGTGAGTGTGTGCAGGGATGCCCACATGGCTGCCTGGCAGATGTCAACCAACGGAACTCCACGTCCCAAAGCAGTAGTGGTTGTCGCCCTGGTAGAGTGGGCGCGCAGTCCTACTGGAGGTTCCTTTTCAGCTAA
Source organism: Calotriton arnoldi (assembly GCA_963921515.1). Lineage (NCBI taxonomy): Eukaryota > Metazoa > Chordata > Amphibia > Caudata > Salamandridae > Calotriton > Calotriton arnoldi. The sequence continues at coordinate 2,836,817 of CAWUFW010000424.1, read as the reverse complement.
AGAATAACAGATCTTAATGATGGTACGTTTGTGCACTGCCCGACCTTTCTTTGCGCCCACATAACCCACATAACCCACGATGAGTTGATCGTCCACCCGGAAGTCTTTAGTGCGGTGAAGGTAGAAAGAGAGTGCACGTTTTGGATCCAGACGGTGGAGTCTCTCCTCTTGAAGGGTGCGGAGGCGGGAAGAAGGTGGGCAATGTGATGGTCTGACCTATGTGGAAAGAGGTAACCAGTTTGGGCACAAAAGAGGGCCTAGTACGGAGAACTACTTTGTCCGGATGGACAGCAAGAAAGAGAGACCTGGAAGATAAAGCTTGAAGCTCACTCATTCTGCGAGCAGAGATGATGGCAAGCAAGAAAGCAGTCTTCAAAGTAAGGAGACGAAGAGGACAATTAATGTAGTGGCTAAAAGGCAGCACACATAAGATAAGTGAGGACAAGATTCAAGTCCCTCTGGGACATTACGAAAGGAGAAGGAGGAAAGAGATGAGTAATGCCCTTCAGAAAACTATTAACAATAGGGGACTTGAAAAGAGGAGGCTGCTCGGGCAGGCGAAGAAAGGCCAAAATGGCCGAAAGATAGCCTTTCAGAGTGCCCAGAGCAGAACCCTGCTAGGCCAAAGAAAGAATGAAGAGGAGAACCTCTGAAAGAGGGGCAGAAAGGGGATCCAAAGCCTTTGGTGTGCACCACGCCACAAATGTGTTCAATCTACAGGCATATACCATTTTAGTGGAGGGATGCCTGGCTGCCAAGATGACATTACAAACTTCGGGAGGAAGGTCGAAAGCTGTCAACTGTCGTTGCTCAATGTCCACCCATGGAGGTGGAGGCTGGATAGGTTCGGGTGGGGGACCGTCCCCTGCTGCTACAACAGAAGATCCTCCTGAAGAGGCAGTCTGCTCGGAGGATCGATGGCCATGCTGAAGAGCTCGGGTACCACTCTCCCTGCCCAGTCCGGAGCCACAAGAATTACTTGGGCCCGGTCGCGCTTGATCTTCTTCAGCACTCTGGGTAGAAGTGGTACAGGTGGAAAGGCGTACAGGAGGCCGCAATTCCACTCGTGACGAAAGGTGTCGCCGAGCGAGTGCTGCCATGGAAACTCCAACGTGCAGAACTACTGACATTGCGCGTTCTCTTTGGTGGCTCTCCCCACTGCTGAAAGAGACCTTGCACCACCTCAGGAGTGAAGACGCCATTCGTGATCCATCATGCACCGACAGCTGAGATTGTCCGCCCGGGAGTTCAGGGAACCTGCCAGGTGTTGAATCACCAGGGATATGCCCTGATGTTCCAGCCATGACCAAAGGCGAAGAGCCTCTTGACATAGGGTACACGACCCCACCCCGCCCTGTTCGCTGCAGTACCACATGGCGGTGGTGTTGTCCGTGAACACCTGCACTACTCTTCCCTTGACAGAGGGAAGGAATGCCTTCAGTGCAAGACGAATTGCCCGGAGCTCCAGAAGGTTGATGTGGAGCCTGGACTCCGCTGGAGACCAGAGGCCTCTGCTCTCCGCCTCCCCCATGTGGCCGCCCCATCCCAGAAGTGATCCATCCGTCACTACTGTGAACTCTGGTTGGGGAAGAGAGAGGGATCTGCCACTGACCCAATCCTGGTTCGTGAGCCACCACTGCAGTTGACTTGCAGTCCCCTCCATGATCTGGACGACATCGGAAAGATTCCCCTGATGCTGCACCCACTGGAACTTCAGGTCCCACTGCAGAGCCCGCATATGCCATCTGGCATGATCCACCAGCAGGATGCAGGAGGCATGAGGCCTAGCAGCCTCAGGGTCATTCTCACCGAAATCCGGGATAGAGGCTGAAACATCGGTATCATAGCCCGAATATCCCACGACTCGCTGCTCGGTAGGATAGACCCGAAACTGCGATGTGTCCAGAACTGCTCTGATGAAAAGGAGCTTCTGAGAGGGAATCAGGTGCGACTTCGGCACGTTGATAGTGAACCCCAGCGAATGCAGGAGGTCCGCCGTAGTCTGGAGGTGGGAGACGACAGCCTGCGGCGAGCCCGCCTTCAACAGCCAGTCGTTGAGATAGGGGGAAGACCGGAACCCCTAATCTGCGCAGATGAGCTGCGACCACCGCCATCACTTTCCTGAACACCCGACGGGCGCTGGTAAGGCCAAAGGGGAGCACGGTGAACTGAAAATGCTTGTGGCCTACCGTGAACCGTAGGTAACGCCGGTGGGCAGGCAAGACGGAGATGTGAAAGTAAGCGTCCTGCAAGTCCAACGCTACCATCCAGTCTCCAGGGTCGAGGGCAGACAAGGCCTGACCCCAGGTTAACATCGTGAACTTCTCCAGCAGGAAGCGGTTGACGTCACTGAGGTCTAAGATAGGACGCAGGCCTTTGTCCTTCTTGGCTACCAGGAAGTAGTGGGAGTAGCAACCACGACCTACTTCTGGCACAGGGACGAGTTCGATAGCTACCTTGGCCAGGCGAGCCGTAACTTCCTGGTGGAGAACTGCCAAATGATCCTCCAACACGCGAAGAAGTGTTGGTGGCATGGATGGAGGGGTAGTCTCAAAGGGGAGGGAGTAGCCCCTTCGGACTATCTGCAAAACCTACCTGTCCGACGTGATGTTGTGCCAGTGGGGGAGGTGATGGCGGATCCTGCCACCCACTGGCAACTGGTGGCCCTGAAAAGTCGGACTAGGAAGACTTAGAGGCTGCCGCAGGGGGGGGGCATTGGTGGACTGGCCCGCCCGCTGGCCCCCAGACCCACGACGTTGGGTCCCACGTCCCCGGCTGCACAGAGGCTGGGTGGCTTGCGCAGGCCTGTGGCTCTCGGTGGAGCGTGGTGGGGCACCCCTTCCGTAGCCACGAAAGGGGCGAAAGGCATACTGCAGGGGACGAGAGGTGGCAGCGAGGCCCAAGGATCTGGCCGTAGCCCAAGAATCCTTGAAACACTCGAGCGCGTTGTCAGCATTGTCACCAAGCAGGCGACGGCCATCAAAGAGCATGTCCAAAAGGGTCGATTGAACATCCCCAGAGAAGCGAGTGGACCTCAGCTCAGGGCTCCCGACGTTGAAATCGTTCTACCCAGCGAGTCGGTAGTATCCAGCCCACACCGGATGGTGAACTTTGCTGCGTCTCTACCCTCTGCGACAGCGTGGGTGAGCACAGACCGGGCCTCCGCCGGGCACTGTGGCAGCACTTGCGCAACCGTGTCCCACACAGTGTGTGTGTAACGGCCCAAAAGACATGCAGTGTTCACCGACCGCAGTCCTAAGCTGGCGGAAGAAAACATCTTCTTCCCAAGATGGTCCAGCTTCTTGGATTCCCTATCTGGCGGAGCAGTAGGGAACGCGCCTTTGGATGTTGAGGCTTGGACCACCAAGCTCTCAGGGGTAGGGTGTTGGGAGAGAAAAAGTGGGTCGCCCGGGGCTGGGTGGTGGTGTCGGGCAATCATCCTATCCACAGGGGCCCCTGTGCTGGGCTTGGAAAAGGTGCCCAGAAGGATGACAGTGAGGGCCTCATTAAAAGACAGCAGGGGCTCCGAAGAGGCCACTGCCGGCTGAACCACCTCAGTCAGGACTGCCACTGTAGGAAGCTCAAGGCCCAAGGCCTCAGCCGCCCTACGCAACACCACAGCGTAGGAGGCTCCCTCCTCCATAGCCGCGGTAAGGGGATAAAGCATACCAAGGTCTGGGGAGGTATCCAGACCACTGGCATCACCCATCTACTCTCGCCAGTCCGGCTCCTCAAGTTGGTCTGCTAGAGGGTCACCAGACCCCTCCCAGTCCTCCTCACCCTCCTCTGGCACCACTCAGGGCGGTAGAGAACGCCAGGGATGAATAGCGGTACAAAAGTACCCTCCAGTGCCGGTACCGATGTCGGTCAACGTCGGTCCAGCGCTGTGTCCAAGTCGGGGGTGAGGCTGGGGTCGACGCCGGCTGGGGGCACAGCCGGCGTCACCCCTGGAATCGCCGCCGGGGAAGGTACCATGAGGTCGACCGGCGCCTATCCGGATCCAGGCCTGGATCCATGGGGCCCTGCGGCACCGAGGCCAGAGCCGCCGGCATCGAAGGCCTAGGGGACCCAGCTGAGTCTGCGGGGCCCAAAGGCGCGCCGGCGGAGTCGGGCTGCCCAAAGATGGAGTGGAGGGCTTCGTAAAAGGCACGAAGCTGGGCAGGGGAGGCTCCAGCTCCCGGAAAGGGAGGGAAGCGTGGAGCCGTCCCAGCGGGCTCCAAAGATGGAGCCGGGTAGCAGCGACGCTCCAGGTCCCGCGTCGGCCGATGGACAGGGAGAAGGTGAAGAGTGACAATGCTTCTTCTTGTGCTTCGACTTACCCGATGAGTGCAAAGACTTCGACGACGAATGGTGATGGCTCTGCAACCGGTCCCACGACCTTCCTCTCGACCGGGACCTCTAACGACGCAGAGCAGACTGCCGGGCCTCCAAAAGCTTTCGGGACCACTCCCGCAAAGACTTCGGATTCAGGGCCCGACATCGGTGCACGTCTTCGGGTTATGGTCGCGCTCCAGGCACCAAAGGCACACGAGGTGCGGATCGGTTACCGACATCAACTTGTGACAGGAGTCGCAGGGCTTGAAACCGGGCCGAAAACTGGACATCCCTCGTGCACCACGAGTCGCTAGACTCAAAAAAGATGTTGACAAAGGTTAAAAAAGTGTTAGTCAAAAAGTGGCTAGGGGCACGCTCTCTCCGGATCTGCGCTGGCTGGTGCGGAAAAGCAAGAACTGACGTCAGCGCGCAGGGGCGGCGCCTAAGTAGACACTGCGACGTCATGCCGGCGACCACGACGACCAACGCAGAGTCGACTGACGCCACCTACCGATGCGCAGGGGTACTGCTACGAAAAAAAATTCTCCGGATCCTGCCTGACGCCTGGGGGTAATTCTAAGGTAAGAAATCTATAACTACGGTCTCTTTCAGATAATGTGACATCCGTCCTACCTGCATGTTCTAGGATGGTGGAGCTAGACCTGCTTCCCTGCCACAACAGTTGGAGAGACAGAACCGGAGGCTTGTTGTCGTATAGCACCCCGCAGAAGACCTCTGCCCTTTCCCCTGTAGGAGCTGTACACGGGATTTGCCTGCTGCTGTGGTTGTTGCCTGGCACGAAAGGACAAGTTTCTCCCAAAGCCACGAAACTTGCGGAACTGCCCAAAGCTCTTGGGTTGAGTTTGAAGCCCCAAAGACTTTGCTTAAAGCGCTGCAGCATCAAATCCGCTTTTGCCCCAAATAGGCGAGACCATCAAAGGGCAAATCCAGCAACGTAGCCTGGACATCAGGAGAGAATCCTGAACCACACAATCATGCATGCCTCATTGTTGCCACAGATGAACCCACTGCCCTGGCTACAGAGTCGACAGTGTCCGTACCAGATTGGATCACTTGGCGGGCAGCAGCTTGGGCATCTGACACCTCAGAGAAATGCCCTTGTACCTCCTCGGGCAACTTTGGGACCACATCCCTGGCTGAGTCCATGAGGGCATGGATGTAGCGACCCAAAAGACATGTGGCATTTGTGGACTTAAGGTCCATACTCCTGGACGAGAACACCTTCTTTGCCAATTGTTCCATACGCTTCGACTTCCTATCCGCAGGCCTAGATGGGAAGGAACCTGCAGACAGCCTTGAAGAGCATGAAGCCTGGACCACCAAGCTTTCTGGCAAAAGATGGGTGAACAGAAATGCAGGAAACCCCAGAGCCACTTTGTAGCTCCTTGCCATGGTCCTGGAAACCGCTGGAGTGGACATTGGCGCTTCTGCCAGACATCCAGATTGGGCATTGTCAACGCCTCATTGAAGGGAAGGAAAGTTTCTGAAACAGAGAAAGGGTAATGAAGTACCTCCATAAGAATGTTTGAGCTTAACTCCACTGTAGGAAGAGGTAACTCCAAGAGGTCTACAGCCTTTCTAATGACAGCAAGATAGGAGGTCACCTCCTGCATCAGCAGGCCCTCTGGTGATGAAAGCTCCCACTCAGGAGAGGTGTACAGGCCACTAGCCTCCGGCAAACCCTCAAAATCCGGGTCAGGATCCACAATCACAATCTCTCCTTTCTCAGCTCCTCCATGTTCCTCCTGGTATTCTTCTTCCTACAATAGCCTTTGGGCTTCTCTCCAAGATCTCATCCTCAGAATCCGCATCGGTGGTGCCAGACGCGGCGCCGGTAACTTCGGGATCGGTGTCGAAGGGATATCCACGGGAACAGGAGTCAAAGCCGGTCAAGTTGACGCCAGGGATGAACCATCAAGAGGAGCTCGACCCTCCAAAGACTGCAACGGCATCGATAACCTCGGAGTCGGAAGAGGCCAACTCCCTGGAGCCATAGGCATGAAAGGCATGAGTGGTGCCTGGGGAAAGTGAGGTGGAAAACCACCCAGGGAAAATGCCAACAGACTCATGGGGCCAACAGCGGCACCAGTAGGGTTCGTGGCTCTGGCGAACAAGATAAACATTGCATTTAAAAAATGGGAAAGCGGGATAAGTCGGATCCGGAACCACAGGCTCTGGAGAAGTTCGAGGCACCACCAAGTTCGGCTCCGGCGCCAGAGACCCCGGAGCCAGAGGTGGAGTGGTTGACTTTGGCAATGGTGGAGGTGTTGCATCTCTCAGAGCCGGTGGAGTCACTGCCCTCGGAGACTGGGCCGGAGTCCCCCCCTGGTGACTGAGTCAGAGAGATCTCATCTCCGTCAACCTGCGATGATGTCTGGGACTCGGGTACACAGACTTCGGAGTTGCATCCTTCGAAGAGCGACGACGAGAACAATGGCGCCAATTCTTCTTCTTTTTTTAAGGGTTCTTTATTATTTTCCAAAAGCAAAAAAAAACAACAAAAAAAACAGACAATCAATGCTCAAAATACAGATTTGTACCACACACGTATGCTGTAGGTTCATTGTTCCATTTCAAATAAAGGCTATTTCTGTTACATGTTCTCCTCAAGAATCATCAATTTATATCTGAAATATATTAACTACCCATTTAACACCCCAACTAGCCCCCCCCACATACTGGTTCCTACTAGATCGATGTTAAATGTCTGTCAGTACATTGGGTTGGTTGTCCCCCCCCTCCCTGATATTTGACTTTGGTTATCAAGTCTATTGCGATGTTCCTCGTCCTGCGATTCACCTGTAGATTGCGGGGCAGGCTCTTCTATTTCTTGTACCATTATCCCCCACGCCATCAACACATCTGGGAGCTTGTCATCTGCCCTAGTCTTACTCATATGTTCCTCCTCCGCTAACGCCCATTCTTTTAAATCGTTCCTCCAGTTATCCACCTGCGGCCCTTGTGGGGTCAGCCAGTGTATTGCTATTCTCCTTTTCGCTATCGTGAGCCCCAGAATTAGAAACTGTCGACTCGTCTTACGCTTGGGATTCTTGGGTATCAGACCAAGGAGACAGGTTTTCATCTCTAAGGCTATCGTCCACCCAGTTATTCTCTTCAGTTGTTCTAGGACGACCGCCCAATACGTTTGTATTAGTTGGCAGTGCCATATCATATGCACAAAATCTGCCTGTGCGTGCTGGCATCGGGGGCATTTCGGGTCTCGAGTTGCATTTATGGCGTGTAGTCGCCTGGGAGAAAGGTATGTCATGTGAACTATATTGTACTGTATTTGTTTAAATCTACTACACACTGACACTCTGCGGACGTTTTCATGGATTTTTTCCCACTCTTTTTCCGTGATCACTTGCGGACTGGCCTCTTGCCATCTCTCCTCCACCTTTAAGGGTTTAAGCTTTTTATCGTCTCCGAGTGCCCTGTACAAGTGAGTGACCAGTTTCCGGCCTCCCGCCATTGCAATCATGGTAACCAATGTGCGTGTGTGTTCCGGGGCTTCTGGAAACGTCAGCCAAAGTTGCCGGGCCGTAGCTGCTATTTTAGCATATTGCAGGAATTGCCCCGCCCCCAATTCAAACGGGTCTACTGCATCCTGATATGCAATAAACCTGTTTTCAGGGTATAGGTCCGACAACATCAAACAACCCCCATGTTTACATTTTTCAGTCGACATTTCTCGTTCTATTTGAGCAAACTGCGGCATGTTCCAAATAGCTGCCTCTGGAGCATAGGGTCTCCCCTTAAGTTGTTTATTCGTCCTGTCCCACAGTCTAGCCATTAGCCCAATTATTGGGGGGTACCTCTCCTGTTGCTTCCCGGATAGCCAGAGAAGCGCTCCCAGCTGTTGCCCACCATAGGAGCCATCAAGCAAAGTCCGCCCCCAAGAGGGGTCCGTATCCAGCCAAGCTATAGCATGCTGTAGCTGCGACGCCAGATAGTATAACTCTAAATCTGGAATTTCCAGCGCCCCTTTACCCCATTGCCTTTTCATCACCTCCAAACTTACCCTACAGCGTTTCTCATTCCACAGGAGCTGTGTGAGAAGTACATCTAGCTCCTTGAATACTCTATGCAGTATTTCATAGAAGGACCCTTGCATGGTATAAAGACATCTGGGTAGTACCACCATTTTTATTAAGGCAATTTTTCCCATCAAGGACAATTTTAGTGTATTCCAAAAGTTTATACTCCTTTTTAGGCCCTTGAGTATCCTACCCAAATTGTGTTCGTAAAAAGCATCTTTTCCTCTGGCTATCCGTATCCCCAGATAAAGCACCGTTTCTGGTTCCCAGGGGAGCCCTAACTCGGGGGGCTGGGACTCTGCTCCCTCCTCTATCGTCCCTACTGCATATAGTTGCAATTTTAGTTTATTAAAACACAAGCCAGAGACCATGGCAAACCGTGTCGAGCAATATTGGGACGGAATGTGTCGGGCGACGCAGGTACATCAACGCATCGTCCGCATACAGTGACACGATATGTTCCGTGTGACCCACTTTAATACCATGACCCTGCAGCACTACCCGGAGGTGACACGCCATTGGCTCCATAGCGAGGGCGAATAACAAAGGGGAAAGCAGACATCCCTGTCTCGTTCCTCTCTGTAACATCATAACATCCGACACATCTCGTCCCGTGCGGACCCTCGCTGTAGGCTTAGCATAAAGCAGTTTAACCCAGTTTACAAACCCTGAGCCCAATCCCATTTTCAGAAGCACCTGCCGCAAGTAGTCCCACCTGGCCGAATCGAACGCCTGTTCAATATCCAAAAAAGCTAATGCAATGTCCTGTGCCTTTGCCCCAAGCATCTGCATTACATATGCGAGACGGCGAATATTTCTCAGCGTATTTCTACCTGGTATAAACCCGGACTGGTCCGCATGCACCAGCTGCGGAAGACAGGGAAGCAGTCTGCTCGCAAGCACCTGGCTTATAATTTTAAGATCTACGTTTAGCATAGAGATGGGTCTATAAGAACTGGGGAGCAACGGGTCTTTCCCCGGTTTAGGAATCATTACTATCAATGCTTCCCGCATTGAAGTTGGTAGTTCACCCCTCACTTTCGCAATAACCTCCAGCAGTCGTGGAACCACCACTCCAGCGTTCTTCTTATAAAATTCTGCTGCAAGGCCATCCATGCCAGGCGACCTGGCAGTTTTCAGATGAGTTATTGCTGCTTTTATTGAGTCCTCTCTGAAGGGGGCCCCTAGGGTTTCTTGAGTTTCATGGTCCAGGCTGGGTACTTCCACCCCTGCCAAGTATGTTTCTATAGACTGGGTATGTGTGGAGTCTGGAGGCTCCAAATATATCCTGGTCAGGTGGGTTGCGAATGCCTTATTGATCTCATGTGTGTAGACCATTTGTCGTTGGTCGTCTCTAATTGCCAGGATGGGCTGAGGCTGTGTCTCCATACTGATTAGTCGTGCCAGTAGGCGACCGGCCTCGTCACCCTCCGTATACCACCGTCTTCTACTCTTATTCCTATTATATTTGCTTAGTGCTTCCCATATGTCCACTATCTTTTGTCGTTGTGCCGTCCAACTAGCTGGGCCCTCTATAGCTGTGGGGAGTGCCTTTTCTAAGACGGCCAAATGTTGTTCTTGGCGTTTCAAATCCTGTTCTAGCGTTTTTTTGACCCCAGCCTCCGTAGACATACATACCACCCTCATCACGACTTTCATGGCATCCCATTCTAGCGCTTCGTGCTGGCGGTATCCCTATTTGTGTCAAAATACCCCTGGATTTCCTTTCCTATCGTGACCTTATATACCGGATCAGTTGGTGCCTCCGTGTTAATTCTCCAAAGCGGTACCTTAGATCGTGGCCGGCCCAGTGTGTATACTATAAACAATGGGGAATGATCTGACAGATACCGGGGCAGGTAATGTGCCTCCTCTATTCGATTTGCTGCCCCTTCTGTATGGAAAAATAATCCAGTCTGCTGTGTGTGTTAGTCGCAGGTGTGTGACACGAGTATTTCCTTTGATGGGGGTTGCGATGCCGCCAGATATCCATGAGATTGTAATTTCTTAACATCTGATGCAGGGCCTCTCTGGTTTTAGGTTTGGCCGCGTGGGGTGTCTATCCAGTGTGCCATCTAATGCACATTTATAGTCCCCTGCACTATCAATTCCGCATCCGGTGCACAGTCCAACTGTCCCAGTACTGACCCCAAAAACTCACCATCATCCTTATTCGGGGCATATATGTTAATCAGGCATACATTCCACCCGTCTAGTGTTCCTTCCACCACCACATATCTCCCCGATGGATCTAACCTAGATTTTACCGCCCAAAATGGGATTCCCGGTGCTACCCAGATCAGTGCGCCTCTGGCATACCCCCGAATAAGATGTCGCAAAAAACTGACCCCTCCAGCGTCGGTGGACATATTTAAGGCAGTCGCCCCATAGGTGTGTTTCTTGAAGAAAGGCTATACTCACTCCATACCTTTTAAGCTACATTGCCACCCGGACCCGTTGAACCACATTATTTAGCCCCCGAACATTCCAGGTTATAAACTTGTAGTTCTGTCCTTTGCCTGTGATGACTTCAGTGTATTGTGGTGCAGCACTTCTCTATCTGGTTGAGGGCCCCTTAATGTGTTATAGTGTAGGCCACCCATTCTTGCTATATGTTGACTGACATATCGTCTCTTTGTAGTCCCAGTAATGAACTTTTCAACATAACTGCGTAAATCCAAAACCCACCACCACCACCCTACCCCAGGCAGTAGTACCCCTTACCCTTAAGCACAACGGTTGCCCAAGGACTCGGAACTCCGCCCCATAACGTGCATCCCTCCCCCTCCCTAGTTCCCTTCACCCAACGTAGATTTAAACAAATATAATATCGTATAGAGATCCAAAAATCTAGTCTCTGATGTACGGCCAGACTGTCAGGCACCGCGCTGCCTCGCCCAACCTTCCGTTTCACAAGGCTGCATCAGCGCATCACAGCTGGAGTGTCCTAAACCTTTACAGTGGCGGAATCGGGTCCCAACAAACTTGGTAGTCTTTATTTCTCAGTCTTTGAAGGGACCGACCCCCCCATTATCTTCCATCACATTCGTTCCCCCATACTCCCAGATTCTGTACTTACAGCTTCAGTGACCATATTGTCCTCCGGTTCATTCCCGACAGCATTGAACAAGTTACTTACCTTCGGTAACGATATATCTGTAAGAAACATAGGTTAGTTATAGATTTCTTACCTTTAGAATTACCCCCAGGCGTCAGACTGGATCCGGATAGTTTTTTCATTAGCAGTACCCCTGCACGTCGGAAGGTGGCGTCGGTCGACTCCGCGTTCGTCGTAGGCGTCGTGGTCGCCGGGATGACGTCGCGGTAGCTACATAGACGCCGCCGTTTGGCGCTGACGTCAGTTCTGTACACGACTTTCCACGCCAGAAGCGCACAGCCATGCAAGACACTGACCACTGGTGCACAAAACTAGGGCCCTGAAAGGATGTCCTTAACCCTAGAAGTCAGTTCGCAGAACGGGGAGGATGGGTGGGGCGGTAAGGAATCTATAACTAACCTATGTTTCTTACAGATATATCGTTACCGAAGGTAAGTAACTTGTTCATCTGAAAGAAACAGTTAGTTATAGATTCCTTACCTTTAGAATAGATATCCCAGCAATACCAACCCCGGAGGTGGGTCTGCGAACTAAGTTCACAGCAGAAAGTCCTGGAGACCAGAATGGCCAAAGGAGCCGTCTCTCCGGACTTGGCTGTCCAGGCAGTAGTGTTTAGTGAACGTGTGCAACGATGCCAAGGAGCTGACTGACAGATGTCATTGAGGGGGACTCCCCGTCCCAAAGCAGTGGTAGCTGCCGTCGCCCTGGTGGAATGGGCGCACAGTCCCACTGGAGGCTCCTTCTTTGCCAAAGAATAGCAGGCTTTGATGCACAAAATGACCCACCTGGAAATGGTCTGTTTGTGCACGGCCCGACCTTTCTTAGAGCCCACGTAACCAACAAAGAGCTGGTCGTCCACCCGGAATTGTTTTGTGCGATCCAAGTAGAAGGAAAGCGCACGTTTTGGATCCAGACGGTGGAGCCTTTCTTCCTCTTTTGAAGGATGCGGAGGCAGAAAGAAGGTGGGCAAAGTGATGGTTTGGCCAATGTGGAAAGAAGTAACCACCTTGAGAAGAAAGGAAGGTCTAGTTCTTAGGACGACCTTGTCCGGATGAACAGCCAGAAAAGGAGGCTTGGAAGAAAGTGCTTGGAGTTCACTCACCCTGCGAGCAGAGGTGATGGCCACCAGAAAGGCAGTTTTTAAAGTGAGAAGCCTGAGAGGACAGTTATGTAGTGGCTCAAAGGGAGCGCACATAAGGTAGGTAAGAACCAAGTTTAAGTACCACTGGGGCATTACGAAGGGAACAGGAGGAAAAAGATGAGTAATGCCTTTAAGGAAGCTATTTACAACAGGGGACTTGAAGAGAGAAGGCTGATCAGGAAGCCTAAGAAAGGCTGAAATGGCAGAGAGGTAGCCCTTGATAGTGCCCAGAGCCGAACCCTGCTGGGCCAAAGCAAGGAGGAACAAGAGGACCTCAGAAAGAGGGGCGGAAAGGGGATCCACAGCTTTTGCTGTGCACCATGCCAAGAATTTGTTCCATCGGCAGGCGTATACCGTCTTAGTGGAGGGACGCCTGGCTGCCAAGATAATATCGCAGACTTCGGGAGGCAGGTCAAATGACGTCAACTGCCGCCGCTCAATCTCCACGCAAGGAGGTGGAGGCTGGACAGGTTCGGGTGGAGGACCGTCCCCGGCTGCTGCAACAGAAGATCCTCCCGAAGAGGCAGTCTGCTCGGAGGATCGATGGCCATGCTGAAGAGCTCGGGGTACCACTCTCCCTGCCCAGTCCGGAGCCACAAGAATTACTTGGGCCCGGTCGCGCTTGATCTTCTTCAGCACTCTGGGTAGAAGTGGTACAGGTGGAAAGGCGTACAGAAGACCGCCTTGGAAATTCCAACGCGCAGAACTGCTGACATTGCGCATTCTCTTCGGTGGTGAATAGATCTAACCAAGGCTCTCCCCACTGCTGAAAGAAACCTTGCATCACCTCAGAGTGAAGACGCCATTCATGATCCATCATGCACCTGCGGCTGAGTTTTTCCGCCCTGGCATTCAAGGAACCTGCCAGGTGCTGAACCACGAGGGAAATGCCCTGATGTTCCAGCCATGTCCAGAGGCGAAGGGCCTCCTGACATAGGGTCCACGACCCCACCCGCCTTGTTTGTTGCAGTACCACATGGCGGTGGTGTTGTCCGTGAACACCTGCACTACTCTTCCCCGGACTGAGGGAAGGAATGCCTTGAGTGCAAGACGAATCGCCCGAAGCTCCAGAAGGTTGATGTGGAGCCCGGACTCTGCTGGAGACCAGAGGCCTCTGATCTCCCCCTCCCCCATGTGGCTGCCCCATCCCAGAAGTGATGCGTCGGTCACCACTGTGAACTCTGGTTGAGGAAGGGAGAGGTATCTGCCGTCGACCCAATCCTGGTTCGTTAGCCACCACTGCAATTGGTGTGCAGTGCCCTCCGAGATCTGGACGCAATCGGACAGATTCCCCTGATGCTGTGCCCACTGGAACTTCAGGTCCCACTGCAGAGCCAGCATATGCCACCTGGCATGAACTACCAGCAGGATGCAGGAGGCCATGAGGCCCAGCAGCCTCAGGGTCATCCTGACCGAAACCCGGGATAGAGGCTGAAAGATCAGAATCATAGCCCGAATATCCCAGACTCGCTGTTCGGGAGGATACACCCGAAACTGCGTCGTGTCCAGAACCGCTCCAATGAAGAGGAGCTTCCGAGAGGGGGTCAGGTGTGACTTCGGCACGTTGATGGAGAACCCCAGCGACTGGAGGAGGTCAGCCGTAGTCTGGAGGTGGGAGACGACAGCCTGGGGCGAGCCTGCCTTCAACACCCAGTCATCGAGCTGCGACCACCGCCATCACTTTCGTGAACACCCGAGGGGAGCTGGTAAGGCCAAAGGGGCGCACGGTAAACTGAAAGTGCTCGTGGCCTACTATGAACCGCCGGTAACGCCGGTGGGCCGGCAGGACGGGGATGTGAAAGTAAGCGTCCTGCAAGTCCAACGCTACCATCCAGTCTCCAGGGTCGAGGGCAGACAAGACCTGAGCGAACACCAACATTTTGAACTTCTCCTTCACGAGAAAGCGGTTGACGTTCCTGAGATCCAAGATAGGACGCAGGCCTTTGTCCTTCTTGGGCACCAGAAAGTAGTGGGAATAGCAACCACGACCTACTTCTGGGGCAGGAACGCGCTCGATGGCACCCTTGGCCAAGAGTGCCAAAACTTCCTGTTGGAGAAGGGCCAGGTGATCCTCCGACATGCGATGGTACTGAGGTGGCATGGATGGAGGGGTAGTCTCGAAGGGGAGGGAGAAGCCCCTTCGGACTATTTGCAAAACCCACCTGTGCGATGTGATGGTGCGCCAGTGGGGGAGGTGATGGCGGATCCTGCAGCCCACTGGTGTTTGGTGGCCCTGAAAGGTCTGACTAGGAGGGTTTGGAAGCTGCTGCAGAGGGGGCTGTGGTGGACTGGACCGCTTGCTGGCCCCCAGAACCACGGCGGTGGTTCCCACGTCCCCGGCCGCGCTGGGGCTGAACAGCTTGCGCCGGCCTGTGGCTCTGGGCGGGACGTAGCGGGGCACCCCTTCTGTAGCCACGAAAGGGGCGAAAGGCAGACTACGCAGGGTGGGTGGTGGAGAGGCCCAAGGACCTGGCCGTAGCCATAGAGCCCTTAAAGCGCTCTAGCGCGTTGTCTGCCTTGTCGCCGAAAAGGCGACGGCCATCAAAGGGCATGTCCATAAGGGTGGATTGGACATCTTCGGAAAAACCAGTTGAACGCAACGAGGCGTAGCATCGAAGGGCTACTGACGTGGAAATCGTCCTGCCAAGTGCGTCGGGGGGTATCCAGCCCACAGCGGATGGCAAACTTCGCTGTCTCTCTCCCCTCGGCAACTGCATGGGAGAGTACGGCCCGGGCCTCCTCCGGGCACTGGGGCAGCACCTGCGCCACCGGATCCCACACAGAGTGGGTGTAACGGCCCAACAGACATGCGGGGTTTACCGACCGCAGTCCCAAGCTGGCGGAAGAAAACATTTTCTTCCCAAGGTGGTCCAGCTTTTTGGATTCCCTGTCTGGTGGTGCGGTAGGGAAGGCGCCTTTAGAAGTGGAGGATTGGACCACCAAGCTCCTGCGTGGGGTGGGGTGTTGGGAGAGGAAAGTGGGGTCGCCTAGGCCGGGCAGTGGCGTCGGGCAATCATCCGGTCCACAGGAGCCCCTGCGTTGGGCCGGACCACGTGCCCAAAAGGATGTCCGTGAGGGCTTCATTAAACGGCAGCAGGAGCTCCGAAGAGCTTGCTGCCTGTTGAAGGACCTCTGTCAGGAGGTTAGTCCCGACTGTCACCGTAGGTAGCTCGAGGTGGAGAGCCTCGGCCGCCCTACGCAACACCACTGCGTATGACGCTCCCTCCTCCGTAGCCACGGTAGGAGGAGACAACATGCCAAGGTCTGGTGAGGAATCCAGACCACTGGCTTCCCCCAGTTCCTCTCCCCAGTCCTGTACGTACACCAACTGGTCGGTCAAAGGGTCCCCAGATTCCTCCCTGTCCTCCTCACCCTCCTCTGGCTGCCAATTTGGTCTCAAAGAGCCAGGGTAGAATAGGGGCAATAAAGTACCCGCAAGCGTCGGATCCGGCGTCGGTGGACGCCGGTCCGACTCAGTGTCTACCTCGAGGTGGAGGCCGGGGTTGACGTTGGCTGGGGACACAGCCGACGCCGGTGGCGGACATGGTGCCGGTGGGATCAGCGCCGGGGGAGGCGTAACTAGGTCGACCGGCGCCGATCCGGATCCAGGGGGACCCTGCGGCGCCGAGGCCGAAGGCGCCGAAGGCCCATGGCCCCCAGCCGAGTCCGCGGGGCCCGGAAGCGCCGGCGGAGTCGGGCTGCCCAAAGATGGCGTGCATCGCTTCGTAGAACTGACGAAGCTGGGCAGGGGTCGCTCCCGGTCCCGGGAAGGGGGGGAAACCCAGAGTCGACCCTACGGGCTCCGCAAGCGGAGCCGCGGGAGGGGCACCACCAGCATCCCTCGTCGCGTCGGCCGACAGACGGGGAGAAGTCGAAGAGTGACGATGCTTCTTCGACTTCTTTTTGTGCTTCGACTTACCTGACCCCGAGTGCGAAGACTTCGACGAAGAATGGTGTTGGCTCCGCGATCGGTCCCTCGACCTCCTCCGTGACCCGGACCTCGAACGACGCGGAGCCGACTGCCAGGCCTTGAGTAGCTTTCGGGGCGGCTCCCTTAAAGAATCGGGGCCATGGTCCGGCAGCCGGAGCACGACTTGGGGTCGTGGTCGCGCTCCAGGCAGTAGAGGCAGTCACTGACATCAGTCGGTTACAAGAACTGCAAGCCTTAAAGCCGGACATCCCTCGTGCACCAGGAGTCGATGGACTCAGAAAACAACTAAGTTGACAAAAGTCGAGAAAAAAGCGCAGTCAAAAAATGACTGGGGGTACCGCTCTCTCCGGATCTGCGCTTGCTGGCGCGGAAAAATAAAGAACTGACGTCAGCGCACGAGGGCGGCGTCTATGTAGCAACCGCTACGTCATCCCGGCGACCACGACGACGAACGCGGAGTCGACAGACGCCACCTTCCGACGCGCAGGGGTACTGCTGGTGAAAAAACTTTCCCGATCCAGTCTGACGCCTGGGGGTAATTCAAAAGGTAAGGAATCTATTACTAACTGTTTCTTTCAGATATCAATATACCTTACGAGCCTTCATCTGTTTGGTTAAGGTTATCTTCCGGCTGCAATTGAGTTTCTTGAACTAAGCAGAGTGGGGAAAACTGGTTTTGTGTAGGTATCCCCTCCACTTCGATCCATTGGGTTCCATCCGGACCCACTAGAATACGCCCCACCTCGGACGAGTCATGCGCGTGGATCTTTGTTCTCCAGTGTTTTGACGCTGCCTCCGTTGCCGTCCGCTTCTTCTGCGTTGTTCTCGCCAGCCGTGATTCTGGTCTTGTCCTGCCAGGCCTATTGAGTCCATCCAGTCTGTGGCCTCTTGCGGAGTATTATAAAAATGCACCCTGTCTCCATACTGTATCCAGAGCCGAGCCGGAAACATTAAGCTGTAGTTAATAATGAGTTGCCTAAGACGCCTCTTGACTCCCAAGAAGTCATTCCTTAGTTCTTGCGCTCTCCTGGTTTAGTCAGGGTAGATGTGAATGTCCCTGTCTTCAAATTTAGGCAGGTCATGTGCACGGACATATTGCAATATTATATCTCTGTCTCTAAAAGTGAATAAACGGGCTATCATGGCTCTGGGTGGTTATCCCGGACTCGGCGGGGGTCCAAGGTAACGATGGGCCCTCTCTATAGCGAACATTTTGGACAGCCTGATATTCGGAAATGCCGACCCTATCCACTGTTCCAGGAAGAGGTCTGACACCAGGCCCTCCGCCTTCTCCGGAAATCCCAGGAACCGCAGGTTGTTCCTCCGCGATCTCCCTTCTGCATCTTCTGCTCTGTCTTCCAGACGGGTGGACTGTTCCAGAAGCGACGTTGCTGTCGTATTGAGTCTCTGAACTTCCTCCCTTAATGTACCCAGCTCTCCCTCTGTGCGCGTAACTCGATCCGCCACTTTATGAAGATCCAGGCGCAAATGATCGATATCCATTGCCATAGTGTCCATTTTTGTTTCCAGCGCCCCACGGGAGTCTATAATAGCCTCCAGGATATCAGCTTTGTCTTGCGCCATAGTACAGTGGTGGGAGTCTGTTCTGATTCTGACCTGTTATGCTCAGCAGGCACTGTATACAGCATTATTTTGTTGGCCTGTGCTCCCCTCGTCAGTTTGTCCTTACCCATAATTTGGCCGGGCAATGGGAGCCACGTGCGCGTCTTACTTCTCTCTGCCCCTGTCTCCAATCTCGACACTGGCACAGAGGAGGCCTCCGTAGGAGTAGATCCCTGGCCACCTCTCCGTTTATCTAGTAGCCCTTATCCCTGCCACTCCGCAGGTTGATATTCCCGGGGGGTCCTCCTATAGGTCGGCGCACCCAAGCACGGGCCGCCCTGGCTCCCCCAAGCCTCTCTGCTCGTCCTTCGGCACTCCGGAGAATCCAGACTCTGTTAGGCCCCTCCTAGATATCCCCTCCGCTACAATCTGCTGCGGCAGGCTGGGGCGTCCAGGCCGTCGTCACCTCCGCACTCACAGCAGGGTCGGGCCGTCCGCACTATCCACGTGGAGGAGTCTTCAGTAATTATAGCCAGTTCCACCACCTTGGTTGCCCTGAAATTCTCCAATGTCCCGGGAGACGTATGCTCATGCAGGGTACTGTAGGGAGGCCTCAGATGGTCTCTCAGCCAGCAGGAGCCCGGTGGCCCCTCGATTCAGTTCCTGCCGCAGAGTCGCTATGGGCTCACTCGGTAGTCTGCATCCGTGGGGCTCAGTTCAGTATGTATGTATTTGCGGCCGATGAGGATGAAAGAATCGGACCTCCGCGGGTCCTCCAGGCTTCTAGCAGCGTGTGTGTCTCTGCGACAGGCAGCTTCCAGACCGGGTGGCCTCTGGCTGCGTCGCGTGTTTTTCCGGACCTCCTCCGGGGTTATAAGGAGATCAGCAGGCTTGCAAGCAGTAGCAGGGCACACTGCTAAGGCGCGACCGCTAGGCCCCCCCCCCGGGCGCGGCTCTCTCAGGCTCCGTAGTTCTCCCGGCAGAGGTGAGGCGCTGCCATTTCCAAGTCAGGCAGGCCTCCGCGTCGCAGGATATTGTGCCGGCAGCGTTTTCGCTTAACTCAAGCACTTGCAGCACCCGTTTCCTTGCTTTCCCAGGTCGGGAGGGGTTCCGACATCAGGTTAGTCGGGGACTGTAACGGCTCCGCCAGGATTTCTGCAGGATTTCAAAGTAAGGGGCAGGAGCTCCGCCGCAGCACAACTAGCCGGCCATGCTGTCAGGCCACGCCCCCCCGGCGCCAATTCTTCTTGTGTTTCCTAGAAGACCTCGAAGTGAGTGGAGTCGGCGACTTCGAGCGGGTCCGAGACCTCCTGCGACCGCTCTTCTGCTTTTTGGCCTTGGCCATAAAAAAGTCAGCCTCCCTCTCCTTTAGCGCCTTTGAATTCATGTGCTTGCACGAAGTGTGTGTCCCAACGTCATGGTCAGACGAGAGACACTGCAAACCGTCATCATGGGGGTCAGTGATGGTCATCTGGCCCCCACATTCTCTGCATGGCTTGAAACCAGACTTCCTCGGCGTAGTCATCCTCGACAGCTACAAAGTCGCTACAACACCAACAAAGAAACTCCCAGAAATGGAGAACCTGGGGAAAAAAAAAACATTACGCGTTGATGGCGCGGAAAAAAAGAGGAAACTGACGTCAGCACGCTGACGAGGTGTTCTTATGGCTCTGATGACGTCACGCGAAGTCGCATGCGGAGCCGTTCCATTGTGACGTCCTCGGAGAGCGGAGGAGAAAAGTTCCAGTGGAATGCTGCGCATGGGGGTAATTCAAAAGGTGGGGAATCCACAGGCAGATGTATCCATCAGAATTTATCGTTCAAAAAGATGCCAGGCAGTCATCAATTTAAAAAAAGAAAAAGCATTGGCTAAAGGCAAAAATTACGTTTTGGGTCTCAAAAAAGCAGACATGACCATACAACTCCCTGGCAATGTAGGAAATTACTTTGCAAAGGAATAAAGAAGGAAGACAAGAGATAAAAAAAGGCAAGAAGGAAGGAAAGGAAGAAGCTGCAGATAGGTTCCACTAATTGCCCAATAATACTCTGGTCTGTACGGTTATACTGCCCTTACTAGCATGTATTGTAATGTGCTGTACCTGAAGAAAGCCTTACGTTTGGTTTGTTTGTTACCTGTACATGTTCAATCAACAAAAAGATTTTTTTTAAAAAGGCAAGAGAGAAAGAAGGAAAGAAGGATGGAAGGAAAGAAAGAAGAAAGAAAAGGCAAGAAAGAAAGCAAGATCGAAAGATGAAATTGAAGCAGGCAAGAGAGAAAGATGGCAAGAAAGAAAAAGAAAGGAATAGAAAAAAGAAAGAAGGAAGGAAGGAAGGAAGAAAAAAGGCAAGAATGAAGGAAAGAAAGGCAGTTAGGGTTGGCAAGCTAGATAAAGCACACTGATTAGCTCATATTCAGAGCTTTATATTGTGAGCATCAAATAGCAGTAGTCCGATAAAACCACTAAGAAAGGAATTTACAACAGCATTAGCAGGAGATGGGATCTGATAAAGCTGGAATGGGCCCTTTGCGTCCTGCTATCACACCCGGTTCTAAGGCTCTAAACAAAAAGACAACACTAAAGCAATTATAAAGAAAAAAAAAAACATTGGCACTAAAGGGAACTATTTTGTGTGTGGATTTGGTTCTTGTGAAAGAGCAAAACTCAGTCGCTCAAAGTGAAAATGGTCCGATCCCACTGAGATATCTTGCAGTTTGGGTGGGGACATGTGGGTCAAACCCTTCATGAAAAGTATCACAACCAGTGACTAACAAGCAAGCGTTGTCTAGGAAACACAGAAAGGCTGAGAAAGCTGAAAGATAGCCAATAATGGTACCTCCTGCAAGACTGTGGGGCTAAAGAAAGAACACTCAAAAGACCAAAGAGTTTTCCATGTAAGAGGTCAGTATTTCGGGCACCACACCAGATAATGAATTTCTCACGCACAGATGAACTTTGTGGACAGGCGCCTGGCCGTGATAATTACATCAACCACTCCTCACAGCAAACACAACGCATCCAAGTATCACCAGTCAACATTCCATGCATGGAGGTGTAGGTTGTGGAAACTCTGATACAAGACCCTGCCCTGTTGTTGAGAAAGGTCTTCCCAGAGTGGTAACCTAATCGGAGGATACATTTTTAGGAGCTCCAGGTACCACACACCCCTGGCCCTGGCCGGAATGATTAAGGTGACTTGCATCCGGTCCATCATGATCTTCAGGACTTGTGGCAGGAGAAAGCAGTGGAAACCCATACAGGAGTCTTTCGTTCCATTCAATCTGCAATGCGTCTCCGAGCGAATGTCTTTGCGGAAATTCAAACCTCACAATTGTTGACATTTCACGTTGTGGAAGATGGTGAATAGCTCTAGTCCGAGCGAACTCACTGGTCAAAGATGCCCTGTGCCACCTTGGGATGGAGGTGTGACTCGGTCTGCCAGACACCTTCTCAGTTGGTCCGCCCGGGTATTCAGCAGTTCCACTAAGTGGTGAGCGACCACAGAGATGTTAAGTTGGTCTAGCCACCTCTGGGAACCACATGGTAGTTTTGTTGTCTGTGAGGAGCTGTACGAGTCTCCCTTTGATGAATGCCTAAGAAGCTTTAGAGCTAAATGAACCACCAGAAGCCCCAGAAATGTGATAAGGAGCAGGGCCTCTTATCACAACTCCCCCAGATGGCCCCTGAAGGCAGCAGCAATATGTTTGGTTCGACTGTGAACTATCAGTGGGGAAGGGAGGGGGGGCTGCTGCAGGTCAGGCTGGTGTATGTCAGTCACCAGCAGAGCCTGCACCGTCTCTTGAGATCTTAACCGAGTGGGAGAGGCAGACAGAACGCTGGACCCACTGAGACCCGAGAGTCTACTGCATGTGCCACCTGGCATTCAGAAGAAGGAGTATACATGAGGACAAGAGACCAATAAGGTTCAGTGTCATCCTCACTGAGATCCCAAAGCATTCTGATCATATTCTAAATGCCCAGGACTCGCTGCTGTGGAGGAAAGGCTTTGATTCCACTGTGCCTGGAACTGCCCCAATGAATGGAAGCTCTTGCATGATGCTCATATGGGACCTTGGTTCATTTATTGTGAACCTCAAAAATGACAGGCGTTCAGCAGTCGTCTGGAGCTGGTCTAAAACAGACTGTGGTGAGGCCACCTTCAGTAGCAAGTTGTCGAGGTATGGAAACACATGTACACTCAACCTCCGAAAATACCCAGACACTACAACCATCACTTTTGTGAACATTTGAGGAGCCAAGGTAAAGCTAAAGAGAAACACACCAAACTTAAAATGGTCTTTGCCCACCTTGAACCACAGGTAACACCTAAAATGCATCCTCCTCAACGTACGCTCTGTACACAAACCGTATACAAACACGCCATGGAAATCTGGAACCTACTCGACTCTCTCTCGCCCAACATCGCCTTCTTCATAGAGACCTGGACCAACGCATCCTCCGCCCCCGACATCAGCACCGCCATCCCAGACGGATACAAGATCCAGAGGAAAGACCGCCCCAACCACCCAGGAGGGGGCCTCGTCATCGCCCACAAGAGCACCCTCCGCCTCACCACCTCCAGCGAAACCTTCCCCTCCGCCGAACACCTGCACTTCCAGATCCAGACCACCCCCAAAGCCACACTCAGAGGAACCCTCATCTACAGACCCCCCGGCCCCCGAACAACCTTCGCCACCACCATCACCGACTTCATCGCACCCCATGCCATCGCCTCAACAAACTACATACTCATTGGAGACCTTAACTTCCACCTCGACAACCCCAGCGACCCAAACTCCACTATCCTTCGTGACAACCTCGCCAGCATCGGACTTAAACAACTCGTCAACACACCGACCCACAGAGCAGGACACACCCTCGACCCCATCTTCGCGGCAGGAAACAGCGTCCAATTCAGCCACACAACGCAGCCGCCATGGACCGACCACCACTGCGTACACTTCGCCATCAACAAACCCAAGGCACCCAAACCAGCCCCACGCCCACCTCGAAGGAACTGGAGCAAGGTTACCGACTAGCAACTTAACTTCACCCTCACCCGAGTCAACCACACCTGGGCAC
This sequence comes from Calotriton arnoldi, assembly GCA_963921515.1. Classification (NCBI taxonomy): domain Eukaryota; kingdom Metazoa; phylum Chordata; class Amphibia; order Caudata; family Salamandridae; genus Calotriton; species Calotriton arnoldi. The sequence continues at coordinate 2,813,611 of CAWUFW010000424.1, read as the reverse complement.
CCGACGCAAACGACGCAGCCAGAGAACTCCACACCTGGATCTCCAACTGTGCAGACTAGCTCGCCCCGCTACGCAACCCCGACAGACAACGCCCCAGGAAAGCCGCCTGGCTCACCACCGCTCTCCAAGAAGCCAGACGCACCTGCAGACGCCTGGAGAAGAACTGGAGAAACACCAAGACAACCGAAAACCACACCACCTACAAGGACGCCATGACAGACTACCACAACCAGATCAGAGCCACCAAGAGGAACTTCATCCACAACAAAATCCTGGCCAACTCCACCAACTCCAAGGAACTTTTCAGTGTCATTCAAGAATTCACCAACCCACGCAGCGAAGCCACAGACATCACCCCATCCCAAGACCTCTGCGACAAGCTTGGAACCTATTTCCACCTCAAGATCAAAAACCTCTACGACAACTTCATCGACCATCCACCAGGCACCACAGACGGCCTCCACCCCCCAAAAACACCAGCCAGCCCACCATCTCCAACTGGACACCGATCACGGCCGAAGACACTGCCTCGACCATGAAAAGCATCCACTCGGGGGGCCCCCCCCGATCCCTGCCCCCCTCACATCTACCACAGAGCCGCGGCCGCCATCGCACCCGAACTACAACGCACCATCAACACCACCTTCAAAACAAGCACCTTCCCAGATGACTGGAAGCGCGCAGAAATCAGACCCCTGCTCAAGAAGCCCACAGCTGACCCCACCTACCTCAAGAACTATCGGCCCATCTCGCTCCTCCCCTTCGCAGCCAAAGTTGCAGAGAAAACAGTCAACGGGAAACTGACAATTCATTGAAGAGAACGCCGTCTTCGACCAGTTCCAATCCGGATTCCGAAGCAACCACAGCACAGAGACCGCCCTACTCGCCGCCACAGACGACATCCGCACCCTCCTGGACCAAGGCCACTCCGCAGCCCTCATCCTACTCGACCTATCAGCAGCCTTCGACACCGTCTCCCACCGCACACTAGTCGCCAGACTACATGACGCAGGCATACAAGGAACAGCCCTGGACCCGATCATTCCTCACCGGAAGAAGCCAAAGGATCAGACTCCCACCCTTCCTCTCCGACCCCACGAAAATCACCTGCAGAGTCCCACAGGGTTCATCACTGAGCCCCACCCTCTTCAACATCTACATGGGCCCCCCTCGCAGCCAGCGTCCGACAGCACGGCCTCAACATTGTATCCTACGCCGACGACACCCAGCTCATCCTCTCCCTCACCAAAGACCCCACCACTGCCAAACTCAACTTCCAGAAAGGAATGCAAGACATCGCAGTCTGGATGACCAACAGCTGCCTGAAGCTCAACGCCGAGAAGACAGAAGTCCTCGTCCTCGGTACCACCCCTTCTGCATGGGACAGCACCTGGTGGTCGACCACCCTCAGAAGCCCACCTACCCCCTCAGACCATCAGACCACGCCAAGAACCTCGGCATCGTACTCGACTCATCACTCACCATGAACCGACAGGTCTACGCCGTCACCTCCAGCTGCTTCAACACCCTCCACAAGACCTTCAAGTGGATCCCCCCTGAGTCAAGGAAGACAGTCACCCACGCACTCATCACCAGCAGACTGGACTATGGAAACGCACTCTACGCCGGCATCAACAAGTCCCTACTCCGCAAACTCCAGACAATACAGAACACCGCCGCCAGACTCGTCCTCGGCATCCCCCGACACGAACACATCAGCCAACACCTACGAAGTCTCCACTGGCTCCCTGTGGAGAAAAGAGTCACTTTCAAAATCCTCACTCACGCCTACAAATGCCAACACAAAGGGCCCAAATACCTCAACGACAGAATCAACTTCCACGTACCCAAAAGAAACCTCCGATCTTCCAACCTCGCACTGGCCGAAACCCCGCGCATCCACAGAGCCAGAGCAGGCGGAAGAACCTTCTCTCACATTGCAGCCAAGACCTGGAACGAGCTACCGGCAGACATCAGACGCGCCCCCTCCCTGAACACCTTCAGGAAGACCCTCAAGACCTGGCTCTTCGGCTAAACAGATCTGTGGACCCCCACCCCCCTCAGCGCCTTGAGACCCTCACGGGTGAGTAGCGCGCTTACAATTCCATGATTGATTGATTGATTGTGGGGCTGCAGGATGGGTTTTCGTAAATACGCGTCCTGTAAGTTCAAGGGCACTATCCAGGGTTTAGAGTTGTAAGGCATTTAGTCGGCAGAGGTCCAATATAGGTTTAAGTCCACCATTTTTCTTCAGAACAGGGAAGCAAAATGAATAGCACCATTTCTCTCTTTCAGAGTCTGGAAAATGTTCAATGGCACTTTTGAAGAGGAAAGGTTTTACCTCCTACACCAGGATTACAGAGAGCACCTCCGAAGGGCATTCTGGCATGGGAGAACAATGGATTGGGGAGGAAATAAAGGGAAGGGCATTACCCTTGTTAATAATCAAGATCCATGTGCCCAACATGACTCGATCTCCAGCTGGGGATGAGATATTGGATCCTATCTTTTGCTGGCCTAGCATGGGTTGTTAAGGGCAAACTATAGTGGCTTGGTAGATGGTGCAGCAAGGGAGGAGGAAATGAAAGACTGTAGTCATTGCTTTCCTGCAGGACTCCAACCAGCGTTGTGATCATGCCTCTAAAAGACTCAGCTTACTGCTGTACAACCAGTTGAGAGGGATGGTGTTGTCTGTAAGTAAGCTCCTAGTGCAGTGGTCTTCAAACTTTTTAAATCTGCACCTCCCGCCCCACAAGTGAAAATTTAAAAATCGGGGACCCTCAGATTTTTTCACAAATATTCAGTTAAACTGGCAATGTTCAAATATGTCTTGCCTTACTTAAACATTGCAGTTAAGTTCTGTTACAGTTTTAAGAATACAACCAAATACGCGTTTGCCAAACATACTATTCTGGTCAGGCAGGCCTTACTAACGTGTAAAAAATATCCACAGTGTGATTATTAGAAATGGGGTTTGAAGAACATTTAGAGTCCCTTCCCTTTTGACATATACTCTTTGGCTATGATATACATGACAAAAGATGTTCGTTATGGCCCATTACAGACAGGCTAACTACAGCTCATTTTCTTTCACTTAAATCAAAGCAACGCTATCAGCAAAATGCTTCTTTTGGCAAGGCCTGGCGCCCCTCCTCCCCCGCCTCCAAGATCACTTGAGGCCCCCCAGTTTGGAGAACCCTGCCCTAGTGGAACCGCTGAATTTCTTTAACTGGAGTGGAAATTGTTTTGCAGGCATTAATAGACTCAAGGATGCGGAGGTGGCACAATGGTCCTTGAACCATTCGAGCCTTTGATCGGAAGAGCTTTGACCCATCAATGGAATATCAATTAAGGATAAGTGCACAATACAGGAAAAACCGAACGACCCAGTCCAGGCATGCTGTCTGAGCACAACACTGGTGGCTATTCTGGGGTACGTATTTTGCCGCATCCTGTCTGCCCTGTATCATATAAGCCAGTGAAGCCCTAGGGTCCTCAGAGACTGCCCGTAACCCATTGCTGGTCATGTCCCATAATGCATGCGTGTACTTGCCCAACAAACAAACCACATCAATTGATTGGAGGGCCAGGCTAGCTGATGTAAACATTCTCTTCACGAAAGAATCAATTTCTTTGGGAAAGAATTCGGGTCGACCTTAATTGTCAATGTCTGTCCAATCAGGCTCTAGTGTTTAGGCAAAAAAAAGCTAAGATCACTGGGATCAGGTCTATGTCCCCTAGCCACATGTCGACTGACTGGTGGGCATTAACATCGATTGGCCTAGCTAGTCATCAAACCATTGGTAAGGGCTTCATTTAATGACAGTGGGTCTGACAAAGAGAGCCTTAGGAGTAGAAAGTCAGTCAGAACTTTCCTTTTCGCCACTATTGTGGGCAACCAAAATTCTAGTGTCTCCGCTGCCCTCCAAACCACCACCACGAAAGAGATAATGTTGGTTGCTCATGTGGCGAGTCCAGATCCAGTTTCAGAGAATGTATCTGGCACACTTGCACTTTGCAGGACTAGATACAAAGCATCATTTGTGAAATGAGGAAAAAGAAATCCATCCCATCCCCATTAGCGTCCTGAGAGCCCATGTGTGCCTTGTGTACTAGTCCGAACCAAGCAAAAAAGAATCGAATCTCTGCAGATAGCGGTGTCAAGGCAGAAGTCTTGGATTAGAGCCAGGCTGTATGCCAATGAGTTGCGCTTTAGTAATTTTCTAGTGTGACACAGATTTAGAATGCATCGGCTCAGGGCCCAACATCAGCAGCAGGAACAGGGGTGCATCTGGATGCCGGTACAAAAGTCTGTACTGAGTCAGTACCAGTCCGATGTCTGGTGCTGGGGAAGCAGGTGGCAACGAGGGTGGACCTGCCAGCAGTATACAAACTGGAGACGCTTGTGGCTCCACGCGGCATAAAAGAATGTCAGAGGGAGCAAGAGCACATCAAGAATCTGCAGCATGGCGTTCGCCATCTGCTGCGGAGTCGATAACGGCCCAGTCAACTCGGGGCACACGCAGGGAGCAACTGCAAAATGGGATTGGATGGTGGGGACATCGAAGGAGTGTGCTCTTTAGCCATGTGGGTCCATGACCAACATCTACTTTCGGCAACCTCAGCACAGCTTGAAAACTAATATGTTCAGTGGTAACATATTACAAAGTTTTGAAAGTAAGAACACTGACAAATTTGGAAGTGGAACATGCAGAAAGGAATTGACATCTGCACGTAGGAGTGAAACTTATATGCGATTCTGTTCTGTCACTTGCTGGGCAGCGCGGAGTCACCAAGGAGCAGCACAATGCCACCTACCAACATACAAGTGCACTGCTAAGGAAAACTTGAGATCCAGTCTGACAGCTGGGGATATTCTAAAGATGAGGAATCCACAGTTGTAAGTATCCATCCGAAGAATACATATTAAATCGCACTCCTTGGCGAACCATATTATTCATCTATAGCAGTAAGTCCAGTTGGCAAAAAATATACCACACATTTTAAAGACAAAACACAGTCCAAAGAAAACCACAAAACAGTGATTAAAGTCGACTGTTTAGAAATCCTGAACAGCAATATTACTCGGAACACAGGACAATACTGACCACATAAAAAATAACCCCCACACACAATAGACTAGAAGAGACAACAAACGGCTCTACATGTTCCTGATGCAAACAGTGCAGAAGATGTTACTACAGAACAAGAAAGTAGGGAAAATGTACAGTGCTAATTGTCCTAACAGGCACTTATTTAATTAGAAGAAATATTCCACCAGGCTAGCCAAGGAGAACATATTTTCCAAACGCCTCAATCCTCTTGTACTCCCTATCCACAGGGGTCGTGGGGTATGAATTGGGGCTCACCTTGCAGGTTGGAGCCTTACCCACCATGCTCTCTGGGGTAGGGTCTTTAGTGAGATAATCCAGGTCACTAGGCGCCGGTCTGACGTATGGCCACCTGCCTATTCACCAGTGGGCAAGAACAGGGCATTGACCAAATACCTATCAAGGTGGGCAAGAACAGGGCATTGAACAAGTGCCTATCAAGGTATCAGTGAGAACCTCTTTAAAGGAAATCAAGGACTCAGAAGTGGCTGGCCCACACTGCAAAATTTCTGTAAGAACGTTATTATTGGTCTCGAGTGATGGCAGCTGCAACACCCAGACCTCAGCTGCCCGTCGGAACACTACTGCAAATAATTTACTTTCTTCAGTTGGTGGTGCAAGTGACGAATCCAACCCATATTACGAGAGTATCAATCACACTGGACTCTTCTAACGCCAAGTATAAAATTGCCATCATTATAATGAGGGGTGAGATCACCATCCCTCTCCCCAACATAATCTCTTTCTGGTTGTGTACCTTGTTCAGCACCAGAGCCTAAAATATAATGGATTGAATTGAAATAACATTTATATAGCGCATGGCTACCCGGAGGCATCCCAGCGCTGGTAGCAGCAGTAGTGGGGAGTTTCACCTGTTAGGGGAAAAGCGCGGTCTTTAACAATTTGCGAAAGGCTAGGTGGTTAGTTTCTACACGTAGGTGGGGAGGAAGGGAGTTCCAGAGCCTGGCCGCGTTAAAAGAGAATTGCCGACCCCCGCTTCTGGCTTTCCTAATCCTAGGGACGATGACAAGATTCATAGTCTTGTAGCGAAGGCTTCTGTTGGGCCGGTAGGACTGGATGATGCTATGAAGAATGGCGGGGCCTGTTCCAGCTAGAGACTTGTGAATAATACATAGGGCTTTGAAATTGACTCTCTCCCTGACTGGCAGCCAATGGAGCCTCTGCTGGTGAGTCAGCCCAGGTAGAGGAATGGATACAGACTCATGCTGTATGATGAATGGTCGCACTGTATTAATTTCATTGGGCAACATGGGTAGAGATCGGGCTGAAGCCACTTTGGGGTCAGACATTGGAATCCACGCTGGATTCTCTTCCGGCACCATTGACGAGCGGAAGCGGAACAGAGTGTAAGTAGCTGTATTTACTGTAGTAGGTCCAGCCTGGAATAGGTCCTAAAGGTTAAAACGGCACTGAATGGCAGGACGCCAACTGGAGGCCCCTGTGGTTTCTTGGGGCCCGAAGGCACACCAGAGGGAGCCAGAAGCAAACCAAAAATCTGCACCATGGCATCCATGAAGGTCTCGATCTGCTCAGCTGTCGCCAATGGGATTAGTTTGTGACCAACTTACATTGTGACACCCAAGTGTCTTCTCGTTGGATATGAAGTGGTGGGATGGGGTTGAGTCACAGTTCACTTTATGTTTTTGCTAGGACTTCAATTTAGATGTACCAGAGGACTTCCACCGACTCTTGCACGAACGGCCCCAAGAGTGAGAATGAGTCCGCACCCGTGGCCTGAAGAGGGACTCTTGCAAGGGTCTCAACTTCTTATGTACAGAAAAGTACAACTTTGCTTCTTGGTCTCAAATCGCCTTCGGGTACATGAGGGCACACTCAACTTTGAGTCATGTCCCGAGCCCAAACACCTCGTACTGGTTCGTGACCGACATATGTTCGACAGTTCTAGCATGGTTTGAAACATGTAGGTTTTAGAGGGGGGGGACTGTTCAACAGCACGCTTAAGTTTGTTTTTAGGAATCGTCGATAGGCTGACCAATTTGGGAGCGGAGCTCCAGATCTGTGTTGGAAGGCATGGACAGTAAAGAACCGTCAGCTTGCAGGGGTAGCGCTTATATCCAGCTCCACTTCATCACTTCTAGGGTGGTATGGAGCAAATATGGAGTCACACAGTGCTACCTAGAGGCATGCAGGAGCATTCCTAGAAAAAAGTTTCCGGATCCAGTGAGGCACCTGGGAGTACTCCAAGGTGAAGAATCTGATGTTGGAAGTACCCATCAGAAACTTTCAATTAGCCACTGCATGGGCAGCTAAAGTACACCCCCAAACTCAGTTCTTCAGGAAATCACTCCAAACTGAACCAATCAGATAATCATATGATTGAGAACAGAGACCTCTAACAGAGCAACATAAATAACTCAAGAAGATTAAACAATGGAAGGGCAATGCAAAATCTATACCCTTGTAAGTCACTAGCTACACATGTGCATACACACACACACAGCCATAGCCCCACTACTAACAACAGTATATCCAATGAACAGATGTAAACTACAGCAGACCTTATAACCAATTGTCAATGTTTATCAAACTTTAAATCCAGTAAACCGATATTCTAGTCTACTGTATGTTACCCAAAAGTGGCTGAAAACTGCATACAAATACATACTTAATTCAAAATGTTACCGATATGTTAGTAGATCTTTCAAAAAAGACAGTATCACTGTATTCTGCTTTAACTAATGCTTAAAACATTAAAAGTGATGAAGCCACAACGCTTTATAAAATTTCTAAACTGTTTCAATAGTTCCTACTAAAACCCTAATTATTTCAAAATTCACAAATTGAAAATCTTTCATGTAAAGAATTCATAAACACATTCATATAGATATGTGCACATTTCAGCTATAACATACCTGTTTATAGTCACCAATTATAGAGCTGTTTTTCTTAATTTCTGACTCTGCTTTGTCTAGTTCTCTACGACACATTTCTTTGAGCTGCAGGAAAAATATAACTTTAATTATTGTATTTGAAATTACAACAGCCGGTTGATGATTTATTGCATAAACTGGCATGGATCACATAGCAATAATGATAAAAAAAAAAGAGTTGGCTTATACATTTTAACAAATAATCAGATGTTGTATACAAGGTATGGGTTCAACAGATTGCTGAAAAAGTTGTGATTCTATACCCCTGCTACCAACACTTAAATAGGTAGTTTGTGACTGAGTAGAGATCATACACTTCTCATCAGTACAAGCCTTTCTGTAGCATCACCACAGTGAATAAAGTACATTTTTTGAGTTGCATTCCCATGCTGAGGTATGGACTCCTACATCTTAGGTCAACTGGTAATATACTATTCAATTAAATGGGTTATGCTGCCAGCCTTAAATGACAAACCAACAGCAGCTAAGCCTTTGTACTTCAGATGACGGAGTGGGACATGGGTGGTGAAGTCACCTACCCAAGGGGCCAGCCGGTTTTCATCCGATTACTGCTTTGCTTGATTCAGGGATTTGCGAGACAAAGGGTTTACCTTAAGCGTAGGAAAAACTTAGAATATGCAATGTGAGGGCATCACTGAACAGATGGGGGTGGGGAAAAAGTAGTGTACGTTTCAAGGCAATATACATTAGCTTCTGTACAACCCAAACTTTCAGTTGTTCAATGACAAAGTGAACCAAAGTATGTAAAGTCACCTTTGTCTTTACTGTTGGCAGATTGGCCAAAATAAGGATTCGCCATGTAAGGGCCACTGTGGCGTATCAAATTAAACTTACAACAGTTAAAGGATATAACGTCCCGACACAGGAAATTTCAAAGAAAATGTAAGCATGAAACACGAACAAATATTAAGAAAGCACAAAGTGGTTCGAGCTGGAAAAGAGGAGAAAAAAAAAACAAGAGACACAAATGACTAGTCAACAATGACTTGAGCTGTTTTAGCTCCAACAAAACCTTGTTCTTCCTCAGTGTTTTCTTCAAGATTTTGGGTAGCATTTAAACCAACCAAGTTTTGGTAACTGTGACAATTTGGAAAAGCAGTTCTGATGATGAAGAAACCGCATAAAAAGGTTTTCACTTTCAAACTTTGAGGACTAGAACCACTCTGGTGCCAAAGAGACAATGATTTGTCAAGAAAGACACTGGGCTTTAAATCAGCTTTTGAACAACCCTGCAAGGGGGGCAAACTATTCCAGTCAATCAGGTGAAGGATATCTTATTATAGAAGCTATTAGTCCTGGAAACGTCAATGGTTACTGGGCTGTATCAATGGTGGTTACTGGTGTTTACCACTGGTGTCACAGGGAAAATTGCACCTTTGTGCTCCACCTGGCTCTTTTTGTGAACTTAAAAGAAAAAAAAGAGACCGCTCAAATAGTCTGAACCCATGTGGCAGAGTATCTACAAAACAGGCATTTAACACTTAAAATACAAAAAAATAAAAAATTACCACCCTAAAGTGGAATTGGATTCCCAACTTGTAAGTATGCTGGTTTTAGCGGTTCAAATAGTTTACTTTGAAAATCAAAGTTCCAGTACCCAGTAAAAATAGCCACCAGGGGATCCAGCGATTGGTGAATGGGCCAATTCAGTCAGCAGTTAAGAGTTCCAAATTATGTACAATGACAAGGTTCCTGCAGGGAGACCATTAGTGCTGTGAATGGACTTAGCGCCCACAGTAGGTAAAACATTTGTGGAACTTGTATCGCTTGACCAGCTGAAGCTTTCAGGTTGTAAAGCATCCTCAAGAACTTTGGAACATACTTGGTGCCACTGGTTACTGAGAAGCTCTGATTTTGGGTCTGTATCCTACCACATCTTTAATCAGGTCACCTTTGAGACAATGATAACAGACAGCAAAGTTGTTAAGGTACACTGCTGTTTCAATTCAGTTCAATGAATTCTTTAAACTGCTCCACATGTAAATGACACAACAGCCATTAAGTAGCCAAGTAAAAGATGTATTTTAATTATAGTTCAGTGAAGAGTTTAATGTGCTAAAAAAGTGCTTAAAAGGTAGTGGGTGGCAACCACACAGACAGATTTTACCCACATTAGGCTTTTTCAAGATCACATGATCAGCGCTGAAGATAAGTTTTAGTCACATGGCTAATTATATACATATGGCTCCCCAAATAGAACATCACATCTAAACCAAAGTGCTTGATATGGATACATATATCATACTTGAATCATATAATAACTGATTCCAACAGTGACAAACTGTGCAAATGGGATTCATATCAATATCTACATTTTTATGCTACGTTCCCAGGTTAATTAATCCAACATGAGAAACAACATGTACACTAAAGAAAAGTTAATTCTATGTCAGGACTGGAGGCTCAGATTATGCCTTCTTTTTTTTTTTCACAGCAGCCATTTTTAAACAATATCAAAAACTATTTTTGCCATGAACAGCAGGGAAATAGAAAAAGTTCTGAACACAAGTCCTTCTACGCTGTTCGCACTACAGTCCCAAGGTGGTCCTTCCACTCTGTCGTTCACTCTTCCCCTTTCTTCGCTGCTCAGCAGCAAGTTAAGTCGATTTTTCCTGTTTCTCCTGTTGTGGGGAGATTGCTTTTAACTGCTGGCATAATTTTGATGCGCTTTTGCTTTAATCTGTCACTTGCAGACTCCCAGAGTCATGGGATGCATTTGGGTACCTTACGTGACATGCCCCTTTTCACACTGCAGTGAGGTCCTCCCGCCACTGTACCCTCTCTATGGGCAGCACGAGTCAGGCACTGTGAATAGAGTGCTGACTAGCGCTGCCCTGTGGAGAGTCCAGCCTTGTACCCAGCCAGCCGAGTGATCCCCTTTTCTGGGTCTGAGGCCCCCATTTTTTCCTATAAGAACCACTGGGGTCTGTATGTGTGCTCTCTGACACCCTGCGGGTTGCAAAGGCGGCTAGTGGTGCCCCGTGGGACACTAGCCTCGGGTGGCAGTAGCCCACTAATAATTACAGGGCGGTAGTGTCCCAGGGCTCTGCCTGTAAATTGTGCGCCTCTGGCCCATTATAAGTCTAGGCCCCCTCCCAACCAAATTCTGCCACGCTGTGTGCTCGAATCCAGTGCCCCCCAGCACTGAAGAAACTGCCTGCACCAAGTGGCTATCCCACGTCCTATTACTTATCTATTCATGCAGTGAGAGCACTTGGGACGACGACTTCTATTAGGCAGTGAATGACTCCATACACAGGGCAGTAAACCAAGCCATGGAGCCATTAGAACAGCGCCTCTCAGCGCGGGAGTGCACCAAATGGGCCAATCCCACGCCAGCTCCCCCAAAGGTACCCCAGGAGGATGGGTCCCCACCCTCAAAGAAGCAGTGTAAACCTGTAGTGGACACGGATGCTTTTGCGCGCCTAAGACAGGCTTTCCTAGCACAGGTTCCCCCACAGCCAGTTCCAGCGGCCCCCATAGATAGTTGCCCGACCCCTCCATGTACCGCCACCCCGTAACCACAAGACACGGGGAATTCACCTGGGGACAGATGATGATGATGCAGGCCCTTCAGACCATGCCCCCCCCCGCCTGCCCCAGAGGGTGTTTCGGACACGCTGGACCCAGACGACATCGTCCAACCTAGGTCCGCGGACTGGATTCCACTGGACAAGGTGGTCAAGTATGTTGCGAGCTGACTACGTAAGCCCATGGAAAAAGACGCTCGCAACCACCTCCGGGCGGAATGTCCTTGTCCCAGTTTAGAGGGTAAAGTGACCCTCTTCCTCTCTGCTTGGGTATCACTCACGAGCGATGCTTGTGTACTACAGAGGGTGCAGGGCTTCCAGACGGAGTTCCATGGCCGTCTGCATCAGGTGACCCATCGCTGCCCCATTTCCTTTTCATGGAGAGACGCGGATTTGATACGCGAAGAGGTCTCCGCCCTTATACAAAAAGGGGCAATTTGCGGCACAGAAGAGCACCTCAGCGGGTTTGTCAGCAATATTTTCCTGGTCGACAAAGCCGACAAGGGTCGGAGACCAGTGATCAATTTGAAGGATTTCAACGAGTGGGTGGTATATTGCCACTTCAAATTGGAGGGTATCCACCTCCTCAGGGATGTGCGGAGGCCACTCGACTGGATGGTCCGCCTCGACCTCAAGGACGCGTACCTCACGGTTCCGATCTTTCCCCCTCATCGCAGTTTTCTACAGTTCAGGTGGGAAGGCCAGGTCTTCGAATTCTCCACTCTGCTTTTCGGGCTTTCCTCAACACCGTGGTATTTCACGAAGGTCCTCAGGCCGGCGGTGGAGTTCTTAAGGGCACAGGGCATTCAGATGATTGTGTACTTAGACTACATGCTTTTCCTGGCCCAGTGTCCCAACAGGCTGATCAGTCACTTGCAGACAGCAGTCAACTTACTGCAAGGGTTAGGATTTGTAATAAACGAGAAGAAATCACTCCTTACCCCAGTCCAATGCGGGGCCTTTTTGGGGTTCACAATAGACTCTGTCTCCTCTACCCTGAGACTCCCGGCCAGGAAAATGGCAAAGATCAGGCACGAGGTGCGCCAATCCTTGGCCAAGTCCCACTCATCATTGTGCCAGCTTGTGCGCCTGGCGGGTCTTTTCTCCTCTTCAATTCAGGCCATCTTTCCTGGCCCCTTGCACTATTGTGCGATGCAACACCTCAAGGCGCACCACCTCAGGAGGGGACTGACTTAATCGCAGTCCCTCCCGCTTACGACGGAAGTGAAGTGGGAGATGGTCTGGTGGCTCAGGCGTGTAACGGGAGAGCAATCTTCCGCTCCGCTCCTGATGTCGTGATCGAGTCCGATGCCAGCTGTTCCGGCTGGGGTGCCAGATGCGGAGAGTTTTCCACAGGTGGAGCCTCTTCCGCACACAAACAGTCATTGCACATCAACTGTCTGGAGCCTCTAGCGGGGTCCTTTGCAGTGCAGTGCTGGATGAAAGACAGGGTGCAATCGTGCGTCCTTCTCAAGATGGACAATATTTCCGCCGTCAGGTACATCAACCATCTGGGCGGCACCAGATACAGCGCACTTGCGAACCTAGCCAAGGAGTTTTGGAACTTCTGCCTAGAGAACCAAGTTTCAGTCATGGCCGAATACCTCCCGGGTCGGGCGAACTAGGTGGCAGACTGGCACTCTCGCCACCTGCTGGACTCCAGTTTTTGGAAACAGGACCCGCAGGTGTTCTCTCAGTTAGCAGAGAGGTGGGGTCCCTTTTCAGTTGACCTATTTGCATTGTGTCTGGATCATCAGTTGCCGAGATTCTTCAGCTGGAGGCCAGATCCACAGGCGGAGGCGACGGATGTGTTCCTCTAGGACTGGCGGCGGGAGCAGGGCTATGCATTTCCTCCTTTCTCCATGATCACGCGGGTGTCCGCCCACGTATGCCGCCAGCACAGCAGGCGGAGATTGTGTTGATTACCCTTCTGTGGAGATCTCAAGTGTGGTTTCCAGTTCTTCTGGAATTTTCCTGGGATTCTCCAATGAGACTCTGCCACTTTCCTTACATTCTGCTGAATCCAGAGCTCAATCCTCATCGTCTGAAGTGGAAGTAATGCTACGGATGATAGCCTGGCGGATTCCAGGCGTCGCTGGCCGCTCTAAGGCATTTTGGGACACACCGAGTCTTTACTTTCCAAAGCATGGGCAAATAGCACTACCAAGATGTACCGATCCGCCTGGAACAGATGGCGTCGCAATTTCAGCGGGTCATAACCCCATTCACGGGTCCCCAGTGGGGGGTCTGTAAACTCCTTAGGGGAATTCGCATGTCACTCCCACCGGAACCACAGTATTCTGTGCTGTGGGATGTGAATCTGGTGTTAAATCTTTTTCCATCTTGGCAACCGAACAGGTTTTTGTCTCGCAAGGAGATTTCGGCTAAGTTGGCGACACTAATATGCCTGGTTTCTCGCAGGTGCATGTCGGATGTGAGAGCCCTGGACATCTCGGCCAGAGTGTTCTCCCCGGATGGTGTTTTTATTGACAGTAAGTAGAAGGACCAAGTGTAATACCAGGGTTATCTCGTACCCGACATTCCGAGACTCCCCCAAACTGTGTGTGGTGCAGTGGCTCCAAGCATTTGAGGAATTGACTGAAGAGTTACACCCTCCAGGCGAAAGACAACTGTTCATTGCATTACAAAAGCCGTACAGGGCAGTTTCATCCCCGACCATTACCAGATGGGTGCATTGGGTGATGCAGGAGGCGGGGATTGATACAAAAAAGTTTGGTGCCCACTCAGCGAGAGGGGCAATGGACTCAAAGGCGGTTTCACTCGGACCGCGTTTAGAAGACTTGATGCACACAACTGATTGGTCCTCGGGTTCTACCTTTAAGAGGTTTTACTTTAAGCCAGTGCTGGTAGTGGCTCAACTGGTGGTTGACAAGCTTTGAACTGGCCTAATCTGAGCCTTCGGTTCTGACATAGAATGAAAATTTGCCTAGCTGTAGTACAGCCAAGTTTCAATTTTATTAAGGACACAGAGGCGAGGATTATCCCTCCCAGCGACCACTGAAGACGAGGACCCTCCCCATTCTGATGTAAGTAATTTGTTTTTAAGGTCAATTGAGATGTATGTTCTTGCTTCTCTAGTGTCTACAGTTATGCATTGCGTAAAAGTATCTGTTTCGTTTTACTCTGACGGTTAGTTTGTGCTGGACTTTTTTTGCAGGAAACGATGGGTCCAAACAGGATGCGTGATGTCCAACAGGGAGTTGTTCGCGCGAAGAAAGAGGAGTGGACCGAGTGGAAGGACTAACATGGGACTGGAGTGTTGACAGCGTAGAAGGACTTGTGTTCCGAACTTTTTCTATTTCCCTGCTGTTCATGGGAAAAGTTGTTTTTGTTAGAGTATAAAAATGGCTGCTGTGAAAAATAAAGCGAAGGAAGAAGGCATAATCCTCGCCTCTGTGTCCTTAATAGAATTGAAACTTACCAGTACTACAGCTAGGCAAATTTTCATTCCAGTATTAATACATCTACCATATGAATTAAAGTCATGACCATCAGTTATCCAAAAATAAAAGATTTAAATGGCAAAAAGCTCTATTCAATTACCCATTTGGGAACCCAATGGATATAACCACACAGAGAACTATGAACATATATGCATTAGTTATAACATTTCTGTACAAATGGCCATAACTTATATCCACATATCCAAAACTAATGACCTAACAGTAATGTAAATCTTTTGTTTCTTTTTTTTGCGGGGGGAGGGGGAAGTATCAAAGAATATAGTACAATAAACACAAAGGCAATCATAATTCAATGCAGTAGCCAGCAAAGAACAAAGCATTTCAAATAAATAAAAGAATAGTGCGATGGCATACAAACAAAAGCAGCCTGATTTATACAATTTTTAAATTATTTAAAATCTCTGATAGGTAGCTGGGCATGATGACATGGAACAGCCGAGCACAAGCGTAGGATCGTAATCAACTTCACGTTGTAATAGAACACAAAAGCCCAAAATGAAGAAAGGGAAGGGTAAGTGGCGAAAATATGGGTGACGTCTGCCCCTGGCATTGAGCACCGAAAACAGTCGGAAGAGGGCTGGAGGCCCATTAGTATAGAGTGTATCGTACATCATCTTGAAAAATGGGCCTTGAAGCAAGATACATTAAGTATACCTCGAGCCATCTAAACACTACTATGGATGTCCCCTTTGGTCACTGTCAAGCCTAAATTTTTAGTCCACTTATTTGCTAGCATTTGAAAATGTGTGTTGGAACCACATGAAACAAAAGTGTTATAAAGAATGCTAATAGACCGAAGTTAGGGCAAATGATAAAATCGCTACAAAAATGTATTGGGGCACATAGAAATATCTAAAAAAATAAACCCGGACTGTGTGCTCCATCCCATGAAACAGTACATGTGAGGAATGGTCCCAGTATACAAATTAATGTGCATTAAAGAACCAATAAATCATATACAGTTAGACACAAAATCGTAGTATTCTTGATGAACAGTGTTGTTTAATCACACTGAACAACCTGTATTTCATACCATTTGTTAACACAATTTTTAAAGCAGTGCCCCAGGAGGGAAGGGTGAGGGTATAGTGAATGAAGTGAGGATAAGGAAGTGAGTGGAACAGTGTACGATTCACAAAATCAGTTATTCATCAGGGAGGGCTCATACAAGAGCCAAGTAAATCACATTAGATCCAGACATTTAGGTAGCCATAGTTGTAGACAAAGACACAGTGATGAATCGCTGTTGATCAAACTGGCTAGTGTGGTAGATGTCGACGTTTCGACCCCTGGAGAGTAGTAGGTAAGTATATCCCTTACGTTGGGGTCTTCCTCAGGACAGGAGTGTGGGGAGGTGAGGGTGGGGGAGAGTTACCATCAGTAGCCCAGACAATGGGCCTGAGGAGAAACAGGGCGCGTGGGCTCCAAACCGGTGTGAGCGAGCAAAACAAAAGCACTTGTAAAGCTTCTGAATCATGAATGAGTGGAAAGGGAAGGGGCCAGTCAGGGTTAATCTGCTGGGCCTGGAAAGTAAATGAGTGTAGTCATATCATCGGGCAAATATGCTCCGTGTTCAATTGTTCCGTAAATCCAAGAAACGTCTCAGTACGTGTGAGCCCCTCCCTGATGAATAACTGATTTTGTGAATCGTACACTGTTCCACTCACTTCCTTATCCTCACTTCATTCACTATACCCTCACCCTTCCCTCCTGGGGCACTGCTTCAAAAATTGTGTTAACAAATGGTATGAAATACAGGTTGTTCAGTGTGATTAAACAACACTGTTCATCAAGAATACTACGATTTTGTGTCTAACTGTATATGATTTATTGGTTCTTTAATGCACATTATTTTGTATACTGGGACCATTCCTCACATGTACTGTTCTATACCCAGGTCCCAGTGACGTCATTTGGGTTTACCCTTCTAGGTAACTAACCATCCCATGAAAGCCATGGATTGTCTCAAAGAAGCAAAATATACAGATAGAGAACAGTTGGCCAAATAGTTTGTCAATCCGATCCCTCGTACAAAGACAATGGCAAATTGGTATTACCCCCAAGGGAAGTATACTGATTAAAAGCAGATACACTGCATTATGTCTTAATTGAAGCCCAAACCTTATGATAAACAGGCAGCATTTTAAACCTGGTACATCTGAAATAGACTATCAATCAGGCCATACACTGTTAGTGAAGTGCAGTAAAAAATCCGGTACTCCATAAACAGGTAAGATAGCGGTCATTCAGTCCTATTCATAACAGCAAAAAGTTGAAGCCCAAAAGAAGAAAGAAAATAAATACACAATAAAGGAAGGGCCATGCCAGCCATATCACGTGGAAGCTGTAGATACCGTATGGGACAACTGGGTTTTTTATACCCCCATATGAATCCCAGCCAACTAGTCTCAACCATTTTAAAGAACTGCTTGAAAAGATATAATGGTATAGGCAGGAAGTGGTACAAAACCTGAGGCTAAAGGACCATTTTAATTTTAATCAAATTGCAGCAGCCAAACAGCTCCAGATGAAGCTTATCCCATTTCCAGAAGTGTGTCATGGATTCATGATAGAGCGCTACATAGCTAAGCTCAACCATATTCTGCCAACCAGGAGCGAAAAAACCCAAAATAGGTAGCTTCCTTGAGTTGGCAGTAATTTATAAGGCCTACAACGGAGCTAGTTAAAACTTGGGTTTTGCCGATGTTCAATTTATACCAAGAGAATAACAAAATCAATCAAACATTTGTAGAGCGCACTACTCACCTGTGAGGGTCATAAGGCGCTGAGAGGGGGGGGGGGGGAAGGAGCTGCTACTGTTCGAACAATCAGCAGCTGCCGCCTGAAAGCCCTTGAGAGCATAAGCCAGGGATGACTTAAGAATGGCAATGTCATCCACGTAAGCCATTACCTTACCCATAAACTGATTTAAGCATAGCAGAGGTATGGTATCCAGAAGCTTTAGTGTCTGGATAAAAGGCTCCAAGTGTAATGCAAATGGTGCGAGGACAAAGAGCATCCCTGCCAGGTACCCCGTTGTAGACGGACGCTGTGTGATATTTGTCCCAAATGCCCCATATTGACAATGGAGGCTGATAGTGAGGTATACAGAATTTTGATCAAACTTCTAAACTGCTGTCCAAGCCTGAATTTTGCCATATCAAGCCAAAGAAAATATCACGAGAGCCCGTTGAACGCCTTTTCGGCATCAAGCAGAATCAATTCTGCGGGCTCACCTTGAGTTTCTGAAACATCAAGATTGAGATTGGTAAATTGATGTGAGCTAAATGGCTTCTTACCAGTAGGGGTAGTTTTGCAGCTTGAATAGTTTTCTGGATTCACATGCTGTGCATCATTCCGCCATCTGGTTGGGTCCGGAATAGTCTTGGTTTTCTTTCTTTGTATTTTGGGCGTCGTAGACCACCATTTGGTGCCAGGTCCGTCCCCTGCGTGATGTCAGACGGCGCCCCGGAGGTTGTTGTGCGTAGTAGCCATCTTCAGATTCTTTTTTCTGTTTCTGTGTTTCAGTCTTATAGTCCTTTAGATGGTACTTTAGTGAATTGTTAGTTATAGTTCCCCACCTGTTTGTATTCCTTGTACGGGAGGCTCGGTGGGTCGCATGTGAATCCAGAAAACTCTTCAAGCTGCAAAACTACTCCTACTGGTAAGTAACCATTTCGTTTTGCAGCGTGAATCCTTTTCTGGAGCTAACAAAGCTTGTGTATTAGCAATGCGCCAATGATTGGCTGCTTGTGACGCTACCCTTGTGCCTGAGGCATCAATTAATTTCGACTCCTTGTCAGGAGGAGGGGCTTAACCTGTAGTCTGTGAGTTAGCTCTCTTGTGAGCGTTGGAAACTACAAGAGAGTCTAAAGGCAGCTGCCCTTTGATCTAAGAGGGGTCAGTAGGTGCTGGCTTATACTTTTTCTCCACCCTCTTGCCCTCACAGGATCTTTAAATATCTCATCTGTATGCTTAAGCATCCCTTTGAGCATTGGTAGTGTATGAGTAGCTCTCTGAGAGGAAATTAGGGTTTCGAATAAGAAATCCTCTTCTGAGGCCTCTTTATGTAGCTCCACCCCATGATAATGAGCTGCCCTGTTAAGTAGCTCAATGTATCCTATGTTGTCGTCGGGTGGTGAGGGTTTGGAAGGATATAGATCCGGATCATTATTAGTGTCCGGATCAGTGTCATAGTCTTCTCGTGGGTCAGTATCCTGTGGCCTATCCTCATCTCCATCATCCTGTGGGTCAAGTGATAGTGGTGGTGGTGAATTTGTGGGTGTGATGAGCAAATTGGGATCAGTGGGCGAAGGAGGTGGAATGTAAGGTGGAGAAGGGTTAGTACCCACATTTTTTCTCTTTAGAGGAATGTGGTAATCCTCCTGCAGGCCCATTTTCCTCTTTTCTGGTAATTTGGCATGAATATGTCCAGTGTCTGGATTTATTACCAGTTCTTTTTGTTTCGGATACGAAGGCGGAACATCGAACCGAGACTCTTTTGGTGGAGTCTTTTTCTCTTTGGCCGCCATTTTTGGCGTCGAAGGTTTTGGCTCCGAAGATTTACTCTTCGGTAACAATGGAATGGTTACCACGACATGCTTCGGTTTCGACGCTGAAGGTTTCGGCTTTGCACCGGAATGGGGCCGACTCGATCCCGAGACCTGAAGGCTTTTCCTTGTGTTTCGGCGCCGGGACTGAGGGCGGGGCGTCCGAAATTGTTTCTTGGTGCCGACCTTGCCCCGAAGGCAGAGGAGGGACCAGAGCCTTTTTCTTCTAATGTTGCTGGGGCAAGGGGGTTTCTGTACTCACGGTACGTTGACCCGGTGTAACTTGCTCCTCTTCTTCCACGTCGGAGTCGGCCTCGAACATGGAGATATGCTCTGCTTTTTCTTCGGCTCCTTGAGCGTGGAATTCTTCTCTGTCGGAATCGTCGCCGAAGATGTCCGGTGCGGAGCCACTCTGATGTTGCATTTTGTGACGTTGAGCCAGACGGTCACGGAGCGTCTTCTTCGATCGAAACGATTGCACGAGTCGCAGTGTTTTTCGTCGTGTTCCGGGGATAGGCAGAGGTTGCACACTTCGTGCAAGTCGGTGCGCAGAAACTTAGTGCGACACCCGGGACAGAGCTTGAATGGAGTCCGTTCCATCGACTGCTAGCAAGCCCGACGCGGGGAGGCCCTACGGCCCTTCATGAGTTTTCCGATCGAAGACCTTTGAGTCGAAACGATACGCGGAGAATGGGAAACGCGATTGAGAAACAATACCATCGAGGGTAGTGGATTGCGCGTCAAAGGGAACCCGAGAAACGGTGCCGAACAGGAGCGCAGCAATTCACATCTGAACCCGATGGCGGAAAAAAACAATCTAACAATGGAGTCGATGCCCATGCGCACTATCACCGAAAGGAGGAGTCACCTACCTCGTGACTGGAAAAGACTTCTTCGAAGAAAAACAAAGTGCAAACATCCGGACCAAACACTAGATGGCAGGCTATGCAACGCATGTGATCTACAGCTCGCATGCCTCGAACCTGGCATTTCTTGTTCTGTATTGTCGCAAACAGGTCTATATCTGGGGTCCCCCAGAGTTTGAAGATGTATTGTATTGTCTTGTGTTTCAATTCCCACTCGTGGGAGCAGCTGTTCTGCCTGCTCAGTTGATCTGCTGTTGTGTTGTATATTCCTGGTAGGTGTATTGTCTGCAGATTGATTCCTTGTGAAATTGCCCATGTCCAGATCTGTTGTGCTAGCTTACCGAGTGGGAATGACTTCGTGCCTCCCTGCTTTTTGAGGTAGAACATTGTGGTGGTATTGGCTGTTTGAATCCAGACAGTCTTCTTGCCAATGTGTTTCTGGAACACCTTCAGTGCTAGGAGGACTGTTTTCATCTCCAGGTAATTGAGGTGTTTTATGGAGTAGAGGTCGTTCCACTGTCCTCGTATTTTCAGTTGGCCGAGGTGCGCTCCCCACCCGCTGTGGGCTACATTTGTTGTGATTGTCGCAGAGGGAGTTGGGCTTTTGAAAGGTCTGCCTAGTGCTATGTTACTGGATGCCCACCATTGTATTTCTGCTTGCAGTTTGTGTGTAACAACCACTAGATCCTCCCAACTCCCTGTGGCCTGTGACCAATTGTTGGAAAGCCATTCCTGGAAGGGTCGCATTTGGAGGCTGACATGAGGAATGAGTGGGATGCATGATGCCATCATGCCCATGAGTTTCATGACTCTCCTCACAGTCAGAGATTGACCCCTCTGGTAAAATGAAGTTTTCTGTCTGATGGCTTGTATCCTGTTTTGCATTGGATAAGCTCGTGCGAGCTCGGAGTTTAGTCTTCCACCTAAGAAGGTTTTTTCTTGTTCTGGGTTTGTGGATGACTTCTTGTGATTTATTGAGAATCCAAGTTTTTGGAGTATGATGGTTACTGTTCTAACATGGCTGCAACATTTTTGTTTTATATTTGCTCTTATAAGCCAGTCGTCTAGATAAAGGTAGACGTGTATTCCCTCTTTTAGGTGTGCTGAAACTGCGGCTAGACACTTGGTGAAGAGACGTGGTGCTGATTTTATTCCGAAAGGTAGTACCTTGAACTGGTAGTGTGTTCCTTCGTGTAGGAATCTGAGATACTTTCTGTGGCTTTTGTTCATGGGGATGTGTAAATAGGCGTCTTTGAGGTCTATTGTTGTCATGTAATCTCCTTTTTGGATTTGCGGTATTATTTCTTGTAGTGTAGTCATTTTGAAATGTTGGAAGTATGGTAAGTAGTTTCCCTTGAAATGGCCTTCCTTTGGTACGGTTTCTATCGCTTGCTTTTGAAGGAGCTCTTTGATTTCTGATCTTAATTGTGTGATTTCTGATTTAAGGTACTTTTTTTAAAATTTTGTAGCGTTTGCTGGAGGTGTCTTTGTTAGCTCTATGCAATCCCTGTATTTTATCAAATGTAATATCCAATTGTCTGTAGTGATATTTTGCCATTGTCGCAGGTATTGTGCTATCCTGCCCCCCACTGGTGTTGTGTGTGGGTCCTCTTTTGTGCAGGGGTCAATTTGATCCAGATCCTCTTCCTCTGGAGGGCTGGCCTCGGCCTCTTCCCCTTCCTCGAAAGGACTGCTTTGGCTGTTGTTGCCAGTTTTGATATCCTGTTTGCTGGCTTGGCTGTTGTCCGTGCCCTTGGCCCTGTTGTGGATGAGGCAATTGTTGCCCTTGTGCAAAGGTTCCTCTTCCTGTAGGTTTCTTTCCGCTAAACCCTCCTCTTTTGAAAGCTCCTCTTTGTTGCAGGGTTCCCATAGCTCTTGTAGTTTTGTTGTTCTTTTTTATATGTTGGAGGGATTCGTCGACTTCTTTCCAGAACAGGGCATCCCCTGTAAATGGTCTGTTAATAATTGAGGTCCTCCTGTTTAAAACCGGATATTCGTAGCCAAGCATGTCTCCTTAGTGTGGCACCTGTGCACTTTTGTCTGCTGGCCGTGTCTGTTGCGTCAAATGCTGACTTTAGGCATGTATTTGCAATGTTTTTTCCTTCCTGTACAATTGATTTTGCCCATTTCCTGATCTGGGAGCTTGTTGATGAGTTCCTCAATGTCATCCCATTGCTGGTGACCATATCTGTTTAACGGAGCGTTTGAATTTGCGATGCGCCATTGTGTCAATTTTCCTGCCTACCCTGTCCATTCTCTTGCTCTCCTTTTCTGGAGGTGGGCCAGCGTTGGAGAGGGAGTTGCCCCTCTTCCTTGCTGTGGTGACAATAATAGAATCTGGCACAGTATTTCCCTGTATATACATAGGGCCTTTGGAGGAGGGTTTATACTTCTTCTCAGCCCTTGGAGTCACTCCTTTGGCTGAGGCTGGCTCTTTGAAGGCTTCCTTGCCTTGGTCCTGGATGCTTGGTAGCATGGGAAGATACTGTGTGCCCTTGTTGGAAGGGGCTAATGTCTCTAAGAGGAAGCATGTTTCCTCCTTTTCCTCTTCGAGGACGACACCGGAAGCGTCAGCTGCTCTCTTCACTAGGCTGTTATAGAAGGCGATGTCATCTGGAGGAGATGCCTTCGAGGGATAGCAGCATACCTCCTCTTCTGGGCTTTCTGTGTCGAGGTCATTCCATTGACCCTCTAAAGTCTCAGAGGCACCTTCGTCCTCTGGGGCGTCGATGTATTCTTTGACGTCCTCTGCGAGTGGGTTCGGGGGTTGGAGGTGATTCAAGGATTTCTTCTTCCTCCTCTTTGGCGTCCTCTGTGACTTTGACGTCGACATTTTTGGCTTCGGCCGTGGGCACCGCGGGGATACGGAATCCCTTGAGCGCTTCACCAAACTCCTTTTGGAGGAGTGCTGCCATTTCGACCTCGAGGGCGCTCTCGGCATCGGTGACCAGAGATTTCCTCTTCTTTGGAGTGGTAGACTCCGTTTTCGAGGTCGGCAGAGTTCCCTTCGCGGGTTCATGCTTGACCCTCAGTTTCGACGCCTTCGGCGTGGTTCCGTGGGGTTCTTTGGATTGCGGCTAACCTTCGATCGCCTTTTCCTTCAGGGTCGGGGCTGCCTTAGGCTGTGACTTTCTCGTGGGCCTTCAGTTCCGACGGCTGGGAGTGTCTTACCCTGTCTGTCTGTTTCTCAGAGTCTTTCGCCATCTTTTCCTTTGTGCGATTTTTCTTGGCGTCTCCGTTGAGAATTTCGACGTCCGATCCTTCGTGCGTCGACTCTGCTGGTGCCCCTTTGTCCTCACCGTCGCTGGAGAGACCTAAGTCCTTCAATGAAGGTTTCTTCTGTCCTTGAGACATTGTTGCATAGTGGCCCTCTCTTTGCTTTCGGCGTGCCCCGAGAGTCTTTGACAGGAACACTGTGCAGGCCTCGCAATCCTTGGGTAGACAGAGGTTGCACACGTTGTGTGGATCGCGTTGAGCGAATATGTGGTGGCACTTGGGGCAGAATTTGAAGGGGGTATTTTCCATTGCCCCTACTTCGCCATTTGTCGAAGTATGTGTAGTTGCCTCTCCGGAGGCCTGTTGTGTTCTCCAGTCGCGTAGTCCATGCCAGATGTAACTTTTTGTTCAAATATCTAGTTCTTTTGGGGATTTTCAGATATTCTTCGGAGCTTCCCCTCTTGCTTCCAGACCCAACAGCGGAAAAAAGAATCTGAAAATGGCTACTACGCACAACCACCTCCGGGGCGCCATCTGACGTCACGCAGGGGACGGACCTGGCACCAAATGGTGGTCGAAGACGCCCAAAACACGAAACAAAACCAATATAAAAAAGAAAACAAAGACTATTTCGGACCCAACCACTAGATGGTGGAATGATGCACAGCATGTGAATCCAGGAAAGGATTCACGCTGCAAAACTGTAGTATCCTGTCCGTGAATAAATCCATGCTGCATGTCATCGCGAAGAGTAGTTATAGCTGAAGAAGACGCGAGTGTAGATTTTACCTGTGTTCACTAGAGAGATCGGGCGATACAAACCACAGTTGAGAGGTTCTTTAACTTTCTATAAGATCGAGATATGTGCTTCACTCCACGACGCAGGCACCGATTGCACGAACGCTGTGGATAGACAGGTTAAACTTCTCACCTGCAGATACTCCATAATGGCTACTGATGAAGAAGGATAGAGTGCAGCACAGAATTCCCAAAAGACAAAATGGCAGCAGGGACAGACTGCACCTGGCTTGTTGGTTGAAAAATTTAGACTATCTAACAACACAATTACTAGCATTCCGAACTTGTTCAGAATGCTAGTAATTGTGTTCTTAGATAGTCTCCCTCTAATCTGAAAGGAGAGGAGCCAACCCAACCTCTTTGCTGTCCTCAAAGCAAGAAGCCTGTTTTGTCTGCCATCTTTTATAAGCTTTATCCCAGACCTCCTACTGCAGTACCATACAAGTAAATGCTTTTTCAGCTTCTTGAGAAAGACCTTCAACCAATTTCTTAGAATATTCTAGTTCCAAAACCAAAAAAACACACAAGCCTGTGTTGCTATGTCTCAATTCCTTTTGTCACGCTGGATCACGTAGCTAAGGGTCTGGGCACGGATGACAGCTTTCATTGCATACCAGACTTTTTAAGGAAGAAGCCAAATAATGATTATCTGAAAATAATCCTCCAGACAAGTCATCATATGATTCATATATCGCTTCTACTGCAGCAATTTGCGGTCAAAAGACCAACTGGAAGGAGCAACAGTGACCAAAATGGAACTCTGTGAAATAAAAAAATTTAAAAAAGCATTATGATCCAATATAATACGCGGTTTGAGATTCATTGAAAGAAAGGGCACAACAGTGCTACTAGCAAGGATCATATCGATTCAGGAGATGCTGAAATAAATATAAAGCCTGATGTTGGCTAACGACATGCATGCCACACGTCAGTGAGGGGATGAGGATGAATGACCTTCCTCAGCACAGGATTCTTCTATGCGGGCCTTGACCAGCAAAACTGAAGTAGTTTCAGTTTGTTTAACTAACATTAAATTAAAGTCACTGCAAATAAAAAAGGGGGGCACCATTGGCTCAGTTCAGCTAATAAAAATTGAAAAACAATAGATCATCTGTATTAGATGCATACACCCAACACATCGTTAGTTGGATATTATCCCTTCCTGTATCTGCAATAACCCACCTGCCGAACTGGTCAGATTTAAACTTATGCACCTTCCACTCTTGAATTCTGGCTAGTAGGGCCAACGCCCTGGGTGCCGTTCCCGCCTGAAGCAGCAAGTATACTGCCACCCGAATATTCAGATTTTTAATCTCAGAAAGATAAATGGGTCTCTTGTAGGCAAAGCAGGTGAGGTTTGAGCAACAAAAGTTATTCAACAAATGTTGATGCTTAGTGGGTGCTCTTAAGCCATTAATATTCCAGCTAAGTAAATGTAAAGCCAGACTACCAACACCACTATTATCTGCCATTGTTAGATGTTATAAGCACCCCATTCTGCATGACACTGCACAAATCACTCCTGATTGATACTTTCCCATTTTTTTCTTTTTCCTACTCCCCCATCCCGCTACCAACAAAAAAAAAACACACACAAGCCATCACAGTCGCTTCCCAAGAAATGTAGACACCTCCCTCCACCCCCAACCATTCCCTTGCCCGTCCTGGGTTCCCAAAAGAAACCAGGATTTTCAGCACTACCCCCTCCAAACCCAATCAGTTGTTCAAGATGTGGCTGGTCATTAATCAATACCCACCAGAGTTAAGATCCTCAACCCGTCGCAGCCACATGAAAGACCAAATTTTAGAATCCTAAAAACAAGAGCATGAGGGAGCCAAACAGCAAACCTAAGAACAGCAAAATTGTATACATTAAGGCCGCCAGAAATGTCATACCAGCCTGGCACACATCAGACCAAATCAGTCATTAGACGTTTTTTCACTAATCCAACAGAGCCTGAGTCTTAATCAATTCCTGCCAAAAATGAGGATGACCCTGATAGCTTATTCCCAAATTAGCCGGCGTAAGATGAGCAGCAGTAGCACCTGGGCTTGCAAATGCTGTACAGACCCCTGCAATTGCAAAGATGGATTCTCCATCTCATTTAATCTCCTGTGAAGGGTATCCATGTTTTAGAAATCCTACACAGTGATACCAGTATCTTGGAGTGTGACGCCTTCAAAGACATCGAATCCTTACGATATTCCTCCATTTGTACTTGAAGAAGATCATAAATAACTGATAAAGGAGGAGAGAGGGGGTGATCTGCAGGTAAGTCTGCTCTATACTCCAAGGGGTTATGATTGGCAACAGCATGGGAGACATGGGGAGAGGAAGAAGAAAGAGCCTCCGAAACAACACTCCCCAGGTCAGCCCCCACTCCTCTTTTTCCCGGGAGCGAGTTATCCTAATATTTGCGCCAACATTCATCAGTGTAAGCTCTGTGCCCTCTGGGGGTCCCAGGAAAAGTCCCCCACATCCCAGGCTTCAATAACAGTCTTAAAAAAGTCCCTACCCACATCACACATCTTCTTGCGGCTTCGTGGTAGGTGTACTAACTCAGTCCCCCCCACCCTCCCCCCAAATGAAGATGTTTGGGATATCAGCTGCCCCTTCCTGTTTACTTTTTTTACCCCAGCCTTAACACACGTCTTGTTCTGGCTAAGGTGTGAGTGTAGCGAGTGCATATTGTAGTATCTCTCATGAAGGTCTGTTTTTTGACTGCAACAGCCCAAAGCTCGGAGGCAACATCTGAGCCATTGCCAGACAATGCTCCAGACACAGAGCTCTCCCCATCCGAGAGAGTGAAAAGAAAGTCTCCAACATTTTTTGTGAGTCAGGCGCAAACACTATTTTCAGGGGCATTAGTGACCAGAGACTTAATTACGACACAATAAAAGGGGCAGACAGACTATTATGAGAGTCAGATGCCAGGTGCTTTCATTGGCAAATGACTCCTTAGAATAGGATCCTATAACAGTGCATTGCCATGCTTTTTAACAATCAGGCACAACTCACCGTGCTGGTTGCCATATAATGTTAAAAGGCGTCCGTCATAACTTTCAACTTTATTAGAGATGTTTGCATTTTCATTCCTCTTAACCAGCAGATCCTGCCTATGTCTCTGATTGGCTCTGAATTCAGCATGACAGTGTAGTCTCATATTAGCCTCGGTCTCTGAGCCACGAGAATTGAATGAAAGGCTATTTCAGTTATAAATAATGATGTGTAAATCCAAGACGTTACATTGTGATTAGAAATTAAACTAGTGAACATAAAATCCTCAAGGGTAATTTCTCTTTGGTGAGACTTAAAACATTTCAAGCGTTGTCAACACAACGGATCCATATCTGTACATCCTTATAGTAATCATCCAATTCTCAGTTCTAATAGCATTTCTCTAAAGGCTACATCATTACATTCGCATCTGATGGGAGAAAGCAGGTGGTCCTGCCAACACTCTGTGGTAATAAGTAGCAATAACAATTAAATAGAAAATTATTTCCCAAAGTGAACCTAGCTATTTCAATGAGCATCTTGGTACGCTCCACTAATGATGCAGATCCTATTCATTGATGCAAGCAATCTTACTCATTTAAAACAAAAATATGACTTTTTTGCTCATTGCTCTTATGTATTATTTTCTTTGTTTGCAGACAGATCAACACCCGAAGAAAACTGGAAACTTACTTAGGATGCAAGGGTTGGCTTCACCAGTTTTTATTATTTCTGTAACTAATACGCTTTTTTCTGAAAGGTATAAACTCTTCCCGATTCATAATCCGGTACATCAGTTCAAACTTACATTGTTTCCTTTGCCTAAACTCAACTTGCTATCTGTCTAAATTGCTATATATTTTGGAGCAATAATAAATTATTTCTTTATCTTGGGATAATAAATCTTACTTTTTTAATTTGTTCAACTAATTTTCACTCGTTCAGTCTGGCATGTTTGATTCTGGTAAGGGAATTGAAGATTCAGTTAAGTCAGTCTCCCATTCTGTGAATATGGCTGTGTTACTGTCTGCATAACTGTGAAAAAGCAAAACCCTAAGTTATCTCGGTAAAATATTTTAGTTTATATAATTCTAAGCAAAGCTGCCTGCAATTCTTAATTTATTTACCTATTACTTCCTCAAACTGTAGTACTATTACTTTAAATTCCCCATTGGCATCTGTTACTGATTGGTCTCATTCGGATCTTCTGCTATACTTCCCTTCCTAGTAAAAAACAAAGAAGCAGCTCGATACAGCGTGCATCAATAAGTAACTCCTCCATCGTGGGCCATAGTTAATGAGAACCTGATTTTTTAATATAGCGCTTAATACTGCAGCTCTTTACGCTGGTACCAGGTGTTACTTTTACCCAATTTAATGGTAATCTTGCAGAAGGATGAAAGCTTAGTTGCCTTTGCCAGGATTCGAGCTTGTGACCTTTAGTGACAGATGTCAGAAGCAACAGTTGAGCCATGTTCCCGGCCAAGATTGAACAGAGGTTAAAAAGGATTCAGGTATCAAGGTGACTTGCCTCAGAGTTGAAGGTAAAAAAGTTGTGTGGCCCCGAGCTTGAACCAGAATCATAAGGATGCCCCGTGAAGCTGAGGGAATGGAGGACAGGTAGTGAAAAAAAATTAGGAAGTGCATTTATTCAGATATTTTCGCAAGTACATATGCCTAGTTGATCAAATGAAAATGAAACACCTCTGTGGTGTTTTCAATTGCTTGTTAGCCAATCAGTTGTGTTAAACGCAAGACGAATGGGAGTAAGGCATGTATTAATCCATAAAGACAAAAGAGATGGCTTTTTAAGTGCTTCTTTGAGGTCATGAGGGTGGACTCCATTCTGTTGCCTACGTGTATGAAGTTCCAAGTCAGTAGTCACAGCCCCATTGAAGGAATTTTTCTGGGAGACAGATGTTCTAAATGAGTACAAAGTTAATTCTTGTGTGGCCTCTTTGTCCGCAACAGATGGCAGCAGTTTGGATAGAGATGGAGGGTTGTTAGGTTGGATAGTCGTTTAAGCAAGGTAACAGACTGAAATGGATCGGCACATTTACAGCCAACCACATTTTAGAATTACATCAACAAACCTTCCTCAACGGGGTCGCTAGAGAGCCCGACGCAAGATGGCCGCATAGTAGTGCAGCTCCGCCGGCCAGGCAAATAATATCCGCCTAATAACCTTACATCCAGCACTAACGGACACCGTAATATGTGGCGAGAGTGTAGATAGCGCACAGATCAATCCGATTGCCCTGAATTACGGTTTGGCGCTGCGTAAAGGCTGAGAATAAGAGGCTGAGCTGGATCCACGCTTCCGCACGGCTTGCGGGGCCTGTTACAGCGGAGAAGTGAGTTGCAATCCCGTAGCCTACGAACCGAGTCTGCGGTTCCGAGACACTGACCGGGGCGGAGACCTTTGCCTGCGAGGCTGAGACAGGTGAGCTGATTTGACGCTGCGAAGGGAGCCGCGGGACGACGCTGAGTCGTGTTTGCTGGCGCCGTGCGGCTTCTGGCCTACCTGTCGGGGGTTGGCCAGAGAGAGTGGAACGACCTGGGCGGAACCAGAACCTGCCGGCTCTGGAGCAACGGAAGCTGGCGCTGGCTGCGGGGACGCCCGTGGGTGTCTGTGTATCATCTTGATGATCGGGCAATCCGCGGGAGGTGACTGAGAAGGGAAGAAGCGGCGCTGACACCATTTTACAGACCGAGACGCAGGCCTGAGTCGAAGAGGTGGGGGAGGACCTGTAGACAGCGTGATCTCCCGCGGATCACCGGGACGCGCCGGAGAGACTTCGGTGATCACCACAAACACAGGCAGGTAATAGAACCGACCCTCTCTTCCCGTGACTGTGTTAAGTGAACTGAAGGTGCAGTGGGCCAGCGGCCTGGTGGAAGGCTAAAAAAAAAAAAAAAAAAAACAGAACAAGAAGGTAAAACTGGCAACCAGTTATAAGCTGGTGGAGGGAGTTGGTAGCGGTCACGATTATTCGTCAGCAGAAGTGACGGGCATTAAATTTGAACTTCGGGGTCATTAAGTTAACGCCTGTGCAGACAACAGAAACCAGGTCAATGCATATAATCAAAGGCCCGTATTGCCGGCAAGGGCAGCCGCCATTTTGGAACTGAATATAACAAAGGGTAAACCTGAAAAGGGGCAGCCTCAACTCAAATTTGAAGCAAATAAATCGCTAAGAACAGCGCAGAGTGATCTAGGTGACCAGGAACAGCCCCCTATGGGCCAGAAACTACACAACTCGTGACGACGCTTCAGGCCATGCAGCAGAGCCTTCTGCCCATAGACAGCAAGATGGACACCCTGAACCAGCGGATGGATTCCATGGCATCCAAGCTGGACAAACAAGCCTTCAGAATTGCAGAGGCGGAGCAGAGGATATCCAATGTTGAAGATGATGTGCAAGCCACGACAAGCAAATGCACGGAAATGGAGAAGCTCCTCACCATAATTCAGGCCAAAAACGAAGACCTAGAGGCGCGCTCTCGGCGCAGCAACGTCCGAATTCTTGGTATTCCGGAAACCACCAACACTGGAAAGATGGAGCTATATGTGGAACAGATGCTTATCGAACTGTTCGGCCGGGAAGGCTTATCAACGATGTTTGTGATTGAGCGAGCCCATAGATCACTGGCAGCGAGGCCGCCCCTGGGCGCGCCCCCCAGGCAGGTAATTGCCAAGCTCTTAAACAACCGGGATCGTGACGCAATCCTCTGCCAGGCCCGCAAAAAGGCGGATATAAACTACCAGTGATTCAGGTGGCCTTCTACCCGGACTTTACAGCCACGGTGCAAGCGGCACAGAGAGAATATTTAGCGGTCAAGAAACAGCTGCAGAAGGCGAACATCACATACGCCATGTTATACCCGGCAAGGTTGCGAATTGAATATGAAGTTCGGCAAAAAATCTACAACTCCCCCAAGGCACTGCAAGAGTTCCTGAAAACAACTTTGAAAAAAACACGCGCTCAGCGCTCGCAAGAAACAGTGGACTCTGATTAAAGATGAATGCAGTCGCTTTGAGACTACGCTAATGCACGTGAATATACTGCAGACTTATACAGGGGACCTGTGGTATGGATTGAAACTTGTGCCGCCTGGCCACCTCCGTGACGGAGGATGCTCGGGCTCCTGACGACCCTCCAGTGGGAGATCCCGGTTTCTCACTTTTCGTCTTAAGTAGGATTCTTAAGGTTGGGGGGAGGGCTTTGTTGTATACTGTCCTCAGCATATTTGGGATGCTGTTGTGGGTGGGATGGGACAGGGGAGGGGGGGTTTCTCCTTTATTACGGGTTTGTTTTATATGGCTTGCTGTCGTTATGGTTTCTCCTTTTCGGGTATTTGGTCGCATCTTGTTGCTCTATATACCCTGGTTGTAGCAGATGGCTGGGGTAGCACAGGCAGATAGAGCTTCGATAGCATGTGCAACATGGAATGTGCGTGGGCTGAACTGCCCCAAAAAAATTAGACAAGTGTTAGCCCAACTTGACAGACACCACATCAAGGTAGCTCTCCTTCAGGAAAAGCACCTAACCAAACATAATGAGGTCTGGATGGGCACCCACTGGGCGGGGTATAGAATGTTCTCCTCGTAATCAACTTACGCAAGAGGGGTGGCTAAACTAGTCAAAAAAGGCGCTCCCTTCACAGTGTTTAACTCAGTCATAGATGGCAACAGAAGGTATGCCATTGTCTATGGCAAACTCCATTGGGTGCACATCACTTTAGTGAACACATTCGGGCCCAATACGGATGAACCAAACATTTTTGAGGAGCTGTTGGGGGTGCTACGAGAGTGGCCAGAATCAGAGATTAAATGGGGTGGAGACCTCAATACACATTTAGATCAATCTAAGGACAAATCAAGTCAGCAGAGAGGCCACTCCCTTAGGGCTGCTAACATCATCAGAGTGGGAATGGAGGAGCTGGGTCTTGTGGACACGTGGAGAATGCGAAACGTGGATGCACTGGAAGGTACATGCATGTCTACTGCGCATGGAAGCTGGTCGAGGCTAAACTATTGGCTCCTCAGTGAAGGGGCAAATGCCTGGGTGTCAGACATAGCTAGGCTGCCCAGAACTCTTTCAGACCACAACCCGGTCAAGCTCACACTACACATCCCGACCATGATTCCCCGCCAATTCACTTGGAGATTTAGGGCTGAGGCGTTGCTCGATCCGACATACAAAGCCACGATCAGGGAAGCTATCCAACAATACTTTACTCTAAACATGGGGTCGGCCGGTGAAGCGGCCACACTGTGGGAGGCCTTCAAAGCCACAATTAGAGGGACTTGCATCAGCACCAATGCAGGCATATTAAAAGACATCAGAGGGCGGCTCTCGGGGGTGGAAGCTGCGCTGAGACAGCTCGAACGCGATCAAGAGGCCGCTCCGAGCTCTGCAACGCTGGCTAAAATGAAAGAACCGGTGATAGAATATAATGAACTGGCAGCTAATGAGCGGAGATACCTGTCAAGGAGGCATACCGCTAGGGCGTATGGCGAGGGCGGTAGGCCAGGGTATAACCTTGCTGTTAGGGTCAAGAGGAGGCAGGACCATCACACTAACTCCGATCACCGACGATATGGGGAAGGATCACTTTACGCCACACGCAATCACTGATCAATTTCAGAAATTCTACATTGATCTATATACATCTAACGGTGGGGCAGAACCCGAGGAACTGAACGAATACTTAACTGATATCGCTTTGGCCTGGTTGTCTAATTCGCAAAGGGCGTATTTATCTCGGCCGATAGAGGCGGAAGAAATTAGAGATACAATTCAGGCTCTTCCAAACAGGAAGGCGCCGGGGCCTGATGGATTCTCAAGCGAATTCTATAAGGAATTCGCAGATGATTTGGGGCCTCATCTGCAGGCTATGTATGAGGAGGCCTATGAAAAAGGCAGATTTCTGCCCACACTCAGAGAGGCCCTGATTAATGTCCTGTTAAAGAAGGACAAACCGCATCATATTGCCCGCTATCACTCATAAATATAGATACTAAGATCCTAGCAAAGATATTAGCCACCAGACTGCAACCCCTGCTCCCGAATATGGTTTTGCCGGATCAGTCCGGTTTTAAACCGGAAAGATCTACGTCGCACAATCTGCTCACAATCTTCGTCCTGTTACACATACTAAACCCTGAACTACCGGCGGTGGCCATCCTGTTAGATGCAGTCAAGGCCTTCGATTCCATCGAGTGGGGCTATAGGTTTCAAATATTAGAAAAAATGGAGTTCCCTATGATTTACTGTAGGTGGGTGCAATTATTATATGCTGACCCTACAGCGAGAGTAAGGATTGAGGGCCTGACGTCGGAACCTATAAAGATCAGCAGAGGGACAAGACAACAGTGCCCTCTATCGCCACTACTCTTTTCAATACTGCTGGAACCCCTGGCCTTTATCATTAGGCAACGGCACAGAGATTCTGCCCTGCGCTTTGCGCTGAGACCGGTCGGTATCTCGCTATATGCGGACGACATGGTGCTGTTCGCCAGAGAACCCCAGAAGTACTTAGAGCCGATACTAAGGGAATACATCCGCTTCGGGCGCTTCTCGGGACTTAGTATAAATTGGGCCAAATCGATCGCTGTGCCTTTGACTGAGGGTACGACCTCGTCCGATCTAGAGTTTCCCCTTGAGTGGGCGGTTGACCCTGTTAAGTATTTAGGTATAATGATACATCGCAACCCAGATACAGTGGTCAGAGAAAACTATGGTAAGGCATATTGCAAACTAGAGTGTCAGGTAGAAAGGTGGATTGGGCTGCCGCTATCGCTGGCGGACAGAATTGCTCTCATTAAGATGATAGTACTCCCGTGCTTTCTGTACCTTTTTAGCAATATACCTATTAGGCTGCTCAGTCAGTTTTTTAAGAATTTACGCTTACAATTGCTGAAACTGATCTGGGGTGGAAAACAACCCCGGGTGAGCTGGGACATACTTATACTGGACTACAAAAAAGGAGGGTTTGGTGTCCCGGACTTATACCTGTACTATCTTTGTGCTCAAGCGCAATATGCCCACTACTGGTATAACCACCACACGCTCATTCCGCACGTAGCAGTGGAAGATGGGGATGCACACCCAATTCCTCTGCACAGCATCCTATCACACTCCAAACGTGGTACACCAAAAACCGAAATTAATATTATTGACTGTACTATATCGGCCTGGCAGGCGATAGGTCGCTTAATGGCAAAACGTCCGTTACATGCCCCGCAGCTCCCTATTGCACATCATGCTGCATTATCGGTCACCCAAGAGGCAGGGGCAGTACGCTCCCTTAAGCTAGCAGGTATAGATAAAATGCAAGACCTGTTACCGAATAGTACTTTCTTAACGCTAGAAGAGCTGCAAAACATACAAAATAAGACGCCGCTATTTATGTTCACATACCGCAGACTAAGGGAAGCTGTACAGGCTCTTTATCACACCTTTCCTGATGAGCCTCCGACATTAAAAGCACTACAGACACTAATAGTGAACCCAACGAGACACAAACTAATCACTAGCTAGCACATGCATCAAGGAAGGCTTTTGTGATTCCTTAATTGTGATTATTAAGGAATCGCAATTAAAGAATCGCAAAAGCCTATGCATGTAGGAATCACTATAAAAATAGCGATTCCTAAAGATTCCTTAATTGCGACTCGCAAATTGCGAGTCGTGAGTAAGGAAAGGCTTCCCATTCATTCCTATGGGCCCACAGGCTCATAGGAATGAATGGGAATTGCATGCGCAATTTGCGAGTACCCATTAGGTACTCGCAAATAGCGCATGCAATTTCAAGGGTGCAAGGGTGTCAAAGGACACCCTGTTGCACCCCTGAAATTGAAATGTGCACCCATGTTGCGCACACACATGCCCCAAGGGCATGTGTGTGTGTGACATGTAACTTTGAAAAATGCACTTTAGTGCATTTTTCAAAGTTTTTGCAAATTACCGACCTGTTTTATTTTTCGGTAAATTGCAACCCCTAATAGCGAATTCGCTATTTTAAATTGCTTCTAGCATTGCATTTAAGGAATCGCAATTTGCGATTCCTTAAATGCAATCGCAATTTCCGAATTTTGCATTTGGGATGATGCATCCCAAATGCAAAAATACCGGTCGCAAAGGGGCAGATTCTGAGAATCTGCCAGATAGCGACCGGTTTTCAGTTTGATGCATGGGGCCCTAGGTTTTACTGTGCAGTGAGGGAGGATTGCCTTTCGGACACTGAAAACACCCTTGCCCGCTGGAATGAATGTTTTTCGCCCCAAATTACGCAGAAGGAATCGGAAAATAGCTGCCAGCTCATCGGGCCCTGTCCTCGAATGGTAATTTACGGATCATACATTTTAAATACTTACACCAGGTCTATTATACACCTGTCCGGTTGCAGAAGTATGGGCTCAGTGTCTCTGATGAATGTAAAAGGTGTGGGTCTCGGAGCGCAGTTTTTTTGCACCTGGCATGGTATTATCGGAGAATACAGGTGTTCTGGGTTGAGGTCGTATCCCGGCTGGGGTCAATGACTAATGATGCAATACAATGCGGTCCAAAAACATGTTTGCTGGGTATAGCGCCTACTCTCAAAGGCATAACCGGGAAATTTATACACATTGCGTTGCTTCTTGCCAAAAGGAGGGTGGCGATGTGTTGGGAAAGCAGGGTAGCTCCACGGCCCGTTCACTGGGTACAAGATCTAGTATATTGTAAAGGAAACCGGCAACTATTTTTTTTTTTTAATTTGTTTATTGCTTTTATCAACAATGAATCAGACATATGAAGGATATTGTACATAGTCATATAAAGTAATAAAAAAGGACAAATTATATGACCGCACCAATAATAACAAGCACATTCCACCGCTGGTGCTCACATTCCGTAGTGAGCTACATGATTCCTACATCTAGCGGTGAGTATCCAGGTTGTCCTTGGTGTAATGGTTAGGATCATTCCCATCATCTCTGTCTACGACAATCCACATAATAGCAAGTAACAATCTACAAATCTATTCTAATACAGAAAAAAAATATCTATTCTTTATCAACTATAACACCCCAATTTGTCCCTCCCCCCCGGCATGGTCGGTCCCAGCCGACTATTACATCAGCAGTGCAGTATCTACAGGTTCCATTGCATAAGTATAGTTCTTCAAGTCAATCTTATAGCAACTAAACCATTCCCATAGCACACCATATAACATCAGTATGTATCCTGCATCGGCGAACCACACCAGCCTGCTCTATCAGTCTCATGTGCGGCTTCTTCTCTCTGTTCAGTAATCTAAAATGTCTATTGCAGCATATGCTCCCAAGGAAACCGGCAACTATACGCAGAAGAGTTGCCGCCGACATCAAGGCCAAAAGACATTTGGGAGCCACTGTTGGGCTATTTGAGAATGGGGGACCTACCTTTATCAGACGATGAACAAGCCTGAGCATCAGTCCATGTGTGAAGATCATATATGGTCACCGAAATGTACCCTTGTCTGTTGTTGTGATGTGATCAGTCGATGTTTTTTCTGCAAGCCATATACTGTTGGTTTTTGTTACTTGTATGATGATTAATAAAACACAATAAACAAAAATATAAAAAAAACACAAACCTTCCTCAACTTACTTCCAAATTCTAAAGGTTTTGCAAAGCACAAGTTACTACTTGTGTAACGATATATCTATAAGAGACATTAGTTAGTGATGGATTCCTTACCTTAGAATACCCCCAGGCGTCAGACTGGATCCGGAAAGTTTTTCGTCAGCAGCCATGCAAGAAACTGACCACTGGTGCCATGAAACTAGGGCCCTGAAGGGGATGACCTTAACCGTAGAAATCAGTTCGCAGAACGGGGAGGATGGGTGGGGCGGTAAGGAATCTATCACTAACTAATGTCTCTTACAGATATATCGTTACACAAGTAGTAACGTGTGCATCTGAAAGAGACACGTTAGTGATAGATTCCTTACCTTAGAATAGATACCCCAGCAATACCAACCCAGGTGGTGGGTCTGCGAACAAGATTACACCAGAAAGTCACGGAGAACAGAACGGCCAAAGAAGCCGTCTCTCCGGACTGGACTGTCAAGGCAGTAATGCTTGGTAAACGTGTGCAGCGAGGCCCACGTAGCTGCCTGACAAATGTCCTGCAAGGGAACGCCGCGTCCCAAGGCAGTAGTGGCTGCCGTTGCCCTGGTCGAAGGGGCACGCAGCCCCACAGGAGGCTCCCTCTTGGCCAACGAGTAACATGCTTTTATGAACAGAACAACCCACCGAGAGACGGTTCGTTTGTGCACGGCCCGACCTTTTTTGGCGCCCACGTAGCCAACAAAGAGTTGGTCATCCACCCTGGACTGTTGTGTGCGCGTCAGATAGAACGAGAGCACACGTTTTGGGTCCAGACGGTGAAGCCTCTCTTCCTCTTTTGAAGGATGCGGAGGCGGAAAGAAGGTGGGCAAAGTGATGGTCTGCCCGATGTGGAAGGGCGTGACAACCTTTGGCAAGAAAGAAGGACGGGTCCTTAAAACCACCTTGTCCGGATGAACAGAAAGGAAAGGAGGTTTGGAAGAAAGAGCCTGGAGCTCACTCACTCTTCTGGCAGAGGTGATAGCTACCAGGAAAGCCGTCTTGAGAGTGAGAAGACGCAAAGGACAGTGATGAAGGGGCTCGAAGGGAGCGCACATCAGGTATGTCAAGACAAGGTTTAAGTCCCATTGAGGCATTATGAACGGCACGGGACGAAATGTGTGCGTAATGCCCTTGAGGAAACGGGTAACAACCGGGGACTTAAAAAGAGAAGGCTGATCTGGAAGCCGTAGAAAGGCGGAGATGGCCGAAAGATAACCTTTGATAGTGCCCAGAGCAGAGCCCTGCCGGGCCAAGGATAGAAGGAACAGAAGAACCTCAGAAAGAGGGGCTCCACAGCCTTCGCTGTGCACCATGCCACAAATTTGTTCCACCTGCAGGCGTATACCGTCTTGGTGGAGGGACGCCTGGCTGCCAGAATGACATCACAGACTTCGGGAGGAAGACCGAAAGCTGTCAACTGTCGCCGCTCAATCTCCACGCATGGAGGTGAAGGCTGGATAGGTTCGGGTGGAGGACTGTCCCCTGCAGCTGCGACAGAAGATCCTCCTGAAAAGGCAGTCGGATCGGGGGATCGATCGCCATGCTGAGTAGCTCGGGATACCAGTATCTTCGTGCCCAATCCGGAGCCACAAGGATGACTTGGGCCCGGTCGCGCCGAATCTTCTTCAGCACTCTGGGCAGAAGTGGTATAGGCGAAAAGGCGTACAATAGAACGCAACTCCACTCGCGACGAAAAGCGTCGCCGAGCGAGTGCCGCCTTGGAAATTCCAACGCGCAGAACTGATGACATTGCGCGTTCTCTTCTGTGGCGAATAGATCTAACCAAGGCTCTCCCCACTGCTGAAAGAGACCTTGCGCCACACGTCCGAGTTCAGATGCCATTCGTGATCCATCATGCACCTGCGGCTGAATTCGTCCGCCCTGGCGTTCAGAGAACCCGCCAGGTGTTGAACCACCAAGGTAATGCCGTGATGTTCCAGCCATGTCCAGAGGCGCAGAGCCTCCTGACATAGGGTCCAGGACCCCACCCCGCCCTGTTTGTTGCAAAACCACATGGCGGTGGTGTTGTCCGTGAACACCTGCACTACACTTCCCCGGACAGAGGGAAGGAATGCCTTCAGTGCAAGTCGGATCGCCCGAAGCTCCAAAAGGTTGATATGGAGCCGTGACTCCGCCGGAGACCAGAGGCCTCTGATCTCCGCCTCTCCCAAGTGGCCACCCCATCCCTGGAGGGACGCATCCGTCACCACTGTGTGCTCCGGTTGGGGAAGGGAAAGGGATCTGCCATTGACCCAATCGCGATTCGTGAGCCACCACTGCAACTGTCGTGCAGTGCCCTCCGAGATCTGGACATGATCGGACAGGTTGCCCTGATGCTGTGTCCACTGGAACTTCAGGTCCCACTGTAGAGCCCGCATATGCCATCTGGCATGTTGCACTAGCAGGATGCAGGAGGCCATCAGGCCCAGGAGCCGGAGGGTCAACCTGACCGAAACCCGGGATAGAGGCTGAAAGATCGGAATCATAGCCTGAATATCCCGGACTCGCTGCTCGGGAGGATAAACCCGAAACCGCGTCGAATCCAGAACCGCTCCGATGAAGGGGAGCTTCTGAGAAGGACTCAGGTGCGACTTCGGCACGTTGATGGAGAACCCCAGCAAATGCAGGAGGTCGGCCGTAGTCTGAAGGTGGGTGACAACTGCCTGGGGCGAGCCCGCCTTCAACAACCAGTCGTCGAGGTAGGGGAAGACTGACACCCCTGACCTGCGCAGGTGAGCAGCGACCACCGCCATCACTTTCGTGAACACCTGAGGGGCGCTGGTAAGGCCGAAGGGGAGCACAGCAAACTGAAAATGCTCCTGGCCTACCGTGAATCGCAGGTAACGCCGGTGGGCCGGCAGGACAGGGATGTGAAAATATGCGTCCTGCAAGTCCAACGCCACCATCCAGTATCCAGGGTCGAGGGCAGCCAAGACCTGAGCCAGAGTCAACATCTTGAACTTCTCCTTCCGGAGGAAGCGATTGACGTTCCTGAGGTCCAAGATGGGGCGCAAGCCCCCCTTGTCCTTCTTGGGGACCAAAAAGTAGTGGGAATAACAACCACTCCCTACTTCTGGCCCAGGAACACACTCGATGGCCCCCTTGGCCAAAAGGGCCGTGACTTCCTGCTGGAGAAGCGCCAAGTGTTCCCCCGACATGCGGTGGCAATGAGGTGGCATGGCTGGAGGGGTGGACTGGAAGGGAGTAACCCTTGCGGATGATCTGCAACACCCACTCGTCCGATGTGATAGCGTGCCAGTGGGGGAGATGATGGCGGATCCTGCCACCCACTGGTGTGGGGTGCCCCACAAAGCTCGGATTAGGAAGGTTTGGAGGTAGAAGCAGCGGGGGGGAGGTGGACTGACCCCCACGCTGATTCCCAGACCCGCCCCTGCGGAAACCGCGGCCGCGCTGAGGCTGGTTCTGCACAGGCTTGCTGAAGGAACGTGCATGGGCGCCCCTTCCGTGGCCACGAAAGGAACGAAAACCAGGAGTGGCTGGGCTTTTCGTGGAAAGACCCAAGGACTTGGCCGTGGCCCGCGAGTCCTTAAAACGCTTCAGCGCACTGTCGGCTTTATCGCCAAACAGGCGAGTGCCATCAAAGGGCATGTCCATGAGCGAGTTTTGGACATTTGGCGAGAACCCGGTAGATCTCAACCAGGCGTGGCGCCACAGTCGTAGAAATTGCTCTACCTAGTGAGTCCGCGGTGTCCAAACCACACCGAATGGCGAACTTAGCCGCATCTTTACCCTCGGCAACAGCTTGGGACAGCACAGCTTGGGTCTCCTCAGGACACTGAGGCAACACCTGTGCAACTGTATCCCACACCGCGTGGGAATAGCGGCCCAATAGGCATGCGGTGTTCACCGACCGCAGCCCCAAGCTGGCCGAAGAGAACAACCGCTTGCCGAACTGCTCCAGCTTCTTAGAATCCTTATCCGGCGGAGCCGTGGGAAAGGCACTCTGGGACGTCGAAGCTTGGATGACCAGGCTCTCGGGCGCAGGATGAGTGGTCAGAAAGGCAGGGTCACCCGGCGCCGGGTGATGACGCCTGGCGACGTTCTTATCCACAGGGGCCCCTGTGGCTGGCCGCGACCAAGTGCCCAGTAAGACGTCAGTGAGGGCGTCATTAAATGGCAGCAGGGGCTCCGACGAAGTGGACGCCGTCTGGAGCACCTCATTGAGGAGATTAGTCTTCAGGGCCACCGTAGGGAGATCAAGGTTGAGGACCTCAGCGGCCCGACGGAGCACCATCGTGTAAGAAGCGCCCTCCTCCATGTTAGGCGGAGGAGAGGCGAACCCCGGGTCAGAGGAGATATCAAGGCCGCCGGCCTCCTCTAACTCGTCCGCCCAGTCCTGCTCAGAGTCACACTGACGAGCAAGAGGGTCCTCCGACCCCTCCCAGTCGTCCTCCGCCGTATGTGGAACAGACTGCGGCGGCAGGGCAGGGACCGGGGAAGGAACAAACTGCGCCGGGAACGGCGCCGGACGGGGCCGAACCGGCTCCGTGTCCCAATGCGGATCCCAGGTAGGGACAAAATTGTCCTGGAACCTGGGCAGGGGCGGAACAAATGGCATCCACAACGGGGCCGGAGGCGGAGCCGAGGGTGGCACAGGGGCCGGAGCCGGCAGCGTGGGACCTTTCGGCGCCGTGGCCGGAGCCAGCGGCGCAGGATCCTGCGCTGCCGGGGCCTCCGGCGGCGGAGCCGCAGGCAGCGCCGACACCCGACAGGAACCTGACACGGGACCGCGGGGCCCAAGGGCGCGCCGGCGGGAGCCCGAGGCCTAAACAGGCGGTCCATGGTAGCAAGAAATTCTTGCACCTGTGCAGGAGTCGCCGACGGACCCGGGTAAGGTGGGTAGGCCGCGGGACTCCCGGGCTCCGAAGGAGCCGCAGGGGCAAAACCCCTGTCCCCCTCGTCCGCATCCGGGGACCGACGGGGGGACGTCGGAGAGCGACAACGCTTCTTCGACTTCTTTTTGTGGCGTCTCTTACCCAAATCCGAGGGTGAAGACTTGGAGCCCGAGGAGCGATGATGGTGGCCCCGCGAGCGTTCTCTGGAGCGGCCCCTAGACCGAGAACGGCGCTGGGACGAGTGCCGGACCTCAAGCAGCTTCCTGCGCCGCTCCCTCAGGGCCTTCGGGGCCATGGCCAGACAGTCCATGCAGGACCGGGAGTCGTGGTCGCTCTCCAGGCAGTAGAGACAGACGTCGTGGGGGTCCGCCACCAGCATATTGCGACGGCAGGCCCCACAAGACTTAAAACCAGGCATCCCTACATGCACCACTCAACTTACAGGAGACGAAAGTCTCAAAAAGATAGTCAAAAAGTGACTAAGGTACGTGCTCTAACCGGATCTGCGCTTACTGGCGCGGAAAAAGAAAGAACTGACGTCAGCGCGCATGGGTTGCGCCTAAGTAGTCTCCGTGACGTCATCTCGGCGCTTACGACGCCAGCGACGGACGCGGAGCCGCACGACTCCACCTACCGACGCGCAGGGGTACTGCTGACGAAAAACTTTCCGGATCCAGTCTGACGCCTGGGGATATTCTAAGGTAAGGAATCTATCACTAACGTGTCTCTTTCAGATACATTCTTCATGCAGTTAGATCATCTTATTGTAAAGATGTCATTCAGGTGATATGCAGCAGAATGAACAGTATAGGTCGTTATGTTCAGAGTCAAACAGACAAGAGACAGAAAACAATCAAATGGCCTATTCATTGTAAACACAGACTTATGAAACATTTGTTAGTCCATGTAAGAGAACAATATTTTATATTGCAGTGAACAAAGTTTTCACAACATCAAATACAACTATAAATAAAAAAGTGCACATTACCTGAGCAGATTCCTCTTCTAGTCGCCTTTTTTCATCCTCAGAATCAATTAGCTTTTGTTTTGTCATTAATAATTCTTTATTCAATGCGTCTGCCTTTTCTTCAGCCTAAAAAAGACAGTTTTAGAGATGTTCACTTATCTTTTACCTTGAACCTGAAGCAGCTCCACATTATCTGAAGCGCAAAACTGCATCATTTATCACAAAATAAGTCAAGTGACAGCTACACCAACAGGTATATATATAAATATATATATATTTTTTAATTCTTTTTATTGATAACAACATGACACATATAATTACTGCACAATCATAGTCGTTAGGGAGTACGTCTACATCGTTGCATTCGACCACCACCCACCGCTTGTACATAATCATGCGGAGACCCACTGAATCGCATTCACCCTCACTCCCTGAGGTCCTGGACATGCTCCACCCTCGGGGGCTCACAGAGTCCCCCCTGTAAGCGTTTCACTTTCCCCATACCTGCGACCACTTTTTAGGACACCCTCTTGATTCGTAAATTGTTCGCTCCATCAGCATGCACCAATCCATGTCCCTCTGCCATTCTACAATAGTTGGTAACTCTTGGGCTCCCCATCTTTTTGCAATGTTCCACTTCGCAATCATAGTCCCCAACATCACCCAAAGTTTCTCTTTACTGTTTAGATCTGTGGGACCCCATATATTCAAGAGGCACAGCTTTATATTAGGCTCGATTTTGACGACCATTACCTCTTCCATACACCTAATCAACCCCGACCAGTAATTCTGTATATGTACACATTCCCAGATAATGTGTGCGAAGGTGCCTTCCTGCCCACATCTCCGCATGCACCCCGGGTCGGTCCTGCAACCCATGCGCACTAGTGCAGGCCCGGTGAGGTAAATCCCTTGGAGTATTTTCAATTGTACCAATCTGAATCTGGAGGAAATAGCTATCTCTTTAGGGGAGGCCAAGGCCTCC
This sequence comes from Calotriton arnoldi, assembly GCA_963921515.1. NCBI lineage: Eukaryota > Metazoa > Chordata > Amphibia > Caudata > Salamandridae > Calotriton > Calotriton arnoldi. The sequence goes on along the minus strand of CAWUFW010000424.1, from coordinate 2,769,675 downwards.
ATCCATTCGTCATCCTCCAAACCCGCTACATCATGTTCCCACCTAGCCCGGAGCCGCACAAGGGGTCTGACATATTGTTGATTAACTTTTTGTACGTCATAGAGATAGATTTTTGGGGCATGTATACGTCCAATATCCTGCCTTCTAGCGGAGAGGACTCTGGAAGGGATTCCCCCCTTGGGACCACTGCTTGCAAAGCATGTTTTATCTGCAGATACCGGAAGCGCTCAGTTTCTGCCATCTTGTACTCAGTCTGGAGCTGGGCGAAAGAGACCACACCACCCGTTCTCCATAGATCGCCGACCTTGGAGATACCTATTATGTCCCACCGATCAGAGCCCTTTGTCTTGCGCAAGTTACCAAACTTGTCCGCATCCCAGAGAGGGGTGACCCTTGTTATTCGTCCCTCCCAACCAAGGCTCTTTGTAGCTTCCCTCCATACGTGCACCGTGTGAGCAGTGGGGCCTGTCAGGTGTAACTTGGTGGGCTTGGTGTATAGTACTCTCGTAAAATCCCAACCAGGGAGCAGCCACCTGTCCATCTGGTACCCTGGATCCCCTTGAGGCCTATAGATACATTGATTGATGGCGGCTAGTTGCGCGGCCCAATAGTATCTCCTGATATCAGGGAGACCCACCCCCCCATCATACAACCCCCTTGTAAGCTTCTGAGTGGATATTCGGGGTGGTTTGCCGTCCCATAGGAGTTCCCTCTGGGAGTTCTCTATAGCTTTAAAGTACTTGGAGCCGACTGGACTTGGGGTGTTGTGCAGAATGTATAAGAAATGTGGTAGAGACATTTTAAAAAGCGCAGCGCGCCCAGCAGGGACAGTGGGAGTGTTTTCCAGTGTCTGATATCACTTCTTAGCCTCTGCAATGGGGGTAAGAGGTTCCGCTCATAGAACCGAGCCGGGTCCTTGGTGATCTAAATCCCCAGATAAGTAAAACCCTCAACTGCCTCACTAATAGAGTAGCCCCTGGGCAGGGGGGGGATTTGCCTCTGAGGACATAAATAACTGACTTTGACCAATTATTACGATAACCTGAATGTTTCCCAAAACTAGTGAAGATATGTAACGCCGTGTTTAGAGGGGGCCCGGGCGACGCCATATATAATAAAATATCATCAGCGTACAGGGAGATGTGATCTTCCCAGTCCGCCGACCACCGGATGCCCCTCATTATAGGGTCTTTCCGTATCCACATTGCCAATGGTTCCATCATTAGGGCAAAAAGCAACGGGGAGAGGGGGCAGCCCTGTCTGGTCCCCCTCCCCAGGACGAACACTGGGGATTTCCGATTGTTAACCACGACTTGAGCCATTGGATCGCTATATAGGAGCTGGACCCAACTCGTACAACCCGGACCAAACCCAAATTTCTTCAGGACTGCAAACATGTAGGGCCACTCGATCGTATCAAACACCATGGCAGCGTCCAGGGACGCCACCACCGCGTCTTCACATAGCGTATCCAGACGTCCCATTACCCCATGTAACCGCCGGAGATTAAGAGAGTTATTCCTCGCTGGCATAAAGCCGGACTGATCCAACAGGATAAATATTTAAAATATTTTCTATTTTAAATATGGAAGTATCTTACTTTTCACTGGTGTTGCTGACCAGTTAAACAGTATGGGCATCGGAGCACCATTTATGGTGTGCTATTTGGGGTGCTGGTCCACAGACCTATTGATATCATACTATGTAATTAAACTTCTGGGGTTGAGAGAACAGATGATTAACCTTCCCTTATCAATTACAGATTGCACTGCATTAAAATGGAGGTAGTTCCCCATATTTCTCTACCTTTTCAGTGGCGACCTGAGGTTTTTGCATGGCCTATTTCTGTGCAGAACAGGATTATCATGACCTGTACTGGTACTGCTCGATCAACTCTACGACACACTTGGCGGTTAAGGGTAATGTGGCAATGAGCTGTGCTTTGCATAGAGTCCTGGCATTTTGTTTGACATGGCCTACATCTCTGATTAGTATGGTGTTCTGAACTAACGGCGGACTGCTGTGACTGCAGGAGTGAGGCACTCTTACATAGCTCAGCAACTCAAAACTCGGGGAGATGTATTCCTTGTTGTATGATACTGTTGGTACAGCAGCTCTGTATGAGGGGTGGTTTCACCTCACTTGAAATGCCATGTTAAACAATTTTATAAAGTGTGACTGGTACCCCACATGGTGACCAGGTGATGAGAATGCTAGTAGACCAGACAGAGTAAAAGAGGGGGGAAAACAGATCTAGACTACAGTGGGGTGATATTAGGGAGTCCTATCGAAATATTATAGAGCTAACTAACATTTGAAAAGCAGGTTTTTAAGGCCTTTCTACATTTATGAAGGGTGGGTGTGAACCATAAGGCCACCAGGAGCTTATTCCAAAGCTTTGTAACTGTCACTTAGAAAGATTTGCCCCTCTCCCCCACCCGGATAAGTTTATCGCGCTGAACCACTAGCAGATTAGCTCCAGCTGACTGTAAATTGCGAGCTGGAATATATTGATGGAACTTCACCAATTATTAAGGGGCACTACAGTGGACAGCCTTATAGACTAGACAAAGCGATTTAAACATCACCTGTTTGCACACTGGCAGCCAAGGAAGAGCTCTGAGTGAGCCAGTCGAAGAAGAAGAATGAGGCCAACCAAATGCTAATTTGGCAGACACGTTCTGAATTCTTTTTACTTTCTTCAAAGTCCATGCATCAAGGACTAAGAAAAGAGTTATAGTCCAGGCAACTCAAGACTGTCACCTTGATCACCACCGATGAACTGGCTGAGACAGGCTCTTCCTCACCTGTTTTAAAGGGAAGAAGAACATGGATGATGCAAAGTGATTAATCTGACCCTCTAAAGAGAGCAGCTGACCCCCTAGGTTTTTTACAATTTTTTTCAGATGATGGAGATGGGGGTCCAGGAATTGAGCAAATGTCTAGTGGCATAAGATCAAGGATACAGCGATGTATCACCCACAACACTTCAGTTTTGTCTGAGTTGAATTTGAGTGAGTTTGAATGTAACCACTTTGATACTGGTGAAATGGTTTAAGTGGGTTTTCAGCCACTTGATCCAGTGTGATGATCAACTGGGTGCTATCTGCATAATTCTTCACACTGAGACCAAAAGATTTTATCAGTTTCACCAGTGGGCAGACGTATATATTAAATATGTCGAAATCAAAGCTAATCCCTGCAGCACTCCTTAAACTTAGACGTATGGAGTGAAAGGAAGACTGCTTGCGATCGACCCTGTAGATAAGACCTACACCACTCAGGTGCATTTTCAGTTATGCCAATCTCCTTCAGCCTAGTGAGTAAGAGGTCATTAGACACCATATCAAATGCTGCAGACAGATCTAATAGTACTAAGACTGTGCATTGCACTTGGTCTGCCACCATTCAAAGGTCGTGTACCACTGTTACTAGGGTCGTCTCTATACTGAGAAACGGACAAAACCCGGACTGAGATGTCTCAAGAAGTTTGTTTTTAAGCAACCACTCCGGTAATAAATGTCTGACATGTTTTTATGCAAGTTTTCTAGCAAAAGGTAGGAGGGAAATAGGGCGATAGTTTGACTGGGTCCATGGTAGCTTTTTTTATGAGCAGCACCATCAAGGACCTTTTCCACTTCACAGGAACAATCTCTCTATTAAGTGAGTTATTACAGATATCCAGCAGTGGTGGACCAAGGACCTCTGCAGCTGCTTTCCACAAGGAGGTTGCCGGAGGCTCTAATGTGGATCTAGACTTGAAAGCTAGTGAGAGCTGTAAAATGAAAATATGCTTATGGCACTTATTTTTTAAGATAAAGTTTACAGCAAGGCTCATCCCACTTTGGAGCTGTCCTCTGATTCTGCAACCCAACTGCGGTAGCAAAGGACAAACTGCTGTCTACGCTAAGGTGTCTACCATGTCTACTGGGTTTAGAATTTTCTAAATGGTAGTAATTCGGTCTTCAAAGGAATCAGACAGCCTGCCTGCAAGTTCCTGAGTGTTAGCTGTTTTATTTCCAACACACTTTGGGGTGGAGAAATAATGAACAAAAGAGCGCATTTCCTTTGATGAGTTTTCCGCATCCAGGACTTTTGCCGTAAAGAAGGCTGCTTTATCAGCAAATACCTGCCTTTTATATTCCCTCAATGTCTCTTTAAGTTTGTCCCTTGTGATGCTGCAATGGCCCAACCTCCAAAGACTCTAGTTTCTTGCAACCTAGCATGGCCTCCATCAATGAAGATAAGTATGAGGAGGTCAACAAAGTAGCTCTTGTTTTCTTGAACACTATATGGCATAACATAGTCAAGTTCATCCTCAACCCAGGTCGTATAGCCTGAGTAGCCCACCGAACCAGATATCACAACATGTTCGTGCTGTTTTATCCGTTGTATTAGGGCTGGGATAGATAGGCCCATGTTCGCAACTTCTGATGCTTTTCTGGTGGACTAGCATGTGTCTAATGTTTGCAGCAAACATATGGCACGAAGAGCCTGAAAGTAACCAGCAGATGATCTGTACAGACTAAATGGATGGCATCTTTGCCCTCTATAAGATTTATAGCGACAAAGAACAAATCTAGTGTATGCTGTAAGAAAGTGCCCTCTTTTTGCATGGTTGCCCCCACTTTTTGCTCAACTGCTGACGTACTTTGACTGAGTGTGCCCTGGGCTCCTACCAAACAGGTACCCAGGGCCTAGGCCTTTCCCTAAAACTGCATTAAAAACAAAACCCAATTGGCACTCTGGCCACAGGTCAGCCCCTGGTAAATGGTACCACAGTTACCCAGGGCACTGTGACCAGGGAAGGCCCCTAAGGGATGCAGCATGTATTGTGCCACCCTTAGAGGCCCTGTACCTACAAACAAACACACACAAACACACACAAACACACACAAACACACACAAACACACACAAACACAAACACACACACAAACACACACACACACACACACACACACACACACACACACACACACACACACACACACACACACACACACACACACACACACACACACACACACACACACACACACACACACACACACACACAAAAACAGCCAATATGTATCAGAATAAAGCATGACCAAAATGAAAAAAATCCAGCATACACAACTCAAGATATTCATTTTTAAAGTTGTAGTTCTTTGAAATCAATGGTTATGCTCAACCAGGACAAAGTACCTTAAATGCGTTAAAAATGGAAGATAATGCTTGGGACAAGGGAGGGAAGGCGTCGGAAAAGAAGTGATGCGTCGGTTCCTTACTGCTATGGAGGTCGTTGGCATGATGACGCTCGGGGGTCGTGCTTGATCTTCTTCAGCACTCTGGGTGGAAGTGGTAGAGACGGAAAGGCGTACAGGAGGTTGCAGTTCCACTTGCGACAAAAAGCGTCGCAGAGCAAGTGCAGTCTTGGAAATTTCAACGTGCCAAACTGTTGACACTGCGCGTTCTCTTCGGTGGCGAACAGATCTAACCAAGGCTCTCCCCATTGCTAAAGAGACTTTGCACCACCTCCGAGTAAAGAGGCCATTCATGATCCATCATGCACCGACCGCTGAGCTAGTCCGCCCTGGCGTTCAGAGAACCTGCCAGGTGTTGAACCACCAGGGACATGCTCTGATGTTCCAGCCATGTCCAAAGGCGAAGACCCTCTTGACATAGGATCCACGACCCCACCGCCCTGTTTGTTGCAGTACCACATGGCGGTGGTGTTGTCTGTGAACACCTGCACTACCCTTCCTTTGATAGAGGGAAGGAATGCCTTCAGTGCCAGACGAATCACCCAGCGCTCCAAAAGGTTAATGTGGAGGCCAGACTCTACCGGAGACCAGAGTCCTCTGATCTCCGCCTCTCCCAGGTGGCCGCCCCATCCCAGGAGTGGCGCATCGGTCACCACTGTGAACTCTGGTTGGGGAATGGAGAGGGATCTGAAGCTGACCCAATCTTGGTTCATTAACCACCACTGCAATTGACGTGCAGTTCCCTCTGAGATCTGGACGACGTCGGAAAGATTCCCCTGATGCTGCGCCTACTGAGACTTCAGGTCCCACTGCAGAGCCCGCATATGCCACCTGGCATGATCCACCAGCAGGATGCAGGAAGCCATGAGGCCCAGCAGCCTCAGGGTCATTCTCAACAAAATCCGAGATAGAGGCTGAAACATCGGTATCATAGCCCGAATATCACGGACTCGCTGTTCGGGAGGATAAGCCCGAAACTGTGCCGTGCCCAGAACCGCTCCGATGAAAAGGAGCTTCTGAGAGGGAGTCAGGTGTGACTTTGGCACGTTGACAGTGAACCCTAGCGAGTGCAGGAGGTCCATGTAAGAAACTGGCTCTATATATACTGCATCAAAGTGAGGTACAGTGTGTATAGAGTCCAAGGGTCTCCAGAGGTTTGGCAGAGGTTAAAGTTAGATAGAACCTTACTCTCTAAAGTGGTAGCTTGGTCGAGCAGTAAGGCAGTATCAGAGGACAGTGTACAGCATTTGATGTACACACTCAGTCAGCAAATGAATCCACACACACTCAAGAACTGAACTCTAGGCCAATTGTTTTGTATAAAAAAATATACTGTTGTTTTATTTCTAGAACCAAGCAAGCCTGGCACAGGTAAGCATAAAAATACTTTTCAGTAGTAAATTACTGGTATGAACACAGTTCAAAATTGCAGTGTAACTTGTACTGGTTTTGGTTACAGTTTTAAGTAAGCAGTTTGCAACACATTGCAGGTATAGTACATTCAATTGAATGGGCTTTTAAGTAAAATGCAGTTAATTACTTTTCAGATTACTTTTGCTAACACAGGACTGGATCCTAGATTCAGCCCTGGGACATTTCCTGAAAACAGGTGAGTAAATGCGTTTTGGTTAAAGGTACGATTTTTAAAGAATATTATTGCATTTCCAAAGTTGACACTTAGAAACTTTTTCACATAGAATCACCAATGTTATCCTATGGGAGGAAATTCACTTAGCAGGTAAGTTAGGTTATCGATACTTTTTTCTTACTCAGTGCTGGATCCTGGATTCAGCACTGGGACATTTCTTGAAAACAGTTGAGAAAATGCGTTTTTGTTATTCGGCTGATTTATAAGGAATATTTGTAGTTTTCAAAAGTCGACACTTAGAAACTTTTTGGGAGAAAAAGTGTCAATGTTATCCTATGAGGAAAAATGAGTTATCGGTTTCGAGGTAAGTAATCGGTCTTTTGAGTTAGGGTTCTGGGGTTAGACTCGGGGTCTCCCAGGGTCAGTGATGCACTGTTGTTGCACCCTCAGCGGCACTAGGGCGGCCGGGTGCAGAGTGTTGAGGCCCAATGTTATCCTATGGAGGATAGGGGACTCCGGTTGGTGGCTGCTGGCAAGCAGGCCACGGGGTTGTGGGAGCAAAGCTCCTAGGGTTAAGCTCAGGGCACGTTGGGGACCAAGTTAGCACCAAAGGGGCACCCTCAGCGGCACTAGGGCGGCCGGGTGCAGGGTGCTGCTTTGAGGTCGGGTGCCCTGTTGATTTCAATGGAGATTCTCCGGGACAAAGAAACACTGCAGGCTCGGGGACGAGGATCTTCCAGGAGCTACCACCACTTCGAGGGATAAGTTGGGATGTAGAGGGTTGGTTAGGCACTGTTGGTTTGGGCACACAAGGCCCTGGGGCGTCGGGTGCAGGGGTGCCTTGGGACGTCGGATTTTCTTTCCCGCTCTGGTCGCGGTAGGGGGGGGTCCTCTGGATTGAGGCTGCAGGCTTCGTCAGGAGGCTTGAGGCAGGTCAGGGGTCGCCGGATCTCGGGTCAGGATCGCCGGGGGGACCTCCTCAGGGTATTTGCCCGCTCGGGCCGGATTCGGCGGGTACAGTGTGCGCGGGATTCGCGGTTCCTGGCTGGCACCAGAAGCTGCAGTTCAAACACGTCTGGTGTTCACGGGAGAAACAGCTTGGAAAGTGAAGGCAGGCAGGTCCTCTGGGGTTTTTGAGGTTGCTGGCCGCTGGACACGCAGGGGTTTTGCAGGAGCAGGTTCGAGGGGAGATAGGCCTGTAGGGCTGGGGCCAAGTAAGTGGGCGTCGTCCTCTTGTTAGCTCTGCACGGCTTCTCGTCCTTCTTCTCTTCCTTTTCTTGTTGTTGCTGGATCTGAGGAAGGAAGGTTCAGGGTGCCCCTAAATACTAAATTTAGGGGCGTTACAGGTAGGTAAAGGGCAGGGACCAATGGGTCCCTTCCCTGGGGTGGGTACACCCCTATTCTGCCACTCTCCAGTGGGAGGGGGCAGGAGCCTGTCCTTGGTTGGCTGGGTCCCCCATCCTCAAGATGGCGGGGACTCGAGGTTGTGCTTCACCTGGCCTCCCCCACTTTAGGGGTGGAGTTGGCAGAGGTGGGCACAACTCTCTTCCTCACTTTGTTTTTCTCGCCGGGTCTCCCGCCCAAAGTGGGGGGTAGAACCAGTGGGGACCAGTTGCTGAGTACAGCAAGTGGTCTGGAGAGGCTCACAAAGGCGGTATGCCTTTGAAGCTTCTCCTTCGTGAACCCTGCCCATCCTGGGGGAGGAGGCTTGGCACCTCGTCCCAGGATGTGCATCGTTTCAGGCCCCCGAGGGTGGCAAGCTCTCGATCCAGGGGTCCAGAAACCGGTCTGGTGGTGGCAGCCTCGGCAGCCACTCAGTCAGGTCACTGGGAGTTGGACGAGTTTCAGGGGGCATCTCTAAGATGCCCTCTGTCGTGCATTTTACATTAAATCCCACACTGGCATCAGTGTGGGTTTAATGTGCTGAGAAGTTTGATACCAAACTTCTCAGTCTTCAGTGCAGCCATTATGGTGCTGTGGAGTTCGTGATGACAAGCTCCCAGCACCATATACTCTCAATGGCAGCACTGCACTTACAGTGCCCAGGAATGGACCTGGGTACTGTAGGGGTACAGGGCTCATGCACCTGTACCCTCACCACTGGCATAGGGCACCCAGCTAGAGGGGTGACTGATGGATGCCAGGGCAGTGGTTTGTGGGCATGGCACACAGGGGTGTGTGCCATGTCGACTCTTCACTTTGTTCTGCACCAAGACACGCAGCCTGCAAAGGCAGTGTGTGTGTGTCAGGGTACAGGGCCTCTAAGGGTGGCACAATAAGTGCTGCAGCCCTTGGGGGCCTTCTCTGGTCACAGTGCCCTGGGTACCTGTGGTACCATTTACCAGGGGCCTACCTGTGGCCAGAGATGCCAATTGGGTTTAGGCTTCAATGCAGTTTTAGGGAAGGAACACAGGCCCTGGGTACCTGATTGGCAGGAGCCCAGGGCACACTCAGTCAAAGCACATCAGCAATTCAGCAAAAGTGGGGGCATACCATGCAAGAAAGAGGGCACTTTCTCACACAACCTCCTCCGCCTCCCCAAAACGAAAGATGATGAGACTAACCTTGCCCTTGGGAGTCTTCATTGTCTAAGTGGAAGAACCTGGAAAGTCCATCTGCATTGGCATGGGCAGTCCCAGGTCTGTGTTCCACTTCAAAGTCCATTCCCTGTAGGGAGATGGACCACCTCAAAAGTTTTGGATTTTCCCCTTTCATTTGCATTAGCCATCTGAGAGGTCTGTGATCAGTTTGAACTAGGAAGTGAGTACCAAACAAGTATGGTCTCAACTTCTTCAGGGACCAAACCACAGCAAAGGCCTCCCTCTCAATGGCACTCCAACGCTGCTCTCTGGGGAGAAGCCTCCTGCTTATAAAAGCAACAGGTTGGTCTTGGCCTTCATCATTGGTCTGGGATAGGACCGCTCCTATCCCTAGCTCAGAGGCATCAGTCTGCACTATGAACTGCTTGGCATAATCTGGAGCTTTTAGAATTGGTGCTGAGCACATTGCTTCTTTCAGGGTGTCAAAAGCCTTTTGGCAACTAACTGTCCAGTTAACCTTTTTGGGCATCTTCTTGGAGGTGAGTTCTGTGAGGGGAGTCACAATGGACCCATATCCCTTCACAAACCTCCTGTAGTACCCAGTCAAGCCAAGGAATGCCCTGACTTGGGTCTGGGTTGTTGGAGCTGCCCAGTCCAGGATGGCCTGGATCTTGGGCTGTAAGGGCTGTACCTGGCCTCCACCAACAAGGTGGCCCAAGTACACCACAGTGCCCTGCCCTATCTGGCATTTGGATGCCTTGATAGTTAGACCTGCAGTTTGCAGGGCTTTTAAAACCTTCCCAAGGTGGACCAGGTGATCCTGCCAGGTGGAGCTAAAGACAGCAATATCATCAAGATAAGCTGCACTAAAGGACTCCAACCCAGCAAGGACTTGATTCACCAACCTCTGGAAGGTGGCAGGGGCATTCTTTAAACCAAAGGGCATAACAGTGAACTGATAGTGCCCATCAGGTGTGGAGAATGCTGTTTTCTCTTTTGCTCCTGGTGCCATGCCAATCTGCCAGTACCCTGCAGTTAAGTCAAAGGTACTTAAGAATTTGGCTGCACCCAATTTGTCTATCAACTCATCTGCTCTTGGGATAGGGTGAGCATCTGTCTTGGTGACAGAGTTGAGCCCTCTGTAATCCACACAAAACCTCATTTCTCTCTTTCCATCCTGTGGGTGAGGTTTGGGGACCAGAACCACTGGGCTAGCCCAGGGGCTCTCAGAGGGTTCAATAACCCCTAACTCCAGCATCTTGCTGACTTCAGCTCTGATGCTTTCCTTGACTTGGTCTGATTGTCGATAGATCTTGTTTTTGACAGGTGCACTGTCACCAGTGTCCACATCATGGGTACACCAGTTTGTCAGACCAGGGGACAAGGAAAAGAGCTTAGCATACTGTTGCAAGACTTGCTTGCAGTCAGTCTGCTGTTGGGCAGAGAGGGTGTCTGAAAAGACAACTCCATCAACTGACCCATCTTTTGGGCTGTATGAGAGGAGGTCAGGGAGAGGTTCACTCTCTGCTTCCTGCTCCTCATCAGTCACCATCAGCATGGTGATGTCAGCCCTGTCATTGTAGAGCTTTAGGCGGTTCACATGGATAACCCTTTTGGGTGTCCTGCTTGTGCCCAGGTCAACTAAGTAGGTGACCTCACTCTTTTCTCTAGGATAGGGTAAGGGCCACTCCATCTGTCCTGGAGTGCCCTTGGTGCCACTGGCTCCAAAACCCACACCTGTTGCCCAGGTTGAAATTCAACCAGTGCAGCTTTTTGGTCATACCAGTGCTTCTGAAGCTCCTGGCTGGCCTCAAGATTCTTGGATGCCTTTTCCATGTACTCAGCCATTCTGGACCTTAGGCCAAGCACATAGTCCACAATATCTTGTTTGGGTTCTTGGAGAGGCCTCTCCCAGCCCTCCTTTACAAGACAAAGTGGTCCCCTCACAGGATGGCCAAACAGAAGTTCAAAGGGTGAGAAACCTACTCCCTTCTGTGGCACTTCTCTGTAAGCGAAAAGCAGACATGGTAAGAGGACATCCCATCTCCTTTTGAGTTTCTCAGGGAGCCCCATAATCATGCCTTTCAATGTCTTGTTACATCTCTCAACAAGGCCATTGGTTTGTGGGTGTAGTAAACTTGTACTGCACTCCACATTCCTTCCAGATGTGTTTCAGGTAAGCAGACACAGTTAGAACCTCTGTCTGAAACCACCTCCTTAGGAAACCCTACCCTGGTGAAGACACCAATGAGGGCCTTGGCTACTGCAGGAGCTGTAGTAGTCCTAAGTGGGATTGCTTCAGGGTACCTAGTGGCATGATCCACTACCACTATTATGAATTTGTTCCCTGAGGCTGTGGGAGGTTCAAGTGGACCCACTATGTCCACACCTACCCTTTCAAAGGGAACCCCCACCACAGGCAGTGGTATCAGGAGGGCCTTTGGGTGGCCACCTGTCTTGCCACTGGCCTGACAGGTAACACAGGAGCTGACAAACTCCTTCACCTTTTGGTGACTCTGGGGCCAGTAAAAGTGGCTAACTAGCCTTCCCCAAGTCTTGGTTTGGCCCAGATGTCCAGCTAGGGGGATGTCATGAGCTAAAGGTAGGAGGAACTCCCTGTACTTCTGTGGCACTACCACTCTCCTGGTGGCTCCAGGATTGGGGTCTCTTGCCTCAGTGTACAGTAATCCCTCTTCCCAATAAACTCTGTGGGTACCACTGACATCTCCCTTTGCTTCTGAAACAGCTTGATGCCTCAGGCTTTCAAGAGGGGGACAGTCTTGCTGCCCCTGGCACAGCTCTTCCCTAGTGGGTCCCCCTGGGCCCAAGAGTTCAACCTGGTAAGGGTCAAGCTCCAGGGGCTCAGTTCCCTCTGAGGTGTCCAAGTCCTCTCCCTGAGGAGAGGGGTCCTGATCCTTTGGCTGTATAGAAGCTGGTCCCCCAGTCTTCTTACCTTTTCTCTTGGTAGGTTGGGCCATTCTTTCAGGCTCCAACACTATTTCTTCACCCTGCCTTTTGCTCTGTGCTCTTGTTTTTACACACACCAATTCAGGGATGTCCAGCATTGCTGCATGGGTTTTTAGTTCAACCTCAGCCCAGGCTGAGGTTTCCAGGTCATTGCCAAGCAGACAGGCAGCTGGTAGCTTTGGAGAGACCACTACCTGTTTCAGGCCAGTAACTCCCCCCCCCCCCCCAGTCTAATGTCACCAAAGCCATAGCATGATTAGTGGTAACACTGTCAGCATTGGTGACTGGGTAAGTACGCCCAATCAAATATTGCTCAGGGGAAACCAGTGTGTCTCTCACCATAGTGACACTGGCACCTGTATCCATCAGAGCTTCTATCCTAGTTCCATTGATCCAAGGGTACTGTAAGTATTTCTTTAAGTTGGGTGGCCACACAGCTACAGTGGCAAACTCAACTTCCCCCTCTGAAACTAGAACTGCTTCAGTGTGCATCCTGATTTGCTCTGGGCACACTGTTGATCCCATCTGTAGACTTGCTACCCCAGAAGTAGCTGTACTTGTGGAACTAGGGGCCTTGTTGTGAGGGCAAGACTTGTCTACAGTTAAGTGTCCCAACTTCTTACAGTTGTTACACCAGGCCTTTGTGGGATCAAAGTTCTTCCCCCTATAGGGCTGTGGCACATAGGGAGTAGTTTGGGACCCACCCCCCTGTACAGCTTTTTGGGGCCCTTTGGAAGACTCAGACTTTTTATCTTGGGGATTCTCACCACCTTTCCCCTGGGGAGGTTTTGTAACCACCTTCTTCTGGTCACCCCCAGTGGTTGTCCTTGTCACCCTAGTCTTGACCCAGTGGTCTGCCTTCTTTCCCAATTCTTGGGGAGAAATTAGACCTAGGTCTACCAAATGCTGATGTAACTTTTCATTTGTGCAATTACTTAATATATGTTCCTTCATAAACAAATTGTAAAGTCCAGTAAAGTCATGCACATTGTGTCCAGTTAACCAACCATCCAGTGTCTTTACTGAGTAGTCTACAAAATCAATCCAGGACTGGTTCTGGGTTTTGTAAGCCCCCCTGAATCTAATTCTGTACTCCTCAGTGGTGAGTCCAAATCCCTCAATCAGAGTTCTCTTCATGAGATCATAGGACCCTGCATCTGGCCCAGAGAGGGTCAGAAGCCTGTCTCTGCAGTTACCAGAGAACAGTTCCCACAGGAGTGCCCCCCAGAGAGGTTTCTCCACCTTTCTCATGTCACAGGCCCTCTCAAAGGCTGTGAACCATTTGGTGATGTCATCACCCTCCTCAAATTTAGGGACAATCCCTTTGGGGATTTTAGGATCATAAGATTGCTCTTTATCCTCGTTATTTGTATTGCTGCCACCATTGATGGGTGCTAAACCCATCTCCTTTCTTTCCTTCTCTAGAGCCAGGAGTCTGGACTCTAGATCCAGTCTTTTGGCCAACCTTGCTAAAGGTTGTCCTCCTCATTGAGGCTGTCCTCAATGTCCTCCCTGGGACCTGAACCACCTGTGTGGCCTCTAGGTCCCCAGAGGTTGATTCTTGGAGTTAAGGATATGGGGTCCCTTTCCTCCCTAGGGATTATTGGAGGTGGGTTACCAGCCCTATCATCCTCATCCCTTTCCCCATCTGATTGGTCATCACCATTTTCAGATTGGTGGGCCTTGGCATACTCAGCCAGGAGCTCCTGGAGCCCTTGTTTGGTTGGATGCTGGCCCATTGGTATATTTTTAATTTTACATAAGGACCTTATCTCTTTGAAAGACAAGTGAAGATAAGGGGTGAGGTCGAGCTCCTCAACCATTTCCTGCATGTCATTATTATCTGCACTAATAGCTGGGTTCTTTTCTTGAGACATTCTAACAAAAAGTTCTAACCCCTCTACCCTTGACTATAGTGACTTTTTATTTCTCTAAAATTCTAAAGGGACTTAAGCAAGGCCCTAACAAGACTTTTAGTAGTTTGGTAAAAATGCCAATTTGAAAAAATCAGAATTCTAAAGGCAATTTAAGAGTTCTGTCGTGTGATCAGATGGTAACCAAGTAGTCCAACAAATGCAAGTTTGTATCCCACCGCTGATCCACCAATGTAAGAAACTGGCTCTATATATACTGCACCAAAGTGAGGTACAGTGTGTATAGAGTCCAAGGGTCTCCAGAGGTTTGGCAGAGGTTAAAGTTAGATAGAACCTTACTCTCTAAAGTGGTAGCTTGGTCGAGCAGTAAGGCAGTATCAGAGGACAGTGTAAAGCATTTGATGTACACACTCAGTCAGCAAATGAACCCACACACTCAAGAACTGAACTCTAGGCCAATTGTTTTGTATAAAAAATATACTGTTGTTTTATTTCTAGAACCAAGCAAGCCTGGCACAGGTAAGCATAAAAATACTTTTCAGTAGTAAATTACTGGTATGAACACAGTTCAAAATTGCAGTGTAACTTGTACTGGTTTTGGTTACAGTTTTAAGTAAGCAGTTTGCAACACATTGCAGGTATAGTACATTCAATTGAATGGGCTTTTTAAGTAAAATGCAGTTAATTACTTTTCAGATTACTTTTGCTAACACAGGACTGGATCCTAGATTCAGCCCTGGGACATTTCCTGAAAACAGGTGAGTAAATGCGTTTTGGTTAAAGGTACGATTTTTAAAGAATATTATTGCATTTCCAAAGTTGACACTTAGAAACTTTTTCACATAGAATCACCAATGTTATCCTATGGGAGGAAATTCACTTAGCAGGTAAGTTAGGTTATCGATACTTTTTCTTACTCAGTGCTGGATCCGGGATTCAGCACTGGGACATTTCCTGAAAACAGTTGAGAAAATGCGTTTTTGTTATTCGGCTGATTTTTAAGGAATATTTGTAGTTTTCAAAAGTCGACACTTAGAAACTTTTTGGGAGAAAAAGTGTCAATGTTATCCTATGAGGAAAAATGAGTTATCGGTTTCGAGGTAAGTAATCGGTCTTTTGAGTTAGGGTTCTGGGGTTAGACTCGGGGGTCTCCCAGGGTCAGTGATGCACTGTTGTTGCACCCTCAGCGGCACTAGGGCGGCCGGGTGCAGAGTGTTGACGCCCAATGTTATCCTTTGGAGGATAGGGGGACTCCGGTTGGTGGCTGCTGGCAAGCAGGCCACGGGGTTGTGGGAGCAAAGCTCCTAGGGTTAAGCTCAGGGCACGTTGGGGACCAAGTTAGCACCAAAGGGGCACCCTCAGCGGCACTAGGGCGGCCGGGTGCAGGGTGCTGCTTTGAGGTCGGGTGCCCTGTTGATTTCAATGGAGATTATCCGGGATAAAGAAACACTGCAGGCTCGGGGACGAGGATCTTCCAGGAGCTACCACCACTTCGAGGGATAAGTTGGGATGTAGAGGGTTGGTTAGGCACTGTTGGTTTGGGCACACAAGGCCCTGGGGCGTCGGGTGCAGGGGTGCCTTGGGACGTCGGATTTTCTTACCCGCTCTGGTCGCGGTAGGGGGGGGTCCTCTGGATTGAGGCTGCAGGCTTCGTCAGGAGGCTTGAGGCAGGTCAGGGGTCGCCGGATCTCGGGTCAGGATCGCCGGGGGGACCTCCTCAGGGTATTTGCCCACTCGAGCTCGGCCGGATTCGGCGGGTGCAGAGTGTGCGGGATTCGCGGTTCCTGGCTGGCACCAGAAGCTGCAGTTCAAACACGTCTGGTGTTCACGGGAGAAACAGCTTGGAAAGTGAAGGCAGGCAGGTCCTCTGGGGTTTTTGAGGTTGCTGGCCGCTGGACACGCAGGGGTTTTGCAGGAGCAGGTTCGAGGGGAGATAGGCCTGTAGGGCTGGGGCCAAGTCAGTGGGCGTCGTCCTCTTGTTAGCTCTGCACGGCTTCTCGTCCTTCTTCTTCTTCCTTTTCTTGTTGTTGCTGGATCTGAGGAAGGAAGGTTCAGGGTGCCCCTAAATACTAAATTTAGGGGCGTTACAGGTAGGTAAAGGGCAGGGACCAATGGGTCCCTTCCCTGGGGTGGGTACACCCCCTATTCTGCCACTCTCCAGTGGGAGGGGGGCAGGAGCCTGTCCTTGGTTGGCTGGGTCCCCCCATCCTCAAGATGGCGGGGACTCGAGGTTGTGCTTCACCTGGCCTCCCCCACTTTAGGGGTGGAGTTGGCAGAGGTGGGCACAACTCTCTTCCTCACTTTGTTTTTCCCGCCGGGTCTCCCGCCCAAAGTGGGGGGTAGAACCAGTGGGGACCAGTTGCTGAGTACAGCAAGTGGTCTGGAGAGGCTCACAAAGGCGGTATGCCTTTGAAGCTTCTCCTTCGTGAACCCTGCCCATCCTGGGGAGGAGGCTTGGCACCTCGTCCCAGGATGTGCATAGTTTCAGGCCCCGAGGGTGGCAAGCTCTCGATCCAGGGGTCCAGAAACCGGTCTGGTGGTGGCAGCCTCGGCAGCCACTCAGTCAGGTCACTGGGAGTTGGACGAGTTTCAGGGGGCATCTCTAAGATGCCCTCTGTCGTGCATTTTACATTAAATCCCACACTGGCATCAGTGTGGGTTTAATGTGCTGAGAAGTTTGATACCAAACTTCTCAGTCTTCAGTGCAGCCATTATGGTGCTGTGGAGTTCGTGATGACAAGCTCCCAGCACCATATACTCTCAATGGCAGCACTGCACTTACAGTGCCCAGGAATGGACCTGGGTACTGTAGGGGTACAGGGCTCATGCACCTGTACCCTCACCACTGGCATAGGGCACCCAGCTAGAGGGGTGACTGATGGATGCCAGGGCAGTGGTTTGTGGGCATGGCACACAGGGGTGTGTGCCATGTCGACTCTTCACTTTGTTCTGCACCAAGACACGCAGCCTGCAAAGGCAGTGTGTGTGTGTGTCAGGGTACAGGGCCTCTAAGGGTGGCACAATAAGTGCTGCAGCCCTTGGGGGCCTTCTCTGGTCACCGTGCCCTGGGTACCTGTGGTACCATTTACCAGGGGCCTACCTGTGGCCAGAGATGCCAATTGGGTTTAGGCTCCAATGCAGTTTTAGGGAAGGAACACAGGCCCTGGGTACCTGATTGGCAGGAGCCCAGGGCACACTCAGTCAAAGCACATCAGCAATTCAGCAAAAAGTGGGGGCATACCATGCAAGAAAGAGGGCACTTTCTCACAGTCCGCCGTAGTCTGGAGGTGGGAGACGACAGCCTGGGGCGAACTCGCCTTCAACAACCAGTCGTCGAGATAGGGGAAGACTAGAACCCCTGATCTGCGCAGATGAACTGTGACAACCGCCATCACTTTCGTGAACACCTGGTAAGGCCAAAGGGGAGCACGGTGAACTGAAAATGCTTGTGGCCTACCGTGAACCGTAGGGAACGCCTGTGGGCTGGCAGGATGGGGATATGGAAATATGCGTCCTGCAAGTCCAACGCTACCATCCAGTCTCCTGGGTCGAGGGCAAACAAGACCTGAGCCAACGTGAGCATCTTGAACTACTCCTTTGGGAGAAAGCGGTTTAGGGCCCTGAGGTCTAAGATAGCACGCAGGCCTTTGTCCTTCTTGGGTACCAGAAAGTAGTGGGGGTAGCAACCACACCCTACTTCTGGCACAGGGACATTTTGATACCTCCCTTGGCCAAGAGAGCTGCAACTTTCTGACAGAGAAGGGCCAAGTGATCCTCCGACATGCGATGGAAGGAGGGGTAGCCTCGAAGGGGCGAGAGTAGCCCATTCGGACTATCTGCAAAACCCCACCTGTCCGACGTGATGGTTTGCCAGTGGTGGAGGTGATGGTGAATCCTGCCGCCCACTGGCCTCTGGTGGCACTGAAAGGTCGGACTAGGAGGGTTTGGAGGCTGATGCAGGGGGGGGGGTATGGGTGGACTGGGCCGCCCACTGGCCCCCAGACCCACGTCGCTGGGTCCCATGCCCGCGGCCACGCACAGGCTGGGTAGCTTGTGTGAACCGGTGGATAGATTGGGACGAAAGTGGTGGGGCACTCCTTCCGTAGCCACGAAAGGGGTGAAAAGCAGACTGCATGGGGCGAGAGGTTGCCGCGAGGCCCAAGGATCTGGCCGAAGCCCTAGAATCCTTGAAGTGCTCGAGCGCCGAGTCTGCCTTAACACCAAAAAGGCAACGGCCATTAAAGGGCATGTCCAGTAAGGGGGATTGGACATTCCCAGAAAAACCAGACATCCTCAACCAGGCGTAGCGCCTCAGGGCTACTGACGTGGAAACCGTTCTGCCCATTGAGTCGGCGGTATCCAGCCCACATCTAATGGCGACTTTGGCTGCGTCTCTACCCTCTGCCACTGTGCGGCTAAGAACGGCCCGGCCTCCTCAGGGCACTGTGGCAGCACTTGCGCAACCGTATCCCACACTGTATGGGTATAACGGCCCAAGAGTCATGCGGTATTCACCGACCGAAGCGCTAAGCTGGCGGAAGAAAACATCTTCCCAAGATGGTCCAACTTCTTGGATTCCCTATCTGGGGGAGCAGTAGGGAATGGACGAAGCTTGGACCACCAAGCTCTCGGGGGTTGGGTGTTGGGAGAAGAAAAGTGGGTCGCCCGGGGTCAGGCGGTGGCGTCGGTCAATCATCATTTGATGGGTTGGTCCTTTTGTAAAACACTTTTTGGGCGACTGTGTGATTGTTAATTTTAGATCTCCTGCCATTGTACAGAAGCTACTGACCAATTGTTATTCTTCCAGTAGACCCCACTCTATTTCTCTTCTTCCATAGGGCTTCTTCTACCGCCATCTGAGGCCAAGGTTGGTGCCCCTGACCCATTTACCTAGATTATCGACTGAGAGAGTCTACCACCATCAGGCCTCTTTGGTCCTCATTGAGGTTGGCTGCATGTAGACCATATGTTTATAGCTACCCCTACCTCGACTACTTCTGTCCACGAAGCTGGCATTCCAGTATTGGGATCCCCAAGGTTAGATCCTCTAAACGCACCCATACTTCTTCGCAGATCTCGACCCTCATCAGTTCTTGATTGTGTTACTAAATTCAAGGCTGTCGATGTGCGGCTGCCAGTTAGTTGCTGCTGCTCAGTAGCTCATGGAGGACAAGGTCTAATCCTTGATTTCTGCACAGCAGGCAGTTTTACCCGGAAATTGTATTTCTTCTAACTTGTTTTCCGATTCTGCAACTGTTAATAGTTGGAACCATGCTGGGATCAAGTCCTAGTTTGATGACCCTGCGTGGGGTCAATTTATTGATAACCACGCGATTTGTCTTTTTCCAGAAAAATGGGCAATTGAGCATGTATAAAGAAGTGGGTGTAAGTTTCTTGTCCCTGCAAGTAGGTCTCCAACTGGGCGCTCCTCGGGTGGGCTGCTTGGCTGGGTGAACATCAAACTCTCCTGCTCTGCAGAAGAACTCCAAACAGGATCCCCAAATATCCAAGGGATAATGTTCTTCTTCTCTAAGGCCACTTCTCTTTTGTTAATCAACATACACAGAATAAGAATTTTGGGAATCAGCAAAAATCACCTACTCTCCCCACTTGTTGCATGAGATTTTGTGCTGCTATTTAATGTCCTATTATATCACTGTGGCAGGAGAGTTAAATCTCACACATGAACACAGTGGCATAACCCAGGACTTGTGCCAAGAGGAGGATCTAGTGTGGGGGATCCCTGAATTAAGTTCTCCAGTGAAGAGAAACCTTCCAAGAACTGCTTTCAAGTGGTCGACCTTAACCTAGCCCATGGACTGCGAGCCTGCAATGGTCATTCAATCTCTGATACTATATCTGTCTCCACATTTAGAAGAGGGATGTATGTAAGCTTAATTGATTACATCATCCTAGATGTTAAATTATGGAGGATGATGGAAGATATGGAAGTGCTAGAGAGGGGCGAGAGGGACTATATTCCCCTAGTTTTAACTATGAAGGAGTTGGTCTCTCATGTTCCACCTTTCTTCTAAGATGTACGATCAACAACTGGCGGTCACAAATCATTGTAGGAATGTGTTCTTCACCGAAGGTACATTATCTTATGTACTCAGTTGTTGTTTCGCATATTGAGGTTATGTCTGGCAGCTGGGGAATAACACGATTGTAGCCGAGCACATCAGCTTATTTGATGGGGTTAAAGACTTCTTTCTTAAAGAGTTTACGAAGGTTCCTGTAAAGGCTTCCACAAATAGGTGGTATACACAGCATTGTAGAGAGCTAAACAATTAAAAAACGAACTGGCCAGGAGGTAAGGGCATGCAGAGAACAATATTGTCTTGAAGTAAGGCAAGCCAAAGCCATATCTGAGTACAGTAAATGGACAGACCATTTAAATTACTCTAACAATGATCTGAATAAATTTTGGTGATTACTAAGTCTATGCAGTGGGAATTCAGGGAAGGCAGCGGAGACGTCCTTTCTGCTCTACGAGTGGGTTGCTCACTTCGGGAATCTTTATTCCTGCCCACATGGGACTGATCTGGCTTCTGCCAGCATCGAGGGAGCTCCTGCATCTAAATTGCTCTCTACTCCTGTAGTTTTTACCTTAGTGGAGACTGCTTATGCGGTAGAATCGATGAAGTGAGGGATTAGATAGGATCCCAGTTGACCTTTTCAAATCTGACTCCAATATATGGGTCCCCTATATCAACATGGTTACAAATGCAATTGCAGCAGGGGCAGTGATGCCCAGTCCTTGGAAAGAGGCAGAGATCGTTCCCATTTTTAAGAAGTGAAGCTCAAGCATTCCATCTAGTTACAGCCCAATTGCCGTCTGGACAATCTCCAAAAGTTTTTTTTGTAAACAAGTCCTAGAGAGACATTTGGACTGGATTAAGGAGAACCATATCCTGTCTGACCTCCAGACAGGATTTAGCTCCAAGACCAGCTGAATTGACCAGCTTCCACTTGACCAAAAGGAATCCTCCGGCTTCCTTTTGGTCAAGTGGAAGACTGTAGATGTTGGAAGAGGAGAACTTTTTGTAGCATTTATTGACCTCCATGTTGCCTTTTACCTGGTACCCACGAAGAAATTATGGGAGGGCCTATCCTGGGCTGGGGGTTCCCTGCAACTTGTTAAACATCATCATGCGCCTTCATGAGGGGAAGTTTACTAGGGTTTGTTGTGGCACAAAAGAAGAGTTAACCCAGACAACTCCCACTGACAAGGGTGTGCGACAGGGCTCTGTTTTGCTTCCTACTCTTTTCCTCCTTTATATCAATAATTGTGTCAAGTATCTGACTAACAGTGCCAACATTTACCCTACTCTCGCAAGACAAAGTCCCGGCCTCTTTTTTTGCTGATGATACCCTTTTACTGGTTAAAACTAGGCCGGGTCTCAAAAATCTTGTAGATAACTAATTTATTTTGTTCCAAATATGGTCTTGAAACTAATGCTTCTAAAACAAAATGAATGACCTATTCTAGGAAGAAAAGGGTGAAGGGCACGGTAAACCTGGGTGGGGAAGCATTAGAAAGGGTCATGGAATTTGATTACTTGAGGAAAAGTCTGGCTGATTCTGGCTCATGGGACCCGTAGATACTCAAAAGCTTGCACTTGGCTAAACCACAGAGCAGGG
Organism: Calotriton arnoldi; assembly: GCA_963921515.1. Taxonomy (NCBI): domain Eukaryota; kingdom Metazoa; phylum Chordata; class Amphibia; order Caudata; family Salamandridae; genus Calotriton; species Calotriton arnoldi. Next base: position 2,747,815 of record CAWUFW010000424.1, on the reverse strand, counting down.
GCGATTCTCAGGTTTGCAAAAAAGCCCTAATGGGAAAAGATTCTTCCTGAAATGGAGATTTACAAGAACCAAGCAAGGGATACAGCACTATATGGTGCCAAACTATGGGGACATTGCTATAAGGGCGTGTTAGCTACTAGTGAAAATAATTTAATCAGAGCCCCAACTGATCTAGGGAAGGGAACACCCCTGGTGCCATTAACACTGGATCACTGCCTTAACCCGATCTCTGAGTTGGTTGTTCTAAGGTCGCTACTCTATTGGGTGCGCATTTGGGTCACTGAGGAATTGTGACCCTTTAGAGAGGGCGTAATTGACATTAATAAATTGCAATGCTCTAAGAAGATTAAGTGGTGGCCTATGTAAAAAAAACAACAAAAAAAACAACATGAAATGAGCAGGCCTAGCCAACTTTTGGATGACACATCCTCTAGCACAGTCGCTGCACCAGCAGTGGTTAAATCAAGATTTTCGGAGAGTGTTGCTGTTCAGCATGAATTATTTAGCCAAACAGGTAGCCTTATAAGATGCTTTTGGTCCACAAATTTTTGCCAAAGGCTGAAGAATTTCTAAATTATCTTCTAACTAGGCATGCTCATTCTTTTGCCGTTCAGGAATGGGACCCTCCCAACTGCTGTCTACAGTTCATCATGGGTCTCTGTAAAGTCTGGGTGTACTCTGTGCCAATCATGTATGCTCTGGAACAAAACTGAGGAACCTTTGTTGTTGTTCTGTCCAGAATATGCTAAACCCAGAGCCAGGTGGATTTTACCCGTATGTTGGCTCTTGGGCTTAACAAATTGAATACACGCCCTTACGATCTGTAAAAGCGATTCTTCAACTGATTGTGGTGGCTGTGTCTAAGTTCCTTCATGCCTGACTTATTAGGCACAAATTGTTAGCTCGATCATAACTGTTTTATGTGCCTTGTGTATACATGCTAATATATGCAGACGATGTGGTACTTTTCGATCTTACCCTGGTGGGCCTGCAGAGGAATATTGACACCCTCATAAAATATTCAGAAACGAACCACCTAAAGGTGAACATCTCTAAGACTAAGGTAGTCCCATTTAGGGGTACGAAACACCATGCCCAATTTAAATGAAAATTAGGTGATAGATTACTTAAGGTGGCATAAGCCTATACTTCTCTCTCGGTAGGGTCTTTTCGCAAAACTCTAGAAGTCCATTCCCACCTACATCAGATGAACCAAAAAGCAGTAGCCCATACAAATGCACTAAGGAAATGTTACTCCTATTCAGGCAAGAGGCACTTTCAAGCTCTTTTAGAAGTTTATAGGGCAAGAATTCCTCCAACCATAATCTATGCTATATTCCTATAACTAGATGGAACTTTCTGAATAACAGCGAAGGCAAACTATTACGGCAAATAACCTTACTGAGTCAGGCCATTCCAGTACAGATCCTCTGCTTAGAGCTTGCCTTCTCAATAGCTCTAGCCAACATTATTAGATGGGCTTTTAAATTATTACACGCCGAAGATGGCTTCTTAAGGGCCTTATTGAAATACAAGACCTTTAGGTCAGGGAAAAAACATGATACTTTCCAAATAAATCTTAAAACAGCTTTAGAATATTTTCACTGTACAGAAACCATCTTCCAATCCTGGTCCCCAGCACATTTGAAGCATTTCTTGAAAAATAAGACTCCCCGATTAAGCCATGAGCTTGATAAGGCTCACTGCCTTCAATTATCTCATTATAAATCTTTCACCTCTACTATCGAGTTTAAGATACCCCAACAATATGTCAGATTTACTTTGGAGCATAGCGTCAGGAGATGTATCACTATGCTGAGACTGGGAATACTCCCTCTAAAAGCTTATACAAGTAGTTGGAGTAATCCACACGAAGATAGTGGGGTTTGCGATAAATGTTTTAAGTTCATGTTCTGATAAGGAGGTAGTATACGCTAGAAATCATTTTATAAAACCTATTGTTTTTAGATATAACCTCTCCTCCACCAACAACTTGATCACTTTTCTTAAAAGCCCACCGAATTAGTTTGTTATAAAGTATTTAAATTTATGAAATCTTTTTTATTCATGTGTTAAAATGAGTTTGTAAAATATATGTGTAGAAGAAATTTATCTAAAGAGATGGATTATGTATTTAATATAATTGTTGATCTTGTAAGAGATCTGAATCAATATAATTGAAATTTAATGTGCATTGTGACCACATCCTTTAGTGTTTTAACTGCGTATATTCTGGAACTGTTGGGATTTATTTATTTATGTATATGCTGGAGTTCTAGGTTTTCTCTGTTTATTTTGATTGATTGGGACTGCCTTCTATTATGTATTTTTGATGCTTTTTTTATGTTTTGATGATGAAATATACATTTTCTATCAGTCAAAAACTTTGATACTTGGAACCCTCTTTGGTGTTACTTTTTATACAGAGCAGGGGAGCCCTCAGGTGGTCTTACGAGGATCTTGCTCTGTGGGGAGCATTGTGCAGTCATTACTAGAGAGGTGGGTGAGATTCTGCTGGCTTCCAAATTTATATGGTGACAAGATCTGGTAATGGTGGCACAAAACTGATCTGGAATAGTGTCATTGTTTCAGATAAGCTTTACTATGTACGCTGTGCTTATAGTGCTACAAAGGATCTTTGTGGAATTTATTGTCTGTTATTCTTTCTCTTTGGAAAAAGTCAATAACGTTTTCTAAAACAAAATTATTAGGGACATAAAAGCTAACCTCAAATTCAGAGAGCAAGAGAATCTTCCTCACATCTATCTCTGCAAACCAAATTGGAATTTATTGAACAATTTCTAAAAGAGACTGGCTGAAAATCCACAAGTTTTCCAGCTTAAAAAAAAATCTTATTACGCAATTTGATACATCCCGCCATCAGCTGTCAAAAAATATAACACATACCTATTCTCTTCTAGCTTACACTTAGATATTCTGTAACTGAATATTCTGTACATCACAAAGAAAGTTCATTAGCGTCACAATTGGGAAACTAGACTGATGCACCTTTTAACCAAAAATGAGAAGACTTCACAGTTGGGTAAAATGACTAACTACATGAATGTGAGAGAACCCTCTCACTGCAGGGTAAAATATCCCTAAATATTTCCTGTCAGTTTTTTACATTATAAATCCCATCAGTCTAGGAGTGTGACCTGGCTTCTAAATTCAAATGTTGACAAGATTTCGTGATTGTGGACACAAAATTTCATCTACAATTGTGTCTTAGTTTCAGATATGCTTTATCATGTCTTCATTTAAAACTTCTTGGAAGTCTTCTTGTTTGCCATGCGGAAGATTCTCTGTCGAGATTACCAGAGGAAAGAGTTGTATCTTCCCAAGAGAGCCATGGCATTAACTACCTTTATAGATATTGCCTAGTGACACAAACCTTTCTCTGTACAGATTCCCATTATTCTACTGTCCTTGTCTGGTTGATGAAGGAAGAATGGCATATGTCTTCCTGGCTGCTAGGACCATTTTTGAATATGGGTTTGGATCTATTCTAAAATATAAGAGATCCTGGTTATGTGGCCTTCACTTTAAGACGATGCAGGGTGGAGATCTTAGCTGAGGCCAAAGTTATATACCCTTCAGTGGTAGATTTGATCAGAACAGGCAGCACAGGAATTCGTGTCTTAATGAAGATCTCTGTTGTGAAGTTCCAAATGTGACTGAATACTTTATTGGAGGAACAGGCTTTACAGCATGACATTTTGTAGCTCCCCAGCCAGTACCTTGTGGAAGGTATTAATGTTGTCCATATGCGACACTTTTCACACAGAAGAGTCTATCACAGTAGAGCATGACCAACTGGGGGTAGTGAATTTCCCTACAGAACTGCTGTAGAAGGCTGGTGAGCAATAATGGCAAAATGGACATTTTGCCTGGTTGTTGAATATGCCCTTGAATATTCAGAGTCTGAGGTGGAAGGTAGATGTCGGATGTAAATTCACCTAGGCTTTGGTGTGGAAGTGTGGATAGACAAAGTGCATCAACGCTGAGTAGCATCTCCCCATTGAGAGCTTCCTCCTTGATGCCGATTGAGGTTTTGTTAAACCAGCCACTGATGCCCTTCCTCACCTGGATGTTGAACAGAGTGTCGACGTCGAACAGGAGTTAACATAAGTTTCATTCCACTGCTTAAGGAATGGTTCATATTTTAGAATTCTCCGAGGTAAAACAGAAACTTCCAGAGGAAGGAATCTCTTAGGCACCACAATGTATAAGATTAGTTTCTCATTGTCATTGGGGGAAGCCATTCACTCGCTTTTCATATTGTGTTCTTTTGATCCTGTGATGTACCATTTGCTATGAAGTAGCTAATTGGTACTTTAGTGGTTGTTATAAAGTGATTATATGAAAGGATTATGTCCAAGTCTTTATCAGACGATAGGCAGCTCTTTTGACTCTCTTCGAGAGGCTGAAAATGTTGTCTGCGCTAACATTTGTTTGGATACTGCGAAACACAAGAAGGGATGTAAATACAGTTGATGTCGAGGACTGAAACAGTATTATGTTTTGAGACATGATTAGTTAAATACGTAATTTTGTTTGCTCTGTCACAGCTTCTAGCGATTCAATTGGAAGATCGGCATTGCTCGGATGACGGGACAGACAGCCCTGAAATACATTGGGATCAAGCCGTATGAATGTGTAGCATGTTCAATTGAAAAAGGTTATTATAGAACTATACAATAATTAAACAAATGTCAAACTTTAAGTACCTTATGTTTCAAAATTAAAATGAAACATTAAGGAAATATTCACAGACGTGTTCCCTTATTTAGAGGAGACTCATCTTATACATGAGACACAGGTGTCTCTTGGCTCTCGTAAAGGATAGTGATTTTCAGCCTCTGCAACCTAGCTTACTACATTACCCTTCATTTTTCTTTAGCTTTCTATTAAAGAAGGTTTGTGAAAGAGGTTTTGGGGACTACTTTATACATTAATAAGTTTTTTAATTTAGATAGGCTCTTTTTCTATTAACAGTGAATAAAATCTGGCAAGTGTAGCCATACAAGGGTATTTTCCAAAGAAAACAACATATTTACACATCACATGCTTAAATGTGTGGCAGAATCCCCTGCACAAGCGAGACTGTTCTGTTCTTTTCTTATATTTCTTTATATTTTTTTATCTTTTCTAAATCCCCTGCAGAACTAAAGCATGTTGAGTGCACATACCCAGAGGTATACATAGTGTGTTAGAAAACGCAGGTGAAGAACCAAAGACTCCTAAACTCTTCACCGTCAGTGGTAAGCCGTAGGTTTCACACTCATCTTTAAGCATCCCCAAGAAACTATATTGTTTCAATATTTGCGATGAAAACAGACTATTATTTATTCAAACAATCTAGCCTTTTCTAATATGGAGATATATTCATACATCAATATAGCCAATCCAGTCAGGCTTGGATGGAATTTTACCAATCCAAAGCTGTAATACTGTGCCCAGAGTAGTAGAAGGCTTCTGTCATTGTTCAGCTCAGCTTGGAGGCTACTAGCTAATCCTATGCTCAAAGACTTGGCTGTAAAAATGGCATAAACTGTCACTTTCTAGCTCGGCGTGGATGGCACTGTGCTAATCCTATGCTTAGAAACTCTGACAGAAAAACATACATTTGAGATGAGCAGATTCAGTGTTGGTGGTGTTTTAGGCTGCTCCATATAAAGGAGCTATTCTCCACCTAAACTTGAGAACTACCCGGAGTTCCTGCTTCCTTTTTTCCCCCAAATTTATGAAGCACTACTTATTTTGCTGGTTACCACAGTCAACAGGAGGTAAATGACATGATCTTACGGTAAATCCTACCTGAGAAGGAAGACCTTTGGGATGTGTGACGTTGAACTTCTACCCCTTCCGCTGAGAACGGACTTAAAAAAACACACAAGACTTAAGAAAGGGAACAACTCTCCAACTTTTTTTGTTTTAGGAAAGTGAACATGTTTAGGTAACCAATTCTTTCTTGACATCAGTAAAGATGCAACCCACAAGGGAAGAGGTTAAAAGTTTAAGTGATTGTCTGAAGCAGCTAAATGAACTCCTCAAGCTGAAAATATGGATTGGTCCTCAGAGCATCCTTTTCATGATGGAACAAGAGGCCTGAAAAATAAGTGAAAAAGACCAAAAGCAGTACCACCTGCTAAATAAATACCAAATCAAATGCCAGCCATAACTCAATGTGCAATAATAATTTGAAACTTCATAAAGAGGTGTTATGAAATACATGAGGAACCAAGAGAATTTGAAAACCACCAAATCAGTCAAACCTTTAAGGCACTACAGATAACATCCTAAACAATTGGGTGCGAGAATAACCATTAAAACTCTACGTTTCCCACAGCACATCGCAGCATGTAACATTTTCCTCACCATCTGGAATCCAGGGGATCTGGCATCGACAAGTATTAATTTTCAACCTCACTAGAGACAAGGCTCTCACTCTATTTCTTTTTCAATTGTAAGTTCCCTTGGGTGTAATTTTGTTACCTTTTGTAAAATAGATGCAATTGTACTATCAATCTATTTAGTATGTTTATGGTGATTATTGACTGTATTTGTTTTATGTTTAACACAGATCAATTTCTTCTTCTTCGAAAATGTAACATTCCTGATTTATCCAGTACTACTATTCCTTCATATTACTTATAGTAATCACATCAGTTTCTACATGTAGCAAAATAATTTGCTTTCTCTCGTCAGTAAAAGCTCTTCTAAACACCTTCTCCAACTCTTTTGAGTCCTCCAACTCCTTAGCCTTCTTCTTTCTATCTCTTTGCGGATGGCTTCTTTATTTTGTTTTTAATATTGATCTTTTTCATGCCCCTTTCGTTTTCTGTTCCTTCTACATCACCCTCGAGTCACTCAGACTCACCTGAATCTGTTTTTCTGAAACCAGGTGGACAGTCCAATTTAATCTTCAGTGATTTTACAATGGTTTCTGAATCAAAAGAGAACTTTATTTCGAGAGGAAATTCCACTGTTTCTCCTTCAGAACCTTTAAATGCTATTTTAACCAGCTCAATGTACTAATTTAATCTAGACTCATTAGTGAAATCTTCCTTAAATCAGCTACAATTCCCTTCTTTAAAAAACCTTCTTTATAGCTTTCATTTCCCTGTACCACCATATTTCTCTATTGCCTTATCTATCTAAATTTCTTGAACATGCTGACCAGCCGCTTACATGTTTTTTCACTGATTAGAATGGATAACCTCGTAGTCCAGTTTTCGCCCTGCTCACTCTACGGAAACCGCCTTGCTTAGTGCTTCTAACTTTATTATTCATTCTCATCATCCCAAACTATCAGCTACACTGGTACTTCTTGTATCTCTTACGACTTATCCTCTGCAACTAGTTGAATACTTAATCTTCTTATTGATGTTAATTTATCGTCCCATCTCCAGGATTTGCACAGGTTCATAAACAGGCACTTTTAGAAACCCTATTCTTAGCTCACAAAGCCTTTAATGACCAAGGCTTGACATACTTGAAAAGGAAACTGGCTGTTTATCATGCTGCACGCTCTTTATGAACATCATGCTCCTATTTGGCCACCGCATCTCACATCAATCGATGTATGGCAGCCATTCTTTCATGTACTCCACATCAAAAAAACTGGAATACTCAACCACATTCTATACATCAATTACCTATCTATTATCATTTAAGATGGTAAAAACCTGGCTATTTTAGTAGATATAAGCTTCATCTGCAGGCCTCGAGAAATCTACTCTTCCACTCTCTATGGTGAGTCATTTTATCAGGGTGAGCTATTTTTAGGGCCTACTGGCCAATTCCGACGAGCGGACAAGAAACAGGTATTCTGTTCATTCAAATAGTGAATGAGTATTAAAGATGCCTTTAAATCTTGTTTTCATCCGGTCACATTTGCTCAGCATTCAGAGAGAGCTCAAAAGTCAGTTTATGTCTTCTTACAACTACTTTTTTTTCTTTCTCTGACTGAAACGTTAGGAGATTTTGTAAAGTGAACTGTGACAACCGTGCTGTACAAAGAGTGTGCAATGAAAGACTATAGAATGTCAGTTTTATTTCTAACAGACAATTCTGTGTGATGAAAGAAAGATTTTAATAGGCTAAGAACAAATCAGAACATTTTATTTAGTGATGTGCAAATGACAAATATTTCAGCTGTAACCCAATTTCCACAGATTGTTTAAAAGCTATATAGCTTTATCAGCAAAACTACGTTAGTGGAAAGGTTTTTGGCAATTTCAACGGAAAATGTGCCAATTGTAAATGACAGTGCTCTACCACATCATGCTTTAGCAATATATTAAAAGAAGGTTTTAAACATGAACTGAGAAATATTCCTGCCCCGCCCTGATGGCAATGCTATTAGTGAACTAAGAGGCAAGTCAGGGGTCATATGTCCCCTACATGTGGGCTAGATTCTTATTATACATGGAGCAAATGTTTAGTGGATTAAATCAAATAGAGTTTTTTTGTCCAGCAGAAAAGCTGAACTCCTATTTGAAGGTACGCACAAATATGATAATGAAGAAAAAGGCAGCTCTGTAACATAAAATATTTACCTAGGATCACACAATTTCAGACTAGTTTAAGGGTCAAGTACATTACAGTTAGGTTGAGTAGATTATTCAAATTACTAGGCCTGCAGTTCTTGTAACATTTTTATGATTTTTCAAGGCTTGTTCTGGATAGGCTTTTATCTTTAGTGGTAGGGTGCCTCTTTTTGGGGGAAACAGCCACGCTCTCAAAAACAGGGGGGGCGGGGGAGTTCTAGGTTTTCTGCAGTTTCTCGAAGGTATGGTGCTCCATAAGGTATTGACCTTCGTACTCTCTACACTAAAAGACTGCCCTCTATTATTACTTCATTTGGGTCTCAAGTTCATATCAATGCAGAGGACACTCAAGTCTTATTCTCTTTTCCAACGTTTGACTCTTTCCATGCTTTTATTTCAGTTTCTTTCTCTGCCATTGAAATATAGCTGGCCTTTAACTTTCTTCTAAATGCTTCAAAACTGAATGTTATTTCTTTTTTTCTTTTTCCGCATTGGACTTGTTTTCTCCTTTAGTTTATAAATCACAATTTATATACTATTGATCCTTATATGCAGGCCTTCCAGAATATGCTTAGGTGATAATTCAATCCATTCTTTATTCTTCTTTCAATATAGATGGTTGTTACTTATTGCGTTTAAATTGACTGCCAATTTGTTATCATTTTGATTACGTATGCATTTTTCTTTAACTGAATTAAAAGTCTCTTTTATATGTGGTGAACTTGTTTTCTACCCATCTGCTCATAATTTCCATTCAGCAGGACAACAACGCCTTTCCTGTCTTTGGCATCCTTTGGGCTCCTTTTGATAGACGTACTTTACTAAACAGGCCCAAGTCTGCGGAATGACTAATTTTTACTCCCCTTCATTGTTGGTTCTCAAAAAAGTCTTAAGCTATTTACTGGCACTTGCTTTCCACAGAGTGCAAGTAACCTTTGGTATCATTTTATCACTTGGTGTGCTCATGTACTTTGATATTCTGTGCTATTTCTGTTATTATGAACAGTTTAATTTTTTGATCTAGTGCTTTAAACAAAAGTGATACATAAAGTCAAATAAATGTAACATTTTAAAAGTGGTACTGTCAGCCACCCTCATGGCAGTATCCAACATAACCTTGATTGGAAAGGCCCTGGATGCCTTAGCACCTCTCATAGAATGAGCTCCAAATTAAAATAGCTATACCAGATTCCTATATCACCCCCATAAGTCAAACGACAGGAGGGGCATAGGACCGGGCAATGTCTTAAAAGAGATCAACACAGGTCTAGTCCCTTGGTGTCTCCTTTCTCCCATCACCTCTTAGAAAAACTGCAACAAATGAACCACACAAAACATAGGCTGCAAGGGAAAGGTAGGAATAGAAACTTGAGGAAATACATTTTAAACATGAAACTAGTCTACAGGGTAAAACTATAGAGAATCAAACACAAACGGGCCACCAACGTTGCCAAGGCTGCTTTCTAGAGAGCTTGTCATTTGGGGCCTGGAATAAGAACAAGGATTAAACTTTATAAACACGCCATAGCTGTGCATATTACTTCATTGACAGTCTGATCAGCCTCCTAATCCTGAGCAACCAACATACCTATGGGTGTTCCCCAACTGATACATCCCCTCAAAGAGGAATGCCATCCTGAAACAGTGATCAAAATGAATCAATCACTGTTTAGGCCAAGTACTTGTCTGACAATTCGGACTAACAAAATCAGCATTACAATAACATCTGACCCCATGGAATTGGTATCCCTCCTCATACACCAACAATACCAATTTGTCTAAGTGGGTCTGTGCTGCGTGTTGGTACATGCTGCCTAGGCCGGCTCCATGAAGAAAGAAGCCTTTTCTGAAAAGCCAAGAACCTGCCAGCATCCACTACATTGTTTTTTTTAAGAGGGGGAAAAGATTCTTGGTCACGTCCACCAAAATCTTAGATACAATGCTTCACGATAGCTGATGTACCTCACCGTCAAGATATTGTTCATCTGCAGTGGATACATCATCTGACCTTGTCCTCCGATAAATATGTCACTTCAAATAACCACAGTAAGAGCTCCTGGCAGCTGATGCACAACGTACCTTTTCTATTGAGTGCTTCCCACAAGCAGATTCTTATTTGTAATGGACAGTCCAGCCCAAATTGATCTTCAAGGAGCCATTCCAGGACAAGGTACTTCTACTGGCATGCCTTCCATGCACTGTTTATCACCTATTTGGGATCCTACTAAAATGTATTAAAGGAGGTGGACCATCTTTGAGCCAATGTATGGCATCTGAGCCAACTTAATTTGCATTCAGTGCCTACATTATTTCACTGCAGATGGCCCCTTATCTCTCCGTCTAAAAGCTTTCCAAAACTTGTGTGCTCATAAGCCACTATATAGAGTGCAGGAACCCAATCTGAGGACCTTGGGGGCTGAAGGTAGTTGGAGGTTTAACTTGCCAGCTATTCCCTTACTGGCATCCTCTTCCAGCCCCTACGAGGAAGGATCCATCTCCATTCAACTCGTCTTGCCTTAAGATGGCCTCCAGGTATAGTCTTTCTCCTCATCTGATTTCACAGAGGAATAATGTCTTATCTGTAATAAGGTAAGGGTCTCCCTGGAGCAGTATGATATTTCCCAGCTTGCTCTAATTTCCAAACCAATTTGGTTGTTGTGGTGGGATACAGGTCTACTCTTGCACTTGGCAATTTGAAGTGTTAATTGCATTGAGGCCTTTACTTAATCCATAGGGGACATGCTCCTCCACATATGCCTCCTGTAAGGAGGTGCCTTCCCTGTCCAAGCTTATGTTGTAACATCGAGGAAACAAACCGTTGGCATGAATAGTCTCAGGTCTACAGTGGGCTGCCCCAAACATGCCCAGTGGCTTACTTGCACCGCAAATAGAACAGGACACTCATGGAATACATCTGAGGAGAGGTATCAACAGGTGCACTGGGTTCAGGCTACAAAGCAGGGATTGCAGCCCTGAACCAGTCCTCTTCCCGCTCAATGTTGACAGAAATGATGGACTGCACAAATGCGTAGTGGAAAGAGGACTGGCATTCGTGTATTGCTCCCTTGCCATCTCACAGCTACCTGAATGATGTGGGCATGGCTGCCAACCAATATGCACCACACCCGCCTGGACAGCAGTCTCCAGTCTGGCGCGAGCAGCACAGACTGCAGCTGTGGGAGACACAAAGAAAGGCACTTGAGCATGAACTTGCCCACAACTGAGCAGGGGCAAAGAGGAGAGAAACCCTCCAGAACCAATAATGATCCAAGTAGGATAGGTAAACTTTAAAAAATTTAACTGTGAAAAGCGACGGTGCCTTTTTGTAAGGCGGAAGAGTGAGCAACAACTGCACCTATATATATATATATATATATATATATATATATATATATATATATATATATATATATATATATATATATATATATATATATATATATATATATATATATATATATATATTGTGATCAAGAACGATCTGTTCTCGGTCGAAACGCGTCATGCTGGGCACTGGCCAGGACTGACTAGTCGCCGTGTAGATGCCATTTAAATAAAGCACTGCAGTTATAACCGTTCCAGTGAGTGGTCCGTACTTGTTTTCCTTCGCCGGTGGATGGTGGGGATTAAACCAGGGTTTGATTGATATATATATATATATATATAGAGATGTTAAAAATGATCAGTTTGTGTTTGACCAACAATTTCTTTTTATTCGGCAAAGGTATTTCAACAACTGAGGGGGGTTGCCATGGGAGCCAGCTTCTCCCCAAGCTACGCGTGTTTACACGTGGGTTGGTGGGAGGAGCACGTTCTCAGGGTGAACCACAGGATGAAATGGGGAAATCATGTAGTGAGCTGGCGGGGATTTATTGATGATGTTTTTATAATTGGGGGGGTGTCATTTGTTGAATGCATCAAGATGAACACCATGAATTTAGAATTTACAGCTCAGATAAATAGAAATGTTATTGAGTTACTAGATGTCCAAGTATATGTTAAGAATGGTAGATTGGAATCCAAATTACACCGCAAAAGGACAGCGGGGAACTCTATCCTTCATGCAACTAGCTTTCACCCAAAACATTTAATTAAAAGCATTCCATACGGTGAGTTCCTGAGATTGCGCAAAATCTGCAGCTTGGAGAATGATTTGGCAGCATGTCAGAAAGAGGTCACTGAAAGATTTCTAGAGCGAGGGTATGATCCTTACATCATCAATCAAGCTAAAATTAAAGCCAATGAGAAATCTAGAGACTCTATTCTATTTCAGAACCCCGCCAGTATTCGCCATGAGTGTGAGAAAGACCCCACGGATGATGATAAGGTCAATAACAGACTCATCACCACTTTTAGCCAGCAAGAGAGACAAATCAGATCTATCGTCGACAAGCAATGGCCCATAGTTCTAACAGATATTACATTGGGTCAAGTCCTCACCAAGAAACCCACTCTGACCTTTAGGCGTGCTCCATCCATGAGGAACTCTCTAGTCAACAGTAGCCCTGAAATAGTAAACAATTCCAACTGGCTGTCCCCAAAAAGGAAAATGCTACTTACCCAGTATGCATCTGTTCTTGGCATGTAGATATGTAGAGTCACATGCTGTGCATAGCCCGCCATCTAGTGTTGGGTCCGGATGTTTGCACTTTGTTTTTGTTCGAAGAAGTCTTTTCCAGTCACGAGGTAGGTGACTCCTCTTTTCGGTGATAGTGCGAATGGCATCGACTCCATTGTTAGATTGTTTGCCGCAGAGGGTGATAATGGAGTTAGTAAGAGTAGTAAGAGATGTCCATGCATGTATGTATCTAAGTAAGATGTAACTGCAACAGGTATAGGTACCCGGGGAGGCGGGTGGGCGCATGTGACTCTACAGCTCTACATGCCAAGAACAGATGCATACTGGGTAAGTAGCATTTTCCGTTCGAGGCATGTGAGCTGTAGATCACATGCTGTGCATAAAAAGCAGTTATCTCCTAAAGCGGTGGCTAACCTTTAGCTGTTGCAGTGGTCTGAAATAGTGTACGTAAAACTGTTTGGCTCACACTAGCTTGCTGTCTTGCTAACACATCTACACAATAGTGTTTTGTGAATGTGTGAGGTGTTGATCATGTTGCAGCTTTGCAGATATCATCTATGGGTATGTTTACTAGAAATGCCATGGAAGCCCCTAGTTTGCGAGTGGAGTGTGCTCTAGGGGGAATTGTTAAAGTTCTTTTTGCTTTTGCATAGCATATCTGAATGCATTTTACTATCCACCTTGCAATACCGGACTTTGATATTGGATTGCCTTTATGTGGTGGAGCAAAAGTGACAAATAGTTGTTTTGCGAAAAGCTTTTGTCCTTTCTGTATAGTAAGGAATTGCTCTTTTCACATCTAAAGTGTGTAAAGCACGTTCTGCCACAGAATCTGGTTGAGGGAAGAACACAGGCAACTCAACAGATTGGTTGATGTGAAAGGCAGAAATTACCTTTGGTAAAAATTTTGGATTGGTCCGAAGAACCACTTTTTTTGATGTATTTGTAAGAATGGTTCTTCTATGGTTAGTGCCTGGATCTCACCCACTCTCCTCAGAGATGTGATAGCTATGAGGAAAGCTACCTTCCAAGTAAGAAATTGTATTTCACATTTATGCAATGGCTCAAAGGGTGGACCCATTAGCCTTGTGAGGACGATGTTGAGATTCCACACTGGAGCAGGTGGAAGTCTTGGAGGAATGATTCTTTTAAGTCCTTCCATGAATGCTTTGATGACAGGCACTCTAAAAAGAGACAGATGTTGTCTGTTTTGTAGGTATGCCGCTATCGCAGCAAGATGTAAGCATATGGAAGAATACGCCAAATTAGAACGCTGTAGATATAATAAATAGCAGATGATATTTTGAACTGACGAGTCCAGTGGATCTATGTGATTGTTATTGCAGTATATCACAAATCGCTTCCACTTTGCCGCATAGCATGCTCTTGTGGTAGGACGTCTAGCCTCTTTGATAATGTTCATGCAGTCTGGCGAAAGATTGAGGTAACCAAACTCTAGGATTTCAGGTGCCAGATCGCAAGGTTGAGATGGCTGGGATCTGGGTGTCTTATCTCTCCATGGCTCTGAGTGAGCAGATTGGGAGTGAGGTGTAGTTTTTGGTGAGGAACTACGGAGGGCTCCAACAGGGTTGTTAACCTGTTGGAGCCCTATGTGAACCAGGGTTGTTGGGCCCATGTGGGAGCAACTAGGATTAATGTCAGGGATGCTTGTTTGAGCTTCCGAACCACTCATGGAATGAGTAGGAGAGACGGAAATGGGTATGCAAATATCCCTGACCAATTCATCCATAGTGCATTGCCTTTGGACAATGGGTGTGGATGTTTGGATGCGAAGTTTGGGCATTTTGCGTTTAGGTTTGTGGCGAACAGATCTATGTCTGGAAATCCCCACATTTGGAAGAATGGGAGGAGAACTTGAGGGTGGAGTTCCCATTCGTGGATTTGTTGTCTTTGACGACTGAGCAGATCTGCAATCTGATTGTTTACTCCTGGAAGGTGTTCTGCAAGGAGAAACATTTTGTGATGTATGGCCCATCTCTAGATGGTCTGTGCTAGCTGTGACAGCTGGAGAGTGTGTCCCCCCTGTTTTTGTATGTAGTACATTGCTGTCAAGTTGTCTGTACGTATCAGGACAGTTTTGCGTACTAGATGAACTTGACACGCTTTGAGCACTAGAAAAATCGCTAGCAGTTCTAGATGATTTATGTGAAGCTGCTTTTGCTGCAAGCTCCACATGCCCTGAATTATATGCGTCTGGAGATGAGCTCCCCAACCAGTGAGCGATGTGTCTGCTGTTAGCACTATCTGTGGAACCGGGTCGATGAAGGGCCGCCATTTTGAAAGGTTTTGTGTATTCCACCACTGCAGAGAGCGATGGGTGCGGCCGTCCACCAACACTAGATTTGATAACAGACCCTGAGCCTGGTTCCACTGACGTGCTAAGCACTCCTGAAGGGGACGCATGTGAAGTCTTGCGTAAGGGACTATTAGTATGCAAGACGTCATCATCCCCAGTAACTGCATGAACACTCGAGCTGGTAATGAGTGTTGAAGTTGGAACTGGCAGAGTAGAGTCTGCATGTTGCGGATTCTGGCCGGATTGGGATAGGCCAAAGCCTTTTGTGTCTATTGTGGCTCCCAGATACGCCTGTGTGTTGGATGGCTGTAGATGAGATTTGGACAGGTTCACTGTGAACCCAAGATCGTGGAGCAACTGCACTGTTTTGAGAGTGTGATGGAGACCGCTTTCTTGCGAGTTGGCTTTTATGAGCCAATCGTCCAGTAATGAGAAAACGTGAATGTGTTGTCTTCGAAGATGAGCTGCGACTACTGATAAACACTTGGTGAAAACTCTGGGTGCAGTGGTTACTCTGAATGGGAGCACCTTGAACTGATAATGTTGTCCTGCTACTACGAACTTTAGGTATTTGCGATGAGCAGGATGTATTGGGATATGGAAATAGGCGTCCTTTAAGTCCAGAGTGGAAAGAAAGTCGCCTTGTTGAAGGAGCGGGAGTACTTGTTGGAGAGTGACCATGTGAAAGTGGTCTGAGTGAATGTATAGATTTAATTCTCTGAGGTCTAGTATAGGCCTGAGCGAACCGTCCTTCTTGAAAATTAAAAAGTATAGGGAGTATACTCCGGTCCCTTGATGTTTTAATGGGACTGGCTCTATTGCTCCTTTTTCTAATAGAGATTGAACTTCCTTTTTAAGAAAGGTAAGATGTTCCTGTGACATTGCATGTGATCTTGGAAGAATGTTTGGGGGAGTGTCTGCAAGTTCCAGGCAATAACCATATTGGATAATTTGTAGAACCCATTTGTCTGAGGTGATAGTGTTCCAGACAGGGAGAAATTGAGAGAGACGTCCCCCGACAGGAGTGGGATGATCGGAGGGTAGCGGAAGGAAGTCACTGTTTGTTATTAGCGGGGGAAGTGCGCATGGAGTTGCCTCTGCCTCTTCCCTTACCATCGTTTCCTCTGAAACCTCCTCTAAAATATCCTCTCGATGAGGGCGATTGGTTGTTGCCCTTGTAAGAGGAGGAGGGATTCTCTGTAGTAACATTTTTGGAACCACCCCTGTAAAAGGAGCGACAAAAGGAACCTTTAATAGCAGGTAATTGTAAAGCCCCCATGGACTTTGCGACCTCAGTGTCCTTTTTCATTTTCTCCAGCTAGGTGTCAACTGCTGGACCAAAGAGGTGTTCTTTGTCAAAAGGGTTGATTAAGAATGGAGGACTGTACCTCAGGTTTGAAACCTGATATTCTTAACCATGCGTGTCTGCATAGCAACACGCTTGTGTTTACTGTGCGTGCTGCTGTGTCTGCTGCATTTAATGCACATTTGATGGAAGTATTGGTAATGAGTTTTCCTTCTTGTATAAGATCATTTGCCTTAGATTTATACTCATCAGGCAGATATTAGATAGGTTTTTCTAACTCATCATAATGATCTCTATCGTATCTGGCTAGCAAAGCTTGAGTATTGGCGATGCGCCAGTGATTAGCTGCCTGAGAAGCTACCCTTTTACCGGAGGCATCAATTAACTTGGACTCTTTATCGGGAGGAGGGGCCTCACCTGTTGTTTGTGAATTGGCTCTTTTACGAGCATTAGAGACCACCAAAGAGTCTAAGGGCAGCTGACCCTTGATGTAAGCAGGGTCAGTAGGTGCCGGTTTATATTTTTCTCAACCCTGGGCGTGATGATTCTTGCCCTGACAGGGTCTTTGAAAACCTCATTTGCATGCTTAAGCATTCCCTTAAGCATTGGTAATGTGTGTGTTGTTTTTTGAGTGGAGCTTAAGGTCTCAAATAAGAAGTCTTCCTCTAAAATCTGTTTATGTAGTTCCACCCCATGATAGCGAGCAGCCCTATTAAGAAGCTCAATATAACCTATATTGTCATCAGGAGGTGATGGCCTAGACGGATATAAGTGAGGGTCAGTGTCTGTGTGTGGATCAGTATTATAATCCTCCCATGGGTCAACATCTTGTGGCCTGTTGTCATCCCCATCCCCCTCATCCTGTGGGTCAGGTGATAGTGGTGGTGGTGAATTAGTGGGGGTAATGAGCAATTGAGGATTAGTAGGTGAAGGGGGTGGAACATAAGATGGTGATGGATTTGTACCCACATTCCTTTTCTTCAGGGGTATATGATGCTCATCATGATGTGCCAACTTCCTTTTTTCAGGCAATTTGGCATGGATATGTCCAGTATCTGGATTGATAACCAGTTCTTTTTGTTTCGGATCCGGAGGTAGAACATCGGACCGAAACTCTTTTGTTGGAGTCTTTTTCTCTTTACTTTTAGTTTTCGGCGTCGAAAGTTTCGGCGTCGAAAGTTTCGGCACCGAAGATTTAGGCTTGGACAGAGATGGAGGATGGACATGATTGGTTTTCGGCGCCGAGGATTGCTGCTCGGTGCCGTTAGGGGGCCGACTCGATCCCGAGCCGGAAGGCTTTTCTTTGTGTTTCGGCGCCGGGCCCGCGGGTGGGGTGCTCGAAACCTTTTCTTGGTGCCGACTTTGGCCCACAGCCTTTTTTGGTTTTGGTTGTTGGGGCAAGGGGGTTTCTGCACTCACGGTACGTTGACCCGGTGTAACTTGCTCCTCCTCTTCCATGTCGGAGTCGGCTTCAGACACAGAGACATGTTTTTCTTCCTCGGCTCCTTGCGCGTGTTCTTGGTTGGAATCTTCTCCTTTGTGTTGCATTTCAAGACGTCGAGCCCGACGGTCACGGAGTGTCTTCTTCGATCGAAACGATCGGCACGCGTCGCAGTCTTTCTCGTCGTGTTCCTGGGACAAACAGAGATTGCACACTTCGTGCAGGTCGGTGCGCGGAAACTTGGCGCGACACCCGGGACAGAGCTTGAATGGAGTCCGTTCCATTGACTGCTAGCGAGCCCGGCGCGGGTAGGCCCAACGGCTCTCCATGAGTTTTCCGATCGAAGATTCTTGGTTTGAAACAATAAGCGGAGAATAGGAAACACGATCGAGAAACAATACCGTCGAGGGTAGTGGATTGAGCGTCGAAGGGAACCCGAGAAACGGTGCCGAACCTGAGCGCAGCAATTGACATCCAAACCCGATGGCGGAAAAAAACAATCTAACAATGGAGTCGATGCCCATGCGCACTATCACCGAAAGGAGGAGTCCCCTACCTCGTGACTGGAAAAGACTTCTTCGAACAAAAACAAAGTGCAAACATCCGGACCCCACACTAGATGGCGGGCTATGCAGAGCATGTGATCTACAGCTCACATGCCTCGAACATGGATTTTTCAAATGAAGCTCATGTCATGCTTGTAAATTTGGTGTTAATATGTCCAGTTACAAGTCGGCATTTAGTGATAAGTCCATTGATATAAAGGGTCATTATACATGCAGGACATATTTTGCTGTGTATGTTCTTGAACGTTCGTGTGGCCTACGATATGTGGGCAGCATGAAGCTACAAGTACATACCAGAATTCTACAACATCTCAGGGCTATAGTTAACTCTGATCCAACATATCCAGTAGCACGCCATTTCAAACTGATATATGAAAACAACTTAAGCAACCTTAAATACTTTGTGGTAGGTGCAGTACCAGTTTTGAGAAGAGGGGGCAATAGGGAAAAACAGTTGAGGTAGCGGAGTCCAAGTTCATACTTACACTGGATTCTAAGATACAGAAAGGACTCAATACCAGTGAGAACCTGCACAATTTCCTATGAGAGCATTGCTGTTGTTGGTACTAGGGCAAACCAAAGAGTCAATTACATTATTGCTAGAAAGGTCAATCTTGGCACTAGTCACTTTATACACAATGGTGCACTATAAAATCTGTTGCTGCTTGAATAGAAGGAGGATTTAATGGTACTGGTCTTGGGTTACCATAGATGTGTTTATATATTTATATGTTTATATGCACAGGTCACCTTGTGACACGAAAGCACTTTCTGCCTCTATGCATAGGTCACTTTATGTTGCATCAGCACTCTACTATACTAGTACGGCAAAGAAGCACATGTAAATCAATGCAAACTGGATTATGGTTTATGCTATGTGGCTTCCGTACTGGAGCACTTCAACACACTAAGGCACTTTTTAGGCACATTGCACTTTATGTATTTATTGTGGGGCAACTTGACTGTGCAAAATTTACGGTCAATTAAATGTACATCCCATAGAGCTTAATTTGTAGGCATTTTTATCAAGTAGAAGAATTACTTATCAATCAGGTTATGCTTTCCATCAGATCTACGATTTATATATGTTTGCGTTTTTTACCCATGGATGAAGTTATTTTTGGGCCCCTCTCTACATCAGAAATAAATAATAAGTACCGTGATTATTTAACACATTAAGGACATAATGTAAAATTATTTTTGTCGATTATATTAGAATGATCATTGGTGTAATTGGTAAAGAAAAGCAAGGGGCTCCACATTGACGAATGAGGATCTGAGCCGCCCGGATTTTTCGCATTTTGAACACCTAATTTTTGAGCTTTTACTGTGGGAGAGCCTCATAAGCTGGGACTCACCCACAGTGAACTCATGATGAAACAGACTGCATGTGGATTGCACCGGTGTCCCCCTTGTGAGAGAAGACCGCTGCACTGCAGCCGGGGTAAGGGGCACTGGACTGGTTACATGTAGACACGTGCACACACGTGTGCACCCGTGAAAGGGCTGCGCATTGGAGATTCCTGTTGTGCGCAGGCCAGGAGCAGGTGCAGATAGAATGGTGTGGCAGGAATTATGCAGAGTTGGGTGGTGACATGGAATAGGCTATGTCACTAACTACTGTCTCTTACAGATATATCGTTACACAAGTTAGTAACTTGTGCATCTGAAAGAGACACGTTAGTGACAGATTCCTTACCTTAGAATAGATACCCCAGCAATACCAACCCCGGTGGTGGGTCTGCGAACAGATTCAGACAAGGAAGTCCCGGAGGACAGAGCGGCCAAAGAAGCCGTCCCTCCGGACCTGGCTGTCAAGGCAGTAATGCTTGGTAAACGTGTGCAGCGAGGCCCACGTAGCTGCCTGACATATATCCTGTAGCGGAACACCGCAGCCTAAAGCCGTGGTAGCAGCTGTTGCCCTGGTAGAATGGGCACGTAGCCCAACAGGGGCTCCTTCTTAGCCAAAGAATAGCAGGCTTTGATACACAATATTACCCAGCGGGAGATGGTCCTCTTGTGTACCGCCCGACCTTTTTTGGCGCCCACGTAGCCAACAAAGAGCTGGTCATCCACCCGGAACTGTTGTGTGCGGTTGAGGTAAAAGGAAAGCGCACGTTTTGGGTCCAGACGGTGGAGCCTCTCTTCCTCTCTAGAAGGATGCGGAGGCGGAAAGAAGGTGGGCAAAGTGATGGTCTGCCCAATGTGGAAGGCAGTAACCACCTTTGGCAAGAAGGACGGACGCGTCCTAAGAACAACCTTGTCTGGATGGACAGACAGAAAGGGTGGTTTGCACGAAAGAGCCTGGAGCTCACTCACCCGCCGAGCGGAGGTGATGGCCACCAGAAAGGCTGTCTTCAGAGTGAGAAGACGAAGAGGACAGTTATGTAGAGGCCCAAAGGGAGCGCACATTAAAAAGGTAAGAACCAAGTTCAAGTCCCACTGAGGCATCACAAACGGAACAGGAGGGAAGAGGTGTGTAATGCCTTTAAGAAACCTGTTAACAACAGGGGACTTGAAAAGGGAGGTCTGATCAGGAAGCCTGAGGAAGGCTGAGATTGCACAAAGATAGCCCTTGATGGTACCCAGGGCAGAACCCTGTTGGGCCAGAGAAAGAAGGAACCGAAGAACCTCAGAAAGAGGGGCAGAAAGGGGATTCACAGCCTTTGCTGTGCACCATGCCACAAACTTGTTCCACCTGCAGGCGTATACCACCTTAGTGGAGGGACGCCTGGCTGCCAGAATCACCTCACAAACTTCAGGAGGCAAGTCGAAAGGAATCAACTGCCGCCGCTCAATCTCCACGCAAGGAGGTGGAGACTGGACAGGTTTGGGTGGAGGACCGTCCCCTGCTGCTGCGACAGAAGATCCTCCCGAAGAGGCAGACGGATCGTGGGATCGACGCTCATACTGAGTAGCTCGGGATACCAAACTCTTCGAGCCCAGTCCGGAGCCACAAGAATGACTTGGGCCCGGTCGCGCCGAATCTTCTTCAACACTCTGGGTAGAAGTGGTATAGGCGGAAAGGCGTACAACAGACCGCAACTCCACTCGCGACGAAAAGCGTAGCCGAGCGAGTGCCGCCTTGGAAATTCCAACGCGCAGAACTGATGACATTGCGCGTTCTCTTCGGTGGCGAATAGATCTAACCAAGGCTCTCCCCACTGTAGAAAGAGTCCTTGCGCCACCTCCGAGTGAAGACGCCATTCGTGATCCATCATGCACCTGCGGCTGAGTTCGTCCGCCCTGGCGTTCAGGGAACCTGCCAGGTGTTGAACCATCAGGAATATGCCCTGATGTTCCAGCCATGTCCAGAGACGCAGAGCCTCCTGACATAGGGTCCATGACCCCACCCCACCCTGTTTGTTGCAATACCACATGGCGGTGGTGTTGTCTGTGAACACCTGCACTACCTTCCCTTTGACAGAGGGAAGGAATGTTTTGAGTGCAAGTCGGATCGCCCGGAGCTCCAGAAGGTTGATATGGAGCCGGGAATCCGCCGGAGACCAGAGGCCTCTGATCTCCGCCTCTCCCATGTGACCGCCCCATCCCAGAAGGGACGCGTCCGTCACAACTGTGTGCTCTGGCTGGGGAAGGGAGAGGATCTGCCCATGACCCATTGCCGGTTCGAGAGCCACCACTGCAACTGTCTTGCAGTCCCCTCCGAGATCTGGACGTAATCGGACAGGTTCCCCATATGCTGCGCCCACTGGAACTTCAGGTCCCACTGCAGAGCCCGCATATGCCATCTGGCATGATCGACCAGCAGGATGCAGGAGGCCATGAGGCCCAGCAGCCTCAGGGTCATCCGTACCGAAACCCAGGCTAGAGGCTGAAAGATCTGAATCATAGCCTGAATATCCTGGACTCGCCGTTCGGGAGGATAGGCCCGAAACTGCGTTGTGTCCAGAACTGCTCCGATGAAAAGGAGCTGTGGAGAAGGAATCAGGTGCGACTTCGGCACGTTGATGGTGAACCCCAGCGAGTGCAGGAGTTCGGCCGTAGTCTGGAGGTGGGAGATGACTACCTGGGACGAGCCCGCCTTCAACAACCAGTCGTCGAGGTAGGGGAAGACTGGAACCCCTGCCCGGCGCAGATGAGCTGCGACCACCGCCATCACTTTCGTGAACACCCGAGGGGCGCTTGTAAGGCCAAAGGGGAGCACGGTGAACTGAAAATGCTCGAGGCCTACCGTGAACCGCAG
Organism: Calotriton arnoldi; assembly: GCA_963921515.1. Taxonomy (NCBI): domain Eukaryota; kingdom Metazoa; phylum Chordata; class Amphibia; order Caudata; family Salamandridae; genus Calotriton; species Calotriton arnoldi. The sequence goes on along the minus strand of CAWUFW010000424.1, from coordinate 2,724,847 downwards.
GTAATGCCGGTGGGCCGGCAGGACTGGGATGTGAAAGTGAGCCTCTGCAAAGGAGTTAGGTGTGATTAAGGCATGTTTATTGTGAACCCCAGCAATATAACAGATAAAAAGGGGAGACCCACCAAAACACATATCCGTGAATAATGCTCAAATGTCAGCCAAAAAGCCTGTGACTCTCACTACTGCGTGGAGTAGAGCGCCACACTAGATCCAACAACACTGCTAAACAGTCAGTCTTGTCTAGGCCTGACCATAGGACCATGCGAATGGTCTGTGCCCAGTTGGGCTCAGAACTCTTCTGGAATTTCTGGCAAGATCTCCGCGACCTAGCGGACTTGGACTGGCCTATAGGACATTCAGGCAGTGCTCAGGCCTTGTCCGATAAGTCAGTGTGTGGGCTGGTTTTTTAGATGTTTATGGGCCTGGTTTATGGTCTAGTGGGCCTGTTTTCACTGTTGATTTCCCTGATATTACCACAAACCCTGGCAATAGCAAGCACAAATGCATGCAGTCACCCATCATACCTTGCAGAACACCTATACAACATGTCTTTACAAGTGCAAAGCTGCGCTATTTTCAAATGTAGGCCAGTTCTTTTAGCTATGTGATTCGCTAATAAGGGCCACTTATTGTGGTGCCCAGGCCTATTTGCTGTCCCAGTCAGACCATGCCCCAAAAGGCATGGGACTACCTACCCCGCAAACAGCTGGTACTGACCGACTGAAGGGCTAGGTTAGCTGATGAAAACCTCCTCTTTCCAAATTGATCAGATCTTCTTGACTATCGGGGGGAAGGGCATTGTAGGAAAAGAATTGGGATTAAGCCTGCTAGTAGATGCCTGCAATCCAGGCTCTCAGTGGTAGGATGCCGCGTCCGAAAGGCAGTGTCACTTAGGGTTGTTCTGTGGAGTCGTGCCACCAGTCTGTTTACAAAAGCAAAAGGAACAAATGATGACCGGAATGCTGAACAATGCAAACATTCACCCCCAGTCACAAAGATCTGGGTTTAATCCATCGTTTTTTTGCTCACCACGCCACCCCCGTTTTGACTCAGCCATATGCAAATCAGTCTTGACCCTGCTCCTCATAGGAACAGTCCATCCTGAACTGCCAAGCCAGGTCCTTCCTGGACCGGAAGCAAGCATCCTGGGACCGGTTCTGGGGCATCACCCCATATCAGCCTGGCTAGCTTGAATCCAGTGGCGCAGTGAGCACGGGACCCACGTCTGGGCATACCTTTTCCACCCTTCCCACTTAGGGCTACAAAAGCAAAAGGAACAAATGATGCAGAGATGCTGAAACACCAGTCTGTTTACAGGTAGGCATGAGCAGAGTTTAGCCCAAGTGCCCATGAGGGTGTCAGGGCTTCGTTGAACGGCAACAAAGGATCAGATGAGGTCTGTCAGAGTTGTAAAATTCTACGAGGATGTTAGTTCACCTCAACAAAAGGTAACTGAAGGTCTAGAACATAAGCCACTTGTCTGATGACTATGGTGAATGCGGCTGACTCATCCATGGAAGAGCCAGAGGGAGAACCCAGCCCTGTCACAGAGGAAGTGTGCAGTCTACTGGCCTCTTGTAGGTCCAGATAAAAATTGTCATTGTCTTATTATGGAGAAAATTCATCCCTACCGCCACCATCATCACCTAAAGCTGCTCGACTCTGATCAGAGTCCAATCAGAAAAGTTGTTGTAGCACTGCAAGGCGACTCCTAGGCAAAGGCACTGCCTTATCAGTCAGAATAAACTGTGTCTGGGAGCGCCAGAGCAGTGCTAGAACAGACTTTAGCCGAGGTGTCAGAGGTTCTGTTTGGAGTTGGACAAGACAATAGGAACGGCATCCTTATCTGGTGTCTGCAGCGTTGCGGCCATGTAAACGTGGAAGGAACCAGCATAGATTGTGGTGCTGGGTGTGAAGTCAGTATGTAAGTCAGAGATGAACCCAAAGAGGCTTCAGGAGGAACAGATGACCCAGAGGGTAGACCCGATGGCAGTAACCAGACTGAAGGCTTCAGTGGATCAGTGTGGCTCAAGGGCGCACCAGAGGGTGTCTAAGATTTAAAGCATGGCCTCCATAAATGCCACAATCTGTTGTGATATCATTGATGACCCTGAAAATTTAGGATTCATTGGATCAGCTGCAGAATCATCTATTCTGTAGGGGACAAGGAGTGAGACCAAGAGGCACCTTGATGCTCTTGCTACTTCTCAGAAAGAGAGTGGGAAGCGTGGGATGAAACCCGCTTGGACTTTTTGTTTTTGGATTGGAACTTACCTGAAGACTCGGGCTACAACAAGGACCCGACGGTGGAACGGCCCAGAGAGCTGGAATGGGTCTGTGTCCTCAACTTGAAGCGAGTGCGGACCTTATGCAACTTCCTGTCATATACAGCGACATGCAGCTTAGCTTTGCATTCCTGGATCGCCTTCTGGTACATCAGGGCACACTCCTCGCATGACTTGGAGACTTGGCCTGACTCAAAACACCAGAGCAACACTTCGTGGTTATCTGTCACAGACACCCGTTTGTGAAAGTCCCTACAATGCTAAACCCTGTAGTTGTAGGAGGGCAAATGTTCCCTGGCACAATCTTAGAGAAATGTTTAGAGGAAAAAACTTTTCAACTGATGAAAAAGAAAGTCAGGCTCTAGCTGTGGATACAAGTACTAGAGGTAGTAAAGAAAGGAACTGACGTCACAACTCTTGGGTGGGGCCTATATACAGCCATCAGCTCTGGAGTTGACACAGAGCTGCACGACACCATCTACATGGGCTATGCTGAAATATCTGCCTGGTTTAGTCCAGTGTCTGGGGATATTCTCAAGATGAGGACTTTGCGGTTAGAAGTATCTATCAGAATACAGTGTTTCTAATGTCCAAAGGGAGGTTACAGAAAGAAGCCCCTAAAAGTAATGTTCAAATTTATGTTAAGGATTTAGTGGTGAACAGAACCTGATCAGAGTGAATCCGTTAAAGTATTGACATAATATTTAGTTGAGTTGAACATAATGTATCAAGAGTACCTACTGGTTCTAGTTTACATAGAGATTTTCTTTTCATGAAGACTTCCACACTTGTTTCAGCAAAAAGCACAGATATCCTGGCATGTACAGTATTTAAGAGCCAGAAAGAAGGAAATTTAACAAAAAAAAGAAAAGCTGTCAACCAATTAAAAAAATATACAGAGTAGAGCAGTTTTCGATTGTGTAATGTAATACAGTAAATTAAGCCTAAAATAATGTCTTTATATCGTATGGCAGAGATTACTTTGTCTTAATGAACAAAATATAAACCAGTGGCTGCTGGGAAAGACTTATTACAAGTATGGAAAAGCCAGGGACTTTAGCCAGCACACAATATAAACTTGTGTCTAATTTGTTTAGTCTTTTACTGTCTGGAAAATACAAATCCTATTTTAAGTTAGACTTACATTATCCAAATCTTTCCGTAATGCTATCTTGCTTGTAACCAATTCATGGGCAAGGTCATCATTTTCTTGTTCAAGTCTCATGTTTGCTTCTTGGAGACGTCTGTTCTCGCGCTGAAGAAAAAAAGATAAATTACTTTTTGACATTTTTTCTTTAACCCATCACAAGTGAATGGGAATAAAATCTTCCAAAGCTATTCAATATGGTTCAGTGACATTATGGAACGGCAAAAGTATCCCTAAAAGCCTCCCACTTTGTTACTTTCGAACATCAATACATCACTGCATCAATCACAAAAACCTTAAGTCATTTACTGAAATAAAGGAGTGTGTACACTGCCACTATCAACAAGGAGATCCCTTTTTGAAAGCGCGTCATCTTTAAAGGCTGGCTCTGATAGCCAACAGATGCCGCTCCCCATATTACATTGAAGGTGCCATTCGTGGGGGGATCATGGAGAAGTCGAAATATGGTTTCATAGCCAATGATAAGGAGAAAATGCCAGTGGTTTTAGACTGTTATCTTAACTCCATTTAACCCAAGCTTGTTCAATCCAATTTGGCAAAGTAGTTTAAAGGTGTCTCTTGGTTGCACTGTGACTATCCCTAATGGATCCAAATACTAATTTTGCTTAAATATTATGTAATGCGACATATATGACTATCAATAAAAGACCACTCTGAGCTACAAAAGCTAATACACATTTTTTACCCTTGTCCTGAAAGCTTATGCTGAGAGGATGAATACCATCATTGGCCTTAATTAAATAACAGTAGCAGTTATAAAGTGTATGTCAGATCAAAGTAGACTGTTTTTCTTTGTATGAGGTGTACTATGACCCTGCGATGTATTTTTCTTATTCATGTCACAACTAGTTCAGATTAGAAATGTTGAGTCTTTTAGTTTCTTATATATGCACAGACCAGTGTGATTTGACTAACCTTCGTCAGGACACAATTGGACCTAATATATTGGGCGAGCAAAATGAGAGATTGAGTGAGGTTGTATCATACAGCGGTTGGCGAAAATGCATGAAGCAATGAGGATTATTTTAATGTCTCAGGATTCCATTCTACAGAAGTCTGTCCCCATTTCTAGTGCCTATGAACAATGTTTCTATAACCCCACCTAAAGTCTAAATTATTCATTCACTCACAAATCCAAAAGCAAACCAACCCAAAAGAGGAAAGGAGATAATTTCTCTTCTACATGCTTTGTAAAAAAAAGTCACTCTCCTCCACTGACTCCATTACCTATATATGCCTCATGCAACATTTTGTGCTATGTGTCTTTACATGCTAAAGCAAAGGAAATAATGTAATGCAGTCACACCTTTTGATACTAAGTTAGGTGTCTTGAAAATTGTAATCAATATACATGCCGACAACTAAATAAATAGCCTGTCCACTGTCCTTCACTGGTAAATAGGAGTCTGCTGAAACTTGAAAACAAAGTATTCCTTTCCTCTTTGTATGGCATTTGCCGCCACTGGTACAACAGAAAGTATTCCTCTGTGTAGGGCATTTCAGAGCAATCTGCAGTCACTTATGGTCCAAGACAAAGCAGACACCAATAGGCAACAGCCACCTGCTTTGTGTGTAGAACTGTTGACAGTCTTATACAAGTAGATAAACAGCCCAACATTAAGCAGTGAAAAGGCAAGAATGAAGATATTTCCTATTTCATATCTGCCATCAAGGAGCATGGAGAATGAAGCTGAACAAAGTGTTCCTGTCAAAAATTTGCTCAAGTGTAGTCATAGATACAACTTCACAAAGGAATACTCCTCTGTTCTAGCACTAAATAAATGTATAAAACATATATGTACAAAGCCTTAACAAGGCCACATTATGTTAATATTTTTAATTTGAACTCCGTAGATAAAGGCAACAATGAATAACAACAGTCTTTAAAGTCAGTGACATGTAATCTAACATAACATGGAGACAAATGCCAAGTTCTCAAATAATAGTCATCTAACCTAACAAAGAAAAAGTAAGGGTCGGGACAGTGCTAGATATACCAACACTTCCTGCAACACTGTTATAGTTGGGGAAACATGGCACATTGGTCCTACATATGGAAACTTTTTTCTATAAAGAGTCCAGCACTGATGGGAGTGCTCAGCGCTAGGGGTGAGCAGTAAACTACGCTCCGCAGGCAGAGAGCGGACATTTTCCCACTCTGTTCTCTGCTTGGAGCGAGGAGTTTGACAAAAACTCTGCCAACCCCCGCAGAGCGCGAGTGAGAAAAAACAAGCGCTACACTGCCTCCCAAGGAGATTTCTCAAGGCGGGCGGTCGCGGCAGGTCACTACCCCTCAAGTTGAGAAAGTTGACGCTCATGTTGCGAAAGCTGCTGCTCGAGGAGAAAATCTACTCGTGCAGAAAAAAGAAGCAGTGTCCTCTGACGCACCACGTGGTTCATTTCATACGGATTTTACAGCGTGGGACAAGCTCCCAGCACTAAAAATCAGTGCGAGCAGAGCCACAGACCGGAATTCCGCCACTAGCAGAACTCCGTGGAATCTTGCAGAGTTTTTTTAGATAACTCCGCGAGTTCTGCCCACCCCTACTCAGCTTATCTGGATATTTGTATTAAAATTGCTCATAAGAACTGAAATCTGTTTCATTGACAAAGTATTCTTGTGAAACAAGATCATCAAAAACAACTATCATAGACAATCCAGGCCCCTCCACATGCATTATATATACTGCTTAAATGGTGTTCATATCATTGAGTATCATTTAAGCAAATAAACTAATGCCATCAAAGAACAGAAGGTTACAACTCATTGTCCGCAGGGTCAATTCTGTATTAGAAGTTTGAAACCCGACAAACACTCAAAACAATGAATTCCAGCAAAAATTACATTTGAGCAAAATGTTTGAAATGTCAGTTTTTGGCTGCTTGAAGAACATACCTCAAATCTCTCTACAGGATCCTCCTGTTCAGCTTGCTGTTCCCTCATAGTATGGTATTCTTTTTCATATTTCTTTAATTTTTTAGACCAATCTGTAGATAACAAACATTATAAATCACAAGTATTTGTATGAACATTACCACAGGTGGAATATTAAAGATGACTAATTGCTGTTAAGTTATTTTTATGAGAACAAATACTTACCGAACTTCGACAAAGGCTACTGTCAAAGCACAAGTAGTACTTGGCTAATAAAGTGTCATCAATCAGCACTTATACAATGGCACTGCTATGACGTTGACCAACCTTCAGATAAAATTACCTGCATCATTACTTGATTACTTACTTTTTCCAGATAGAATAATCTCATGCTGCTTTCATTTCCTTAAGAAAGATCTAGCAACTGTTTTGTACAGGGAAACTTAGGGTCACAAACATCCCTAAACCTTAATGAATAGTCGTATTTCAGAACACATCAGGTTTGTCTGGATTCTTAGATGAGTTCCATACTATCAAAAGTTATTAAATAGCATTTTATTGTGCAAGAGTGCCATCTTGATCCCATTTTCAAACACTTATAAATGGCTTCCTATTTTAGGATTTCCAGTTCTTAGTGCAGAGCTAACTTTCTGCATACTGAAGAGTAAGAGGAGAACAAAGCTATATTAATGTACTGGCGAAAAAGAAAAGAATGTATAGATTTAAAGGAGATTGCGAAGAAAGGTACCGCAACAGACCAAACAATCACAAGTATCCTACTGAGAAAAAACCATAGGAAGAATGCAATTTTGTTAAATGTACATATAACTAAAAAATGGTTTGATGCATTTCCTAATAAGTATTCCCTTAAGATAGCCAGGACAGCTTCTATACCTGTTGACTTGCTTGCACATTCAGAATTCCTAAGAGCTTGCTGTCAATGCTCTGTAATAGGACGATATAGTAAATACTTTAATATTACACATACATTTGCGCTGGCATTCAAGGGATATGTAAAGTCATACATAACAACGAAGGCATTTCTGCACAGGTCATGGGTTATACCAATAAAGGTTTTAAAGTTCTCTCTAAGGTGCATACAAATTTAAATAGCTGTTTGGCTGCTCCCCATCCTACTTCACTAATTAAGTAACAACATACATTCTGACAGGGACCAAGAGCTCTGTGAAATTCACATTAAAATCATTCATCTGTGCTTAAGGCAATGATTCCAACCGATCTATTAACAGAAAAACAAGTAATTTCATTCTGTTTTGTGGTGGCCATCTTGCTGCAGATTCATCAGGATTGTCTACGGTATGGGTCCCTGCAACCTTTTTTTAATTGGTCTGCAAAAGGAACAACTGGCTGCTGGATGTGTGTTTTTATTGGCCTGGTAAAGGGGTGCCACATAGACATTAAAATTAATATAGCCCACTGGGGCTTTGATAATGAAATATTTGGTGTGACTACGAGTTCCAGCAACCACTGCAACACCCACGAGGGAGCCCATTTGGTGAGGGATTATAAATAAGTGGAACTGAGACTGTCACAAGATTGATTTCACCTGTGATCAAGGTCGTACCGACCGAAACGTGTCAGGAATGCTGCAGCAGCTAATAGAAAGAAAATAAACAGCACATTTGCCCAGTTCGTGAGTGCAGCTTTTTCCTTTCATGCAGTGGGGATATATACATATATATCTATCATATATATATATATATCTCATTATATATATATTTATATATATCATATCTATATCCATCTATATATCTATCTATATCCATCTATATATCTATCTCTCTTTCTCTATAGCCAACTATATATCTATCTCTATCCATCTATATATCTATCTCTCTTTCTCTATCTCTATCTATCTCTCTATCTCTCTCTATCTATCTATCTATCTTGCTATCTATATCCATCTCTATCTATCTCTATCCATCTATATCTATCTCTCTATCTCTATCATCTATATCTATCTCTATCTCTCTATCCATCTCTATCTCTCTATCCATCTCTATCTCTCTATCCATCTCTATCTCTCTATCCATCTCTATCTCTCTATCCATCTCTATCTCTCTATCCATCTCTATCTCTCTATCCATCTCTATCTATCTATCCATCTATCTCTATCTATATCTATCTCTCCCTATCTCTATCTCTCCCTATCTCTATCTCTCCCTATCTCTATCTCTCCCTATCTCTATCTCTATCCCTATCTCTATCCCTATCTATCCATCCATCCATATCTATATCCATCCATCCATATCTATATCCATCCATCCATATCTATATCTATCTCTCTAGCTATATCTCTCTATCTCTAGCTATATCTCTCCATCTCTAGCTATATCTCTCCATCTCTAGCTATATCTCTCTATCTCTAGCTATCTCTATCTCTCTATCTCTAGCTATCTCTATCTCTCTATCTCTAGCTATCTCTATCTCTCTATCTATATCTATCTCTATCCATCTCTATCTATCCATCTCTATCTATCTCTATCTATCCATCTCTATCTATCCATCTCTATCTATCTCTATCTATCCATCTCTATCTATCTCTATCTATCCATCTCTATCTATCCATCTCTATCCATCTCTATCTATCCATCTCTATCTATCTCTATCTATCCATCTCTATCTATCTCTATCTATCCATCCATCCATCCATCTCTCTCCATCCCTCTCTCCATCCCTCTCTCCATCCCTCTTTCCATCCCTCTCCCTATCCCTCTCCCTATCCCTCTCCCTATCTCTATCCCTATCTCTATCCCTATCTCTATCTCTATCCCTATCTCTATCTCTATCCCTATCTCTATCCCTATCTCTATCCCTATCTCTATCCCTATCTCTATCCCTATCTCTATCCCTATCTCTATCCCTATCTCTATCCCTATCTCTATCCCTATCTCTATCCCTCTCCCTATCCCTCTCCCTATCCCTCTCCCTATCCCTATCTCTATCTCTATCCCTATCCCTATCCCTATCTCTATCTCTATCCCTATCCATCCATCCATCCATCCATCCATCCATCCATCCATCCATCCATAGCCATCTATCTATAGCCATCTATCTATAGCCATCTATCTATAGCCATCTATCCATCTATCTATCTATAGCCATCTATCCATCTATCTATCTATCTATCTATCCATCTATCTATCTATCCATCTATCTATCTATCTATCTATCTATCTATCTATCTATCTATCTATCTATCTATCTATCTATCTATCTATCTATCTATCTATCTATAAATCCCCACTGCATGAAAGGAAAAAGCTGCATTCACGAACTGGGCAAATGTGCTAGTACAAGAATTGAAATTTACAAATATGTGAGAAAACTAAAGCTACATAAATGCCATCAAATGAAGCACAGAGTAAAAGCACAAGAAGTAATGGAAACCAGTAGGCCCTCCTCATTCCAGATTGCAGACATCCCGTATCCAGGACCTGGACCAGTCAAGTCAGACAGTGGCTACAGCGATAGGGGGATCCACCACTGACCGACTAACTAAAAGATTACAAGACATGGGCTTCACAACAAGCGAGCATGTGGGCAGTGATCTTAAACCAGGGAGCAAGTTTTGCCCGCAGCTTCCACCAGGGAATCGGCTGGACCTTTTGCATGAGTTGCTGGTCAATGACTTGAACAACATGCAAAGAAGCTGGCGAACCGACTATACGAAGGGCAACTTTACATCTCGGGATTAGAAGGACATCAACTAATTAAAAAACAATCCCTCACTCATCATCAAACCCTCCGATAAAGGAGGGAACATCGTACTAATGGACCAGGTGACGTATGTAACAGAAGCACGAAGAAAATTGAGTAATCCACAGCACTACACCCGCTTAAAAATGAACCTTTTGAATAAAATGGAAACGGAATGCCATCTAAAATTGAAGGAGTGGTCTGAAGGGGACCGATTGGACTGGGAAGAACTGCAATACCTCCGTACAGAAAATGCAAGATTGGCCACCTTCTATTTCTTGCCAAAGATTCACAAGTGCACAGTAAATCCACCCGGAAGGCCAATAGTGAGCTCGATCGGATCATTACTGGAAAACAGTTCTAGATTCCTCGACCTGTTCCTACAAGAGTATGTAATTAGCCTCCCTTCCTACCTGAGGGACAGCACGGATTTCCTGAAAAAGCTGGACAACATCCCATGGAAAAAATAATACATCATGGTGACAATGGCCGTCGTGTCATTGTACACTCCAATCGAGCATGAGAAAGGAATACATGCGTGTACAAGCTTTATGAGAGATCGGCCAGTGGAATGGCTAGAACACACACATGTTGTTGGACATGTTGGAGTACTGTCTCACACACATCTTCACATTTAATGGGAAGTTCTATCAACAGGAACAGGGGACAGCAATGGGGACCTCCTTCGCCCCCACCTACGCGAATCTCTTCATGGGGTGGCAGGAGAAGGAGGTAGCCTGGGCTGAGGAAAACAACATGCACATGGAAAATGTAGCAATGTGGACCAGGTATATTGATGACTTATTTATTTTGTGGGAGGGCAGTGAAAGGGATCTGGAGCTCTTCCTGATCAAATTGAACAACAAGTGTAATCTGCAGTTCACATGTGCATGCAGCCGGCAGCATTGTACTTTTTTGGACGTGGAGTTGGAGGTCAAGGAGGAGAATCCACAGAAAATCGACTGCAACCAACTCCGTTTTGCACGCTAACGGTGGCCACCCATTTGCAATGAAATGGAGTATTCCCTACAGTCAAATGCTGAGAGCAAGGAGGATTTGCTCCACGGAAGAACTGTATGATGAAGAAGTGGATAGGCTGTTTGGGATGTTTAGACAGAGAGGATATCCAATAACTATTCGAGGATGCGAAACGTAGGTCCAAAGAAAAGACGAGAAGAGAATCTCTCTATTCTCAAATGTCCCAGGAGGAGAACAATAACACTGTCAAGAGGCTTTTCCTAGAATACAACTTGGCACAACCAAGCATCACGACGGTTCTCAAAAAACATTGGTGTGTTCTAAAAAATGATTAACATCTAACTGAAATTTTTGATAGGGGCCCACAAATCACGTCGAAAAAGATGCGATCCTTGGGAGATATCTTGACCTCAAGTCACTATATAAATAAAAGAAACCAACAGGGAATGGGATCATGGTTGTCAAGGAACCAGGAAGGCTTCGTAAAGTGCAACTCATGTAAGGCCTGTGAATATGGGATAAACAGCATAATGGATGGTTGTACAGTGCCAATCAGAGAGGATAACATGTAATACAGAGTGTGTCATCTATGCACTAAGATGTGGCTGCAACAAGCTGTACATTGGTAGCACTAAAAATAAATTGAAATTGAGAATCCTATAGCACATAAGAGCAATTAGAGATGGGGATAAGAGCTACCCAGTAGCTTGCCACTTTGATCAGATACACAATCGCTCCTTGTCGACATTCGCCTACTGGGGCATCAAACGCATCAGGGCCCAACCAAGAGGGGGAAACCGACAGAATGAGTTGTGGGAACAGGAATCCCAATTGATTTTACTGATGGGGACTGAGACACCATGGGGCCACAACAAGGATGCAGAACTGTTTGGACACTTATAATATTGGGAATATTTTGATTGAAGAAAGACTGTTGGTTATCCGTTTAACAATGATACTGTCAATGTGAAGAGTAATCAGGATTGTGTGTTCACCGAAACGTTGAATTGTTCAGAGTATAAGTCAGGGTGAAAGATTCTAATGTTCGGATAGAACCAGGATTTTTATCAACATCATGTATGAGTCATGGAACTTGAAACTGAATTGGAGGGGAATGAGGCTGAAAATAGCACTATGCACTTTAGACCAACTAAGCACCCTTTTACATATTCTGCCTGTTTAGACGGGGTAGAAAAATCTCCCTGCATGCAACATCTCAATTAGGGTATAACATTTGCACTTCGCACTTTAATGAAAATTGCACTTTGGAATATGCTGCTTCCTGGGGTAGGAATAATGATCCCTGGGCACATTGCACTTTATTGCTGCTGGTCTGGTCGGGGTAGGTAAAATCGCCATGCATGTAGAACTCTCACGAATTTGCACTTCCTCTTATAAGCAGCCCCTCTTTTTAAGAAGGATACAATATTTGCATTTTGCACTCTTTTTTGAAAACTGCACTTTGGAATATGCTGCTCTTTTTGGGGCAAGACAAATGATCCCCGGGCATGTTGCACTTTAACGCATTTGCACTTTATTAGAATATCCTAGAAGAATAAGATGATTGAACAGCAAGAAGGGAGAAGGGCATTGAATGCATTAGCATTTTGAATCTGTACATTCCAAAGGAACGAGAGAAAGAAGAAGTGAGAACAAGGAAAAACAATTATATGTGGCCTTTGGGTATGTCACACCTTTTTGCGCTTTGGGTTTGGCATCACTATCATAGGGTTTGCCTCCAAAAGGAAACGAAAGGAACAACATACAGAAAAAAAAATATATAGAAAAGAGAAAAAGAAAAAAACAATTTGAAGGAAACAATCAAGTGATATGTAATGAATGTACATATACTAAAAGCACCATAATATCTTCTTAAGCATGATGTGGTAAATTATAAATGGCGGTGAACGGGAGCCTAGATACGAAATCAGATGTATCGCTCTAGTGGTCAGTTAAGGGTCAACAACATTGAGAAGGGACATAGGATATGAACACAATGTAGAACCCATAGTGACCCAGTAGAAGGAAATTCGCCGAAACGCATCGGTCCGATCTCACAGACGGAATTGACTGTGTGTACTTGCCATTGAACAAAAACAATAAAATGATTTAAAAAACTGACCTGAAGAGCAGTGGAGTTGCTGTTTGTTGACCGTGTGCCGCCGGATTCGGAAGAAGGGCGCCAAAGGGATGGATGGAGATAGATATATATATATATATATATGTGTGTCTCAAGCACATGAGATCTTTTTAAATGGCCAAAACTATGTTGATCCTGCTGTCTGGTAAACTGCTTGGAGCACTCATCTCAACCTCCAGACCTTAAAAGACATAATATAAATATTTGGTTTGAAATAATGTCCTATTGTATTACGACTGAATGCCAAGAGACAAAGGTTGAAGGTTGAGCTCCAGTAGGTCCCAAAACCACATAGCTTTCTGGATGATAGGATTTTATTTTCCTAATAGCCTAAAGAAGGGCAGTCACAAATGGGAAAGCACAGTGCGGAGGTAGGTTCTAACTAAGCAGAAAGGAAAGGAAGAAGAAAGTTTTTCATTAATTTGGTAACCATACTTCTGGTGGACACAATCTTTGTAGAAATTGCTCCTTTTAGGAGTATCCTTCCAGTAGTGAGACTGTCTGGAAAATTTTAACCCAGCAATTGCTCTCCAGCATACCCACGTTGGCTATGAGGTTTCAAATGCAACATCTCCCGAAAGACAGAACATCAGACTATATCAGGGTTCAACCAGCACACTTGCGTCTCCATTAAGGTATGTGGAGAGCAGGGTTGACTGCACATCAGTGAAAACAGCACATAACATGTTTGGATATCTTAGGATCTTTTTAGTCAAAGTACTCAATCAATAGCGGGGTTGAGGGCAGTGAGGAATCTGCAGGACAATTATGTGTTAACCAGACATATCTTTTCAAAAGATAAGCAACTTTTTCTTCTGATGAATATATCTTCTCAAAGAATATTCACCATATGAGCTCCAAAGTGACACCTCACTAGGTGGTGGAACTAGCTAGTCATTGTGTGCCTGAGATGTGAAACAGTAATGGTGCGAAAATGTATGCAGGGATTCCAATGTGGCCAGCAAACTGATGTAAACTACCAGGACACCTATGGAGAGAGCCATGTACGCAGCCATGGCCCTAGTGGAATGGTCACGAATTGTGTCCAGTTGTGAATTTTTTCCACGGGTTAGCAGATCTTGATACAGAAGAAGACCTAACAAGAAATGGTGCATTTGTTAACTGCCTTTGTAAGCTTGGAGATCTAACAGGATGTAGCAAAGCTAAGATCCAGTCTAAGTAGCAACTCCTCATGAGTAGGCTGAGGAGGAAGGGAGAAGGTTGGAAGGGCAAAAGACAGACCCAAGGGAAAGTCAGATACTACCTTCTGTATTAAGGATCGGCAGGACGAAGAATGGATAAGTACGAAGGACTACTTATCCAGGTAGAATGCAATGAAAGTGAACTGAGGGGACCCCCAACAATACTAAATTCAGAGTAATGGATCAAATTGGTCAACTGTGCATCAGCTTGAATGGGGAAGCCATTGAAGTCAACAAACGATTTAAATCCCACTGAGGAACAATGAAGGCAGAGGGAGAAAGGTAAACATTTCAGAAAAAGCACTACTAGTGGTGCTCTAAACAGGAACTCCTGGTAAAAACCACATAATGGCAGTCCGGGCAGTCAATCAGAGCTCAACTGTAGCCACTGCCAGACTCTGCTGTACCAGCAGAAAAACATATCACAGATAGAAAGGTGGAATTTAAAAGACTCCAGGCCTCATTCCTCAAACCACTGAAAAAAGTGTTTCACTGATGGCTGCAAAGAGGACATTTGTTACGTCATCAGGAAGGCAAAAAGACTTTAACTGGCACGAGTCAATCTACACTAGTGCAGCATTTGAGGACTGGGGTGGAGGACCACCTGCTGCAAGAGCATGTCCATCATGTGCGGAAGAGGAAGATCTGGCCAAACTCTGAATGCCAACATATTGGTTACCAAATCTCCTTATCCAATCTAGGGTAATCAGCATCAATTGTATCCTACCCCATGCACCTTCTGAAGGACTTTCAAGAGAAGCGAATGAGCAGCAAAGTTACAGCAGACCCAAGACTAGCTGATCCAGAAAACATATCAAAAAGATCCATTCGGAGTGAAATGAATGGTACAAAACTGAGGACACTTCCTGTACTAGGCTGTAACAAACAGAACCACTTACAAAGACTGCCAATATATAGAAGGTCACCTCAAACAAATCATGGTCTAATTCCCACTCAGTCTTCCAGTAAGAGGTGACAGAGCATCAGCTCTCATGTTGTGTGAACCTGAAAGATGTGCAGCTACTGGGAAAAATATGAATTTTCAAAGAATAAACACTTTCTAGCACTTAGAAACCTATAGCGCCATTCTGAGGCATCTGGGTGTGCTTGACAAGGACAAAGTCAAACTTTCAGGCTGACCGCGATGGAGCCCTGCACGGATACACTGAGCGAGAGGCCCCAGTCAAAAGTTTACCTACGGACCTAGAAACTTTTCTGGAGCTTTTTCTGCCAGGGTCAGTCTATGATCTTCACCAGCCCGGATTCTGTGAAGGTTCACCAGCTTGACTTTCAGGGAGCTCCGGATCAAACTCTGAAAGTTGGACCTCCAGAGCTCTCCAGCAGAATGAACCTAGAGTCCGGGCTGGGTCGCGGTTGAAGATGGCCGACTTGGCTATCGATGTTGAGTCATCACCTTTTGGACCTTTTTTCCAAAGTTGCTAGAAACTTCTCCAACGTTCTGGAACTTCTTCCTGAAGTTCCAGGCAGTTGACTCTTGGTGTGTTGATGATGCAGGTGAGCTCTGCTAACCTGTAGCATGCAGGGAGTCCACTCTTTAATCCTTAAGAAGCAAGGTATATCCACAAGGCTGTAGTTCCAGATAATGCAGCAGGCGCAGTCAGTCAGAATGCAGGGCTTGATGGTGCAAATCAAGTTTCCAGCATGGCAATACTTCTTCTCTTACTTTCAGGCAGCAGATCTGAGAGGCTCTGCATCTCTCACATATTTATTCAGTGTTCTATGGGGTCAAGCAGGAGAGCACTCCTGTCCAATGAGGTGCAAGGCAAGAACACAGAGCATGACCACTTCCTCCAAAGTGTCGCATAATCGCCTCCCAGAAAGAACTATTCCTCCAAAAATTCTCAGCAGAGCATTAAGCACTAACTAAACCAACTCTAAGTATGGCTCATTTCCATAGCTCTCCACACCCTAACATCTTCAGATTCCTTCCTTAAGCCCCCTATCTGGCTGTGTCAGAGGGGGTGGGGTAGATGGAGCTGGCATACCCTGCGTGTCTTATTCCTCCTTTGAAGCTTCATGCTTTTTGACCCCTCCACCCTGCTCTTGCATTCCTGTGTAGCAGAACCCTCTCCAGCACATAGCCTCTCCCTGGATGAGCCACTTATCACGTCATCAAAGCAGTTTGGCTAATCCTGTTAACTCTGACCAATCAAGGAAGACTGCAGAAAGGCTGAATTTTGATTTACAGACAAGAAAGTCTTATAACTTTTTTCAGTATATTTTAGGATCTAGTCAACAATGGCATATTGTTGGATTCATCAATACCATTCTCCCAAGTCCTTGAATGATAGTTTCATTCAATTACTAGCAATATTTATGTGTTCATAAACTATTGCAATGTTATCCTAAGGGGCTAGGCATCTGCAATGGGGAAACTGCAATTTGCAATTTCAGAATCAGGGCATAAGAAACATCTTTTATAAGGGCCCTGCTTGTAATTGCGTGACACCCCCAAACCCCAACCCCCACCCCTGGGAGACCTTGGGGGTCCTGAATATGCAAAAATAGGGTAGATTCTCACTTCAGAGTGCTCACAGCACCAAAGCCGATTTTGGGAGGCACTTTAATACAGTGGGGGAAGTGAAATGTGCAATTTCTCTATCCCAGGGCATATAAAGGAAAATGTTACTTACCTGTTCTTGGCATGTAGAGCTGTAGTCACATGCTGTGCATAGATCGCCATCTTGTGTTGGGTCCGGATGTTTGCAGTTTGTATTTCTTCGAAGAAGTCTTTCCAGTCACGGGGCCGGTGACTCCTCCTTTCGGTGATAGTGCGCATGGGCATCGACTCCATAGTGTATAAAGAGATGACCATGCGTATGTATGTAATAAGTATTGAATTAAAAAATTGTAACTGCAACATATATAGGTACCCAGGGAGGCGGGTGGGCGCATGTGACTATAGCTCTATATGCCAAGAACAGACGTTTACTGGTAAGTAACATTTTCCGTTCGAGGCATGTGAGCTGTAGATCACATGCTGTGCATAGACTATACAGCAGTTGCTCCCAAAGTGGTGGTTAACCTGTTGCAGTTGTCTGAAGAAAAATGCTTCTTACCCAGTATGCATCTGTTCTTGGCATGTAGAGCTGTGCATAGATCGCCATCTAGTGTTGGGTCCGGATGTTTACACTTTGTTTTCCTTCTAAGAAGTCTTTCCAGTCACGAGATAGGGGACTCCTCCTTTCGGTGATAGTGCGCATGGGCATCGACGCACAAGTTACTACTTGTGTAACGATATATCTGTAAGAGACATTAGTTAGTGATAGATTCCTTACCTTAGAATATCCCCAGGCGTCCGACTGGATCCAGAAAGTTTTTCGTCAGCAGTACCCCTGCGCGTCGGTAGGTGGCGTGGTGCGGCTCCGCGTCCGTCGCTGGCGTCGTAAGCGCCGAGATGACGTCACGGTGACTACTTCGGCGCCACCCATGTGCGCTGACGTCAGTTCTGTACACGACTTTCCGCGCCAGGAACACAGAGCCATGCAAGAAACTGACCACTGGTGCCATGAAACTAGGGCCCAAAAGGGATGACCTTAACCCTAGAAATCAGTTCGCAGAACGGGGAGGATGGGTGGGGCGGTAAGGAATCTATCACTAACTAATGTCTCTTACAGATATATCGTTACACAAGTAGTAACTTGTGCATCTGAAAGAGACACGTTAGTGATAGATTCCTTACCTTTTAGATACCCCAGCGATACCAACCCAGGTGGTGGGTCTGCGAACAAGATTACGGAGAACAGAACGGCCAAAGAAGCCGTCTCTCCGGACTTGACTGTCAAGGCAGTAATGCTTGGTAAACGTGTGCAGCGAGGCCCACGTAGCTGCCTGACAAATGTCCTGCAAGGGAACGCCACGTCCCAAGGCAGTAGTGGCTGCCATTGCCCTGGTCGAATGGGCACGCAGCCCCACAGGAGGCTCCTTCTTGGCCAACGAGTAACATGCTTTTATGCACAGAACAACCCACCGAGAGATGGTTCGTTTGTGCACGGCCCGACCTTTTTTGGCGCCCACGTAGCCAACAAAGAGCTGGTCATCCACCCGGAACTGTTGTGCGCTTCAGATAGAACGATGTTACAGCAAACAAATGATGGACGGAATGCTGACAATGCAAACATTCTCCCCCAGTCAAAAGATCTGGGTTAAATCCAACGTTCTTTTGCCCACTACGCCACCCCAGTTTGAACCCAGCCATATGCAAATCAGTCTTGACCCTGTGCCCCATGGGAACAGTCCAGACCGAACTGCCAGGCCCTCCCTGGACCGGAAACAAGCATCCTGGGACCGGTTTCAGGGTATGTCACCCTTCTTCAGCCAGGCTAGCTTGAATCCAGTGGCACAGTGAGCAAGGGACCCACGTCTGGGCATACCCATCCCACTTAGGGCGAAAAGTGTTACAGCAAACAAATGATGGACGGAATGCTGACAATGCAAACATTCTCCCCCAGTTAAAAGATCTGGGTTAAATCCATCGTTCTTTTGCCCACTACGCCACCCCAGTTTGAACCCAGCCATATGCAAATCAGTCTTGACCCTGTGCCCCATGGGAACAGTCCAGACCGAACCGCCAGGCCAGGTCCTCCCTGGACCGGAAACAAGCATCCTGGGACCGGTTTCAGGGTATGTCACCCTTCTTCAGCCAGGCTAGCTTGAATCCAGTGGCACAGTGAGCAAGGGACCCACGTCTGGGTATACCCATCCCACTTAGGGCGAAAAGTGTTGACCCTGTGCCCCATAGGTGAAGCCTCTCTTCCTCTTTTGAAGGATGCGGAGGCGGAAAGAAGGTGGGCAAAGTGATGGTCTGCCCGATGTGGAAGGGCGTGACAACCTTTGGCAAGAAAGAAGGACAGGTCCTTAAAACCACCTTGTCCGGATGAACAGAAAGGAAAGGTGGTGTGGAAGAAAGAGCCTGGAGCTCACTCACTCTTCTGGCAGAAGTGATAGCTACCAGGAAAGCCGTCTTGAGACTGAGAAGACGCAAAGGACAGTGATGAAGGGGCTCGAAGGGAGCGCACATCAGGTATGTCAAGACAAGGTTTAAGTCCCATTGAGGCATTATGAACGGCACGGGAGAAAATGTGTGCGTAATGCCCTTGAGGAAACGGGTAACAACCGGGGACTTAAAAAGAGAAGGCTGATCTGGAAGCCGTAGAAAGGCGGAGATGGCCGAAAGATAACCTTTTATAGTGCCCAGAGCAGAGCCCTGATGGGCCAAGGATAAAAGGAACAGAAGAACCTTAGAAAGAGGGGCAGAGAGGGGATCCACAGCCTTTGCTGTGCACCATGCCACAAATTTGTTCCACCTGCAGGTGTATACCGTCTTAGTGGAGGGCCGCCTGGCCGCCAGAATGACATCACAGACTTCGGGAGGAAGATCGAAAGCTGTCAACTGTCGCCGCTCAATCTCCACGCATGGAGGTGGAGGCTGGACAGGTTCGGGTGGAGGACCGTCCCCTGCTGCTGCGACAGAAGATCCTCCCGAAGAGGCAGTCGGATCGGGGGATCGATCGCCATGCTGATTAGCTCGGGATACCAGTATCTTCGTGCCCAATCCGGAGCCACAAGGATGACTTGGGCCCGGTCGCGCCGAATCTTCTTCAGCACTCTGGGCAGAAGTGGTCTAGGCGGAAAGGCGTACAATAGACCGCAACTCCACTCGCGACGAAAAGCGTCGCCGAGCGAGTGCCGCCTTGGAAATTCCAACGCGCAGAACTGATGACATTGCGCGTTCTCTTCTGTGGCGAATAGATCTAACCAAGGCTCTCCCCACTGCTGAAAGAGACCTTGCGCCACGTCCGAGTTCAGACGCCATTCGTGATCCATCAAGCACCGGCAGCTGAGTTCGTCCGCCCTGGCGTTCAGAGAACCTGCCAGGTGTTGAACCACCAAGGTAATGCCTTGATGTTCCAGCCATGTCCAGAGGCGCAGAGCCTCCTGACATAGGGTCCAGGACCCCACCCCGCCCTGTTTGTTGCAATACCACATGGCAGTGGTGTTGTCCGTGAACACCTGCACTACACTTCCCCGGACAGAGGGAAGGAATGCCTTCAGTGCAAGTCGGATCGCCCGAAGCTCCAAAAGGTTGATATGGAGCCGGGACTCCGCCGGAGACCAGAGGCCCCTGATCTCCGCCTCTCCCAAGTGGTCTCCCCATCCCAGGAGGGACGCATCCGTCACCACTGTGTGCTCCGGTTGGGGAAGGGAGAGGGATCTGCCATTGACCCAATCGCGATTGGTGAGCCACCACTGCAATTGTCGTGCAGTGCCCTCCGAGATCTGGACATGATCGGACAGGTTGCCCTGATGCTGTGCCCACTGGAACTTCAGGTCCCACTGCAGAGCCCGCATACGCCATCTGGCATGTTGCACCAGCAGGATGCCATCAGGCCCAGGAGCCGGAGGGTCATCCTGACCGAAACCCGGGATAGAGGCTGAAAGATCGGAATCATAGCCTGAATATCCTGGACTCGCCATTCGGGAGGATAAACCCGAAACCGCGTCGAATCCAGAACCGCTCCGATGAAGGGGAGCTTCTGAGAGGGACTCAGGTGCGACTTCGGCACGTTGATGGAGAACCCCAGCAAATGCAGGAGGTCGGCCGTAGTCTGAAGGTGGGTGACAACTGCCTGGGGCGAGCCCGCCTTCAACAACCAGTCGTCGAGGTAGGGGGAAGACTGACACCCCTGACCTGCGCAGGTGAGCAGCGACCACCGCCATCACTTTCATGAACACCCGAGGGGCGCTGGTAAGGCCGAAGGGGAGCACAGCAAACTGAAAATGCTCCTGGCCTACCGTGAACCGCAAGTAACGCCGGTGGGCCGGCAGGACGGGGATTCCGCCCAACAGCCACACCAGCAAGAAAGCCACCTGGTTCACCGAAGACCTCCAGGCCTCCAAACGAACATGCCGAAAACTGGAGAAGATCTGGCTCCACGAACGGACAGCGGACAGCTACGCCGCCCACAAGAACGCCACCCGCAGTCACCATCACCTCATCAGATCCGCCAAAAGGGCCTCACTCAAAGACCGCCTAGACAACAACGCACACAACAGCAAAGAGCTCTTCAACATCGTGAAGGAACTCTCCAACCCCAGCTCCAACACCAACGACATCCAGCCATCGCGAGACCTGTGCGACTCACTGGCCACCTTCTTCCATCGCAAAATCGCCGACATCCACGACAGCTTCAACACCACGACCGCCCCGGCAACCACCGAGACCACTGCCCCCACAACCACCAACCGCCTGCTCTCCTGGACCAACATCAACGACGAGGACACCAGCGAGATCATGAACACCATCCACTCCGGTTCACCGCTAGACCCGTGCCCTCACCACATCTTCAACAAAGCCAGTACAGCCATCGCGCCCCATCTCCGGAAAATAATCAACATCTCCTTCGAGACAGCAACCTTCCCGGAAAGCTGGAAGCACGCCGAGATCACCGCCTTACTCAAGAAACCCAAGGCAGACCCCAAGGACCTCAAGAACTTCCGACCCATCTCTCTGCTCCCGTTCCCCGCGAAGGTCACCGAGAAAATCGTCAACAAACAACTGACCCGCTACCTCGAGGAGAACAACATCCTGGACCCTTCCCAGTCCGGCTTCCGCAGCAACCACAGCACCGAAACCGCCCTCATCGCCGCCACCGATGACATCAGGACCCTGCTAGACAACGGAGAAACAGCAGCCCTCATCCTCCTGGACCTATCAGCCGCCTTCGACACGGTCTGCCACCACACACTACGAACACGCCTTCACGACGCCGGGATCCAAGAGAAGGCCCTGGACTGGACCACATCCTTCCTTTCCGGCAGAACACAAAGCGTCCGCCTCGCCCCTTCCGATCCAAGGCCACCAAGATCATCTGCGGCGTACCCCAAGGCTCCTCCCTCAGCCCAATGCTGTTCAACATCTACATGGCACCCCTCGCCCACGTCGCCCGACAGCACAACCTCAACATCATCTCCTACGCCGACGACACCCAGCTGATCCTCTCCCTCACCAAAGACCCTCACACCGCCAAAGCCCACCTCCACGAAGGAATGAAGGCCGTCGCCGAATGGATGAGGACCAGCCGCCTGAAGCTGAACTCAGACAAGACTGAGGTCCTCATCCTTGGTTCCAACCCTTCAGCCTGGGACGACTCCTGGTGGCCAACATCACTGGGAACAGCCCCGCCACCCACCGACCACGTACGCAACCTAGGGGTCATCCTCGACCCCACCCTCTCCATGACTAAGCAGGTCAACGCCGTTTCCTCATCCTGCTTCAACATCCTCCGAATGCTCCGCAGGATCTTCAAGTGGATCCCCACCGAAACAAGAAAAACAGTCACCCAGGCCCTCGTCACCAGCAGGCTGGACTACGGAAACGCCCTCTACGCAGGAACGACGGCTAAGCTCCTGAGACGGCTGCAACGCATCCAGAACGCCTCTGCACGTCTTATCCTCGACATCCCCCGACGCAGCCACATCACACCCCACCTGAGAGACCTGCACTGGCTCCCTGTCAACAAGAGGATAACCTTCAAGCTCCTCACCCACACACACTAAGCACTCCACAACTCCGGACCAGCCTACCTCAACAGACGACTCAGCTTCTACACCCCCACCCGCCAGCTCCGCTCGACCAGCCTCGCCCTCCCCACAGTCCCCCGCATCCGGAAAACGACCGCCGGCGGCAGATCCTTCTCCCACCTCGCCGCCAAGACCTGGAACACCCTCCCCACCAACCTCCGACAGACCCAAGACCTACTGGCCTTCAGAAGACTCCTCAAGACCTGGCTCTTCGATCAGTAGCAGCACCACCCCCCTCTTCCCCCAGCGCCTTGAGACCCTCGCGGGTATGTAGTGCGCTTTATAAGTGACATGATTGATTGATTGATGTGAAAATATGCGTCCTGCGAGTCCAACTCTACCATCCAGTCTCCAGGGTCGAGGGCAGCCAAGACCTGAGCCAGAGTCAACATCTTGAACTTCTCCTTCCGGAGGAAGCGATTGACGTGCCTGAGGTCCAAGATGGGGCGCAATCCCCCCTTGTCCTTCTTGAGGACCAGAAAGTAGTGGGAATAACAACCACTCCCTACTTCTGGCCCAGGAACACACTCGATGGCCCCCTTGGCCAAGAGGGCCGTGACTTCCTGCTGCAGAAGTGCCAAGTGTGAGAGATGTTTGTCTGAGCTTCCGAACCACTAATGGAATGAGTGGGAGAGGCGGAAAAGCATAGGCAAATATCCCTGACCAGTTCATCCATAGTGCATTGCCCTTGGATAACGGGTGTGGGTACCTGGAGGTGAAGCTTTGGCATTTTGCGTTTTGGTGTGTGGCAAACAGATCTGAGGGACTCCCCAAGCTTGGAAGTATGGGAGGAGAATTTGAGGGTGAAGTTCCCATTCGTGTATTTAGTGCCTCTGCCTGCTGAGGAGGTCCGCAATCTGGTTGTTCACTCCTGGGAGGTGTTCCGCTAGGAGATAGATATTGTGGTGAATAGCCCACCTCCAGATGTCTTGGGCTAAGTGGGACAGTTGGAGTGTGTGTGTCCCCCCTTGTTTTTGTATGCAATACATAGCTGTCGTGTTGTCGGTACGAACCGAGACAGTTTTGCCTGCTAGGTGGGTCTGAAAAGCCTCAAGAGCTAGAAATATTGCCATCAGCTCTAAATGGTTGATGTGGAGCAACTTTTGCTGTTGGCTCCACAGGCCTTGTACAGTGTGTTGCTGAAGATGAGCTCCCCAGCCAGTTAGGGATGCGTCCGCTGTTAGTACTATCTGTGGAACCAGGTCTATAAAGGGCCGTCCTTTTGATAAATTTTGTGTGTTCCACCACTGCAGAGAGCGATGAGTATGGCCGCTTACCAACACTAGATTGGTTAATAGACCATGTGACTGGTTCCACTGACTGGCTAAGCATTCCTGAAGCGGACGCATGTGCAGCCTGGCATGGGGAACGATCATGATGCAAGATGCCATCATCCCCAGCAGTTGCATATAAACCCAAGCTGGAAGTGATTGATTGGGTTGAAACTGGAAAACTAAAGCCTGAATGTTGCAAATTCTGGCTGCGTTGGGAAACGCGAGAGCTTTTTGAGTATCTAAAGTGGCTCCTAGATAGTTCTGAGTATTGGTTGGCTGAAGATGTGATTTTGGCACATTGATTGTGAACCCTAGTTGATGCAATAACTGAATGGTTTTGGAAGTATGCTTGAGACATTGTTGGTACGAGTTGGCTTTGATGAGCCAGTCGTCCAAGTAAGGGAAGACATGGATGCTTTGTCTTCTCAGATGAGCAGCTACTACCGCCAGACACTTTGTGAAGACTCTGGGGGCAGTGGTGACTCCGAATGGGAGTACCTTGAACTGGTAATGTTGACCCGCTAACACAAACCTGAGAAATTTGCGATGAGCAGGGTGGATTGGAATATGAAAGTAGGCGTCCTTTAAGTCTAGAGTAGACAGAAAGTCGCCCTTTTGCAAAAGAGGGAGTACCTGTTGAAGTGTTACCATGTGGAAATGGTCTGACTGTATGTAAAAATGTAGTTCCCGGAGATCTATTATTGGTCTGAGAGAACCGTCCTTTTTGGGTATTAGGAAGTAAAAGGAGTACACGCCCGAACCTTGGTGTTGTAGAGGTACTGGTTCTATAGCTCCTTTTAGAAGTAGAGACTGTACCTCTTGTTTGAGGAGGTGTAGGTGGTCCTGTGACAGTTTGTGCGCCTTTGGAGGAGTGTTGATGAACTCCAGGCAGTAACCAGAACGGATAATTTGTAGAACCCACTTGTCTGTTATTGACTGCCAAGTTGGTAAGAAATGTGACAGTCTTCCCCCAACAGGTGTTAAATGGTCGGGAGGAAGTATAGGTAAGTCACTGTTTTGTATTGGAGGGGGAGGTACGTGTGTTTGACACTCTACCTCTGCCTTTGCCGTTGTTTCCTCTGTAACCCCCTCTGAAGTAATTTTTGGAGCCTGAGGGTTGGTTATTGCCCTTGTAGGTGGATGTAGTCTCTGAGGAAATATTTTTGGACCCTGCTTGATAGAATGAGCGCCGAAAGGAACCACGGACTTGTGTTGTCTGAAGGGCTCCCATGGATTTGGCCACTTCAGTGTCTTTCTTCATCTTTTCCAGTGAAGAATCTACCACTGGGCCAAAGAGGTGTTCCTTATCAAAGGGTGTATTTAATATGGAAGTCTGGACCTCACGTTTGAACCCAGATATGCGAACCTAGGCGTGCCTTCGTAACAGGACACTGGTGTTTACCGCTCTGGCAGCTGTGTCAGCAGCATCTAGGGAGCATCTGATTTGATTATTTGAGCTAAGTTGTCCCTCCCTCACTAGGTCTTGAGCTTTAGCTCTATGTTCTTGGGGTAGAAATTGGAGTAATTGTTCCATTTCGTCCCAGTGTGCACGGTCGTATCTAGCTAACAATGCTTGTGTGTTAGATATGCGTCAGAAGTTTGCTGCCTGAGAGGCCACCCTTTTTCCAGAAGCATCAAGAAGCTTAGATTCTTTATCTGGGGGTGGAGCATCTCCTGTAGTTTGGGAGTTGGCCCTTTTGTGTGCGTGGGACACCACCAATGAGTCCAATGGTAATTGTCCCCTTATGTAGACTGGGTCGGATGGTGCTGACTTATATTTTTTATCTACCCTAGGGGTAAGGATACGTGCCCTGACAGGATCATTAAAGATATCGTATACATTGCTATTCATCCCTTTGAGCATGGGTAACGTGTGTGATGATTTTTGTGTACTGCTAAGGGTTTCAAAGAGAAAATCCTCTTCGAGAGACTCTTTGTGGAGCTGCACCCCATGGTAATTAGCTGCCCTACCCAGCAATTCAATGTAGCCTACACTGTCGTCCGGTGGAGAGGGCTTGGTAGGGTATAAGTCAGGATCATTGCCTGCGAGCGAGGTAGTGTTGTAGTCGTCCCATGGGTCTGTATGTATAGGCTGAATATCATCATCATCATCCCCATCCCCATCATCCTGTTTGTCAGGTGTATGTGGTGAATGTTCAGGTGCAGTTGGCACAGGTAGAAACTGAGGAGAAGGGGGTGATGGAAGAGTAGGAGGAAGAGGAGGAGGGGAAGGGTTAGTTCCAACAGTTCTCTTCTTCAAGGGAATGTGATATTCCTCTTCTGCATCAGTCCTTTTTAGAGTCACTTTTGTGGTAATATGTCCAGTCTGAGGATTAATATACAACACCTTCTGTTTCGGGTCCGGTTTATCGACCGGATCGTCGAAACTGTGCTTTTTTGGTGACTTTGGTGCATTAGTCTGTTTCGGCGCCGAAGGTTTCGATGCCGACATTTTTGGAGTTGGTATCTTCGGATCCGAAGTATGTTTCGGTGCCGGACTTTGGTTTCGATACCGAAGGTTTCGGCTCGGTGTCCGATTTAGAGTGGGGCTTTTCGGAGCTGGAAGGCTTTTTTGCAGGCTTCGGTGCCGAGCCCGAAGGCGGGGCGTCAGAAGCGTGGTCTCGGGGCTGACCGGGTCCCCAGGGCGCGGGTTGGTCCGGAGCCTTCTTTTTCGGTTGAGATGGATGTCGGGGCGAGGGAGATTCTGTACTTACAGTATGCTGTCCATGCGGGATGTCTTCATCCTGGTCAGAGCCATACTCGGAAATGGAGATCGGTTCCTGTTCCTCCTCGGCCCCGATAGCGTCGCCGGCTTCTTCATCCAACTCTGGTCCGAAGAGGTCCGGAATAGAGCTTGTGTGTTGACTCTGCATGTCGCGACGTCGAGCTCGACGGTCGTGAAGCGTCTTCTTGGAGCGGAAAGCCTGGCACGCGCCGCAGTCCTGTTCTCTGTGCTCAAGAGACAAGCACAGGTTACACACTATTAACAGTGGATGAGAGACTTACCTTTGGGGATCAAGTAAATGCAGTGGCATCAACAACAGCCTATGTGCTAAGAACAGTCAGGAAAATATTGCCATTCTTACCCCTGGGTAGCCGGCAAACAGTGGTCAAAGCACTGGTATTGTAGAGGCTGGACTATTGCAATAGCCTGTACTTAAATATTCAACAAAGATTTATGAACAAACTCCAGCTGCTGCAAAATGCAGCTGCTTAGACTCCTCACTGGTACGTCCAAGTTCTCTCCCATCTCCAAGGAAATAAAGAAATTGCACTGGCTCCCGGTAAGGAGTCGAGTGCGCTTTAAATCGCTCTGTGTGGTTTTTAAAGCTCTTCAAGGTACAGGTCCAGACTTTTTAAAACGCGTGTTCCAGTGGTATACACCGAAAAAGACACTTCGCTCACTGGGTGCCAAGTTGGTCTCAGTGCCACACACAAAAAAAGTTTTGTGGGGTGGCAGAAGCTTTGCCTTCTGTGCGGCGAAAGCCTGGAATGGCCTTCCGTTTCACCTGAGAAATGCCACGGATCTTTTAGCCTTTAGGAAAGGTTTAAAAACCTGGCTTTTTGCTAAATAAAACTCTTTCCCTCCTTTTCTTGCCTACAGGATAAATAACTAGCGCCAGGACACCCTCGGGTAACCGCTGCGCTTTAAAAATATTATTAACATAACACTACGTGTGAGTCGGTGCGCGGGTACTTCGCATGGCACCGAGGGCAGATTTTGAAGTTCGTTCCATTGACTGCGAGTCGAACCGACGCGGGTAGGCCGGCCTACCACGAGCTCTCCGATCGAAAGAGGATTTTTATAATTAAACACGACACGCGAAGAATGGTATACCCGATCGGAAATAATACCGTCGAGGGCGAGTGTCTTGCGCACCGAGGGAAACCGAAGGAACGGCGTCAAACCGGAGCGCAGCGACTAACATCCAAACCCGATGGCGGAAAGAAACCATCTGAAGATGAAGTCGATGCCCATGCACACTATCACCGAAAGGAGGAGTCACCTATCTCGTGACTGGAAAGACTTCTTCGAAGAAAAACAAAGTGTAAACATCCGGACCCAACACTAGATGGCGATCTATGCACAGCATGTGATCTACAGCTCACATGCCTCGAACATAATGTTTTGAGTACTGCTTGGCCTACAATATTCTGTTGTTGTTTGGCTAACACATCTATACAGTAGTGTTTAGTAAATGTGTGTGGAGTAGACCATGTTGCAGCTTTACAGATATCTGTAATGGGAATGTTGCCTAAAAAAGCCATAGTAGCCCCCAATTTGCGTGTGGAATGAGCTCTAGGGGGTGTAGGTAGAGTTCTTTTTGCTTTAGCATAACAAATTTGGATACATTTTACTATCCATCTTGCAATGCCAGACTTTGAAATTGCATTGCCTTTATGCGGTGGTGCAAAAGCAACAAATAGTTGCTTGGTTTTACGAAATGGTTTTGTCCTTTCAATATAGAAAAGTAATGCTCTTTAACGTCTAATGTGTGAAGAGCTCTTTCTGTCACTGAATCTGGTTGCGGGAAGAATAAGGGCAACTCTACAGATTGGTTTAAATGAAATGCAGAAACTACTTTCTGTAGAAATTTGGGTTGGTACGAAGAACCACTGTCATTTTGTAAGCGAAAAAATTGTTCTTCTTTTGAAAAAAATGCCTGTAGCTCACCAACTCTCCTCAGTGATGTAATGGCTAATAGGAAAGCAACTTTCCATGTGAGAAATTGCAGCTCACATTTGTGCAAAGGTTCAAATGGTGGACCCATTAAACTGGTAAGAACAATATTTAGATTCCACGTTGGTGCTGGTGGGAGTCTTGGTGGAATCACTCTTTTTAGTATTTCCATGAATGCTTTAATCACGGGGACTCTGAAAAGAGAAAGATGCTGTCTGTTCTGCAGATATGCAGCAATGGCAGCTAGATGTAACCTTATAGATGTGTACACTAAATCTTAGCATTGTAAATGGAGTAAGTAACATATGATGTTTTGTACTGAAGCATCAAGTGGGTTAATGTAGTTATTGCAGTATATTACAAATCGCTTCCATTTGGCTGTATAGCAAGCCCTAGTGGTAGGTCTTCTAGCCTCTTTAATGATGTTCATACAGTCTGGTGGGAGGTTTAGATAACCAAACTCTGACTTCAGGAGCCAGATCGCAAGATTGAGCTCCTTCGGAATTGGATGCCGTATGTCTCCATGGTTCTGAGTGAGGAGACTGGGTGTGAGGTGTAGCTTTTGATGTGGTACTACCGACAGTTCTAGCAGGGTTGTGAACCATGGCTGCCGATCCCAAGTAGGAGCAACCAGGATCAGAGTCAGGGATGTTTGCCTGAGCCTCCGAACCACTAACGGAAGGAGTGGGAGAGGCGGTAAAGCGTAAGCAAACCTCCCTGACCAGTTCATCCATAGGGCATTGCCTTTGGATTGTGGATGTGGATACCTGGCAGCGAAGCTTGGGCATTTTGCATTGAGGTGAGTCGCAAACAGATCTATTTCCGCAAACACCCATATTTGAAAGAACGGAAGGAGAACTTGAAGATGAAGTTCCCACTCATGGATCTGTTGCTTTTGACTGCTGAGCAGGTCTATTTGATTGCTTTCTCCTGGTAGATGTTCTGCCATGAGATAGATCTTTTGAGGAATGGCCCACCTCCAAATAGTCTGTGCAAGACGTGACAGTTGGAGAGAGTGTGCCCCCCCCCTTGTTTTTGTACATAGTACATTGCTGTCATGTCTGTACAAATCAAGACTGTTTTTCTCTTGAGGTGGGTCTGAAAAGCTTTCAGTGCTAGGAAAATTGCAAGCAATTCTAGGTGATTGATATGCAGCTGCTTCTGTTCCCGACTCCACCGTCCTTGAACGGTTAGAGTCTGGAGATGTGCTCCCCAACCTGTTAGCGATGCATCTGCTGTTAGGATCGTCAGTGGAATCGGGTCGATGAATGGCCGCCCCTTGGACAAGTTCTGTGGATTCCACCACTGCGGAGAGCGGGTGCGGCCGTCCACCAACACAAGATCTTTCAGTTGACCCTGTGACTGATTCCACCGACGAGCTAAACATTCTTGAAGGGGACGCATTTGAAGTCTTGCATGTGGGACTATTGTGATGCATGACGCCATCATTCCTAGCAATTGCATGAACACTCTTGCAAGAAGCGATTGGTTGGCTTCGAATTGGGAGACTAGGCTTTGAATATTGTGTATTCTGGTCGAAGTTGGAAATGCTAGAGCTTTTTGAGTATCTACATTGGCCCCCAAGTATGTCTGAGACATGGAGGGCTCCAGATGTGATTTCTCCAGATTCACTGAGAAGCCCAGACTGTGAACAGTTGTAGCGTAGTCTGTGTGTGCTGGAGACACCTTTGGTGGGAGTTGGCTTTGATGAGCCAGTCGTCCAGATACGGGAAGACATGTATTTTTTGTCTCCTGAGATGAGCTGCGACTACTGCCAGACATTTGGTAAAAACTCTGGGAGCAGTGGTGACTCCGAAGGAGAGCACCTTGAATTGGTAGTGATGACCCGCTACTGCAAACCTTAGATATTTGCGATGAGCGGGATGGATGGGGATGTGGAAGTATGCATCCTTTAAGTCCATAGTGGACATAAAGTCGTCCTGTTGTAGCAGTGGAAGTACTCGTTGTAGAGTGACCATATGGAAGCGGTTGGAATGAATGTAGAGGTTTAAGTCTCTGAGGTCCAAAATAGGCCTGAGTGATCTGTCCTTCTTGGGAATTAAGAAGTAAAGGGAATAGACACCTGTCCCTTGATATTTTAATGGGACTGGCTCTATTGCTCCTTTCTCCAGAAGAGATTGAACCTCTTGTTTTAACAGGTGAAGGTGTTCTGGAGACAGTTTGTGTGCTCTTGGTGGAATGTTTGGAGGGTTGTTGGTAAGCTCCAGGCAATAACCAGATTGGATAATTTGTAATACCCATTTGTGTGATGTGATGGTATTCCAGACTGGGAGAAATTGAGTAAGACGTCCCCCGACAGGAGTGGAATGGTCTGTGGGTAGCGCTAAAAAGTCACTGTTTGGTATTTGTGGGGGAAGTGCGTGTTGAGTTGCCTCTACCTCTTCCCTTTCCGTTGTTTCCTCTAAAACCACCTCTGAAATAGCCTCTTGAGGAGGGTGATTGACTGTTGCCCTTGTAAGAGGAGGAGGGATTTTCTGTTGATATACTCTTGGAGCCTGCCCTATAATAGGAGCGACGAAAGGAACCTCTACCGGAAGGTGATTGCAAAACTCCCATGGACTTAGCGACCTCAGTGTCCTTTTTCATCTTTTCCAGCGAGGTGTCAACTGCTGGACCAAAGAGGTGTTCCTTATCGAATGGTTGGTTAAGAATGGAGGCTTGCACCTCAGGTTTGAAACTCTCAACCAAGCATGTCTGCGTAGTAATACACCAGTGTTTACTGCTCGGGCCGCTGTGTCTGCTGCGTCTAAGGCACATCTAATAGAAGTATTAGTGATGAGCTTACCCTCTTGAATAAGATCATTAGCTTTAGATTTGTGCTCATCAGGTAAAAATTGCATGAGCTTCTCTAACTCATCATAGTGAGCCCGATCGTAACGAGCTAATAAGGCTTGAGTATTAGCAATGCGCCAGTGGTTGGCTTCCTGCGATGCCACTCGTTTCCCTGAAGCATCAATTAACTTGGACTCCTTATCAGGAGAAGGGGCTTCACCTGTGGTCTGTGAGTTAGCTCTCTTGCATGCATTGGAAACTACAAGAGAGTCTAAAGGCACTTGACCTTTGATGTAGACAGGGTCAGTAGGTGCAGGTTTGTACTTTTTATCTACTCTAGGTGTGATAATTCTTGCCCTTACAGGGTCTTTAAAAATCTCGTCTGCATGTTTCAGCATTCCCTTTAACATAGGTAACGTATGAGTGGCTCTTTGAGTGGTACTAAGGGTTTCAAATAGAAAATCGTCTTCTAAGTTTTCTTTATATAATTCCACCCCGTGATAATGAGCAGCCCTGTAAAGAAGCTCAATGTATCCTATGTTATCATCTGGTGGAGAGGGTTTAGACGGATATAGATCCGGATCATTATCAGTGTTGTCATTATCATAATTTTCCCTATAAAGTTTGTTTAAAAAAAAATAAAAATCATAATTTTCCCATGGGTCGGGGTTTGCTGGACTACTCTGATCATCATCCCCATCCCCCTCGTCCTGTGGGTCAGGTGATCGTGGTGGTGGTGAGTTTGTAGGTGAAATAAGCAAGTTTGGATCAATGGGTGGAGGAGATGGAATGTAAGGTGGGGAAGGGTTAGTGCCCACATTTTTCTTTTTCAGAGGTATGTGGTAATCCTCTGGAAGGCTCATTTTCCTCTTTTCAGGTAACTTGGCAATAATATGTCCAGTATCTGGATTTATTTCCAGCTCTTTTTGCTTCGAATCCGAAGATGGAACATCGGAGCGAAGTTCTTTAGGGAGAGTCTTTTCTTTAGCTGCCATTTTCGGCGTTGAAGGTTTCGGCTCCGAGGTTTTCGGCGCCAAAGCTTTAAGCTTGGATAAAGATGGAAGATGTACGTAGACATGCTTTGATTTCGGCGCCGAAGCTTTCGGTTCGGTGCCGGTATGGGGCCGACTCGAGCCCGAAGGCTTTTTTTTGTGTTTCGGCGCCGGGCCCGAAGGTGGGGTGCTCGAAACTTTTTGTCGGTGCCGACCTTGGCCCGAGGGCAGAGGAGGGTCCAGAGCCTTTTTGTGGAGTAAGTGGTAGGGGAAGGAAGTCTCTGTACTCACGATACATTGACCTGGCGTGATATGGTCTTCGACATCGGAGTCGGCTCCAGACACGGAGATGTGTTCTTCCTCCACTTCTGCATTGGCTTCCGGCGCGTTGGACTCTTCTTGATCGGAATCTTCTCCGAAAAGATCCACCGTGGAGCCGCTTTGCTGATTCATTTTGTGACATCGAACCCGACGGTCACGCAGCGTCTTCTTTGATCGAAACGATCTGCATGCTTCGCAGTCCTTCTCGTCGTGTTCCGGAGACATACAGAGGTTGCACACTTCGTGCAAGTCGATGCGCGGAAACTTAGCGCGACACCCAGGACATAATTTAAATGGAGTCCGTTCCATCAACTGCTATGGAGCCAGACGCGGGTAGGCCCGACGGCCCTCCACGAGTCTTCCGATCGAAGGTTTTCGACTTTAAACGATACGTGGAGAATGGGAAACGCGTTCGAGAAACAATACCGTCGAGGGTAGGGTAGTGGATTGCGCACCGAGGGGAACCCGAGAAACGGTGTCGAACCAGAGCGCAACAATTCACATCCGAACCCGATGGCGGGAAAAAAAAATCTAACAATGGAGTCGATGCCCATGCGCACTATCACCGAAAGGAGGAGTCACCGGCCCCGTGACTGGAAAGACTTCTTCGAAGAAAAACAAACTGCAAACATCTGGACCGAACACAAGATGGCGATCTATGCACAGCATGTGATCTAAGCTCACATGCCTCAAACACATCTTTTATAAGGACCCTACTTATAGTTACATGAGCACCCCACCCCTGGGACACCTAGGTGAGACCTTGGGGGTCTCCAATATGTACAAATATTGTAGATCACTTTTTAAGTGCCCCTACCTCCAAAGTCGAGTTTGCAAGACAGGGCTGCTTTTAAGGTGACCTCAGGTGCTCAGCAGTGCACACAAGTGAGTGCAGAAAGGGCTGCTAGCCTCTAAACTGCCATGCCCTATTTTATACTAGGGACTTATAGGTAGTTTTAATCCTCCTGCCCTATTATCTACTAGGGACTTATAGGGTAGGTCACGCCAATGTTAAGTGTACCCTAATACATAGTGTACCCTAATGCATGTGTGTGCTTTCACTTGTGTTTCAACATAGCACTGGCCCTGGTTAGACAGAGTCCACGGACAGAGTCAGTTACCACGATTATCAGTCAGCAAAAAATTGGGGTGCACAGAGGATGACTTTGCAACTGCTGCCCCTCGGGTGACACACCTTTGTAAGGCCCGTGACAACAGAGCTACCCCTGGGGTTGTAATGAACTCAGTGACTGCCAAGACTGAAGAGCTATCCCTCAGTTTCCATTGCCATCACCAACACCTGAGAGAGCAGAGCAATACTTAATTTACACACATGTAGGTAGTACAAGATCCAGCAGAACTAACCTAAATGTCTTTGGCAGCACAGATCTACCTCAGGCTTCACTGCTCCCATCAAGGGCATTCAAAAAGAATTCCTTTCTCTGTGTCCACATCTCTCAGTAATGCTTAAATCAGCAGAGCTATCTACTGGCTTTCATCACTCCCAAGGTCTGAGACAGGAGAGTTTTTATCAGAGTCCCCAAAGAGGTCGTCAATAGTTGGGACAGCAAAGCTACCCCACAGATTACATGGATTTTATGATTCCAGCAACAGCTGTCCCTCGCAGGTAAGCATGCATATGTGGAGTTAAGCGTTGGTGTACACAGCTCTCAGTAGGCCGTGAAACAGCGGAGCTATACCACAGGTTACTCTTGGGCTACACACCTCTGAGTAAGGGTTGAGATAGCAAGGCTGTCCCTCAAGTGAAACGGTCCTCAATATGCCATGCCCTCGTTTGTAAAACGCTCAGAACCACCTAAAGCAGAGCATTCCTTCAGATTACACATCTCTCACTCAATGGTTAGATTTTAGAAACATCTACAAGGGGACCCAGTTGCCAGTCACGCTTGAGTCAGCAGAGCTGCTTGTTAATCTAAGCCAGGGCCACTGAAAGTAATCAATTTTGCGACCAATAAGTTTTCCACATAATTATGGAATTGGCCAAATCCCACATAATCCATCATCTGCTGCATAATCTGCAGATTTTACCAAAACATGTTTCTAGCTCATAAGGATGAAAAGTATCTAAAACGTGGGAAAACCAGATGCAACGCACTGGATGGCCCTTCACAAAGGTTGACGGGTCACATTTCAATTTCTTTTTGTTGTACAGAAGTTTGAAACTGGTACAAATGAGGTGAAACCTGTTCCCAGACAGTAGTGTTGGTGTGTACAAATGACAAATTAATGAAGTAAAGCTATCAAAGAATTCCTGCATATTATGCCTTTTCTTGCTGCATAATTTAGTCAACCCTACTGCATAATTTGGTCCTCCCCTGCTGCATAATTCCAGTGGCCCAGGCCTATGCAAATCCCAGTAATGATTTAGACTGTAGCTGTCTCATAGGCTCAGAACTGGGAGGGAGGATCTACGTCCAGGCTACATAAATTACACATGATCTGGCTTCCGATGTTAGAGCTTGCCCGTGTTAGATTAACATTCTTTCAGTATTGAGTGAACCGCAAACCTATCCACAGCACTAAGGCCTTCGACAGCAGTGCTATCTCTAATGTTCGAAGGCTCTCACTATCATCTTCACCTCAACACTCAAAGCCATTCCATTCAAGTCAATCAGACCCACTATCTTTGTACACACTTACTTATGTTTCTAACCTCTAACCATTTAAGAGAAGGAGGTTCTGAGCATTTCGCACTGTGTGAAAAAGAACAGTCCTATGCTGCTGCCCCTGTAAGCCTCCCGCCTTCAGACTATCAGCGCCTCTGAAGCATGTTAATGCCGCCTCAGGAGTTCAACCCTCTCTGAAATATGTTAATCCCCGCTGTTACACATCCCAGTACAGTGATGTTTGAGTCTGGAAACAGTAAGTGCAGGAACTCGCATGATGACTGCAATTGTAGTGAAGTGCAGAGTACCGTCTTAAAAATAGCCCACGCAGTCTGTCGAGTGCCAGTGTTGCCTCTTGTGGCAGAGCAGCCTTAGTGTGGAGTCTTGGCAGTATCTGAGGGTCACCACAGCAGCCCTTCTGCAAGCACTGCCGGTCTGAAGCATAGTGGTGCTGTTAAACTGTGTCAACTGTCTGATGGAGGCGAGAAAACACGTTTTGGTTATTTGTACGATTTTTAAAGAATATCTTTAGTTTTCAAAACTCCACACTTAGTCGTTTTTTTGGAAGAAAAATTGTCAATGTTATCCTATGGAGGAAAAACAGGTTATCGGTTTGCAGGTAAGTAAACGACTGTGGGAGTTAAGGTTCTGGGGTTAGACTCAGCGGTCCCCCAGGGTCAGTGATGCACTTTTGTTTCACCCTCAGCGGCACTAGGGCGGCCGGGTGCAGAGTGTTGAGGCCCAATGTTATCCTATGGAGGATAGGGGGTCTCCGGTTGGTGGCTGCTGGCAAGCAGGCCACTGGGTTGTGGGAGCAAAGCTCCTAGGGTTTAGGTCAGGGCAAATAGGGAACCAAATTAACACCAAAGGTGCACCCTCAGCGCCACTAGGGCGGCTGGGTGCAGGGTGCTGTTTTGAGGTCGGGTGCCCTGTTGTTTTCAATGGAGCGCCTCCGGTTAGAAGAAACACTGCAGGCTCGGGGACGAGGATCTTCTGGGTGCGACCACCACTTCGAGGGGTAAGTTGGGATGTCTTGGGTAGGTTAGGCACCGTTGGTTTGGGCACACAAGGCCGTGGGGCGTCGGGTGCAGGGGTGCCTTGGGACGTCAGAAAGTCTTACCCGCTCTGGTCGCAGTAGAGGGGATCCTCTGGATTGAGGCTGCAGGCGTCGCTTGGAGGCTTGAGGCAGGTCAGGAGTCGCCGGATCTCGGGTCAGGATCGCCGGGGTGACCTCCTCGTGGTGTTTTTCCACTCGAGCTCGGGCCGGGTTCGGCGGGTGCAGAGTGGGCTGGATTCGCGGTGTCCGGCCGGAGGCAGAAGCTGCAGTTTGAACAAGTCCAGTGTTCACGGGAAATTCAGTCTTTGAAGTGAAGGCAGGCAGGTCCTCCGGGGTTTTTGAGGTTGCTGGCTGCAGGACACACCGGGATTTCGCAGGAGCAGGTTCGAGGGGAGACAGGCCTGTAGGGCTGGGGCCAAGTCAGTGGGCGTCGTCCTCGTTAGCTCTGCACGGCTCTTCGGTCCTTCTTCTTATCTTTTCTTCTTGTTGCTGGATCTGAGGAAGCAAGGCTCAGGGTGCCCCCTAAATTCTAAATTTAGGGGCGTTACAGGTAGGTAAAGGGCAGGGACCAATGGGTCCCTTCCCTGGGGTGGGTACACCCCCTATTCTGCCACTCTCCAGTGGGAGGGGGCAGGAGCCTGTCCCTGGTTGGCTGGGTCCCCCCATCCTCAAGATGGCGGGGACTCGAGGTTGTGCTTCACCTCGCCTCCCCCACCTGAGGGGTGGAGTTGGCAGAGGTGGGCACACCTCCCTTCCTCACTTGTTTTTCCCGCCGGTTCTCCCGCCCAAAGTGGGGGGTAGAACCAGTTGGTGAAAGCAGCAAATGGTCTGGAGAGGCTCACAAAGGCGGCATGCCTTTGAAGCTTCTCCTTCGTGAATCCTGCCCATCCTGGGGGAGGAGGCTTGGCACCTCATCCCAGGATGTGCATTGTTTCAGGACCCCGAGAGCAGCAGGCTCTCGACCCAGGGGTCCAGAAACATGCCTGTTGGTGGCAGCCTAAGCAGCCACTCAGTCAGGTCACTAGAAGTTGGTTGAGTTTCAGGGGGCATCTCTAAGATGCCCTCTGTTGTGCATTTTACATTAAATCCCACACTGGCATCAGTGTGGGTTTAATGTGCTGAGAAGTTGGATATCAAACTTCCCAGTCTTCAGTGTAGCCATCATGGTGCTGTGGAGTTCGTAATGACAAACTCCCAGCACCATATACTCTTAATGGCAGCACTGCACTTACAGTGCCCAGGAATGGACTTGGGCACTGTATGGGTACAGGGCTCATGCACCTGTACCCTCACCGCTGGCATAGGGCACCCAGCTAGAGAGGTGACTGATGTATGCCAGGGCAGTGGTTTGTGGGCATGGCACAGAGGGATGTGTGCCATGTCGAGTCTTCTTTGTTCTGCACCAAGACACGCAGCCTGCACAGGCAGTGTGTGTGTGTCAGGGTACAGGGTCTCTAAGGGTGGCACAATAAGTGCTGCAGCCCTTAGAGGCCTTCTCTGGTCACAGTGCCCTGGGTACCTGTGGTACCATTTACCAGGGTCTGACATGTGGCCAGAGATGCCAATTGGGTTTAGGCTTCAATGCAGGTTTAGGGAAGGAACATAGGCCTTGGGCACCGGTTTAGCAGGAGCCCAGGGCACACTCAGTCAAAGAACATCAGCAATTCAGCAAAAAGTGGGGGCATACCATGCAAAAAGAGGGCACTTTCTTACATATATGCATTTCAAATTACACTGAGGGTGCTTACAATTAAGATTTACTTGTAAGCAACAACTGCAGCATCGCTAACATCCATTAGATATGCCAAACTGTTTACCTTTAAATTGCAAGCTAGCTCCATCAGTTTTTTGGCATTCTCTTCTGAGCGATACCTCTTCGGCAGCTGTACCCGGAAAAACTTCAAAGCGCCTTCAAAGTCAGTTAACAACAGGTCATCCTTTGAAGTCTGAAAAAAGAATAATGCTAAGTGGAAGGCATTTGTAGAAAGTACTCAAAACATTAAAAAAGTGTCAACATACAAAGCCAAACAGTACCCTGGTTAGCACTAATATACTGTAGTGCAGCCTAATACACATTATACTGTTTAACTACTCGGAGAAGTACACTATTGTGAAAAATATTTTGACTCCACTGATAAACACCTGCAGCTCGTGTTAAATTCTGAATTGGACATCCCTCTCTACAGCATTGAGGTGGGCAGCAGTCCTATCGCTTGTAGAATGGTCTTGGTTTACTTCCAAAGGATGCTTCTGAGGTATCTCACAGTGCAGCTATTTCAGGCACAAGGGATTCCCATAACAATACGATTATTAGTTTTGTAATCATCAGACCGCTGAATCAAATCTCAGAGCAATTTTTTGGTCAAGAGGATGGAAGTACTCATTCAACTTTGAAGTGCAAGGAGGACTAGAAAAAAAGGTAAAGAATCTGTTGGAAATTCAGAAACTGTTTGGAGAAAAAAAGGTACAAACCTGCAGAACAACTTTATTTATGTATATATTCGTAGTTTTCTATGGTGCAGCTTTAACAATGTGGCTTTACAGAACGGTTCACATACAGCCAAGATACCAGTTAAGGGTTAAGAGAGAGACTACTTGTACTACAATGAACAAAAAAAGCAGAAATGGGGGGGCACAATAGCATGAACAAGGAATGGTTTCTCACCTGTAATCCTAGTTCTCTCTCAGGGGAATCTCTATTGAAATCATAAGTATTGAATAATCCCGCCCACATGCGAGAATCCCGGCGCAGTTCTTTCAAATTCACATCTACTGCGCCTTACTTCGGAAAGGCCAGGAAACATGAGACAAACATTTAGAATTGTTTGCAGCCTTAAAAACAGGCTATATTGCCAATGTTTATGGAAATACGTTAAAATTTAGAAGGAAAAAAGTGTCATACCCCAAAAAATCACAAAAAAATGAAGTGATCTTTTAAAAACATTGTTCACAAACACTTTTTACTTCTTTTTAAAGTAAGCTAAGGAATAATACATAGCAATGTAGCCTGTATAGGCTGAAGCATTGAAGCAATGTAAAAAGGACACTGCACCTGTAAAGTGCTTCTGACCTCCAGTGTCCCATTATGCCCAGTAGGTGCCAGTTTACTCTGTTGTTTTTTCCAGCTCCTGCTGACAGGATCCTGGAGCAGAGCTCTGTCTTTTTAATGAGTTTTTGCACAAAAATCTTAAACTCTGTTTTTCTAAAACTGAAACACTATGTTCTTTAGAGAGTAGAGCATTTTTAAACAATTTCCTGACAGGAAATTAATTAAATTTTTTGCAAAATGCTCTCCATTTTTGCGAACCTCCTAGACTGCGGCAGAGAAACGGCAGATACAGACCTGCACAGGATCTGTATCTTCTGTTTGCCTGACATAGACTCCAAGACGTGTCGCCACAGCAAGACCCTTTCCATGGGCACTTTGAGGGGGAGCGAGAGAGAAGATTAGCCTTCATGGCCAACTGGAGCACTGCAGACAGCAAGATTCCCTGACTGGTGTAATTTCTAACGGGCGAGGAGAGACTACACCTTCTACCAGTGCCCCAAAGTCATTTTCTGAGGACTCCTGCAGAGGGCAATTCAAAAAGAAAACATCTGGAGGAAGAACTCCCGTTCAATGTCGAGAAGTGGTACTGCACCTACTTGCTCGCTGTCAAGTGCTGTTTCGACGTCAACAGCTCTTACCACATCGAGGAGGAGGTCACAGTCGATGCTGAGGGGGACTTAGACATGGAGACATCATGCAACATCAAGACATGTATGAACATCGAGACATTATTCAAGTGCTCTGACCAAGACAAAGTGACTTTCATGGATTAAAGCACACAGACTTCCTTCAGAGTCTGAAGGCGCAGCAGATGCGACTTTGAAAGAACTGCTCCGGGATCCCCACACGTGGGCGAGACTAATCAGTGCTTATGACTATAAATGAAGATCCCCTAAGAGAGAATTGCAGTTGCAAGTTACATGGATGGGCGCTAAACAGAATACAGAGGCAATAAGCTAACATTGGGGTAGCATAATGTGCAAATCAGTATTCAAGAACATTGGGGTAGCATAATGTGTAAATCAGTATTCAATCAGGTGGGGAAAGATCAGTCACAATTATGCTGTCACAGACATTCAGAATCAAAAGCACTTGAATTGGGATAATGTTATGTTCAGCATTTTTTTAAAGCGCTTTATTACCCAGGGGTGTATTGGTGCTAACACAAATATGAACACAACTGAATGAACCTACATTAAATTTAGTTATTAAAATCCAGGTTGTTACTTGTTTTCTAAAAGCAAGTAGTGTTGGAGAAGCCTTAATATGGAGTGGAGGAAGCTGCTTCCACCCCACTTGGACTTCCTGAATCTAGGAACCACCAAATTTTTTGCTCCCTGAGATCGAAGAACTCAACTGAGCAGGTACCACTTGAAGGATTGTCTTAGGAAAAGAGGGCCTGTGTCATGAAGCGCTTTGTAGACCAGACAGGGTGCCTTAAATTTTATACGATTTCTAACTGTTAACTAGTGTAGATCGTTAATGGCCTGAGAAACGGATTGAAACTTGGGAATGCCTAGGAGAAGCCTGGCAGCCGCATTTTGCAGAGTCTGTAATTTATTCAAGTATTGCTCTTGCAAACTCCGATAGACTGTTACAATAATCAATTTTAGACAAAACTAAGGTGGTAATAACTGTTTTCTTTACACTAATGGGAATAAAAGTCAACATTTTCTTGATCAATTTTAAAGTCTGAATGAAGATGAAATTACTGAATTTATTTGACTGGAGTAATTCAATTTGCCGTCAATAGTAACTCCCAGATTCTTTGCCTTTTTAACTGGATCCAGGAGCGCACCCATCTCCTGTTGCCAGCAGGACAGTGTCCAAAACAGGGGATTGTTCCCAAACAGAATGACCTCGGTCTTACCAGAGTTCAGTTTTAAGCAATAACTGCTTAGCTCCAATATTATGAATGTTATTAAATGCTGATAACACGGTTTGTGAAGGGACATCAAAAGAATCATCTTATTTTTTAAAGTTATCCTAAGACATTGTCTGGATGACTGTTGGAATTATGTCCTTACCCTGAGGCACTCCCAAGGATTGTTTAAGTGTGAGGAAGAGTATTATTAGTTGCGGTTTGGTGGTCATCCACCACAAGTCATAATGTCACTATTCTTGTTAAATCCAATAAAGGTTTTAGTGGTGTAAACCTGAGCTCAGCCCCTGGTATCTATGGCACAAAGCAGACAGGCTTAACTTAAGAAAATGTGTAAAACATTTAGAAGTATCAAACAGTTAATAAATGGAAAACCCAGCACAATAGAAATCCCAATTCAATTTATAAAATTATAGAGTACTTGAACAGACATAACATCAAAACGACAAAAATCCAATAAGGGAACCGTAAATAGGAATTTTTAAAGTTTAAATTTAAAAATAGCACAAAAAAGCGTTAAGCGCAAACTGCTGTCATCTGGCTGCACTAGACTGGGACCCCAGGGGTGATTTAGCCCTTTTGGTGCTTGCGTCAGCCAATGGCCGATGCTAGCACTACCTCCCTGGTGCGGCGCACGTCCAATGGCCGACACCAGGGAGGGCCCCCTTCAATCCTCCGGTGCAAAGCAAAGCACCGGAG